>BSBN01001125.1:1242625-1863937 GCA_027924645.1 Cunninghamia lanceolata
TTTCATATCAAAAGGTTTCAATCAACTCACTTTACAAGTTTATCACTCTTTGAGGCAACTCTTCCTTCATAAATCCCAAGACGGACTAGTAACCTACAAACAGAGAACAGTCCCAATAACTTTCTGTATAAACATCCAAATAAAAATCTTAGACATGTATTAGATACCCATTATGCTTCCCCACAACATACTCCAGAATGGGTTTGGGTTGTTTTGGAAAATGTGCTCTAAAAATGGACTTGTAATTCTGCTACAAGGGTTCAAACTCAGAAATGTCACTGTAAAATGCCACGAACAGTCATACATAACTTCCACACAACACAAAATGAGGTCGATCTCTTTGGTAAGATTGTAGCTAACATAGTTACAGACATTTTCCCCAAGTTACATAAAGATCCAATGGTGGAAACAAAAGTTATGGCGTTTTTCCCAAAACAGGTTACTCTAAATCAGGGTTTGACAATCTACACGAAAAATGCAATATCTTGAGAAAAACGAAACCAAAATGCATGCAACCAAAAGAAAATGGAAGGTGATTGATAGGACTATCACTTACAACCAATTTGGCACCAGTCCTTGTTTGTACAAGTCTGTATAACTATAGGAAACAGTCAATTTCTGTTGAAATACATGAAAACAATGTTTTCTCTATTGATCAAAACCTACTAATCAACCACCCACACCTTATTTGGATGTTACAAGGCCTTAATAAAGGCATTCCTCATTTGTCTCTTCAGTTTCCACTTCCTTCCAATGAATTGGAACAAGGTGACCCTTCACCTTCCTCATTTTACATTTTTGAAAGATACATTTTTAGGGATTTTCCATTTTGTATGACAACTTGTCATAAGACTTAAACATTAGACCCCTCCTAGGATCTTAACACATGAAAGATGACTTGATGGACCTCAATACAATATTAAATCATTACAAATTTAACCAAAAATTAAAAATTTGTCTAGGACAACTTTGATTTGCCAAGGTGCTCCTGCACTAGAGGTACCTTCAAATTTCTAGGAAAACAATAGCACTAGTCTTAAATTTTGAATCCTAAGTAGAGTCACCAAAAATTGTTGGTTAACATATTTGTCCTTCCAAAATAGTTGTGAAAATGACTCAATATGCCCGAAATGAAGAACAAAAACGTAACTAATAGTTGGAGGAATTACCATTAAATTGGCAATTCTGTTGAAATTAGGGAAAACAACTGAGAGGGGGGGTGAATCAGTTGTCTCAAAACTTAATCTTTTTCTATATTTAATCTTCTTTACAACTTATTAACATATTAATGATATAACCATGAAAGCATGAATCAACAACTCATGAGCAGAAACATAATCAATACACATAACACTAGGATTTTTACGTGGAAACCCGGTTAAGGAAAAAACCACGGTGGGGGTTAACCCACAAGATTTTATACTTTGTTAGAAGTATTACAAAATGGGAAGGCACATGCCTTTAGGCACACTGCCCATAGCTCACTACTCAAAGGAGGCTCACTGCCTACAAAATTGATTACAAGAGTTCACTAAATTGTTTGAACTAAAGAAAAGCATCTAACTATGAAAAATTACAGTTCTAGTTAAGCTCAGTACACTGACTTTACACACTTCATCTCCTTCTGCTCTACTTTATTGTTTTGCCATGATCTGGAGCTTAGATTTCCTTGCTTCACACTTGATACTACTATTCTTCAAACCTATCCCTTCATATTCACTCACACTCTTGCCAAAATGCTTGAATCCATCGATCATATATATTCGCTACATGAAATTACATCAACTGTAGTCGGCCTTAAGAAAACTTGGAAACTATTTCAAGAAAACTATTATGTCGGCTAAATCCATGCACAAACATCAATGTGGACCAAGACTTATGTATCCAAGTTACCTCACATGTCGGCCAATACCACTAGATCTCATAAATTACTTGACCAACCACTTCTCTTCATCTACACAAGGATCAAACACCTAGTCAGCTTGTTCTTCACCGGACTGAACTGTCTAACCAAAACCCGATACTCAGATGCTTGTAACATACAATCCCTTCATCACCGGAGGCTAAAATCCTAGATTTAGGTAGCCCTAACTATTGCAAATAGGTGCCTAAGCAGTGTTGTCATTGATGTCAACATATCCTTGTTGCCATTGATGTCAAATGTATCCTATTTTATTGCATGGTTAGAAGACTGACATGTTGAGGATATTGAGAAAATTGATGAAGATCTAAGTACGTGAACCAAATGGCTGTGTAGAGGATTGTCTAAAGAAGCTCCAGTTAAGATTTGAGAGATCCACATAGATATTTAAAGAAGTTATGGCCATCTGAGTGGAACCAGGTTTTGCAGTGTTCAGAAGAGACAGAATGACAGGAAATTGGTTAGAATTGCTCCGCAAATGTAACACTATGATCTACAGATCTAGAGACATGTTTGGGAAGTCAGTGTGTTTCATCAACTCAATTGGTTCGTGGTTTGGAGGTCCACAACAAATCTTTCTAGTGTGACAGTCATAGAAGATAGTGTTCTTCAAGTACCAGATGAAGATGCAAGTGATTCTATTGATTTGGAGTAGTGTGGGTGTTATTGTTGAATTCAATGAGCTTGTGGAGGTCTCTGAATCATGTGCCTTCTGTGTTGGAGGTCCACATTGAAGATTTAGCACGTTGTTAAGATTTCTTCTTTGGTATTGCTATTCTTCCTAGTTTTGGTTGACTGGATGATTCAAGCATGTTGCGGATGATCTAAGAGCAATCCTATGGAGTGTCGCATGTTGATCAAGGAAGATTTGAGTCCCATTTATGCTTGGCTGACAACTTAATGATTCGCATTAAGTCATATGCTTGTATTGATGACCTTGATGTTTATTCCAAGGTTGATGAAACATATAAAGGAGTGTTGTTGAGTTGTGGAAAATCATCCTTGTCCAAAAATCATAAAATCCTAAGAAAGGTTCAGAGGTAGAGTAGAGAAGAGGAGAAGGAGAAGAACAAGTGCAGCAAAGGATGAAGAGATATTGAAGAAGTGTTTGGGGAAGAGTAGAAGTTTTTGTGAGATTTTAATGAGACTAAACCAGACATGATGAAGATGCTATTTCTTAGTTAAACCTTTTTGTATTAAATATAAATTCCTGTAGGCAGTGAGGCCCTTTGAGTAGTGAGCTCTGGGTAGTGTGCCCGAAGGCAAGTGCCTTCCCATTTCTTTCAAGTACTTTTAATAGGGTACGAATCTTGTGGTTAACCCCCACCGTGGTTTTCCCTTAACTAGGTTTCCACGTTAAAAATCTTGGTGTCAAGTGTGTTCATTTGTTTCTGCACATGTGTTGTTGATTCATGCTTTAATGTTTACATCATTAATCTGTATTAAGTAGAAAAGAAGAATTAATTGATGCAGTATTAATTTTTTTGGGACAACTGATTCACCCCCCTCTTAGTTGTACGGCCTAATTCCAACAATTAGTATCAGAGCCGGTTCCTCTAGAAGAAGCCTTATTGCTTGAGGAGATCCAAGATGTCGACTTACAAGAAGGACAGTTTGAGGTTTGATGGAATGAATTACCCTCTATGGATAAAATGCATGGAGTGTCACTTGCAATGTATGGGTGATGCCTTTTGGTTGATAACTAAGAATGAGTACAAGGTTCTGAAGAATGGCCCTACAACTCTAGACAAACTTAGAGATGCTAAACAAAACATTCAAGCTAAAGAAGCATTGTTAAGTGCCCTGATTGATACAAAAATGACAAATGTCCTGGAATTAAAAACTACTCATGAAATCTAGGATAAGCTAGAAACTTTGTATGAAGGTGATAAATATGTCAAATGTGCCAAGCTACATAGCATGAAGGGTAAATATGAAAGATTGATGATGGGCAAAGATGAAAACATTACTTCCTACATGTTTAAGGTGAATGAACTTGTGACCAGTATCAGGAGTGCTAGTGGAGTATTGGAAGAATCAAAGATTGTTGCCAAAGTGCTCAGATCCTTACCTTTGGCATACAAGCATAAAGTTGTTGCCATTGAAGAGATCAGGACTATGACAACCGTTACAAGGGATCAGTTGGTTGGCAAGCTTTCAGCATTTGAAATGAGTGAGTTTGGTGATTCTCTTCCTAAGTCTGAATCTGCATTTAAAGCCAATATTCATGGAAAGAAAAGATATGATCCGGGTGAAAGCTCTTCAAGAAGATCAAACAGATGTGATAGGACAAGGAAGGATCTTGAAGATGATGAAACTGGGTTTGATGAAATTGAAACCCTTTTTGCCAAAATATTGCCAAGAGGATCCAATAAGTATGAAGGAAAGTTGCCATTCAAATGTTTTTCTTGTAATAAGATTGGTCATTTTGCCTCAAGGTGTCCAGAGAGAGGTTCAAAGCCAAACCCTAACAGACCTAGAATTTAGAAGAAATGCTACTATGTCCAAGAAGCTAGTGAAGAAGGAGTCATAGATGATGAATCTGATCATGGAGGTTCCACTGAAAGTGATTGGGTGTTCATTGCTATCAAAGAAGAAGATCCGGTGCCTATTGAATCTACTAGCTATACAAATGTGGAAAGTGCCTTAGCTGCTCAAGTTGTAGAAAAAGATGAATGGGTGATTGATAGTGGTTGTTCTCATCATATGACTGGTGATAAAAGTAAGTTTGTAAGCTTTGAAAAATATGAAGGTGGAATTATGAAATTTGGAGACAACTCAGTTGGTAGAATTCGTGGCAGAGGGTCCATCTTTTTTGATGGTAAGAATAACACTAATGATGTTCTGTATGTGGAAGGATTGAAGCATAATCTTCTTAGTGTTGGACAATTGGCTGACAAGGGTTATGATCTTCGATTCAAGGATGGCAAATGCAAAATCTTGGAAAGTTTTGAAACTGAAATTGCATCTCATACTTAGACTAGAGGTAAAATCTTTCATTTAAGTAGTTTTGGAAAAAGTTGTTTAATTGCTTAGATTGATCAGAGTTGGTTATGGCATAGGAGAATGTGTCATGTGAATTTTGATAACATTGTCAAGATAAGTTCTACTCAGGCTGTGAGAGATCTTCCAAAACTTGTGAAAACTACTGATAGCATGTGTAGAGAATGTCAATTGGGTAAACAGAACAAAACTTCAATAAAGAGTAAAGAACAATTTTCAAGTGGATGGTTGGAACTTGTGCATACTGATCTATGTGGTCTTGCTAGAATTAGGAGTGTGCAAGGAGACATATTTTATGTTGTTGATTGATGATTACTCCCGAATGATGTGGGTAACCTTCTTGAAAGAAAAATCAAAAGCTCTTGACAAGTTCAAAGTGTTCAAGGTTATGGTAGAAATGAGATTGGTGAGAAAATAAAGTGTCTGAGATCCGATAGAGGTGGAGAGTTTACCTCCAGTGAGTTTGATACATTCTGTGAAAAGGATGGAATAAAAAGATAGTTATCTGCTCCTAGGACTCCTAAGCAAAATGGAGTCATGGAAAAAAAGAATCAGACCATTCAAGAAGCTGCTAGGACCATGATGAATGAAGCAAATGCTCCACAAGTCTATTGGAGAGAAGTTGTGAGTACTATTGTCTACACTCTTAACCGGGTACAAATCAAATGCAATTCTAGTAAGACACCTTATGAATTATGGTTTGGTCATCCTCCTACTATGAAATATTTTAGAGTTTTTGGTAGTAAATGCTATATCAAAAGAGATGAGGATCTAGGGAAGTTTGATGCAAGAAGTGATGAAGGAATATTTCTGAGTTACTCTACTCAAAGCAAGGCATACTAGTGCTTTAACAAGAGATTGAAAAAGATTGTTGAAAGTGCTAATGTTAGAGTTGATGAGAGCAAAGAGAGATCTTTCAAGTCTTGGGGATATGATTCAAATGATCAAGATGAAAGTCAAAGTCAAGGAAGGCAAGCTCAAACTCAGACTCAGATCCAGATTGATCCAGAATATCCAATAACTCATGAATTTAGTGTAGATGTTGAGGAACAAGCTCAAGAATCAGAAGTTCAAGCAAATCCCAAAACACCCAGGTATGTAAGGTTGAATCATTCAGAAGATCAGATCATAGGAGATAGAAATAGAAGTGTTCAAACTAGAAGAAGAATTGCTGAAGATCAAGTGGAGATTTGTTTGATTTCAAAGATTGAACCAAAATCAGTAAGTGAAGCTTGCATTGATGAAAATTGGGTAAAAGCCATGGAAGAAGAATTAATGCAAATTGAAAAGAATCATACTTGGGATCTTGTTCCTAGACCTGAAGACAAAAATGTGATTGGAACTAAATGGGTCTTTCGGAATAAACTAAATGAAGATGGTGAAGTTGTAAGAAACAAAGCAAGGCTAGTATGCAAAGGATATTCTCAAGTGAAAGGAATTGATTTTGAAGAAACTTTTGCTCCAGTGGCAAGAATAGAGGTAGTCAGATTATTTCTTGCATTTGCTACTTTTAAAGATTTCAAGTTCTATCGGATGGATGTCAAGTCAACATTCCTGAATGGAGAATTGGAAGAAGTCTACATTGAGCAACCGGAAGGATTTTAGTTGTCTGATCAGAGAAATATGGTCTGTAGGTTGAGGAAAGCATTTTATGGACTCAAACAAGCACCAAGAGCTTGGTATGCAAGATTAGATATGTATTTGCTAAAGCTAGGTTATAGCAAAGGCACTACTGACAGTAATATTTACTTCAAGATTGATCATGAGCACATTCTGATTGTTGAGGTATTTGTTGATGATATCATTTTTGGTGGAAATGAGAGTATGTGCAAAACATTTGTTAATTAGATGCAGAGTGAATTTGAGATGTCCATGTTTGGTGAAATGAATTTCTTCTTAGGTCTGCAAATCATTCAGTCAGATAAAGGTATCTTCATATCTCAATCTAAGTATGTGAGAGAATTGTTGAAAAAGTTTGGAATGGAAGATTCAAAGCCTGTGGGTACACCTATGGTAACCAGATGCAAGTTGAGTAAAGATGATGACTCCCCTAAGGCAAATTAGAAAAGGTATAGATCAATGATTGGAGGACTAATATCATGAATGTAGTTGGACTTGTTGCTAGATTTCAAGTTGATCCTAGATAATCCCATGCTGTCGCAGTCAAAAGAATTTTTAGATATCTCAAAGGGATACTTGATTATGGCTTATGGTATCCAAAGGATAATAACTTCACTCTTCATGCATACACAGATGTTGATTGGGAAGGAGATGCAGATGATAGGAAAAGTACTAGTGGCGGTGCATTCTTTTTGGGAAGGAGATTGGTTTCTTGGATGAGAAAAATTTAAGAGGTAATATCTTTGTCTACTGCAGAGGTAGAGTATATAGCAGCAACAAATAATTGTAATCAAGTTCTGTGGATGAAGCAAATGTTGAAAGACATCAGAATTGTGTTTGAGGAACCTGTTACAATCATTTGTGATAATTCAAGTGCAATAAGCATCTCAAAGAATCTGGTGTTGTATTCAAAGACAAAGCATATATCATTCAAGTTTCACTTCTTGAGAGAGAAGGTTAATGAGAATGAAGTCAAATTGGAGTTTGTTTCTTCAAAGGATCAGATTGCAGATATTTTCACTAAGCCTCTACCCAAGGATACTTTTGAGTATCTCAGAGAGAAGTTAGGGGCTATTACCCTTCCTAATTAGAACTAAGATGCACTAGGGTGCATCAGTCTAGTGAAATTCACAGTCATATCTTGTGATCCGGATTGATGTTAAGGAGGTACTACTTAGGAGAAGTAGTCAGTATGCAAATTTTGGAGATCAGTCTGAAACAAAAAGGGGGAGAAAAGATTGCAAATATGTGCCCTTTGCCATTGATGTCAAAGGGGGAGAGAAGTCATGTGAAAAACTAGTTGCTAATAAAAGGGGGAGTTGTAAAGAGCAATGGTTGTAGGTGTGATAGGAGAAAGAGGGAGAAGTTCTTGTCTTGATGGTTAAATTAGTTTTTCACATCATATGTCACCATCAATCACAAAGGGGGAGATTGTTGCAAATAGGTGCCTAAGTGGTGTTGTCATTGATGTCAACTATATCCTATTTTATTGCCTGGTTAGAAGATTGAGATGTTGAGGATATTGAGAAAATTGATGAAGATCTAACTACGCAGACCAAATGGCTATGTAGAGGATTGTCTAAAGCAGCTCCGATTAAGATTTGAGAGGTTTGCATAAAGATTTAAAGAAGTTATAGCCATCTGAGTGGAACCAGGTTTTGCAGTGTTTAGAAGAGACAGAGTGATAGGAAATTGGTCTGGATTGCTTCGCAAACATAACACTATCATCTACAGATCTAGAGACATGTTTGGGAAGTCAGTTTGTGTCATCAACTCAAGTGGTTTGTGGTTTGGAGGTCCGCAAGCAATCTTTCTAGTGTGATAGTCATGGAAGATAGTGTTCTTAAAGTACTAGATGAAGATGCAAGTGATTCTATTGATTTGGAGTAGTGCGGATGTTATTGCTGAATTTAATGAGCTTGTGGAGGTCTCTGGATCATGTGCCTTCTATGTTGGAGGTCCGCATTGAAGATCTAGCGCATTGTTAAGATTTCTTCTTTAGTATTGTTGTTCTTTCCAGTCTTGGCTGACCGGATGATTCAAGCATGTTGCAGATGATCTAAGAGCAATCCTATGGAGCGTGGCATGGTGATCAAGGAAGATTTAAGTCCCATTTATGCTTGGTCAACAGCTTAGTGATTTGCATTAAGTCAGATACTTGTAGTGCCGACCTTGATGTTTATTCCAAGGTTGATGAAGCATATAAAGGAGTGTTGTTGAGTTGTGGAAAATCATCCTTGTGCAAAAATGATAAAATCCTAAGAAAGGTTCAGAGGCAAAGTAGAGAAGAGGAGAAGGAGAAGAAAAAGTGCAGCAAAGGATGAAGAGATATTGAAGAAGTGTTTGGGGCAGAGCAGAAGTTTTTGTGAGCTTTCAATGAGACTGAACCAAGCATGATGAAGATGCTATTTCTTAGTTAAACCTTTCTATATTAAATATAAATTCATGTAGGTAGTGAGCCTCTTTGAGTAGTGAGCTCTGGGCAGTGTGCCCAAAGGCAATTGCCTTCCCATTTATTTCAAGTATTTTTAACAGGGTACGAATCTTGTGGGTTAACCCCCACCGTGGTTTTCCCTTAACTAGGTTTCCACATTAAAAATCTTGGTGTCAAGTGTGTTCATTTGTTTTTGCTCATGTGTTGTTGATTCATGCTTTAATGTTTACATCATTAATTTGTATTAAGTAGAAAAGAAGAATTAATTGCTGCAAGTATTAAAGTTTTTGTGACAACTAATTCACCCCCCCTCTCAGTTGTCCAGCCTAATTCCAACACTAACATCCCCTAACATTCCCTTAGATCCGTAGCTCAATATGATTACCTGTGGAGAAATGTAGACCAAAATGTTGAACCCTATCATATGCTATGTTCTTGTCTATCCAGACTTAGACAAATCTGTAATCTGACTTCTGGTATGATCAAATAGTACAATACGGATGTGTAAGATAGATTTAGTTTCCATCAATGACAACACCTGACATGCCTAGCAGTGTCTCTTGCCAACAATCTCCCCCTTTGGCATTGATGGCAACACTTAGTGAAAAATGACTAAGTGTTAGAACAGCTCCCCTTTACTATGTACACTAGTGATTTTCAATGCTCCCCCTTTGATGAATTCCTCATTTTTCACTACTTTCCTCTCCCCCTTTTACATCAATGGCAAAGGTCAGGGTCTGGATCCAAAAATTCACACAAAACTTCTATATCCATACTTTCGCATATGTACAAACAATCCTTATGTCCTATCTACATAAACTTAAGCACATCACCAAAAATGTTTTTCAATAGTGTCGATTCACTATCCCATCTTTTCTTCATGCCATCCAAAACTGAAATATGACCACTGAATAACAATGCATGTGACTCTACCTTTTGTAGATCAGTGGGATCACTTGTTAGAGCAGCAGCTTAAGCTTCTGTCAAAGCATTGAACATTGTTTCTAGTTGAGGGGATATCAGTTCCTGGAGTTCATCCAATCTACCCAAAACTTAACCTTTTCCTTCTCCAAATTACTCAATTCATCAAGTGAACTCACTACTTGACACCTTTTAGCTATTATAGACTCAGTTAAGGGACTATAGGACTGAGAGATGTTAGACAACTTGAGCTCTAAGTCCTTAATCTTCTTCTCAATATCCTCAACAACTTTAGACTAAGCTAGACAAAACTTATCAATATCTACACCTTCAGAGAGAGAATTTTGAATACTCTTTATACTAACATCAAGAAATGATCTATCATAACTGATTATTCTCTTTAATTCAATAAACCTCTTCTCATTAAATTCATTTCAGACTTTAGCTTCTGCTGACTTCTCAAAAGATTCAAAATGAGTACTTACAGAGTTTATCAGACTCTTCAACTGACCAGAGGGGGATGTTGATGAATCCTTCTAAAATGAAGGCATGATTTTCTCCAAAATGCCGGATGCAAGACCAAGCAGCTCACTGTCTTCTATATGGAATTTCAAAATTTCCTCTCTGGCCTTAGCTTGTGCAAAAGAGGCCAACTTCATCTTTTGTACTAGAAAAAGAGTGTCAAAATTGATTGGACCTTGTATTATATCTAGATCTTCTACAACTTGTTTTTCTTTTTCCAAAATTTCTTTCACTGCTTCTGTAGTGTCTCTTGCCCAATACGATGTTTTAGTTTTAGGGCCTGCATCTACTCCCTTTCCGGAGTCAACCACATTATCTTGCTTATCATATTCATTCTTTTCCTCTACTTTTGCTCTCTCTGCATCATCAGCAATGTCTTCTGCATTCTTTTCTGGAGGATTTTGTGTATCCTCAGAAGCAACATTATTGTCATTTTTATCAAGTTCCTCAACATTTGGGATGGAGGAATCAATTCCATCATTTGTTTCTTCTTTTTGACCTTCCTTGTCCTCAACCTCTTCTACTTTTTGCTCTTTAATCTTCTCAAAATCACCTTTAGTAGGAGTATTTATATTCATTTCTATATTTTCTTCACCATATTGGTCTAGAGGAATCTGAGTATCCTCTATACCATCATCATTATCTTCCTTCACCATCTCTTCAACTTCTTTGTTCAGTATTTCCTCTTCTGAAATAGAGACATCATCTACCTCAACTTGCTGCTCATTTTCCTTCAACTCTTCTTCATTTGTAAGGGGTGTATCATCAGCATCAAGTTCCTCAGTGACCACATAAAATTTATTCTTGTCCAGGGCTTTTCTTAGAATTTTCTCTGTTTCTTTGACCACTTCATCAATGTCTCCAATCATTAGCTTATTCATCCTTTTCTTGCTTCTGAATTGATCCTTAACTTCTTTGAAAATTTTATTTGCTTCCTTAATAGAGATGACCAGACATAGACTAGACAACACATGTTCTCTTAGCTCCAAATCCTTTGCTTTGACAGCTTCTTTTCTCATCTCCAAAATATCACTTAGACTTTTAGGGATTTCAGATAAAATTTCCACAAGTGCTCTGTTGAATGTGTTCAAGTACTTAATAGTAGCATCCTCCAAGATTCTCTTGTTGGCTTTATCAAAGTTGTCATAATATTTTGTTATGGGCTTCAAATTCTCATGAATAGTTATTGCATTCACAATATCTTTAATTGACAGGGTAGATTTTTTAGTCTTTAGCCTTTTGCTTACCCTTACACTTCTAGAGGGCTTGTCTTGGACAACCCTTGATACTTTTGCTTTCTTTGACTTTGTGCTTCCGGAAGGTTACTCCTTAGATACTTTGGCAGCCTTAGTGCCTGAGGCCTTCAACTCTTTAACCTCATCATCTGAATCAGTCTTTTCTTCATCCTCCTTCTCTACACTAACATATGACCTTTTGGCCATTGCTTTTGTTCTTTTTCCTTTCTTACTAGTAGGCTTTTCTTTGAATTTCTCTGCAATAGGAGAAGGTGTTGCACCAGAGGATGTACCATAACTCCTAGTAGTCCTTGATTTAGAGGTAGATTCCACCAGAACACTTCCTTGTTCTATGTCCTGCTTCTTCTTCTCAGCTTTCTCTATCCTTTCCCTATTTTATTTCACAACTTCCTTTGTTATTCCAATACTTTCAGCATACCTTTTAACTTGCCTTTGGACATTTCTCTTGATTTCTTGTTTCCGGAGCTCAACATAAAGTTTCAAACTAAGCTCTCTATATGTACCGAATCTTTCAACTGAGGTATCTTTTGGTTTGATCAAAAGGTGTTGAGCATACATTTCTAGTATCTTTTCATCAACTTCATACTCCATGGGCATGATCCATACAGTCCTTGGTTCAACTACTTCCATCAAGCATTGATCTGTTTCCACCATAAAACAAATTGTATCCTTGTATTTTTCTACCACAGAAGTAGGGATTCTTTCCCTTGATTGCATCATGTTCTGGAAGTTCTTGAAATATCCTCAAAGAGTAGTCCTTTGAGCATTGAAGTCACTAATACTGTGCAAGTGTTCTCTAATTTGTATGGCAATAGGCTTATCACTAGTCCAACATATGCTTTTTCTTACCGGGTAATTCATTCATGAAATAGAAGAACAATCACAATACCAGTGTACCATACTTGAATGTATTCTTCTTGTCCCTTTTGATCTTGTTTAGATTCTCCATTAGCTAATTTTGCAACAGCTCACACAGGTCATAGTCAGCATTTTCTCTTAACATCTAATAGGCAGCATAAATAGTTGTACCAGATACAGAGTTTTCCCTGCTGGAGTGGTATATCTTATACCCAATCACCATAGAGGTAAATTTGACATCTGGATCAGTTATATCATTTATTGTCATTGCCCTCTTATCAAATTTTGATCTGGTAGCTTTAGTCACATTCTAATTCTTTACTGATTTTAACATTGGCATTCCACTAGATGTGTTTAATCTAGTTATAGCCTTGATGGCATCCTTGGTGATATTGAAGGATTTCATCAACCACATGAATATTAACATTCATTCGACTCAGTATATATCAGACCCATTCATCCTCACCGAAGGATAAGAACCCAATAACCTAAATGAGATGTTTGACTTGCAGCGCCTTATACTTAGGTTTAAGACCATGAATCTCATCCCTTAGATGATTCTTGAACAAATCTACTAAGTTCGAATCCCCAAACTCATCTATGCTAGCATGAATACAAGCCCTAATATCTTCAACGTGTAATACACCATGCAAAACATTTGAAAAGGCACCTAATAGATCGACCTCTACAAATTTATGTGGATGCCTTTTGAATTTAAGTTAGGGCCTTTCGGTGATGTCAACAACCAATGGAGTAGCCATATCCAAAGATTACAAATTTAGGGAATTTCACAGAGAATACCTTGTTTCTCCAGTTAGGGTTGGCTGTCGAATTCACTTTTCACACTTCAAATCTTTGAAATCTCAGCTTAGGCACTTTTCTCCTTGTTCTCTTCAAATGCAAAGTGATTCAAATGCTGAGTAAATGACCTTTTATGCTCCGCAAAACCTAATTCACCATTGTAATAAATGCTTTGCCCTAATACATCTGATTACACTATTTCTGCATACAGTCAATCTTCAATTGCTCTGCAATTACTTGCATCAACTTCTTTTCTTCTAGAATTTGCTTCAACAGATCTATAATAGGCTTCTTTATCTTCAGTCAATGTGCTAGATTCAGGCACCCACTTACTAGTAGGGGGAATTAGATTTTCAATGCAACTCCCCGTGAGCTAGAGCTCCTATTTCAATTCCTGGAGGAATTAACAACACCAGATTCTGGTGCGGTCCCATCGCCATCATCCACTTCACCTTTATTTACCCATGTTTTATTCATTTCATTCTTGATCTCATTCACATTTACTTTACCCTTGCCTTTATCTTGTCCCTATATATTTTGGTTTATGTTTGCCAGACCTTTTCTATCATTCCTACTTCTACAGAATTTTACAATATGACTAGATTTGTTGCAATTGAAGCACACAACATTTCTTTTCTCATTTACTTGATTTCCTCTTGATTTGCACTGATTAGCCATGTGTCCAAATCTATTACATACAAAATAGTTGCCATTGAAAGAGTATCTCATTGTCATACTTCTACATTCATTGGATCTATGACCATACCTTTTACAATTGAAGCATTGACCAGAGAAAGATGGACCATTTTGATTCACTCTACTTCTGCATTGAGTAGCTCTATGACCAAATTTATTGCAATTTAAATAATTTCCATTGAAAGATGGATACCTTTGAGCATTAGGTTGTCTTACCGGAGGTCTTCTAGGTTTATTTCTTTGATTCCTTGATTTAGGATTTCTTTGACTAGATCTAGAGCTTTCACCTTTCTCATATCCCAGACCATGCTTATCATTTGCCATCTTCTGACTATCAAGCAACACTTCAAGTTTAGATGAGCTTATCTTGAACTTCTCTTTGTATTCATTTGCAACTTCTAGATCATGTTTGAGAATAACAATTTTCCTTTCAAGTTATTCCTTATTATCCCTAGTTTCTTGAAGATCAAATTCTAGATGGCCAATTATTATGTCCAATTTGCAGCACTCTTCTATTCTTTCTTTCAGAGATTGCTTCAAGTTTTCTTTAGTCTTCTTCTTTTCCTCAATTTCATTGGTTAACCTCATCACTCCGGATTCCATCTCATGTTTTAGGACAACAACTTCGTCATCTTCTCACATTCCTTTGTCTTTTCCTTCAGAGCCCCATTCATGCCATTGTCTTCCTGCTGATTTGCAAACTGCTAAAGTAACTCCTTCCTCTTTTCCATGGATTTTCTCAGTTGTCATTTTAAAGTCTCAATGAAATCCTCAACATCTTTAAGGTTCTCTTGTAGTTCTTTGACTTCTGCTCTGGACTGATCAAGATCTTCTAAAGCAACTTGAAGTTGTTCATTGATGCCATCAGAATATCTAGATGAACCCATTGAAAACACCTTCCCAGATCTTCCTCAAGCTGTTAGACTTTTTCAAAGGAACCTTGCTCTGATACCAATTGTTGAAATTAGGGTAGACAACTGAGAGGGGGGGTGAATCAGTTGTCTCAAAACTTAATTTTTTTCTATATTTAATCTTCTTTACAACTTATTAATAGATTAATGATATAACCATGAAATCATGAATCAATAACACATGAGTAGAAACATAATCAATACACATAACACTAGGATTTTTACGTGGAAACCAGGTTAAGGGAAAAACCATGGTGAGGGTTAACCCGCAAGATTTTATACTCTATTAGAAGTATTACAAAATGGGAAGGCACATGCCTTCGAGCACACTGCCCAGAGCTCACTAGTCAAAGGAGGCTCACTACCTACAAAATTGATTACAAGAGTTCACTGAATTGTTTGAATTGAAGAAAAGCATCTAACTATGCAAAATTACAATTTTGGTTAAGCTTAGTACACTGACTTTACACACTTCATCTCTTTCTGCCCTGCTTTATTGTTCTACCATGATCTAGAGCTTAGATTTCCTTGCTTCACACTTGATACTTCTATTCTTTGCACCTATCCCTTCATATTCTCTCACACTCTCCCCAAAATGCTCAAATCCATCGATCATATATATCTGCTACATGAAATTACATCAACTGTAGTTGGCCTTAAGAAAACTTGGAAGCTATTTCAAGAACATTATTCTGTCGGTTGAATCCATGCACAAACATCAATGTGGACCAAGAATTATGTATCCAAGTTACCTCACATGTTGGCCAATACCACTGGATCTCATAAATTACTTGACCAACCACTTCTCTTCATCCACACAAGGATCAAATACCTAGTCGGCTTGTTCTTCACCAGATTGAATTGTCTAACCAAAACCTGATACTCAGATGCTTGTAACTTACAATCCCCCCTAAAATTCCATCAGATTTGCAGCTCAATATGATTACCTGTGGAGAAATGCAGACTAAAATATTGAACCCTATCATATGCTCTATTGCTATCTATCTTGACTTAAATCTATAATCTAACTTCCGGTATGATCAAATAGTACAATGTGGATGTGTAAGATAGATTTAGTTGCCATCAATGACAACACCTGACATGCCTAGCAGTGTCTCTTGCCAACAAATTCTCCTCTAAATTTTAGAGGTACAACTCCCTCTTGTGATATGCAATGAATGTAAGCACAGGGTATGCTTTTCACTAGAAAGTAGAAAAGGTAAGCTAACACCTATTCCTAACTAATAAAATAGATGCAAAAGATTATTCAGAAAGAAGTGAATGTGAACAAATGACACCCAATCCATTTATCCCACATCCACAAATAATACCCAAGAAGAAATGAACAACAGATCCCCTTTCAATAGATGAATAAAAATAAACACCCACACAATCTAGCATAACAGAACGTACATTTGAAAGTGATTACAAAGATTCAAAGTCCATTTGCAATCAAAATAAAATATTAACAAATGCATAGATTTGAAATATCTCCTTTATTTCCCAAATGCAAAATGTGAGTTTAAAAACCTCCAAACCCCTGTACAATAAAACCATGCAGAAAGAAAAATAAGTTGTTCCCTTGTTCTTAGATAGCTAAAAGAAAGATACCTCCTCTTCCCAAAAGTCCTCCCTTTATAGTTTTTCAAAACCCAAATATATATCTAAATGTAACTATCTATAACGGTCCTCTAAGTAATCACTATCAAGAAAGTGACCTCAAAATGGAAACAGATACATTACATTAAAAATTTGGTTACCACCACTAATTACAAAAGATTTCATGCATGCCAAACAAGTGGCATTAGACTACCCCAAGTACGGGGGCGATTCCTAATTCCAGTTGTATTTCCATAAAAAGATTATGCAATTTAGCACATTCTTCCTCTTCTTCCAGAATGAAGATTACCCTACGATATTAAACATAGTTGGTCTTCTCTTTTCATGCAACTATGCACAACTGGGAGATGATATCAATCTGTTCTTCTTCGGGCCAGTTCAAATTGGGTTGTAGGATAGACATGGGTTCACCATCCCAAGTCTCATTACTCGTAGGAAGTCCCATTTTGAAAATGTCTTGGTTGATAAAAACTAAAAGGTACCACCACCTTTCTCTGTAGACAAGCTGATTCAATTATGCCAGTAGGTAATGATGATTTTTAACTTGTTGATGTCATGCTACCACCTTAGTAAGCTCCATTACACTTGTCATTTAAAAGGTAATTAATGCATCATTGATTTTGTACCTTGAGAAACGAGTCTTAAGATTGAGTTCATATTTCATAACTCCTAAAAAGACATTCTCATGATATGACGTATGTATAATTAAATGAGCTAGTGACACTTTTAAAATCGAGAATTTGTTGGAGGGTTACGGAGTCACGGAAAAGCTGAACCATTGAACCACATATCGAGAGTTCCAGGGTTTCGAAAAACTTCGACAATGAATGAGGTCAAGCCATCGGAGCTTTTGCAAACTTTCAAACTATTAGAGTGAAGTTCAAAGACTTTCAACTTCCCCAACAGTAAGAGGAGTTGAGAAGTCGGCCATTTCATGGACTTAAGAACATAAGTCGGGGGAATAAGGGATTCATGAAGTTGAAAAATGCCCGACAACAAAGAATGAAGTGTTGATAAAGTCTTTGAGTTACACATGAGTATTGGATTTTTATAAAATAAACTTTTAAAAATGTCTTCATGATTTGATTTGTGAATCATGAACGAGAAAAAGATAAGACTCAAATTTCACAAGAGGTAAGACTAATATTTCACAAGAGGAAAATGATCTAAAATTTGAAAATTTATGGGTTTAAATTTTGGGGGCAACAGTTAACATCGAGGCTCTCAATATAAGGGGAAGGTCCAAGGAAAGAGGACCGAAAGGAGATAAAAAAGGGGCTAAAGACAAGCCTAAGGGCTGATCTAAGACTTTAGGAAAGAAGAATAGAGTTAAGTGTTGGAATTGTGGAAAAAGAGGGCATGTGAAAAAGGAATGTAGAAACCTGAAGAAACAGTGGGATTCTACTACTGATAAGTCCTCGAATGTAGGTGAAGATGTTTTACTCTCCGCATGCAATGTTGTTTCTAATGATCATTGGTTGATTGAAACAGGATGCTCGTATCATATGACCCCACATAAAAGAATGGTTTTCCACATACAAAGAGTATAATGGAGGTAAAGTGTACCTTGGAGACAACTCTACATATCCAATAGTTGGGAAAGACAAGGTATTGTTGTGTTTTAGTGATGGGAGGATTAAAACCCTCCTTGGTGTTTTGTATGTTCCTGGATTAGCTAGAAATCTAATTTCAGTTTCAAAGTTGAATGATTTGGGAATGCATGTAACATTTGATAAGCATGGTTGTAGATTGGTGAGAGGAAACTTGGTGGAAGCGAAGGAGAAGAGATTGGGAACCTTGTTTAGGCTAGATGCCACTACAGTTTGTAATTCCTCTTATATTTCTGAGGCTTCTAAAAACACTTATATGTTGTGGCATCGTAGATTGGGTCACACAAGTAATAATGTTTTAAAAACAATTAAGAATAAATATTTGTCAGATGATTTCTCTTATTCTGATGAGCACTTTGATTTCTTGAGCATTGTGTGTTTGGAAAACAAAACAAAACATCATTTCCTTTAGGAAGCAATAGAGCAAAAGAAAAGTTATAGATTATTCATTCAGATGTGTTTGGACCTGTGGCTAACGACTCTATAAAAAAACTCATTATTTTGTCACCTTCATTGATGATGTATCCATATTTATATGGATTTATTTTATAAAATACAAATTTGAAGTTTTTACTAAGTTTAAGGATTTTAAAGTCTTAGTTGAAAACCAATCGGGATTAAAGATAAAAATATTAAGATTTGACAATGGAGGGGAATATTGCTCTAAGGAATTTGATGAGTTTTGTAAGCATGCAGGTATAATCAGACAAAAGACAACTCCATATACACCACATCAAAATGGTGTTGCAGAAAGGATGAACTGAACAATCATGGAAAGAGCCATAAGTATGTTGAGGGATTCGCAGTTGGAGAAATGCTTTTGGGCAAAGGCTGTGTGTACTTCTTGTTACTTGATTAACAAAACTCCTTGTAAGGCTCTTGATTCAACACCTTATGAAGTGTGGGTAGGTAAGAAACCTTCTGTTTCACATTTAAGGGTTTTTGGCTATAAGGCTTTTGTTCATGTGCCTAAAGAAAAGTGATCTAAGTTGTGTGAGGCCGATTATATTACCTCCCTTATTGTGATCATTATGCCATGCAGTAGATGACATTATCAGACCTTAGTGATTATGTTTCATTATGTAGACTTGATTTTTATCCACTGTTTATGTTAGGACATTGATTTGACATATGTGATTCGATTTGATCATAGTGATGCTAATTGTGTGATTCGACTTACGAGTTTATATTTGATGATGTGTTGTGATGAGATTCTAGTGATTATGTGATATGGACTAATTGACATATGTTTGGATAGTGCAATTAATTTGGATTTATGTATTGATGGATATTGTTGTATTTGTTTGCGTGAATTTAATTTCCAGTTGCTTCAGCTATGACTTTTCATGACAGGACTAACACTTGATCAAGATGTGCAGGTTTTACATTCCCTAGCCACGGGAAATCGGAGGTAGAATTCACACTATGTTATCCCCTGTAAAACTGATCCATTCCCAAGAGGGATAAGGATCACGTTTGAATTTGAGTGTGAAATTATTGTGCTTGATTTAATTTTATTTATGCACCCTTTTTATTTAAATTGATTAATAATAAGTTTTGTGTAATTTTTTTGGATTAACACCACTTGGTATTTATCTTATTTTTTGAGGCCATTTAAATGTGGATTTTTAACCCCTTCATGAACCCTAGTGTCCCAAAAGTTACCCTAGGTGGTTAACCATGAGTCTAGGGTCAACTTGGACCATCTAACCCTAGTTTGGACTCACCTTAGGTCACTCTAAACCATGGTTTAGTAAGAGTGACGAATTTGGAATGAGGGAAGATGGGGGATGGGCCTTGCCTTGGGAAGGACACATCTCCCATCCCAAGGTTTGGGAATCATTCCCAAGGTGGACTTGGGAGGTCTCCAAGAGGCCTCCAAGGCTCCCAAGTGAGTGGGAGCACCATTCAAGACCCTTGTCTTCTTGGAGTTGTAAGTGGGAATCCAACTCACCATTTGTCCCCCTCCCACTTTTGTGGGAGCACTAGTGGAGGAAGTGGAGATGGGGGTGGAATGAGAGGATGACACTTCTCATCCTCATACTCCCTCTCCCTTGCAAGTAGCATTGGAGGGTGGAAGGAGAGGATGACAAGTGTCATCCTCATACTCAAGGTAGATGAAGACTTGTATCAGTTCTCACAAGAATTAGAGGACTCCAGATTTGATGTATTCCCCAATATTGAAGAAGAAGAAGAAAAGGAAGAAAAAGAACAAGAACTAGTGTAGATCACTAAGACTCCATCAAAATATGTTTAAAGGAACCATTCAGGAGATAAAATCATTGGATACAAGAATGAAGGTGTGCAGACCAGGATAAGGTTTGCAAAGATAGATGAACAAGTGAATTTGTGTCTATTATCAAAGGTAGAGCCCAAAACCTTTACTGATGCTAGAAAAGATGATGGATGGATAATGGAAATGGAAGAAGAATTAAATCAAATAGAAAAGAATCATACATGGGAATTGGTTCCTAGGCCAGCCAATAAGAATGTTATAGGAGCAAAGTGGGTGTTTCAGAACAAACAAAATGAAGATGGTGAAGTTGTGAGAAACAAAGCTAGATTAGTGTGTAAAGGATTTTCACAAGTCGAAGGCATTGACTTTGAGGAGACCTATGCTCTGGTAGCCAGGATGGAAGCAATTAGGATGTTTCTTTCTCTTGCTACTCAGAAGAACTTTAAGGTTTATCAGATGGATGTCAAGTCAACATTTTTGAATGGTGATCTAGAGGAAGAGGTCTACATTGAGAAACCAGATGGTTTTTAGTTGTCAGAGGATCTAAACATGGTATGAAAACTCAAAAAGGCATTATATGGACTCAAAAAAGCTCCTAGAGCTTGGTATGCTAGGTTGGATTAATACTTACTTCAGTAAGGCTTCAAGAAAGGTACCACAGATAGCAATCTTTACATCAAGGAAGAAGGAGACATGATTTTGATAGCTGCAGTATATGTTGATAACATAGTCTTTGGTGGAGATGATGATATGTGAAAGAGGTTTGTAGAGGAGATGTAAAAAGAGTTTGAGATGTCTATGATTGGTGAGATGTCTTTCTTTCTTGGACTTCAAATTATTCAGCTAGATGCTGGTATCTTTATTTCTCACGCTAAGTATGTTAGAGAGATGTTGAAGAAGTTTGGTATGGAGGATTCAAAACTAGTGAATACTCCTATGGTCACTGGAGGTCACTTGAGAAAGAATGATGAGTCTCTGAAGGTTGATCAGACTTCCTATAGATCTATGATTGGAGGATTTTTATACTTGACTACTTCTAGACCTGATATCATGCCTGAGGTATGTATGGTTGCCAGATATTAGGCTAATCACAAGAAAAAAAATGAGAAGGCAGTGAAAAGAATATTCAGATACTTGAAAGGAACTCCAGATTATGGCTTATGGTATCCAAGTGGCAATGACTTTGATTTGAGTGCCTAAACTGATGCTGATTGGGATGGTTGTGTTGATGATAGAAGAAGTACAAGTGGTGATGCTTTCTTTTTAGGAAGCAGATTGGTTTCATGGTAGAACAAGAAGCAAGATTCAATGTCCTTATCAATTGCAGACGTAGAGTATATTGCAACATCCTGCTATCCACAAGTGTTGTGGATGAATCAAACCCTAAAGGATATCAAGGTACTGTATGATGAGCCTATTCCTATTTTGTGCACGATAATACAAGTGCTATCAATATTTCCAAGAATCCAATGACGCATTCTAGAACCAAGCATATAGCAATTAGGTATCACTTTTTGAGAGAGAAGGTGGTAGATAAGGAAGTGAAGTTGGAATATGTTCCAACAAAGGATCAGATTGCAGGTATTTTCACAAAGGCTCTTGCAAAGGATACTTTTGAAGGTCTCTAGTAGAGGTTAGGGGTAATTGCCCCTCATTCTTGCTAGATGGATAGTGGTGCATCTGTCCAGGGGGAGTAAATGCTATATCCTTTTTTCCTGGATTGATGGTGACTACCTCTCAAGGGGAACAGGTAGTGGTTGTTGTTGATAGGGGGAGCCTTGAGTTGCCTCAAGGAAGAAGTGTATGAACATCACAAAGGGAGATAGAAAGAAAGTGTGCACCTTACGGGGAGAATGAAAAGAACAAGTGCAGTTATTCCCTAATAGGGAGAAGTAGTTGCCCTTTGTCCTTGATGTCAAAGGGGGAGAATGAGCAGATGTGTGTTGCCATCAATACCAAAGGGGGAGATTGTTACACATATGGTTTGTAAGGTTGTCATTGATGTCAACATTTTCATGTGGATGTCATGGATGTTCATGGTTGGATGTCATGTCATGTTTGGTGATCGCAGAGAAGACATATTAAGATGGGAATTAGAAGCATCAAGAAGACATATTAATATGGGAATTAGAAGCACTAAAATGTATATTTCTAATTCTACAGGAGCTGTCATAAGATCATAAGAAGGTTTTGGTCTCTGCAAGTTGATGAAGATTTCTACTATAGGAAATTGCCAGGGAGACTGCTTGGGAAATTGCTCTGCATTCCTCCACATTTGTAGATATGGTCATGCAGTTTAGAATATGAGTTCAATATGTTGTGAAGATATTATATCCAAGAAATAAAGTCTGCATGCCTTCTACAATGAAAGTTATGAGTGATATAGTTCTAGTCTGTACTTTGGCAAAGTAAAATGGTGATGAAGATTGATTGGAATGCTGAGCTACATTTCTCTAGGTGTGAATTTTTTTAATGCAGTTTTGAGAACATGTTTAGGGAAGTTCAATGCATGCTCTTGTGAAGTATCAAGTGATTTGGTGATCCACAAAGCAATTATCTTCTTTTTGTGTACTGCAAACTTAAAATGACCAATGTGCTATAAGCTTCATATGTTCTTAAGGATGACCTATTTCAAATAGGTGTGATGTGGGGATGTTACTCTTTAAAGGATGATGGTGTGAAGATTGTTTAGGACCATCCTAAGCGTGTATTGAGATCTGCAAGGTGTGTGTTCTCCTCTAGAGTAATGTGTTGTTCATGATAGAGCTTGCCCTATGCATGTTTCATATTATGTGTTTTCTGGCCAACTTGTAAATTATAATATTCTTGTTGTATTAGCCGACCTGCAATGTAATCAATGTAATATCATGTATATATTGTGAACCTAGTTGATCTAGGTGAGGGATGATTGCAAAAAATGAAAATATGAAGGTGTGAAGAGCAAAGTATGAATATCATATGCATTGTGATGTGCGACTAAAGGAGAAAAGAGCAAAAGTATAAAAGGTTGTTTTGATCCATCTTGAAGACAATTTTATGATAGGAGAGAAGTGAAGTGTGTGTCTAATTGATCCAATCATCAGAAGAGGCAAAAATGCAATAATCAAAGGTGTGAGCTTCAATGTTAGTTTTCAGGCAGTAGAAGGACTGTCATGCTGTAATCATTTCTGAGTTTGTTCTTAGTCTAGGGAGTGGTTGCTTCCTTGTGTTGTAGCCCTAAAACAAAGTCTGCAGGTAGTTGTATCTTCCTTAGGAGTGACCCTAAAACCTTTCTTCAGGGAGTAGTAGCTTCCTTGGGTTGTATCCCTAAAATAAAGTTTGCAGGGAGTAGTTGCTTCCTTGGGTTGTAGTCCTAAAACAAAGTTGTAATTTTGAGCTTCATATTTTGTGAGTTAATCCTCACCGTTGTTTTTCCCTTCTTAGGTTTTCCACATACATCTGGTGTTATGTGTTAATATACATTGTGTTGATCTTTCATGTTTATGTTGATGATGTAATGTTTAAGTGTTAATCTATTCCATAGGTTTTGAAGTTTGTTTAGATATCGATTCACCCCCCTCTCAGTATCTTGGTTTGTCTAATAGTTAGGTGCTCACACTAGTAGTATAACAATGCATTCAAAGGTGATATGAAAATAGCTTTGGTGAGGATCTATGTACATGGAGGATCAACTGATTAGATTGATTCTTGAGATCAATGACTAGGGATGAATGAGAGGTGAGGATGCATAAGAAGCCTCCATGTGTCACCTTATTATTGGTGCACACGAAGAGGCCCATGATCCAAGGGATTTGGAAGGATAAGATTTTCTTGGAGAAAATAGAGGGTAGACATTAGAAAAGTATATTTTTGGAGCAATGTACAAGATTGCCTTGACTAATCATGATTTAGATTATATAAATGATTAGTTAGATAACTAACTAGTTTTAGTCAACCAATGATTGGAGAGGGAAAATAGAGGAATTAAATAAATAGAACTTGTATTTATTTAATTTTAGGAGGGTGCGAATGGGAATGATGAACTTAATTAAATAAATGTACTCATTTATTTAATTAAGGTTGGACTATACAAAAAAGACTAAAATGATTGATTAACTAAATAAATGATCTTAATTTATTTAATTACATTTGGAAGAAGAGTTAGTTTATTAATTAAATAATTAAAATTATTTAATTAATGTTGATAGAAAAATCAAAATAATTAATTAAATAAAGAAACTTTATTTAATTAATTTTAGAGGAAAGGTTAGTCAAATTAATTAAATAAAATGATTTATTTAATTAATTTAAGAAGAATGTTTGAGGGATGAGGCTGGTGACAATGGAAATGGTGGGAGTCAATTTTAGGTGTCTACAATAAGTATGTAAGAAATTAAGAGGTAGATGTAAGGAAAAGAGAAAGAAGATAAGTAGAATATGTAGGAGAAATATGTAGATATAATAGGAGAATTAAGGAAGGAAATATGAATGCAATAGATGGAGATGTCTAGAGACTAATGTATGAAGGGACATTGTATTAAAATTATATATGATGAATATAGTATATTGCATAATGATCTAATGGATATATGATGTGTATGCAAATGCATGTATATTGTCAATTTTATTTGTTCTTTCTTGCTGCAACCTTCTGTAACTCGTTATCTAATCTTTAATCTTCCTCTTATCACTCATATTGGGGTATAAATACAACACTCAAGTAACTTAGGCTTAGATCCTTGATCTACACCCATGTTGCTAACATAAGCTCCTCATGACACCAATAACCATTACCGAAGATCATCCATCACAAAGTGATAGATCCACATCACTACCAAAGCTCTAATTGAAATTGGTCCCAAGCTACACATGGTGCCATGATAAACATCTCCTAACTGAAGATCACCCATGGCCGTCATAGAATCAAAAAGTATGACTACAACACTAAAAACTCCTAAAGAAGAACCATGATATCTTCAACCAAGAAGATGGGACTAACTATATGCAACTACACAAAGATCCCACAAAATTGTGATCTAGAGCCTTACATTCCACCATAGTCAACAACTATAGGTTCAAAAGTACAACTATCTTAGTTAATTCAATCATTATTTCTATTCCTCTCTATAATGAACATATGAATGCACCAAGGTGACTAAGAAAGGCCAACCCAATAGAATCCACATCAAATAACCCATAAGATCTATACACATGTGACATCTTCAAGGTGACAAAAAAGCACGGGTAGTGATCTAGGTAAAACTAAAGAAAACACAAAACACATAGATCTCAAACAATGCAATAAATAGATTTACCACCACATTAGTAACATGAAAAATAGAGACAACCAAAGATAACATGTAGATTCTCCATGACTTAAACACCATATCAACTCTAGATCTAATTTGCTACAAACCCACAACAAAGTAACCATAGTTTAGGAACCCAATAAGCAAATCTACATAAATGTTAAGTGATGAAGCACATACCAACACTTATGCACCTAAGAGGGATACAACCAAGCTCCTCAAACTATGCATGAATCATACATGCAAATTTACAATCAAGTCTCCATTCAAAAAAACTTAAACAATAGTCTCTTCACATATCTATAATACCATAGATTTTGGTTTTAATATGTAAAACTTGAAAAACCATCCATGTAAATTTGAATCCACTTACAAATCTAGAAACCTAGAAACCCACAAATCTAAAATAACATGATTCTAAAACATGCAAGTACAACTATCCAAAAGGATCAAACAATTGTCTAGGAAATCTAGGCCACCAAAAGACCAATTCCACAACCATCACCAAGTACATGAAAATGGAGTATCTAGGTTGTCCATGATCTTGTGGGTCACCAAAAGACCAACTCCACAATTCACATGCAACTAGGGGCTAATCATATAGTTCTTTTGTTAAAACTAAGGGCTAAAACCACAAACCCAACATACATACTACATATGGTAGTTGACACAACTAGTGTTTCCCCATGTGACCATGGGGCCAAAAGAAAGAACCCAATATTAATACTCTTCTACTAAACATGACCACAAGATAAAGGAACAAAACCACCATGCCAAATGGTAGTTACATATTATCAAATAAGAGCTCCAAGTCACAACCATGTAACATGCATACACATAAGCAACTCCATTGAACCTATCTTCTTTTACACTAGTGCTCACCATACTATTTATTAAAATAACAAACTAGATCCACTATAAAATCCCACTCATACAAGGACCAATAAAAAACTAATTCGTTCCAATAGATTCCCACAAGCTTGTCAAACTAAGATATCAACAACAAAGGAATAGCTCGAACCAAATCACCATGGATCCATCATATGTAATGACATGCAAGAAACATGGAAATCCATGCAAACAACATATAAGTACATACAACTCACATGAAAGCACATGTAACCCATGGAACAACCTCTTCTTTGATACCAAGTGCTATGAAAAGTACCCACAAACCCCTTAGCAATTAAATTATATTTACATAATTATTAAGCATGCACATGTTTCCACATTAACCTTTTGAGGTTCAAATTAATACATTAATTAGATCTACAAAAAATTTAACAAGATTTTGGCATGTAAACAACACATAGAAAAGAAAGAATGAGAGAAATAAAAGGGAAATCAACCACAAGAAAGAGAATGACACAAATATGCCCTAGGAAAACCCTTTTGGGAAAAACCTAGCCTACCAAATATCAAAGGTCAATATATTAATTCAACAATAGTAAACCTATTAGAATACAATATTAGGCTATTAACTTCATGGAGATAAACATCTCTTCCTCTAGTAGAAACCCAATAGAATAACCTAGCAAAAATTCCTATCTTTCATCCTCTATCCCATGCCTCCAATATATAGACTTAAGGAGGCTTAAAAAACCACCAAATAGCAATAACATAGACCTAAACAAGGTCCAAAAATATGATGGTATGAATTTTCATGTCCTTCACATGTATGGAGCCATCCAAGAATAGAAAATAACTCTTGAACAAGCATCTTTGACTTCTATTATGCAAGTTGGCATATGTAACTCCCAAGCACTCCCCCATGAAGCACTAATTATATCCCATGCCCAACTAATAATATAAAATGCTATAATAAGTCCACTATATAACCCCCTTATCAATGCTCTTACACATCATAATATCTCATACATCATATCTTTGTCATAGATGCGTTTACACATCTTTCATGACAAGATATTCTTTTACAAACTTACTTACAAATGTAAATGCCAAAATAAAAAATAAATTACACAGCATAATGGCCAAGGCAAAAATTGGACATCCCATTTCATGAGGACACATAAAATAATAAATAATTAAATAATTCAAACATTAGGACTTGCAAGGTATATGACACACCTAATCCCAACATTTATGAGATCTAAATCAGATTATTTGTTATCACATTGCATGTAGATGATATGTTATTTTTTGGTAATAGTAAGGATGTGATTTGTGATTTAAATTCTCATCTTTTAGCATAATTTGACATGAAGGACTTGGGGGTTGCCAAGTATATCTTGGGTATGAAGATCACAAGACATAGAATAAATAGAAAACTTTGGTTGGGCTAGAGTAAGTATGTGAACTCTGTATTGTAACATTTTAACATGGTAGATAGTAGGCCGTTGAGTGTTTCTATTTATATGGGAATTAAAATTATAGTTGATAAATGTCCTATAACACCCATAGAGATGGAGGATATGGCTTGTGTTCCTTACACTAGTGTAGTTGGGAATTTGATGTATACTATGGTTTGTACTAGACCATACATTGCCTAAGTAGTGAGAGTCTTAGGAAACTTTATGGATAATCCTAGACAAGATCATTAGGGTGTAGTTAAGAGGGTCTTTAGATATTTGTAGGGTACCTTTATGTACTCTATTTTTTATCATTGTGATTCTATAAGGAACCAACATTCAATGGATATTCATGGATTCATGGATTTAGATTGGGCAAGAAATGTTGACAACAAAAGATCCACTAGTGGATGTGTTTAGTTTATTTAGTGGTACTATTAGTTGGATAAGTAAGTGACAAGTTGTGGTCACCTTGTCCACTATGGGGGCTTAATATATGGTAACTACTCATACCTGTAAGGTATCCATTTTTCATAAGAGATTATGTCTAGATGTGGGGCTAAGATAAGGAGCTATTAGAGTTCTTTATGATAATTAGAATGACATATGTCTCGAAAAAAGCTTAACCTTTCATGTGAGGACAAGAAGATAGATGTATGGTACCATTTTGTCTGTGACAATGTAAAGAATGTGATAGTGATACTGGAGAAAGTTGACACATGTTGCAAAATATTATAGATGCGTTGAGGAATTCAGTTAGCACATAGAAATTCAAGTGGCATAGTAAGTCTATATGGGCCTCTTAGCCCCTAGAAAATAGTTGATCATGCTAATATTCCCTTTACTCTTGAAAGGTGTTTAACAAGTGGGAGAATACTAGGAAACGTGTTTCAATCTTGCATCCTAATGTTAAGAATGGAAAAAAATACAAGTTTCAATCTACATAACATAAAAATGCAGTTTTTAGGGTTCTAGGTGTTGATTTTGGCCCCAAAAAAATGTCAAAATAGGCCTTAAATAGACCAAGCAGGTTGTTTTTATGTGGACCTCTTCAAGATCTTTAGTTTAATAAAATGGGCTCAATCAACTTCCTAATTAAAAAGTTGTGACCTCTAGAAGTTGGGCCTCCCACGTTAGAAATGTAAGAGTATCTTGATGCATTAGACGGTTGTAAGAGGGAGTTACACTTGTAGAAAAACTTATGATGGATGTTATAACATATCATAAAACATATTTGATTGGAGATAATGGAGCCAAAATAGAGTACCCAAGTTGGTGAGTGAATTATGATGAGCTTATGATAGGTGGAAGGACTATGCTAATTTTTTCTTGTGGACTCATCTTCGGATTTAGGGGATGGATTTTGACTAGGAATTTGGGTGCCACACTTTAGGTGGTTTTAGCTCATGGTTTCCTAATTACCATTTGATGATTTCATGTATTTCTTCTCCTATGTATTGGGTGCTTGTTCGATGGAGGTTCTTAGTGAGTTTTGTAGGTATTATTATGCTACAAGAATTTCTCTATATTTGTTGCTGGTGGTACTCATGTAAAGGATTAGACTCTGCAAGTGTATTGTAATTTTTTATTACTAAATAATACATTGAGTTGCTTTGGAGTGTGATATTTTTTTCTCAAAATGGTTTTCCAAACACAAATCATTGTGTTATGGTATATTGAGTTTTTGTGTTTATTTCCTTATAATTATATGATAAGTTTAATTTTTTGGACATACCTCCTCTCATAGATTAGTGTAAGAAGTATATTCCACACCTATGTTTCCTTTCAAATAATATAGATGTAGAATGTTGCATGGAAAGTGCTATAGTATGTCCATCTGCAATGAATGATTCATCTTCCTTTCAAAAGTTCGGATAAGGAATAAATAACCTAATTAATAAATATAGGGGTAAATTCCTTTTAATTATCTACCTTAAATTTCCACTAGTATTCTAATGTGAAAGAGTCTACTTTAGTTTGTCTTAAACAAGGTAAGTACAAATAACTATTACCAACTAAATTTAGAAGACTATTAAAGGTGTCCTACTTAGACTAGATTTCTAGCTTAAGTAGAACTAATAGAAAATGACAAGTTATAAATGAATGAAGGAATTAGGAAATTAGATGAAGAATAAGTACACTAGGGAATTCAAGAAATAGAAAGATGAAACTTGGATACAAATTGAGATGAAAAATTGGATTACTGAAGTGGTGTTTAGAAAGCAATTAGGGAATGCTTCTAATCTTAGATATTGACACACGCACAGTGATGTCAATGTGGCCACATTTGTGTCTTGAACATAGAAAATAAAAAATGTGATGGTACAAATGATAGCAAATCTATAGAGTGTTAAAATCAAAACTAGATAAAATACATGATAACAAACAAATCATACTTGAAATAACCTTTTTATAAGTGAATTTTAAGGATTAAAACAATAAAGAGATAAGAAAACTTGAATTGTTGCATTTTCAAGAAAAAGTTTTTGTTGAAGCATAAATAATGGTTTAAGTAGCTCTCCACCTAGGCAAAAAATGGTTAAGACTACTTAAGAGCTTGCCAAGGTGGTCAAACCTCAATTTAGCCTTTCAACTCTATGATGGTCAAAGATAGATTATGTTTGCTCAAGTTTGTAACTATAGTTAGAAAATAAAATAATGTGTGAAGTAATAAATAATATCTTCTTAACTATTTTCAAATTATCATTTCAGGTATCTCTAATTAATTTTGCATATATTTATTTAATATAAATTAATCCATGTGAGGTTTAGTTTCCTATACAATAGTATGTACCTTAATTTAAAGTGAAAATAACTATTTTTCTTATCCGTTATCTTTATTGAATGTGTAATGATACTTGAGCATTTTGTCCATTACATCCATCTCTTAATTAATTTATGGTTTTATCCTTTGTATAATAACTCATTATTCGATAGGAATCAAATAGTATTGGTGAAAAAATTGTGATGATTATGTCCAATAATTTTATAAAAAGATTGTTTTTTTTTTTTTTCTCACATGAGATTCCTTTGGAACCAAGTAATAGATTTACATTTATTTACCTTAAATAATATAAAATATTTTCACCAAACCTATAATAGTTAGTGTTTTAGACATTCTTACATCCTTTTAGAGAACTTCTTTTCCCTTAAAAAATTAATTAAAAAAATAATATTTTTAGCATTTATTTCAATCTCTTTCTATTGATATGGAAATGAGAACATTTATTTTGGAGATTACACCACTTTACATAGGAAGTGAAGGTAGATGCAAGCCTCTAATGAATGATTTGTAAAGAGTCAAACCTTCAGACGGATTAGTATGCATCACTTGATGTGTTGCACCTCTAACAGATGCAAATGTCAAAATAGTATTATTATTGCCCTTCATTCTATACCCATATGTCTGAGTCCATCCTACTATTTGTTTCAATCACAACTCTACGTTGGTACAAAAATATAAATACATGTAGATCATTTAGATTTTCTAGAAAGATATTGTCTAGATAGACTTGGTAGAAGCTATTGAAATCTTTAATTGTTTAGACAAAAGATTCAACAACTTTTGATATTTTATTATTTACATGTACTCTATGGATATATCAAGTTGAGAACTTCCATTATATCCATTAAAGGCCATTTTAACCCAATACTCTACCTTCATACGAAGGAGACATATAGCCTTTAGGAACTCTAGGTTTTCCATGTGCATATTTTTCAATATGTATAACTAAACATTGATGGAAATTAAGTTATAGAATTCACCTGTTGTTGATCATACCAGGGTCTATATGAGATCATTGTGAGTAGATGTAGATGCTTAGCCAACATACCAACAATGGTTCTTGTTGCATAAAAGTGTACAGCAGAATCTTGATCCCCACTGAAGATGTTCATTTAAACTCAACTGTCAGTCACATAATTAAGGTACGAGTTGGGGCTAACATGAAAACAATCGTTCAATGCACAAACTAGGGTTAAAAGATAAACAATCTCTTAAGAAAAACTTACCTATAAAGTATAACTTGTACACCAGCCTTGAGAAGGTTAGAGAGAACTGGTATGATGTTGATTAATTTATCTTTAAGAGCATAATCTTGATTTAGTGTCCTAAATGCACATAATGTCTTACCATCAATTATCATAGAATTCAATTATAAATCTTCCACAACAAGGACTTGAGCTAAAAAGGCATGCATTCATATCATGATTTATCGAACATAATAAGTCCAAAACATATGTGATCATATAATTCTATATAATGGCAAATCATCTTCAAGAAGAAATAATTTCAAAATAAAAATGAGGATTTCATTAACACAAAACCAAATATATTGACACATAAACAATTTTTTGTTTTCTAAACAAGTTTTTTCAAACCATTTCCTCTTATTTCTAATGTTTACCATGCCCCCAGCTTATAATAATGAAACATAAATTACAAGAACATACAAATTGCATAAGTTCCAAGGGCCAGGTAAGGTGCCACTTGTGTTTGCATGAAGTGCCCTCTGTACATCATCCCTATTGATGTATGCATTTATTTCATTTTCAATGCATACATCAACACCATTTTGTGAAATCTGCACCACCATCACCACAACAATGAGCAATGTCTTTAACGAAGTGAATACCATAAATTGAAATTCAAAACACAACAACAATGTACTCGCAACAAGATTAGGTTCATGACTTAATTTCTTTTGAAACTTTGTATCTTGTCTCTGTAATGCCCTTGTCTGCATTTGACTGTCTGATACACAGTTATCTAAAATAACATCAAACAAATTTACATTTCCCGTTTCGATATCCACCATTGACGATACATTTGAACAAGCATCAGATAATTTACCATTGCCATATTGTTCAACCCACTGTCTAGAAGTGTTGCAAACTTTCTGAACAAATTTATGTGTTCTCTGAAATTAGACCATGTGACCACATATACTCTCCATTGTTTTTACTGATCTCAACATCCAGAAGAGGATTCCCTAACTGCCCTTATGATAATCACAAAACTAAAAGCATTAGGCCGCAATATAACAAACACAAGTAATCCGTCTGATTAATTCAACGAACTTGTGAAAATGATTTCAGAAGATAAAACATACAGAGATCCGTTTCAAATTTATGGGCTTCGTATTCTTCTTTTTGTTGTAATCCACAAGAAGAGCCATTAGTTGAGGAACATAGTGCCCTGAAAAGTGCAAAAGATAAGCATCATCATGAAGATGCTGAAAAGATCTAAGCAAAGAAAAGCTAGTCATACCTGCATAGCTCTCCCCAGTTATGTAAAAGTCTACATCTCTGAACTCTGGAAATTTCTCATACCAATTCAAAAGGAATGCCAGATTGTCTTCAGCTGTATCAGTTCATAGCCTTTAATTAGACTCAATCCCCTTCAATATTGCCCATCCAAGCTACACACCAAAAATAACAGAGATAACTAGCATACCAGTTGAAACATCATTAATATTCTGATAGTCTTTACTGCTATTGGAATATGAAAATCCCACTCCAATTGGGCTCCCTACATACAACACGTTTGTTTCTGCCATGGATAGATCGCAACATCAGTGATGTTCATATATATATATATATCAGGGTAGATATCAATGTCTATTTTAATAAAAAAAAGTTATGAATCAGTAATCCACTACCTCTATTCCAAGAATACATATCCTCCACCAAAAGATCTCCGTTGGGTCTGAAAGGACCATGCTCCTCGAATGCTCCCATCCCAAGTGATGAACATCCAGGCCCTGCAATATAATCAGGGTAATCCTTGATAGAACCCAAAAGTTCACCTTGATAGCATGCGATTTGAATTTTTTTACTCAATTACCTCAACCTATACTAAAAACAATAGATTATTGTTCTTGTTACCTCCTGCTAGCCATAAGGCTAATGGACTTGATGTGGGTTTAGCAGTACCGGCCTTTACAAAATAATAAAACAACGCTTTCTCTGCATTGATGGTGATATATCCAGCATACTGCTTGAAACTAACATCCTTTGTTTGGCCTGGCAACTTCTCCACAAGATCAGATTCAGGAGCTCCCAAGGCACTTGAAACTGTCAGCAGAACAATAACCAATTGCAATGATACAAAACTTCTGCCACTTTTAAGTCTACGATCCATGACTAAAAAGCGTACCCAACTAACTAAAATGACCTACTTTTAAATAGACTACCTTATGTGTTTATTTATAAGTTAGTTTAAATGCACCTACCTCGGTATCTTATATATATATATTTTGAGCTTGTATATTCTTTATTGAAAAAAATGATAAAGATTTTTTGGGGATGAATAATGGCTTTATTAATTGTGATAATACCAAAAAGATAATAATATACTATTCACAAAAAAAAAAAAAGGGTGGCTGGTAGAAGGCACACACTCAAAGTTCATGCAGGGCTACACCCAAACAACAAAATAAAGTCTAATGGGGCCAAGCTCAAACAATAAGAACCAACAACATTGCTAGGCGGCAAGAGCTACACCATCATGGGATCATGGTTATCTAGTTTACACCATACATCAGAGGGATTGGAACCATCATCAATTGGTTTCCAAATAATAATAGCATCATACTCTCCTTGATGTTCATTTGTAAGTTGTTGAGCATGAATAGGAGAAATTACTAGATCCAAGTGAGGAAACTTGCTAGAATTTGGGTATCCTGGAGCACCTTGCCCATGTGAAGAGGTTGATGATGGGTGAGAAGGCTAAGACCATCCACAAACAACACGATCCCTAGCTCATCTGGAAGGCAGTTGAAAGCCATGTTACTAGGAGCCATGACCCTTTTGGTAGGTTGGCTACATCCATGTCTATGCCCATGTGGAGGGGAGTGACCCTCATGGGAGATAGAAGGAGATGGTACTCTGACAACCATACAAGGGGCATTATCCTAGTTATCTAAAATCACTTGTAGATGAGTATCTTCAAGTGCAACTTTGTTTGCTTGCACCTAAATCTACATAAGCACATTAGAGAAAATCATAGCTTTAATGTCAAGTGAAAAATGAATATCAGCTACGCAACCAATAAAAATAACATTTTTTTTGCCTTTCCAAATACTATTTAAAAGAATCTCCAACTTGAAAGCCTGTCAAATTTGGATAAATTTAAAAGGGAGGCATGGCCAATCTCCCAACAAAACCATATATCATGAAAATGAGTCAAGCCTGAATGGCTTGAAGAAGTCATGAATCCAAGTCTAGGCCTCCTAGGCTCTGGTGTAAAACTCAAAAAGGTGCTTGGGAGTCTTAGGATGTCCACATAATCCAAATAATAGGCATTGAGGTCTCATAGATGAGACAATTTGGAGCCAACTGGAGGTCTTGATAAATAATACACCAAGCAAAATGAGTAAGCTTGGGTTCAAGAATGGTAGACCTGATGCAGGAGCATCCCTAGTTCAAGAGGAATCTTGCATCAACCAAAAAAACATTTGCATTTAAGTTTGTTTGTAGTTCAGTTTGTTTCATTTTTCAGTTCAGTCAGTAGTAATTTCTGTATTTTGGTCCGCATTCTACTATAGTTTCATTTCACATCTTGCGGAGCTGAACTTAACATAGATAGATTCATTCATCTATATCATATCCAAAATTTAGAGCATTTGGATTAAGTACCAGAAATTTATCGCTATCAAAAGATCAACTATTTTCTCAAAACAGAGCATCCTGACAGTCTGATAATCAGCTAGAGGAGGAGACTTGTGGAGCATTCCTCGACTTGTGGAGCTTAATGACACATCATTTAATGATCTTTGGTTCATGATCGACCTTCCCCAAGATCCACACTTCATTTGGTTCTATGCATTTAGGTCCAACCTATCAATGTACACATGTTACAGCTCTTCATTGGAGTTTGTGACCTCCCTTAGCCGACGCGGAGGAACCTTTTGTACCGGAGATGATATATAAGGATGTAATAGATCCCTAGGAAGGCATGAATCATATAGTGAAGATCATTAGCATAAGTTCATAGTTTGGATTTAGCATGAAAGAGCTTCAAAGCTATATCTTGTGCATATTCTGATATTTGTAATCAGGCCTGTGAGCCTTAATTGTAAGCCCGCATGATGCCAACCACATTGTATTTGAATTCTATGATATACTGAATGACTGAATCTGCATGTATTTCTTTTCTTTGAGTTGTTTCCATTGTGTTTACTCTTGCTGCATGGCCTAGATAGTTCATTCTGTGAACCCTCCTACCGTGACTACACCAAGTGGTATCAGAGAGAAAGTTCAAATATTTGGGAGCGAATTGAGCAAAGTTGGCGAGGGAATTCCGTAAGATCTTGTTGTGGATAGGTTGTCGAATTGAGACAGGTTACTTGTGTCGCAACCGATCACCAATTATGAGGCAGTTGTCACCTTGTAGCCCGATCGCTGAACTTGAGGCAGTTTGCACTTGATCCTAGGAAGAATGCTGTTGAGGAGAGTTGATGTTGGAATGATGGCTGGTAGAATGGATGAAATGATGGAGATGATGAAAATGATACGAATTTGTTTGGATGTTGTTGAAGAAGATAGACGAAGAGGATTAACACCGAGACCTAATGTTGATCTTCAAGTGATGATGAAGAAGAATTTCAATTTGTTGAACAAATTGGCGAAACCCTAGGAGGTGATGAAGAAGAAGAATCAGATCAAGGAAAGATGTGAGCTATTTCAAAGATTGGAAAGAGACCTAGAGTTGATGTGCCGAACTATATTGGTAACATGAACCCTGAAGAATTGATTGAGTGGATAAATGACATGGAAGAATACTTTGAATATGAGGAAGTTGAAGATCCGGAGAAGGTGAAGTTCACAAAGACAAAATTGAAAGGACATGCTGCTATATGGTGGAAAGAAGTTCAGTTAGAAAGAAATAAAAGAGGGAAAGAAAAGATTACAAAGTGGGATAGAATGGTGACAAAATTGAAGAATCAGTTTATACCTGCTAACTATGAGTTGGAGCTGCTGAAAAGATTGCAAAACCTGAGACAAAAGGAGAAATCTGTGAAGAAGTATACTAAGGAATTTCATAAGATGATTATAAGGATAGGACATAGTGAAGCAAACAAGGAGAAAGTGGCTAGATACATCAATGGACTAAGATTGAACATTCAAGAAGAACTAAGCTTGGTAAGGATTACATCTTTGGAAGAAGTATATCAATTTGCCCTGAAAGTTGAAGAGAAGTTGAACAAGAGGCATGACCAGAGATAGAGAGGCAGAGGAGGTAGATTTCAGAGAGGAAGAACATTTTCTGGAGGAGACAAGTCGCATCTAGAGAAGAACAAACTTGACAGCCCATTTAAGAAGGATGAAAGAGATAATAGTACATACCGAAGAGATGATATAAATTTTTACTGGAGAGGAAACACTAGTGCATACCGGAATGAAGGATACAAAAGAGAGGGAAGAAGATTTGATAAGAGAACATTCAGAGGTACTTGTTTCAAGTGTGGGAGTGAAGGACATAGAGCATTCGAATGTAATCAAGGTAGTACAAGTAAGAGGACAGAGAACAGTGGAAGAGCAGCTTATGTTGAAGAAGAACCTGTTGGATCACAGAGTTCAGTTGGTAAACCAGAGAAAGGAGAATCACTTGTGATGAGAAGAGCACTATTTCAAGTAGAAACAAATGAGGAACCACCACAGAGGAAAAGTTTGTTTAAAACCAGATGCAAATTAGGAGGTAAGTGTTGTAAAGTTGTGATTGATAGTGGTAGTTTGGATAACCTAGTTTCAGAGGAAATGGTGACTAAGTTGAAGTTGGAAAGATTGAAACACCCTAAGCCCTATCAGATAGCATGGATTCAGGATGATCATAAGGTACTGGTGAGTGAACAATGTTTGGTGAAATTTCATATTGGATCTTATCATGATGAAGTCTTGTGTGATATTATGCCTATGGATGTTTGTCATATCTTATTGGGTAGACCTTGGCAGTATGATACAAAAGATATACATGATGGGAGAAAGAATACATACACTATAACAAAAAATGGAAAGAGAATTACCTTGATTTCTTTAGAAGATGATCCTAAGGGTGAGATATGTGGAAATACTAGAATCTGTCTGGTAGATGGAAGGAAATTTCTGGATGGTTTGAGACATGAGAATATGTGTTATGCTTTGATTCCTAAGAAACCTAAAACATTGAAGGAGACTGAAGAATCAAAACTGGAGGAGATAAAATAATTGCTGACAGAGTACGAAGACATCATATCAAATAATGTACCTGAAGGATTGCCATCTATAAGGAGTATCAGTTATCACATGGATCTTATACCTGGAGCAAGTTTGCCTAACAAAGCAGCCACCGAATGACACCGACAGAGAATGAAGAACTAAATAGACAGATACAAGAGTTGTTGAGGAAAGGTTTGATCAAAGAAAGCTTGAGTCCTTGTGCAGTACTTGCAGTGTGAGGGCCTAAGAAAGATGGATAATGGAGAATGTTTACAGACTCTAGAGCAATAAACAAGATCAAAGATAAGTATAGATTTCCTTTACCTAGGATGGATGATATCATGGATTGTTTGAGTGGAGCAAGATATTTCACAAAGATAGACTTGAAGAGTGGATACCATCAGATCAGAATCAGAGAAGGAGATGAATGGAAGACTTCTTTTAAGACAAATGAAGGATTGTATGAGTGGTTAGTGATGCCCTTTGGATTGACAAATGCACTGAGCACTTTAATGAGATTGATGAATGTAGTTTTGAAGAAATTCTTGAGAAAGCTTGTGATTGTATATTTGGATGACAAACTCTACAACTCTGTACAAATTTGACAAGAGATGCCAATGGAGATTTAACTAGGCCACCATGGGGAGATGAGGTGTAAGCCACAAATAACCCTTGTAGGGTCTATAGTTGTGAAATGGTGTATTAGGATACCATTTCCAATCTTTCGACTAGGGCTTGAAAATCTTAACCCTAATTTTATGAACCATGTAAAGAGGAAGACACCAATAGTTGTTTGATATGTCTCTTAGCCTTGGTCGGACAACTAGAATTTCAACTTGGCCTCACACCAAGATAAAAAATTCTTAGTGACTTTGTTAAAAAGATCTAATAATGTTTTGACTCCTCTTATAAAAATTCAAAGCTCGAACCCAAGAGGATTTAGGTAGAGGTCAGTCTTGACAAGAGAGAACTAATGACCACCAAATAGTCTATTGATTAATAGAAATACCATTGTATAAATCATTGTAAGCCCATGAAATCCAAGGCTTGATAAATTCCCAAGCCTTCCAAATGCTTTTGATAACAAATGTACCATGTATCTGAATGGGTTTCTTCATAGTGAGGAGAGTATGTAGCCCAAGGCCTTTCCAAGCTAGGCACCGAGAGGCACTCCAGATTCTTTAGATATTTGTTTTCTAACTAAAATTTCTTGTTTCCTTACTTGTGGTTGTTGAAAAATATTTCACATTTGATGCACCACAAATTCTTTCTTTCTTATCCAAGTTGTCTTTTGAGCATGAAACTCTATTTTTCGTATTGATTTGGCTTCCACTCTTGTTTTTTTCTTTTGCTCATAACTATATTTTTTCCTTTTGATCATTCTAGAATTTATCTATGCTTTTGTTTACATCTTCTTATGTTCTTTTTCTTCTTGTAATTGGTATACCTCATAAAGATCTTTCTCAACTTCATATGAAAGTTAATTTTGAGTTGGAATGTACAGGTCAAAAGTAATGTGGCTCAACTTTGTATTTGGCTCAACTCCTTATCTATCCCCTCCAACATTTTTACATCTATATTGTCACTTACAGCTCAACAATTTCCTCCATAACTTTATGGCCCCACAAAAGCAACTCAGAATAGTATATTTTTCTCAATTCTAAACGGTATCTTCACATATATTGGTTTTAAATGTGCATCGTGGACAACGAAGATTATTTTTTTGAGCTACATCTTCCAAACAGTATGAGCAATATCGGAGGTGGCAAAAGTGGGAAATGGGAGCTTCTTACAATGCTCACCATACAACTTTTCTCGACAAAATCGACTCCATATATTAATATTAAAATTAAATCGACAAAGGAATGGACGATATTTATCGACTTCTGAGTTAAGCATACAACTGATGGCATCACTCAATAGATTTTTAATGGTAGATATGATATGTAAACCTTGTATAGAAACCATTGATTGAAACACTTTACATCAGGTCGTCTTCTGATTGTAATCCTAGTCATCACTGTCATGTCAGACAATGGGCAAAGAAAACGATGTATCCAGACTGTTTTAAATTCTTGGGCTGGCATTATGTATGTATAGTTAGTATCTTCACATTTAGTGAGTAATGAACTCACAATAAATGTCAGTTCATTAATAATAGTCATATTTACAATTTCTTGTAGTCATCACTGCAGTTTGTAGTTGTTGTCATCACTGCAGTATGTAGTTGCAGTCATCACAAAAGTTTGTAATTGCTAACATCATTACATTTTTTTAGTTGGTAAAGCTCTACAAGAATTCTGGCCTAAACAGAGTTGGAAACTATTCTCTACATTATGAGGCAATGTTGGAAACTTGTATTTTATTTTCATTCAGTATCTTTTATCTTTTTATTTTTAATTTATTATCAAATTAAAGATAGGACTGTAATGGAGGCATACTCTCTCTAGATTAACACAGACACTTGCTTGTTGTTGGTGCACTATAGAGTAGGAGCCATATAAGGTGTTCCAGTTATATGGAAACAAAATTAGCTATGCATTAGGATGTAGAGCAGATTCATCCTCCTTGAACCTAGTCAATTCATGCACTAAATCGTCACCCATATCACAATGTTTCTAACCCATAAAAGGCTTTTTTTCTTAGTTCCTTACTATTACTTGGTTTAACAAAGTATATTTTTTTCATTGGTGAAGTTCAATGCAAATATTATAGTCTAGGCACACTTTTCATTGTTCTGTGATTTGCTTGGCTTGAATTCTCTTAGTAACAACTAACCTTGGCCTTGTATGGTGCTAGCTATAGTCATCACTATAGATTGTAATTGCTAACATCACTGCATTTTTTTAGTTGGCAAAACTTTGCAAGAATTCTGGCCTAGACATAGTTGGAACTATTCTCTACATTGTGAGGCAATGTTTGAAACATGTATTTTATTTTTTATTCAGTATATTTTATCTTTTTATTTTTAATTTACTATCAAATTAAGGATAGGACTGTAATGAATGCATAATCTCTCTAGATTAACACAAACACTTGCTTGTTGTTGGTGCACTATAGACTAGGAGCCATATAAGGTGCTCCAGTTATACGGAAACAAAATTAGCTATGCATTAGGATGTAGAGCAGATTCATGCTTCTTGAACCTAGTCAATCCATGCACTAAACCGCCACCCATATCACAATGTTTCTAACCCATAAAAGGGTTTTTTCTTAGTTCCTTACTATTAATTGGTTTAACAAAGTATATATTTTTTCATTCATGAAGGTCAATGCAAATATTATAGTCTAGGCACTTTTCATTGTTGTGTGATTTGCTTGGCTTGAATTCTCTTAGTAAAAACTAACCTTGGCCTTGTATGATGCTAGCTAATCTATTTTGACAACCACATCATAGGATACAAGGTTTGTTACATGAAGGTCAACTTGGGTAATTCAATACATAGTTTTACATTGCCTACATAACATTCTACTCGATTGAGATGGTGAACTCTATGTGGAAGCCTTTGCCAAATTATAAGTTTTGGTGGATTAGGGCAACATCTACTAATAGATGAAGGGTAAACAAAAATTACTAGTTTCTTCAAGGCCTATTAACATTTAAAATGTTTGATTTTCTATTTTACCTACTATTTCTATGACTAATGTATGACAATCATCTTGTTTTTCATTATGAGATAGGTTCTTAGTTCACTGCCCATAGAAGCAATTGTCCACTCTTTTTCTATATTGGGAAATTTGGTTGGTCTTCAAATAGTGGAATGATTGTCTAGCTCTTAGAATACTACCTGCCTTAAGAACTTTACATCTTTTAATGGTTGATATTCTTTCTAGCTAGCATCCCTACTTGATTGAAGTGTAGGTGTAGAGGAGGAAGAATTACACCTTGACCAAAATGTATTAGCCAAAGGAATTTTTCACTACAACTACACTAGGATTTGTTTTAGTTCTGTTATCTACCTGTTTTCAATAGACTAACATCACCTGACCCTTTTTGCACTAAAGATAAAAATAGAAACTATACTAACTACTAGAAAAATAAAGAAAACTTGATAAAATACTAAAAATAAACTATTACAGATAGAATCTAGAAATTTTAGATACAAAATGGAAAAGGAAGGATATAGAAGAACTTGGTATCATAAGATGGAGCTCTCTACCAGCAACACCAGTGTGTCATGTTGTAGTCTGAGCCATATAAAAAATAAAAAGTATGAGGTCTGCTTTACTTATAGTCATCTATACGACACAACACCAAATAAAATACAAATCCAGTAGTCTCTAGGCGACAAAAATAAAATTTAATCAACAAGAAATGAACGATGCAACTCAAATAGATAAAAGGATAATAGAAGTTAAGGGATTCAAGGAAAGAGCTCACAAAACCCACAAAGAGGAATGAAGCTTTTCACCCAAATCTGTGACCTGCAAAAGGAAAGAGAAATTTTTTGATGCAGGGGCATCCTAATAAAATTTGAAAATTGTCATTGGCATTTGATTTTTGGTTTTAATGTATGGTTCAGGTGATAGAAACATGAGGAAGGAAGCTCCTGTCGCCTTGGCGACAGGAACAATAATAATTGTTTATTATATTCTAGAAAGTGAATAAGTGGAGAAGGTGATTATTGCTAAAATTAGTTACATTGCTATTGTGGGGAGGTGCCAGATTTGATTCTACCATAACAATAGAAGATTCTATCTTTAAATGAGGAGTAATGGTTAAAGAGTGGGAGTTAGTGGTGACTTCAAAGAAAGATTATGAATAAGGCAAGAGGCCGAATATAGATGTATGCGAGTAGCAGTTCATGGAAGGTAGACAATTAATTCCAATCGTGCATAGTGCAGAAGCATAACCATCAAATGGAGAGGCCAAGTGGGAGAGAACGGCTAGGGGAAGAGACCGATAATAAGAGGGTCGATGGGCCATAATAAGGGGCGGCCATTAGAGGAAGAACAGACTAAGCGGCAAAAGACTATTGAAGTTGGCCACGTGCATCTAAGGCAAAGGAGGCTGATACAAGAATAGAAGGCCACACGTATTGGGGAGGAGGCCGATAGGCAACAGAGGAGAACAGAGTAGTAGAAGAAGAGGCTGACAGGCCGATAATGAAACTGGCTATATAGACAGGCTGATAAAAAAGAATAGTGGTCGATCATTGTAGAGGCAGCACATTGGTAATAGAGCAGGTCAAGCAATAATGGAGAAAGGTCGAATATGTTAATGGCTCAAGGATAGGGATGGGCCGATCAGCAAAGGGCGACAGTAAGTGGCGAAACCTGTACAATGGAAGGTGGCAGATTCAAAGGTGAAGCCTGGTGACATCAATATGCAAGAGGCCGATTTGGTTATGGCCATAAAAAATAGAAGAAGGAAGTGTCTCTGTAGAGCTAGAGAGCAAGTAGAAGTCCCTTAGTAGGCCGTTGAAGGCCATTTGGAATAAGTGTTGTTTAACATATCTGCAATTTGTAGAGTTTTGATATATTGTAATAGAAGTCGAATTAGTTGTATGAAATAAATGTTTAAATCTGAGTATAAAGAACCTAAGCTCCTGTCACCCATTGATATTGTGGTGAATATTAATTGCATCTAAGGTTTTGTTTGCTCTTTTATGTTGATGTCCCAGTTCTTGTCATTTTAATGGCAGAAGTTATGTCAAGGCCTTGTAAGCTGTGTAGAGACTTGATTCTCACTTGATGGTAGAAATGGGTTTTAGTGCATGCTTTAGGGAGCGTACTATCATTTTTTGGGGCTGCTTGGGAGCTTACCTTCAGGTCATGCCCCTATTTTGGTCTTTTGACCTCCATGGGCAACCAAGATGAAAATTTTGAAAATAACGTGTGTGTGTGTGTGTGCGCGTTGCTACTTTCTATGTGTGAATAAAATGAAATACAATAGTGACAATATATATCTAGAAAAGTAAAACTAATCTACTCAAAACAAAGAGAGAAAACTAGTATGATAACTTGGAAGAGATAGAAAGGAAGGTGAGGTAACCCACACAGTGTAGCAAGAAAACAATGGATTACACTACAATACAGAGATAAAAGAGGATAAATGAAACCCAACCGCCTGGTTAATGGAGGTGCAAACTGGCCAAATGAAGGAGAACAATCCAACAAGCAATGGTCTCAAATAACCCCTTGAAGAAACCACAAAATCCCTCAAGAAACCTCACATTTAGCATGTATAAAACAATACAACCATGAAGAATCTTTGAGAATGCCAAAAGAGTGTTGTATATGAGCACAATAGGAGCAATAGTTCACAGATTTCTTCACCAAGTTGTAGATGAGAGCCAAAGAGGTTTTCCAAAAAAATTGTGAATGAGAAGATTGATTCAAAATTGCAAGAAGATAGGGAAAAAGTGAGAAGATGGGTTAAGGAAGGCCATTCTAGAAGTTGTAGAGGCATTACAAGAAATCTCAGACGTCGTTGAAGGTGGCCAGTAATGCCCAGAAATGGTCACTTGGCACCATATAGACACTGGATGCTAGCATGATGTGTGAACATCCACACTAAGTGCTAGAATCTAAGTGACTCTAACTCTTGGTGACATGAAACACCATAGGACAAAGAGAATAACAAGAAACTAAAATAGATTTTGATGAAAATAAGCACAAAGGTTCAAACATAACACAAATGCAAATGTGTGGGTTATGGAAAAAGGCTAAGGCAGGGTTAAAATGAACCTAAAAACATGAAATTGCAAGGGTATGCAATTTTTGACGTTACATTTAGCCCCCACTTTAGTGGGCTTATGGCCCTAGGTGATATGCTATACTAAAGTACAAAAGGGAATAACATCATAAATATTACCTCAAAAAGAATATTGTAGAGGCCACAGAGAGTTCTGTAAGCAAAGGAGTGAAGCCCGCAGGTTGTGAACCTACAAATCCACGGTATTAGGCAATAAAAACCTACACAAGAGACAATGTCAGAACCAGATATATAAAATGTACACTAAAAAAATATTAAATCGGATATGATTTGCCTAAACATCAATGTTAGCAAACCATACGATCTAATGCATATTTTACTAAAATCTTTAACAATCTAACACAAATCACACACAAGAAAGCAAAAGAAAGCAACACAAAAGGGGTATTTCTAGCATTGTGCTGCTAGAAGGATGCCAAGTATGGTTGTAGGGCTAGCACACTACGAGAGCTAGGAACAATACCAAACTCATGTGGATTACAAGGACTAACAAACTATGTTGGTAGGTGACTCACAAAGAGTGCCAAAAAGTAGCAAAATGGAGCACTATTGGTTAGCATTGCATCGCTAAGTGGCTCACATGTTAAGAGATATTAGGAATTACATGGACTACCATGGCTAGGTAATCCTGATAAAGTTGGTTAGTCTAAGCAAGTGTGTCTGCTTAGGACCACAAGCTACTAACACTACAAAGAGCGAATGCTTCAAGGAGCGTACCATCAATGTGATGTGTGTGAAAGTAGAAAAGTGCAAAAGTGTGCCTCCACCTTAAAATGATTGCATAAAGCAATAATATGTGATTAATTTTTTAGTAGAATAAGGGGAAATAGATTTAGGAAAATTATACAAGGAGATATGTTCCCAAAACTATCTCAATAAAAGGAAAATACCCCCAAAGAGGGGCAACCAAAGCGATGTTGCAAGCATGATACACAAAAGCTTGTGTAAGCATGGTATGACACCAAAAAATGCAACACTTGTCACATAAAAACACGCAACATCACCAAAAACACAAATAGATCTATGTGCTTTGGGGTCAATATGTATTATAGGAGGGGAATCATCAAGGGACAACTAAGAGAATCATCATCATCCCCCAAGCACCCAAGCACCCAAGCACATAGAACTACAAGAACAAAGGAAGAATGCCACAAGAAATCAAACAAAAATATTTTTTTTGGGTCAACATGGAAGGAAGCTAAATGTTTCAATGCTTTGGATTATCCCCAAAATGTCAAAATAGTCAAATAGATAACATATAGAAGAATTTAGATATAGATAGAAGAATAGGACAATATTTTGTTCCTTTTGTATCCATGTGTCTACAAAGGCATCATGGGTCCTCTAGGTAGAACTAACAAACATATAAACATTTTTATGGGGGAAAAATAACAAGAAAGCATGCAAACACATATATACACATGGAATGATGGTAAAACCCTCATGGGTCAAGCATCATTAGAATATCCATGTCTCAATCTTGGCTATCATAAGGGGACAAAGGAAGAGCTGACAAAGGGACAATATTAAGAGTGGTATGTAAGGAGAATCCCTTGGAACCAAATGCAAAGGATCAATAGCAGGAGCAGGATCCTCTTGAGCACTGGTAGAGGCAATTGTTAACAATTATGTGAAAATTGTAGATAATGAGGGAATATCCATGATAGACTCAAATATTTTCTTTGTGGGGAGGAATCAGTGGAGTCACTATCAGAATATTGTACCAAACATCGCTCGTCAATGCTATTAGCTGAAATGTTGCACTGAGAGTCATAGGTGGAGGAACGCCCTCCACATCTGGGATAAGTGATGAAGAAGGGATCAGAGGTGGGGGAGACAATAGCATGCCCTTTGGCTTGGAGAATGGTGTTGTAGGGTAATGCTTAGGTTTGAATTTGGGTGGTAGACAAGGAATTTCAATGTCTATGGTGGTGGGGTGCAAGACATCAGGGAAGATCTAATGGTGGGTACGCTAAAATGTAACGAGAGCGATGAAAGTGGCACTAGGAATGACACTGACATTGGGAAGATCTAAGGGCTCTGAGAAGGATTTGGAATGGAAGGGAGGATGGGATCCTCAATAGAAATACCCAAGACTACTTGCACCCTTTTTGGGTATGTTCGTCTATGTCTGACTGAGGAGAAGCAAGGATCGGGGATGAGAGAGACTCAAGCTGGGAAAGAGGAGGCTGAGGCTCAGAGGGAGGAGTGAGATCAGGAGGTGAGCACATGGGACGAGGACACTCAGGAAGAGACTACGCATTAGGAGTACACTCTCGAGTTGCAGCATGTCGACAACACTTGTGATTTCTCACAAGTTGATTCCATCTTGTGCAAGCTAGGGCCTCTGCTAAAGGAGATGGAGGGTTTTTGAACACATGTTCCTTTTCATCCCCTACCTTAGGGTTAGGAGGAGTACCAAAAGGAACCACCAAGGGTTGGGAAACCATAGGGAGAGAGGGAGGGTTCCTCAACACGGGTTACTTTTCTCATGTCACTGAGGAGGAAGGAGGAACATGAGTAGCCACTAGAGGTCAAGGAATTGTGGGAGGAGGGGGAGGATCTCTCAATATGGGTTTCTTTCCTCATGTTGCTGAAGAGATGAGAGGAAGAGGAGAAACCATTGAAGGTTGAGGAGCCATAGGAATACACAGCAAATGAGGCAGTACTATTTGTTGACCTCTAGGCCTCAAATACGAGACTAGAGATGGCACTTTCAATTACATGCTACGTGTATGAGGATAGGGAAGTGCACTCTACATGAGCTACTTTCCTTTAACTGTCTATGGGATAGTATAAGGAATAGGAGTAGCCTCTGAAGGCAAAGAGACCGAGGGGGAAGTAGCCATAGGAGACAAAGAGGAAGGGCCACCAAACAACTACACAAACTAATTTTCTTTGAACTTTTGGTACAATAAGAACAACAAGTCATTGCATGGTCAAAGAGGCTCTGTCGAGGCTAGTCAAAAGTAATCAAAAGAGAATTTGTTGCACATGGTGAGAGTTTGAAATCCATTGTGAGGGATTTTGTGTACTACTTCACCATGTGGGAAGTTTCAACACTTATGGACTATGGAAGGGACCACTTTTATAGAAGTGAGTCATGTATGGCCCAACTTCAAATGAAAATGATATGAGGTAGGGATGATCAAAAGAGGAACATGCAAGGTTTTTGGTCCAACCTTGACAGAAAGGGTGAGCGAACCCATGGTAGGATGAGACATCCCATCATGTGACCATATGTAGACCTATGATTTCTCATACACATCTTTTTACAGTTCATGTATGTATAGGAATTCCTCTGATATGACATTTACCATGCATAGAGGGTCAATTAGGACACCCCTTATGAGTTTTCCATTGAACTTGATGATAATGTAGAGAGAACCATCATATACATGCATAGGAACATCGATGGGGGAGAAAGAAATGACAAGCTCAGGAAAAAGACATTCTTGAGTCTAGGGCGAGGGTGAACATACACCACCCCATCATTTTGGCAAAGAAAGGAGGAAACGTCAGCAGTCTTATCTAATACCATGATTGAAGATGGAAGGTCAAGAAAATTTGATGAATGGCAAGGCAAAGGATTGGTGTAAATCTATAGGATTTGGTTAGGCAGAGTGACATACTTGTTTCCTTTGTTGTTAACACCAACTACATGGATAACATTCTGATTGATGTAGTCTTAAACAATATCTTGAATACGTAAGCATCTTTCAGTGTCATGCCCTAGAACTATACACTTCAAAATGTGACTTGGTATCTCGAGGTGGTTGAGTCATCTTTGATGGAGCACACAGATCCTTCTCCTTGGCTTGGGTGAACCTCCACATCACTCTCTCTCTTGTGGTAGAAGCCAGTGGAGAGGAGGTGAGATACAAGGGCAGTTCTACTCACTTGAGAGCTAGACTTCGCGAAGAATGGTCAGCCGATCCTGGGGCCTTTCTTGGGGATTGTTTGCTATGTTGTGTTTAATGACCATAGTTGTGGAGATAATGATATGGCCCAAAGGGTCACTAGTCACCAATTTCCTATTTGGGTTTCTAAGATTCCAACGCCTATTTGGTTGTCTGTTGTAATCATTTATGAGCCTAATGTATCAGAATCTTTCTTCTACTGCTTGAAGGAATTGTTGGATGTGATGTCTTTGTTCAAATAGCCTAAGCCTATGTTCTTGTTCTTCAATTTTTAGTTGCGCTTGCTGAGGCCTAGGATGGATAGCTTCAATCGTCTCTAGGACCACCCTCACCCACTCACCTCTAAGCCCAAGGCACATCCATATGCCTAAATAAAGAGAGTTGGTTTGAGTTTACCATGAGTTGATTTTGTGTTGACTTAGTGTGAATACCTAAGGTTTGATTTTCACTTTGAATATTAAATAGATTGACCTCGCGATGGGATCAAGGGATTTTGGACTTGTTTGTTTTCATTTTACTAGTTTTTCTATTGTTTTTAGTGTTTTTATGTTTTTGAATGAATGCAACTAAATGTATGCAACTGATATTTTTTTTCTTTTCTATGATTTTTGGAATGAAAGTGAATTAATTCATCTAGGAAATCAAATATGAATGCAATTTAACCATGAATTTACCTAATGCAATTGATCTATATTTTTGTGTTTTCTGAAGGTCTTTTCCAACTATTCTAATAAATGAAAATACAAAATTGAAAAGCTAATCTAACAATGCAATTACTTGAAAATAAACCAATTAAAATAATCTAACTACCCTATCAAGGAAATTGCAATAATTAAATTACCATTCCCAAGAGCAATATTTTGGTTATCTAATTACTACGAAAGCTTAAAAGAACCTGAAATTGAAGGTGCATGAGCCTGACATATCCTAAGAGATCTTTTTAGTAGCCTTCCCTTCCTTTGCAGCAACAGGGTACTCCTCTTGGTGACCAAGATTGGACAGCAATTGATTCAAACAAGAGCTTGAAAAAGCTTGGATGGAAGCTATGAAATCTTAGAATTGAGCTATGAAAGCTTGGATGTAAGCACTTGGACTTGCAAAATGGCTAGCATAACAATGTTGCATGAAGCTTTTTAGAAATCTTGGGAAAAATAACAAAAAGCAAAAGGCTCATAAGTCCTGCAGCAAACATGAAAATGCTAAGGGAGAGCAAAAGCTAAGTAAAATGTGATTGTAATAATGAATTTTCTGCCTCTATTGCTTGGAGGAGGGGGTATTTATAGGTTTGATTGAGTAATGATGGGTGGGATTTATTGGAGAGTTAACTCCCTTGATTGGATAGTCAACTCAATTGACTACTCAGTGAATTGAATTAATTGGACAGTAAAGTGAACTTGAAAGCTTATCACAGGAGAGAAAATGGAGTTAGAATGAGAGAGGGAGGAGTTAATAATAATTTAACTAAGCTAAATTTGCATTATTAAAGTTGATTTAAAGGTTAAGAATAGATGACTTTAAGTTAGGCTTGAAATTTCATGCAAATTGGGGTAAAAACATAGCTTTTTCAAGCTCAAACTCGATGTAAATTTGTAGACAAAACACAACAAGGTCACCTACATTACCAAGGTGGTCACTCGGGGAGCAACCCCTGGTCATCCAGGGGGACCCTTGTTCACTTGGGGGCAACCATTGTTAAAAGGGGGTGACCAAGGTCAAACAAGGTTCTAGGTGGAAACTGAAGGTTAGAGATTGGACCTAGGAGACTGCAGAAGACACCTGGAAACTTTGTCTTGAAAAACTAATGCTAGAAGGGGTGGTCACCCACATTAGAAGGGTGGTCGCCTAAGGGGTGACCCAAAAATAATAGGAGGTGACCAGGTCAAGATGAAAGGTACACAGAAACTGAGGTTGGGGATGAAATCAGTATGTCAATTCGAAGTCTCTAGATGTATGAAAAAGATGAAATAGGTTGATAGAACGTAGGTTCCCTAGGAAACGACACCTGTAGGTCTTGCGAAAAGGGTAGAAAGTGAAGAAAATGAGGAATCATCAAAGGAAGAATGAAGAAGGGACAAAATTTCACAAGTTAACAAGGAGAAAATAGAGGAAGAAAGCAAAAGGGAAGTCCAATCCACGTGTCGTCAAGAGGAACAAATACTAAAAGGTCATAAATACATGCTTACATGTATGTGTTTGGGATCACAAGTCATCATAGGATTACCATGTAGGCCCACATATCTTCTTAGTGCTTGCATATTTAGCCCCTTGGGGATGGTAGTCTATATGAAAGATAGGTACTGTTCCCAAACTAAACCTTTACCTATTGTCAATTTTCTGCAATTGTACCTACAATGAGAAGCATCATTTCGACATTTAAAAAATTTTGATAATAGATACTTAATTTGAAATGATAAATGTACCATCAATGGTGTTGTATGTATGTACCTAAGATGCTTCACTTTAGTAGGGGACCTGTAAAGATACAAGCACACAAAATGAGGGTGCAAAATCACTACAAAAGCTAAAACTACTCTAAAAAATGTCAGAATTAGCCAAGATCAGCAAATGAAAACAAGATGAACTTTCACAAAGCATACGAACATAAAAGCCAAAATGTATAACCAAGAGATTACATCAAGAGTTTACATCAAGAGTTGATGAAAATGTACAAAGAGCCTTGCTTATATAGGGAAGGAGATGGAGGTGAGAAGGAGAGAACCAACTATGACTAACCCTCTATGTAATGAACACATGTGTGCATATATGGAGGGTGATCGAAAAATGTCTCCAACCTCCCATAAGGTGAGGAGAGAATATCTCTAACCTCTAATGAGGTGAAGTGTCAAAATGACTAACCTCATGTGAGCACATGTGGTGAGACAAAAAAAGTGACTAACCTCAAAAGTAAACTTAAACTTTAATGTCAAGGTTAAGTTAGACTTAACCACTAAGTGTGACTTAAGCCTAGGTGTGGGTTAGGATAAACCCAACACTCTAACACCCCCCCTTAAGTGATACTTAGGGAGTAGTGATACAAAGATGATGATAGGTCCCAGCTACTAGGCCATGTTAGGTACCCATGTACAAACAACTTTCTCAAAAGGCGGAGAAAAGGAGAAAACCCAGTGGGAACAAAACTCCTCTCCAAAAGAGAAAAGATACAAGAAAGAAAAGTACAAGTGAACAAGAAGAGTGATAGATGGAGGACTCATAACCCCCCAAGGACTACTTTTAACACATAAGTACATGAAATATTCCCCCCATAGGAGAGAGAAGAAAGGTCATGTGACCCGCGAGAAACTGTGAAGTGATGAACTCCATGTGAGGAAATGCTTCCTCCCAAAACTAATAAGAGAAGAGAAACCATGCAGCCTCCCCTCAAAATACCTCTTGTAGTGCTGGTAGATGCTCAAGACTAGAGGTTGAAGACGATCCACAAACACTAAACAACATTTCTCCCCTTAGGAAGAAATCAAACCACAGAAGTGTGAAAAGAATCTTCCCATTCCGGATAGTAACATACAGGAAGAAGTATGAAGGTATCTGAATTATGTACATGATTTAGAGATGCAGATGATGCCCATGATGTCTTCGAAGATTGTTCAATGATCTCCAAGCCAATGTTGTCAAATGACAAAGATTCAGGAACAGGGACCATAGATGTATGGTGAAAGTTGAATCAATGTGAATCTAATACTTCTATAGAAGGTGTCAAACTGGATGATGACGAAGTCTGATATGTAGACTCATAAGTATCTACAAAATTAGTCACTATATAAGCTGAAATAGGTGAGGCATGAACAAGTATATCTGAAGACGATGGTGATGCAAATTCACTGAAGCTAACATCAAAGAGAAGACAAATGCCCTCAATGGTGTGATCCAAATCTATAAGGTGGGATTCTACAAACAATGATGAAATGTTTGGTAGATATGCATCCCAATGTGGCAGATTTGGAACAACGATGATGATGTTCTGATGCAAAGAATCACTAAAAGTCATCCTGAATGAAACATCAGGTGGTGATTTTGTAGTCTTACAAAACATCGAAAAGATAGCATGAGAGAAATGAGGACAGAGTGCATCCCCATGTTGAGTGCTCCCACAATAAGTACACTCGACTTTGCAACATGTAGACATGGTATAATGTGCAAAAGATCAAATTCAAAAAAGCCCCCCCCCAAAAAAAAAAAACTGTTGAAAGAGAGACCCCCCAAATTTTGGCACTTTATAAATTAGTGCATTTTACAAAATAAGTTAGACCAAGGCGTGGGGAATGAAAAACCATTCACTTTTGCAAAAAATGATGCTCATTTTCAAGCTACTGAGCAAAAGTTATTAAACAGTCAATTTCCCACAAAAATGACCTAATTTAAATAATTGCACTTGAAAAGCAAAAATGAAACCTATCAGAGAGGTGAATATGCCCTTCCAACCACTTGTTGGAATCAAGGTGAAATGAAGAATATAGAAGGTTTGAATGTGAGGGGGAGTTGGCCTCTTGCCAACCCTGGCCTCACCCTTCGTCTTTGACGGATGATTGATATGTTAACTTTATATGTTTGCAAGTAAACGCAAACTTTATATGTTAACATCAAATTGTGACTTTGAAAAGTCACTTACAATCCTTCACATACAATTTTCCCAAATGGAAATTAACCCCCTTAACAATTTGCTCCAAAAAATTGAAAGCAATACCACCTTTATCTCTGGTCGTTAGAAAATGCTAACATAAGCATAGAGTGCTATTGTGACTATAAGTCATAGGGAGTTTACAAATTGTGTAACGTAAAATGTTACAATGAAATGATTACATCGCATAAAGCCTGCATTAAGTCTTGACCGATTCAAAAATTGAAGAAAAAAGATGGAGAAGATTTGGTAGTTTAGCAAACAACAAATGTTAATCTCAAATAATGGTAATGAAGACAAACATCAATGGAATCTCCAAGAACATGAAAGTATTCAACCAAAAAATGCTACCAATCTATTTTTTGTAACTGATCTGTAGGAGCTAAATAGAGATATTGATTGGTCAAACCAAACAGTGGGGATGAAGAAACAAACCGATGTGAAAAACCATTTGAGAAGACCGTTGAGAAGGTGGAGTCTGAGTCCAAAGATACTTGCAAAGTAGTTAAATTTTATGTGTAGTGGGTCAAACGTGGGAAGAGAAGATCGTGACCTGATTTGGTGCCTATGAAGAGGATAGATTTGATAGCAAAGAGGCCTATGAAGAGTCCAAATCAGGACTTTTAATCTTGGAATCCAATGAGCCTCGAGCTACACCATGGTTTTGGCCATATTAGGGATGATGAGATCCAGATTGAAGACTTTGGAGACTTTGTGATGTAGGCTAGATCATTGTACAATAGAAGGCTACGACCTCAAAATGCTCTGGCAACGTCCTTCAAACTGCAGCAATGACAATGAAATAGTAGGAACTGAGCCTGATGTGCAGGTTGCTAGGAAAGATCGGTAGGGAATGGCAACTATGAAGGCAGGGTCGATGAGACCAAGAAGCTGTGACCAAAGCAGGCGAACAAAACTTGAATGTTGATAAAGAATCACCCAAAATTAGGCACCCAAAATGGAAACGACCCCAAGCAAAGTCTATGATCACGATCTTCAATAAGAAGATTATGAAAATGACCACAAAGATAACTTGTCAAGTTCGTGTGCACCCAGAATGGCCTTTGAAGCCAAAAAAACAGTACCGAAATAGGGCCAATGAGGCTATAAAAATAGGTTGTACAGGCCTTACAAAAACCATGAACCAACAACCCCTCGATCCTACAAAAAATGAGATTACCCAAAAAAGGTAGATGGGTAGAGGGTTGAAAGCCCTTGAAAGCCCTCTACTAAATTTTTTTTTGATCTTTTTTACAACTTTTCTGTATAGAATTGATTTCAGTACAGACACCTAATTGCAAAGAAAATACCAAAAATTAAACTTTGAAATGGCTGAGTGTTTGATTTTGCTCCAAATGAGAAGCATTTCACTTGCATGGCTTTGATACCATGTTAGAATTAGCCAAGTTCAACAAATGAAAACAAGATGAACTTCCACAAAGCATAAGCACATAAAAGCCAAAATGTATATCGAAGAGATTACACCAAGAGTTTACACCAAGAGTTGATGAAAATGTACAAAGAGCCTTGCTTATATAGGCAAGGAGATGGAGGTGAGAATGAGAGAACCAACTATAACTAAGCCTCTATGTGATGAACACATGTGTGCATATGTGGAGGGTGTTGGACAAATGTCTTCAACCTCTCATAAGGTGAGGAGAGAATATCTCCAACCTCTAATGAGGTGAAGTGTCAAAATGACTAATCTCATGTGAGCACATGTGGTGAGACAAAAAAGTGACTAACCTCAAAAGTGAACTTAACCTTTAATGTCAAGGTTAAGTTAGACTTAACCACTAAGTGTGACTTAAGCCTAGGTGTGGGTTAGGATAAACCCAACACTCTAACAAAAAATGCATCAAATGAAACTAATCTAGTAGAAGAGTAGTGTAACATCCCAACTAGAATATTAGATATCATTAAACATAATTAAAGCAAAAGATCTCACTATTTTTTTTTAATTATCTATAATCAAAGATATTACATTTGCAATTTCAAGTACAATACATATATTCAAACAATGGTCGCTTCACATGCGACTAACAAAATTCCACATATAACAAATGGTCATATTTCTTACAAATTACAATTTTACCAATATCTCTTACAAAATAAGTAATGTATTCTTGTTCACAAGTCTTTGATAGTCAACTGTACGAGAGAGAGCGCATCACTTTGGTACTTTTCGTCCGACCACAGACCGACAGTCCCCAACACACCTTCCTTCTGGAAGTGGCCCTCCCCTTTGTAAGGGTAATAGATAATGAGAATCTACTAATTAATTATGCCATTTGAGAACTAGTGATGTGTCCTAGCTAATAAAAATTGGGTTTACAACTCTAGTCTAGCTCTAGCTATGTATGACCCATACTAATTGATCAGCTATTTGGTACACCGTGAACTGACAATGCAAGCAGTGACTTTTGCATTACTTTGGCTAAAGTTTCATATAAATATATAGTCGTATGTTCACTCACTCTTTTCTCGACTTGGAGACAACATTCTTGTTTCTCAATTTATTTCATATAAATAAAATAATTCTTTTTCGACTTGCTTATATCATATTGGCCTTAAAGACATATCTTAATCCTTTATCTACTAGTCATTTTGACATGTCTAAGGTGAGAACTTAGGTCACTATATAACATACATTGAGTCCCTCTTTACATCCTTGTAATCATGGGTCTATGATGTCCTATCATCTACTCAATGCCCTGTCTACCTACTTCCATGCTCATATGTGTTCTTCTACACATGCAAGATTCTAACATTTAAGCCATAGAGTTTTATGATTAAAGACTCTCTCTATCTTAATTTAAGAATATAATTATTCAACTCATAATCTATCGAGGATAATCAATAGTTTCAAATACCAGTGAATTGAATACACTTCCTCATGTATATCAAAAGATAACATAATAATAAAGTAATCTATATCACGACTTTTCATTGCCATTGTGAGTATATCTCATGACAATCCTGTGGCTATTCTTAGCCTAAGAATGGGTTAAAGAGTATTCCTCTATAAAACTAGAATACATATAGTTTGAAATAACTCTAGATTAGCTTCTAAAAACAACTCATTCTTCTTTATATACTTGAAAATAGTGGTCTAATGTAAAGTGCTCCTACACAATGACTTCGACTCAATAACTAACTCTTTAAAGATTTCCAAACACACTCTATGCCTTCTTGGTTAGCTACTACTATGACAAGAAAACTCTAATTATGACTATGACCTTCTCTTAGGTCTCTCTTAAGTTTGCATTGGGTCATAATAAAATTTCTACAACCCAACGTGGTTTTTTCTAGTAGTCGATCACTTCTTGTCAACGTATTCCTTACATAGCTGGGCTCTAAGTTCCTTGGCATAATCGACCACATTTAAGGCACATTTGGCCTCTACATAATACACATTTGGCCTCTTATAAAACACAGTCAGCCTCTTATAAAACACATTCAGTCTAATAAGATACATTTAGCCTCTCTTATAAAACACAGTCGGTATAATATATAAGATACAGTTGGCCTCTTATATATATCTCAACCGGCCTTACAATAACAACATGGTCTTACTATCAAAATAAGGTTACTGTAGGAAGTAGCTATGTTTAAAATAACAAGAGACTTAGGCACAATCCATGATTGTTACCCTACGAAGCTTATCGTGCTTCACTATCAATGAAAGGATAATAAATTGTTGGAATTAGACCAGACAACTAAGAGGGGGGGCTGAATCAGTTGTCCACAAAATTAACCTTTTCCTCCTTTTAATCTTCTTTCACAACTAACAAATAGATTAATGATGTAAACATTAAAGCATGGAACAATAACACATGAGCTGAAACAAAATTAACACAATTGACACCAAGATTTTTAACGTGGAAACCCACTTAAGGGAAAACCACGGTGGGGGTTAACCCACAAGATTCGTACCCTATTAAAAGTACTTAAAAATGGGAAGGCACTTGCCTTCGGGTGCACTACCTAGAGCTCATTGCTCAAAAGAGGCTCACTGCCTACAAAAATTTATGTTTAATACAGAAAGAAATAACTGAGAGATAGCATCTTCTTCATGCCTGGTTCTATCTCATTGAATGTTCAAACTTCTTCTCTTCTTCCCAATACTTCTTCACTATTACTTCACCCTTTACTATTCTTTTTTCTCTACTCCTCCTCTTCTCTTCTCTGCCTCTGATACTTTCTTGAGATTTGATTATTTCGCACAAGGATGATTTTCCACAACTCATCAACAAGTATTTATATGCTTCATCAACCTTGGAATGAACATCAAGGTCGGCACTACAAACATCTGAATTAATGTGAATAACTAATCTATCTGCCAAATATAATTGGGACTCAAATCTTCCTCAATTAACATGCCACGCTCCATAGAATTGCTCTTAGATCATCTGCAACACGCTTGAATCATCCGGTCGACCAAGACTAGGAAAAACAACAACACAAAGGAAGAGATCTTCAACAACGAGCTCAATCTTCAATGCGGACCTCCAACACAGTAGTCACACGATTCAGAAACCTCCACAAGCACATTGAATTCAACAAAAACATCTGCACTCTTCCAAATCATCAGAATCACTTGCATCTTCTTCTGGAACCTCAAGAACACTGTCTGCCATGACTGTCACACTAGAAGGATTGCTTGCGGACCTCCAAACCACGGACCACTTGAGTTGATGACACACACTGAATTCCCAAACATGTCTCTAGATCTACAGATCATAGTGTTTCATTTGTGGAGCTATCCAAACCAATTTCATGTCACTCTTTCTTTTCTGAACATTACAAAACCCGATTCTACTCAGATGGCTATAACTTCTTCAAATCTTCATGCGAACTTCTCAAATCTTAACTGGAGCTACTACACACAATCCTCTACACAACCATATGGTCCACATATAATGATCTTCATTAATTTCTCAATATCCTCAACTTTCTAGTCTTCTAAATAGGCAACAAGGTAGGATACAGTTGACACCAATGGCAACAAGGATATGTTAATATCAATGACAACACCGCTTAGGCACATATTTGTAACAATCTCCCCCTTTGTCATTGATGGTAACATATGATGTGAAAAACTGATTCAACCATCAAGACAAGAACTTCTCCCCCTTTCTCTTATCACTTCTGTAATCACTTTCTTCACTACTGCCCCTTTCATCAGCAACTAGTTTTTCACATGAATTCTCTGCCCCTTTGACATCAATGGCAAAGGGCACATATTTGCAATCTTTTCTCCCTCTTTTTGTTTCAAACTAATCCCAAAATTTGCATACTGACTACTCCCTCTAAGTAGTATATCCTTAACATCAATCTGAATCACAAGATATGACTATGAATTCCACCAGACTAATGCACCCTAGTGCATCTTAGTTCTGATCAGGAGGGGTAATAACCCCTAACTTTTTTCTGAGATATTCAAAAGTGTCCTTGGATATCTAGGTTTAGTGAAAATATCCACAATCTAATCCTTTGAATAAAGAAACTCCAATCTAACTTCATCCTCATTAACCTTCTCTCTCAAAAAGTGAAACTTGATTGATATGTGCTTTGTCTTTGAATGCAACACCGGATTCTTTGAGATGCTTATTGCACTTGAATTATCACAGAAGATTGTGATAGGCTCCTCAAACACAATTCTGATGTCCTTCAACATTTGCTTCATCCAAAGAACTTGAGTACAATTATTTATTGCTGCTATATACTATGCCTCTGCAGTAGATAGGGATATTGCCTCTTGCTTTTTTCTTAGCCAAGAAATCAATCTGCTTCCCAAGAAGAATGCACCACCACTAGTACTTTTTCTATCATCCACATCTCCTACCCAATCAACATCTGTATATGTATGAAGAGTGAAGTCATTATCCTTTGGATACCATAAGCCATAATCAAGTGTCCCTTTGAGATATCTAAAAATTCTCTTGATTGCTACATGGGATTCTCTAGGATCAGCTTGAAATCTAGCAACAAGTCCAACTGCATTCATGATATCAGGTCTAGTCTAAGTTAGATAGAGCAGTCCTCCAATCATTGATCTATATATTTTCTGATTTGCCTTAGGGGAGTCATCATCTTTACTGAGCTTACATCTGGTTACCATGGGTGTACCCACTGGCTTTGAATCTTCCATTCCAAACTTTTTCAACAATTATCTCACATACTTAGATTGAGATATAAAGATACCTTTATCTGACTGAATGATTTGTAGACCTAAGAAGAAATTCATTTCACCAAGCATGGACATCTTAAATTCACTCTGCATCTAATCAACAAATGTTTTGCACATACTCTCATTTCCACCAAAAATGATATCATCAACAAATACCTCAACAATCAGAATGTGCTCATGATCAAGCTTGAAGTAAAGATTACTGTCAGCAGTGCCTTTGCTATATCCTAGCTTTAGCAGATACTTATCTAATCTTGCATACTAGGCTCTTGGGGCTTTTTTGAGTCCATACAATGCTTTCCTCAACCTGCAGACCATATTTCTCTGATTAGACAACTAAAATCCTTCTGGTTGCTCAATGTAGACTTCTTCTTCTTCTAATTCTCCATTTAGGAATGTTGACTTGACATCCATCGAATAGACCTTGAAATCTTTATAAGCAACAAATGCAAGAAATAATTTGACTGCCTCTATTCTTTCCATTGGAGCAAAAGTTTCTTCAAAATCAATTCCTTCCACTTGAGAATATCCTTTACATACCAGCCTTGCTTTGTTTCTTACAACTTCACCATCTTCATTTAGTTTATTCCAGAAGACCCACTTGGTTCCAATCACATTTTTGTCATCAGGTCTAGGAACAAGATCCCAAGTGTGATTCTTTTCAATTTGCATCAATTCTTCTTCCATTTCTTTTACCCAATTTTCATCATTGCAAGCTTCACTTACTGATTTTGGTTCAACCTTTGAAATTAAACAAATCTCCTCTTGATCTTCAACAATTCTTCTCCTAGTTCAAACACCTTTATATCTATCTCCTATGATCTGATCTTCAAGATGATTCAGTCTTGCATACCTTTGAGTTTTGGGATTTATTTGAACCTCTGTTTCTTGAACTTGTTTTTCAACATCTGCACTATCTTCTTGAGATACTGGATTTTCTGGATCAATCTAAATCTGAGTCTGGGTTTGAAGTTGTCTTTCTTGACTTTAACTTTCATCTTGATCATTTGATTCATATCCGCAAGACCTGGAATGTCCTTCTTTGCTCTCATCAACTCTAACATTTGCACTTTCAACAATCTTTTTCAATCTTTTGTTAAAGCACCGGCATGCCTTGCTTTGAGCAGAGTAACCCAGAAATATCCCTTCATCACTTCTTGCTTCAAACTTGCCTAGATCCTCATCTCTTTTGATATAACATTTACTACCAAAAACTCTGAAATATCTTACAGTAGGAGGATGACCAAACCATAGTTCATAAGGTGTCTTACTAGAATTGCCTTTGATCTATACCTGGTTAAGAGTATAGACAATAGTACTCACAACCTCTCTCCAATAGACTTGTGGAACATTTTTTTCCATCATCATGGTCTTAGCAGCTTCTTGAATGGTTCGGTTCTTTCTTTCCAGAACTCCATTTTGCTGAGGAGTCCTAGAAGCAGATAACTGTCTTTTTATTCCTTTCTTTTCACATAATGTATCAAACTAACCAGAGGTAAACTCTCCACCTCTGTCAGATCTCAGACACTTTATCTCCACACCAATCTCATTCTTAACCATGACCTTGAACACTTTGAATTGTTCAAGAGCTTCTGATTTTTCTTTCAAGAAGGTTACCCAAATCATTCGAGAGTAATCATCAACCAACAACATAAAATATATGTCTCCTTGCACACTCCTAATTCTAGCAAGACCACATAGATCAGTATGCACAAGTTCCAACTGTCCATTTGAAAATTGTTCTTTGCTTTTGAATGAAATTTTGTTTTGTTTACCCAATTGACATTCTCGACACATGCTATCAATAGGTTTCACAAGTTTTGGAAGATCTCTCACAGCTTGAGTAGAACTTATCTTGACAATGTTATCAAAATTCACATGACACATTCTCCTATGCCATAACCAACTCTGATCAATTTGAGAAATCAAACAACTTTTGCCAAAACTACTTAAATGAAAGATGTTACCTCTAGTCTGAGTACCAAATGCAATTTTAGTTCTGGAACTTTCTAAGATTTTGCATTTTACATCTTTGAATTGGAGATCATAACCCTTGTCAACCAATTGTCCAACACTGAGAAGATTATGCTTTAATCCTTCCACATACAGAACATCATTAGTGTTATTCTTACCATCAAAAGAGATGGATCCTCTGCCATGGATTCTACCAGCTGAGTTGTCTCTAAATTTCACAATTCCACCTTCATATTTTTCAAAGATTACAAACATACTTTTATCACCAGTCATATGATGAGAACATCCACTGTCAATTACCCACTCATATTTTTCTACAACCTGAGCAGCCAAGGCACTTTCCACATTTACACATCTAGTAGACTCAGTAGGTACCAGATATTCATCTTTGATAGCAATGAACACCCAATCATTTTCAGTGGAACCTCCATGATCAGACTCATCATCTGTGACTCCTTTTTCACTAGCTTCTTGGACATAGTAGCGGTTCTTATGAACTCTAGATTTGTTAGGGTTTGGCTTTGAACCCCTCTATGGACATCTTGAGACAAAATGACTAATCTTATTACAAGAAAAACATTTGAATGGCAACTTTCCTTCATACTTACCAGATCCTCTTGGCAATCTTTTGGCAAAAAGGGCTTCAAGTTCATCAGACTTAGTTTCATCATCTTCGAGATCCTTCCTTGTCTTTTTGAACCTATTTGATCTTCTTGAAGAGATTTCACCTGGATCATACCTTTGTTTTCCATGAATATTAGCTTTAAATGTAGATTCAGATTTAGGAAGAGAATCACCAAACTCACTCATTTCAAATGCTAAAAGTTTATCAACCAATAGATCCCTTGTAATAGTTGTCACGGTCCTGATTTCTTCAGTGGTAGAAACTTTATGCTTGTAGGCCAGAGGTAAGGATCTGAGCACTTTGGCAACAATCTCTGATTCATCCAATACTCCACCAGCACACCTTATACCGCTCACAAGTTCATTCACTTTTAGCATGTATGAGGTAATATTTTCATCTTTACTCATCCTTAAGATTTCATATCTACCCTTCAGGATTTGTAGCTTGGCACATTTGACATATTCATCACCTTCATGTAGGGTTTTCAACTTCTCCCAAATTTCATATGCAGTCTTCAATTCTAGTACATTTGTCATTTATGTATCAGACAGGGCACTCAACAAGGCTTCTTTAGCTTTGATGTTGTTCTCAGCATCTTTGATTTCATCTGGAATTGTAGGACCTTTTTCTGGAATCTTATACTCATTCTCAGTTATTGACCAGTAGGCATCACCCATACATTGCAAATGACACTGCATGTGCATCTTCCACAGAGTGTAATTTGTTCCATCAAATTTTAGACTGTCCTTTTTGTAGGTCAACATTCTTGATCTCCTCAAGCGGTCAAGCTTCTTTCAGAGGAACTTAGCTTTGATACCAATTGTTGGAATTAGACCAGACAACTAAGAGGGGGAGGGTGAATCAGTTGTCCACAAAATTAACCTTTTCCTCCTTTTAATCTTCTTTCACAACTTACAAATAGATTAATGATGTAAACATTAAAGCATGGAACAATAACATGAGCATAAACAAAATTAACACACTTGACACCAAGATTTTAACGTAGAAACCCGGTTAAGGGAAAACCACAGTGGGGGTTAACCCACAAGATTCGTACCCTATTAAAAGTACTTAAAAATGGGAAGGCACTTGCCTTTAGGCGCATTGCCCAGAGCTCACTGCTCAAAAGAGGCTCATTGCCTATAGAAATTTATGTTTAATAAAGAAAGAAATAACTGAGAGATAGCATCTTCTTCATGCCTAGTTTAGTCTCATTGAATGCTCAAACTTCTGCTCTTCTCTGAAATACTTCTTCATTATTACTTCATCCTTTGTTGTTCTTGTTTCTCTACTCTACCTCTGATCCTTTCTTGAGATTTGATTATTTCGCACAAGGATGATTTTCCACAACTCATCAACAAGTATTTATATGCTTCATCAACCTTGGAATGAACATCAAGGTAGGCACTACAAACATCTGACTTAATGCGAATCACTAAGCTATCAGCCAAACATAACTAGGACTCAAATCTTCCTCAATCAACATGCCACGCTCCATAGAATTGCTCTTAGATCATCCACAACATGCTTAAATCATCCGGTCGGCCAAGACTAGGAAAAACAACAACATAGAGGAAGAAATCTTCAACAACGAGCTCAATCTTCAATGCGGACCTCCAACATAGCAGTCACATGATTTAGAAACCTCCACAAGCACATTAAATTCAACAAAAACATCTGCACTCCTCCACTCATCAGAATCACTTGTATCTTCTTCTGAAACCTCAAGAACATTGTCTGCCATGACTGTCACACTAGAAAGATTGCTTGTGGACCTTCAAACCATGAACCACTTGAGTTGATGACACACACTGACTTCCCAAACATGTCTCTAGATCCACAGATCATAGTGTTTCATTTGCGGAGCTACCCGAACCAGTTTCCTGTCACTCTTTCTTTTTTAAACACTGCAAAACTTGATTCTACTCAGATGGATATAACTTCTTCAAATCTTCATGTGGACCTCTCATATCTTAACTGGAGCTACTACAGACAATCTTCTACACAGTCATATGGTCCACATACAATGATCTTCATTAATTTTCTCAATATCCTCAACATTCCAGTCTTCTAACAGGGAACAAGGTAGGATATAGTTGACACCAATGGCAACAAGGATATGTTGACATCAATGACAACACCGCTTAGGCACATATTTGCAACATAAATAACTAGGATGTAGCCGTGAGATTCTTTACTCAGAGGCATTGAATTTCTTAACATTTCCAAAAGCATAAACTATATGACAAAGAATAGATAAATATATAGATTTAAACATACTATTCCTCATTCCAATTACAACAATAATAATATAAAACAATAATCTTCTGTAGAGGATAAACAACCAATATACATTTACTTAGGCTCAATAATAATCTACTTGCCAAATGACAGTCTAACACAATTCTCTTTACTTCTTTCATTCTTACTAATCTAGTCGAATGAAAGGTAGATTTATTTACTATCATAGTCTATGGAATGTAATAGACTTACCTAAATAGTAAGATAGGCCAAGTCTTCACCATTTGACACTTTGCTATATCTCCTCTACTCTTTTCACTTTTGAGCCTTTCTCCCTTCGCCTATGCCAATCCTCTCTCTATGCTTCTACTTAACCCACTCACATAGTTATGGGTATATAGTAATTACATTGCCCCCAAGAATCTCTCTCCACTCCTTGCAAAGCTTAACATGTAGGGATAAGTGGGGAGTATGGAGCTACTGCTCCTTCCCCCACTCCCCTAACATCTAGGGAGTATGCTATCAAGGAAATAAAGAGAGACTTTTACCTCTCCATACATGATCTTAACTATGACAATAATATTAATAATAATAATAATAATAGACATAACACACTTATCTAAAAGATGTCGCTATTGCATATTCTCGAACACTAATTGTGTCTATCTGTAAGCACAATTATCAATGGAGAATTCTCACAAGTCGACTAAGATCTTTGACAACAAAATTAAACATATTTAGTTGATTTACACATGTTGACTTGTCATCCAAAGGCATACACCATTCTTCTATTAGATGACGAAAAGGATTCTAACCTTCATCTTAACGACGACATAATTTAACAAGAATAAACATGATCTCTCTAATAAGTATATGTGTGTGTGTGTTTGTTTCTAGATGGCATAATGATCATTACATTCTCGTGATCTAGCATCCTCTCCATGGTTATACTCTCTCTCCTCATATCAAAGGGAAAACAACATTGTTCATGCATCCACCTTAGTTACATGACGGTAGTCAGTCCATTTCATCATTTAACTACATGATCAATAATAAGATCATAAACAATTATTCCTTGGATATAAATTAATATGAATCAAATGCATTTTCCATCATTATTATAATCATAATATATTCTCTGACTATTATCTATCTTCTTGAAAATAATGAAAATAAATGCATTAGTTTAAAAATGGGGTGTGACAAGGAGAGTGGAAAAATTTGAGAGAGATGCCAAATGGCTACAGAATCATGCAAGCAAATTGTCAACAGAAAGCTCTCGGTGAGGGGATCATGAAGATGGCTACAAATCTTCCATCTATTGAGAAATAGATATGTAACAAGTGAAAACCCCTCTCTCAAACCCTAGTTTTTGTTTTTGTCAATTTCTCTCAAAATAATGTGTCATTGTCAAATTTTCTTGTTGCTAAATATCATCTTCGTAGTTCTAGAGTGTTTTAGCCTATTTGCTTGTCGAAATCGATGCATTTTTAAAGCTTTTCAATCAAATTTTACCATGTGTGGATGCATGCCTAGTCACCCAGTTTGGCAGGGCTGATGCCCCAGGGGGATCCTGTTGTTAGGCAGGTCATCCGAGGGGCGACCATATTGCAATGTGGTCACCCAGGGGGGATCAGGCCTGGTGAATTTGGGGATCGGATCTAAATGATTCTACATGTCTTGCTTCATTTGGGAATGTCATCAACACTATGATTTTGTCACTAACCCTTCATTTTATTATAGTTTTTCATGAGATATATGCTTTTTTGTGAATTTTTGCAAGTTTTACAATTTTTTTGGGATTTTCTAAGTTTAACAAGATATAACTTATGGTTCCTTGTGTGCGATAGAATATGTAGATCTAATGGAATGTGGCATATGAGAAGTTATGGCTTGGTAAGGCATACGAGTCTCTTTCTTCGAGAGATCTAACCCTTTTGAAGGAAGTCATCTTAGACAGAGTTTGAATAGTGGTTCCAGTGGTTCATCCTTCTTTACACATTTGTTGTGACATCTTGACTTATTGGGATGTAGAGAGGAACACCTTCAAGTTCCCACAGGTTTCAGGAGAGTCTACCATCACTCTTTATGATGTGTACCACATTCTTGGGGTCCCTATGAGTGGACAACTTGTCTTGCCCAAGAGGGAATCAAAGGGAGAGAGACTAGCTTGGGTTGTTATCATGGGGGTGGATAACCTAGGAAAGTAGAAGTGGGTACAACTTACTTTGGTCTCTGACTTGATGATTTCACCTTTGTGATCTCATCCAGACTATCAAGGGACAAGGGGTTAGTGAGACTTTGATGGTGCTAGGCACTCATCATACAACGTATCAAGAAGGACACAGTGTTCACCTGGGGTGTTGATATCCTGGCCATGGTATACCAAGATTTTTATCATATTGTGAGATGAGGAGCACTTTCTTTCAACCACCCCTCTTTGGTCATGATATGGATCTTTGAGCACATTTGTCCATACCCGAAGGGTATGCCCCCATTCGATCGTAGGCTATTCGAAGTCTTTGTGATGGATATGTCTTTGCTACTTTGATTCTAGTATACGTGTAATGGTGACTCTCATAGATGTTGAATTCATCCTCGACCCTTATGTTGACATGGAGGGTTTATGGTCAGGGGATAGACAAATTTGAGATTACTATAGAGATGGCACACATCTGATAGACAGACTAGGTGCAGTTGAGGCACATCACTCCCATTGGGTCCTTCAATAGTTTGGGGAGGACTATCTAGAGGATCTGCCCCACTTTTTATAGATCTATTTAGGAGATGGGGGAGACTAAGGAGAGGATGGTCACTTGGACACCTTTGACTCCTAGATTTCCCATTACTAGACTAGTTCATGTTGCACATCCATAGCGAAGACATGCAAGAGGGCCTCAATCTCATGGATTGGTGGTCGTAGAGGAGATCAAAGACTCGAGAAATGAGTATGATCATTTGAGAAACAATAATGGAGAGCAATAGGATTGGGAAGAGGTTGAGACATCTTCAAATGATATGGGAGCTTCAGAGGCTAATCCCCCAACCCATGACCTGGTCGATCTTGTTGAGGCCATAAGATGTTTCGATCCTACTTGGTAGACTGGTGACTCTTGTAAGACTGAGGAGTGGAGGACATTCTTCTATGATACTTCTATTGATTTGGTGACTCCCCTTACTAGTTACTCACGGGAGTGACTTCTTAAGGATCCTCACTTGCCTACTAGGGCTAGTCGGCACATTAATATCTTCACTCCTACCTATCATGGTTTCTAAGAGAATATTTCTTTGAGAGCCAAGATTCACACTCTTGAGGGTGAGAATGCTATTCTTTGAGAGATGACTCATTTGGGAGTTCGACGATCTGATTCACGATCTAACACAGCTAATCCTTCTCATTCTCAGACTTTTAGTAGATTTCATCATTCTCATAGATCTCATGGAGAGTCCAACACTATCCATCAACATAGGAGCTCAATAGATGCATCAAAATATGAATTAGAGGCATCAAAATGTGAGTGGATGTGATAAAATCAGAGTGTACATGTTAAACTGCAAACATGCAACAAATTTCTCAAACACAAGTTTCTAAAATATGGTTAGAAAGGGACATAGGATCCACCAGGTGTGCCAAAATGTATGCACATAGATGTGAAACAAAAATAAAGGAAAAAAACTATAAAGCTAAGACCCTATTTCACATCTAAATACAACCTCAAGTTTAAGCAAAAGAGCATGCAAACATTGATAAGAAAATAAGAGAGATCTCACCAACACAAGCTCTTTGTTGCACCAATGGTGGTTGTGTTGAAAGGATACTTTTGGTATTATTGAGAGGGATGCTAGGTGCTCACACTATCAACATAACAATGCATTCAAAGGTGATATGAAAATGGCTTGGGTGAGGATCTATTTATAGATTTCCATGGAGGAGGATCAATCGATTAGATTGATTCTTGAGATCAATAGCTAGGGATGAATGGGAGTTGGGGATGCATGATAAGCCTCAAGTGTCACCTTATGATTGGTGCACATGAAGAGGCCCATGATCCAAGGGATTTCAAAGGCTAAGATTTTCTTGGAGAAAATGGAGGGTAGCCATTAGAAAAATAGATTTTTGGAGCCATGTATAAGATTGCCTTGACTAATCATGATTTAGATTGTGCAAATGATTATTTAGATAACTAACTACTTTTAGTCAACTAATGATTCGAGAGGGAAAATAGAGGAATTAAATAAATAGTTTGTATTTATTTAATTTTAGGAGGATGGGAATGAGAAAGATGAACTTAATTAAATAAATGTACTAATTTATTTAATTAAGGTTGGACTATAGAGGAAAGGTTGAAATGATTGATAAAATAAATAAATGGTCTTAATTTATTTAATTACATTTGGAAGAAGAGTTAGTTTATTAATTAAATAATTAAAATTATTTAATTAATGTTGATAGAAAAATCAGAATAATTAATTAAATAATATGATTTATTTAATTAATTTAAGAGGAATGTTTGAGGGATGAGGCTGATGACAACAGAAATGGTGAGAGTTGATTTTAGGTGTCTATGTAAGTATGTAAGTGGTATATGTAAGGAAAAGAGAAAGAAGATATGCAAAAGATGTAGGACAGATATATAGATATAAAAGGAGAATGAAGGAATGAGATATGAATGTAATTGATACAAATGTATAGAGATTGATATATGAAGGAACATTGTATTAGAATTATATATGATGATTATAATATATCACATAATGATCTAATGGATATATGATGTGTATGTGACTGCTTGTACATTATTAATTTTATTTGTTCTTTATTGCTACAACCTTCTGTAACTCACTACCTAATCTTTAAGATTCCTCTTATCACTCATATTGGGGTATAAATACAACACTCAAGTAATTTGGGATCAAATCATTGATCTACGCTTTCTCTTGCTAACAAGTTCTCCTCATGACACCAACAACCATTGTAGAAGATCATATGTCACAAAGTGATAGATCCACATCACTACCAAAGCTTCAATTGAAAGTGGTTCCAATCTACACATGGTGCCATGATAAAGATCTCCTAGCTAGAGATCACCCATGGCTCTCATAGAATTAAAGAATATGACTACAATAGTAGAAACTCCTAAAGTAGAACCATGATCTCCAACTAAGAAGATAGGACTAACTATGTAACTACAGAAAGATCCTACTAAACTATGATCCTGAGCCTTGCATGCCACCATAATTAAAAACTATAGGTTCAAAAGTACAACTATCTTAGGTACTCCAAGAATTATTTATATGCCTCACTATAATGAGCATACCAATGCACCAAGGTGACTAAGAAAGGCCCACCTAGTAGAATCCACACCACATAACCCATAAGATCTACACACATGTGACATCTTCAAGGTGACAAAAAAGCATGGGCAATGCTCCAACTAAAACTAAAGAAAACAAAAAACACATAGATCTTGAACAATGCAATAAATAGATTCACCACCATATTAGTAACATGCAAAATAGAGACAACCAAAGATAACATGTAGATTCTCCATGACTCAAAAACCATATCAACTCTATATCTGATTTTCTACAAACCCACAACAAAGTAACCATAGTTCAGGAACCCAACAGGCAACTCTGCATAAATGTTAAGTGATGAAGCACATACCAACACTTCCACACCAAAAAGGGCTACAACCAAGCTCCTCAAACTATGCATGAATCATGTATGCAAATCTACAATCAAGTCTCCATTCAGAAAACCAAAACAATACTCTCTTCATAAATTTATAATACCATAGATTTTGGTTAACATGTAAAACTTGCAAAACCATTAATGCAAATTTGAATCCACTTATTAATCTTGAAACCTAGAAACCTAGAAATCCAAAATAACATGAATCTAAAACATGCAAGTAAAATTATCCAAAAGGATCAAATAGTTGTCTAGAAAATCTAGGCCACCAAAGGATCATTTCCACAACTATCACCAAGTACATGCAAATGGAGGAACTAGATTGTCCAAGATCTTGTGGGTCACCAAAAGATCAACTCCACAACTCGCATGCAACTAGGGTCTAATCATCTAGTGCTTTTATGAAAACCATGGGTTGAAACTACAAACCCAACATAAGCACTCCATATGGTAGTTGACACAAGTAGTGTTTCCCCATGTGACTAGGGGGCCAAAAGCAAGCACTCAATATTAATACTCTTCTACTGCGCATGACCACAAGATAAAGGAACACAACCACCATGCCAGAGGGTAGTTACATACTATCAAACAAGAGCTCCAGGTCATGACCATGTAACATGCATACACATAAGCAACTCCATTGAACCTCTCTTCTATTCCACTAGTGCTCACCATACTTTTCTTGAAATGACAAACTAGATACATTATAAAATCCTACTCATAGAAGGTGTAGCATCGTAAATTATGCTTACACACAATTTCACACTCTAGTTGGTACTCACTTTAGCATTCCCTTCCCTAACCTTGCTTTTAGTATGCATAGATGCCTTTTGACCTTTGTGTTGACCTCTTTCTGCTTGCCTAAACCTAAATCTATAAAAGTCCCTTGACCCTAGTGATGTCCCAAGCCAACACAACCTTTTAAGACCTAAAGTTGTCTGGACTGGAGCACTATGTGCAGACGTCTATGCCAAGCATTGGTGTCCTGATAGTGTCTTCTAGTTTGTCAACTCATTTTAGAAGGCATGTTTTTTCTTGCATGACATTCCAGCTTTCCTGCATGCCTATCCATGCCCAAATGACTCTTTACCCATCTTTTTTCCCTCCTTCCTATTCTATAAAAATCCTTTCATTTTTCCATTCAAAGCATCATGAATTTCATAGTGAAGCTCTTCTGAATTGATTACTCACTATCATATTACTTGTACCATTGTATTTGCATGTTAGCTATCTATTGTAGGTTATTGATTCCATGTGATTTACTCTGATTCTCTTTGCACACTCGCACATGATCACCATCCTCAAGAATAGAGTCTTCTTGTTCTCTAATGTGATAGCCTTCTGATGAATCTCCTGTAACTATCCTTTGTATCTTACTTTTATTTGATTTAAGTTAATTACATGTATTTATGATTTGAAGTATATTTATTCTTTATCTTGAATGAATTATTGCTTGTCACTACTCACCGCTACTCTAGACACACATAGGATACAAGAACACACTTTTTATCATCATATTTTTATCCAGTTGTCGTTGAGGTAGAAATACCAAAAATGAGGTTTGACTAAGGAAAACCTCCATACATCTCAACCCTTTTCCTATTTTCTTGCAAGTTGAAGATTGAGTGTAGAAAGATCGCAAATGCACTAGTGTTTGTGCATTTCTCCCCTTTCCTTGTCTTTATTCCATTTCCATTTATTTCTATTAATACTCGACTTTTGTGTACTAATTTTTGTCTCTACTGTCAATAGGATTTACTAAAACTCGTGTGAAGCCATACACATACGGATTGTAGATTTTGAGGTTGTATAGATGACAACACTAGGTGTAGACGTCCACACCAAGTGTTGGTGTCCTTGGCAGTGAACTCTAAACTTTGGTGCCAAGTTCCCTATTATCTTTTATTTCAACTTCTAGATTAATTTCTATAAATTTAATTCTATCTCTACATTTTTCTTATTTTTGTTAGTTTAGTTAGTTCATTTCCACTTCGATTGCAACAAAAGAATCCAACCCAAATAGTCTTGCTCTTCCTAATAGGATAGTAGCAAGATATACATCTTCGTCGGTTGGGATTCTAATGTTGGGTTGAAGTTTGTTCTGATTAGCAGTAGTTTAGTTAGAATCAAAATTCTCAACCTCACATTTTTGGTGAAACCGACGTACTTAATGTTGGAGTACATACAACACTGAGAGAGGGGGTGAATCAGTGTTGTAGATAAAAACAATTTATTTACTTCTTTTTAAAACTTGAAAACAGAAAGTTATGATGCTTACAGTATGCTTTATCAAACACTGAACAACAAATAAGACTGAATGTTCAAGCATGAAAGACAAATGAATCACACATCAATTAAGACCATGACACAATAGATTTCATGAGTGGAAAACCCTCATAGGGATGAAAAACCACTTGAACATTGCCTCACTAGCTTAATCATGAATATCACCAATTACAGAGCCTCGCTGGCTTTTTGTCTCACTGACTTATATCACTGCCTCACTAGCATTTTGATGTTACTACACCCTCACTGGCATTCATGGTAGCCTCACTGGCTTTCATGGTAGTAACTACCTCACTGGTACTTTGATGTTACTACAGCCTTATTAGCATTCATGGTAGCCTCACCAACTTTCATGGTAGTAACTGCCTCACTAGCACAATTCCATCACGAAGATACAATGAAGATTTAGAAATCAATACAGAGGATTTCTCTATTTATTTAGAATCCAGATCTTGACTGTCTCATTTCGTTTGAGACTCAAGAATTACAAATATCAAAATGTGCACATACAACTCAACAGATCAAGAATGATTTTGCAATGAAACATTGTTGCTATCTTAATGATATTGCATGAAGGTACAATCTCATCTCCATCTCAACAAAGTGTTTATCACTTTATACTTTCTCAAAATTTCCCTTCAATAAATAGTTTATACATGTAATTGTTCCTGTCTAACTGCATGTAACAGTTTATCCTTGAGTTATCAACTGTCATAGTTATGAGATCGAACAAAACCATTTAGGGTAAATCTGAGTGTGTATTAACAACTATTATCAACACATTAATAAAAAACCCTCATATACTATAGATGAATATTTCATGTATTGCAAAGTTTAACCACGAGGGTTTCAAGAAAACTTCCAACTGTTCACCCTAACCATAGTATCACAGAGGGTTAACAAAAATGGTCTTCACAAATTGCAATAGTATTCAAGGAAACTAATCCATTTTCTTTTCCCATCATTAACTAGTTCATTTTGGGAAACAAACCCTTAACATAAATTCTTTGTTGCTTTACCAAATCTTTTCATAACTGAAACCCTTAACACCTTTGTGTAAGCAAATGCAAATGAAAGAAAAAACCCTTTTTTTTGTGTTAAAGATGCTAATGCTATTGGGAATTAAGGTGTCTCAACCTTGGTAATTCCTTGCATTGTTTATGATTGTATTTATTTATTCATTGCCTATGATGTAAATTAATTGTAAATTCCATATTGTCATTTTGTGGGATGTGGCACGATGATGTGTCATCCTACATGGAAGATGACAACTTGTAATTTTGTCCTCACATGAGGAGATAGGTGCCCCACTTTGTGGTAGGAGTATTTTCCCATGTGTCGGCATCTTGGATGTTGTGTAAGGGAATGTTTGATCGAAACGGTTATGACGGATTCCTATGACGAGGTTATGACATGTAAGAGTCAGAAATAGAAGCTTGTAAGATAGGTGAAGACATGTGTCAAAGAGCATCTTTGAATAAGGTATCTTTGGGTGCCCCATGGTGGACTATGACATGTTGTAAGAGAATATGCTATTTATAGCCTATGTATGACAGATTCTATTACAGCTGTAAGTTGTAACTACTATGACAGATTCTATGATGGTCATAAGAGTCATACGAGCATTTGTCATAGCCCATTTTAGAAATAGCTGACCTCTTTGGGATGGGAGATGTGGAAAAATATCAGATACATCTTACAATGTTGACCAAGTGTCCATAGGAGTGGTTTTGGGCCATGAGGCCAAGTTGGACGCCCATTCCAAGATAGAGCTAATTTTGCCTTGTATATTCTATATAAACAGGTGCTTGGAGGAGGAGAAGTAGTATGTGATTGACAAGTACTATTATGCCACCGGATTGACTCCAAACATGAGTATCGAAGACTATTGAAGCTTGTATTGCAAGTGTATTGTAAACCATATTTAGTTTTGATAATACATTGTGCAAGTTTTTGAGTGTGGGGTTTTTCACCCGATAAGGGTTTTCCCCACATTATATCTTGTATCTCTTCTTCTGTCTTCTTTCTGGTTCTATGTGTATTGCTACAATATCTCTGTTACATGTTTTATGTTGCTATAATTGTAAAGATTAAATTGAATCTGTATAGCTCTCCCTCATTAGATTAGTGTAGGAAGTGATTTCCACACACCTAGCTTCCTTTCAGTTTGTATTAGAGCTTGATCACCTTTGGTCCTAGTTGTTGGGTAGGGGTTTTTAAGCTAATCTTAAGTTGAGTGGGAGTCTGTGTAGAGTATTCTAAATCTTATTGCAACAAGGAGATGGCAAGCACATCCGGAAGGATAGAGGTGGAGAAATTCAATGGCACTAATTTTGAGTTGTGGAAGCTCAAGATGGAAGACATGCTTGTTGATCGAGACCTCTAGGAAACTATTAGTGGAATAAAACTAGTTGCAATGTCACAAGATAATTGGGATCTCAAGGATCAGAAGGCTAAGGGTCCCATAAGACTTAGTCTTGCTGATTTTGTTCTATTAAATGTCCATGAGGAGGCTACTGGAAACTTGCTTTGGAAGAAGTTGGGAGATGTGTATCAAGCCAAATCCCTGGTTAACAAACTTTTTCTGAGAAAGAAGTATTCTCTTTGAATGGAGGATAGAGGATCTATTGTAGCACATATGAATGCTTTCAACATGCTGGTTGCACAATTGATATCCATTGGTGTGAAGATGGAGGAAGAGGATCATTGTATGACCTTGCTTTGTTCTTTGCCGGACTCGTGGGATCATCTTGTCATGGCTATTAGAAGCACCACATCCACATTTAAAATGGATGAAGTGGTTTCTTCGATGTTGTCTGAAGAGATGTGGAGAAAGTCTTCTGAGCCAGCCAAAGAGGCTCTTGCAGTTCATGGAAGACCCAAAGAGAAAGGGAAAAAGAAGGACAAGAAAGATGAAAAGGGTAGATCCAAATCTCGTGGGAGATCCAAATCTCCTGGAAAGTCCAAGGCTCTCTGTTGGAACTATGGTAAATCTGGGCATTTCCAAAAGGAATGCAAAGAGGAAAAGAAAAAGAAGAAGAACCCAGATTCAGATTTTGACAAGTCACAAGATGATGGTGATGCCTTCATCGCAGCCCTGGCAACCCATGCATCTGATGATGTGTGGCTGATTGATTCTAGTGCATCATTCCACATGACCTCGCATCGAGACTGGTTTACTAAGTATGAGGAGTTTGATGGTGGAAAGGTGTACTTGGGTGACAACTCTCATCTAAAGATTATTGGTCATGGAAGAGTCTCTATCTGATTCCCTAATGGATGAGTGAAGGGGATCTCTGGGGTTATGCACATCCCAGGCTTAGCACGAAACCTACTTTCTATAAGTATGTTGAATGATGCAGGTGTGCAGGTTGTCTTTTCGAAAGAAGGATGCAAGATGACTAGAGGAGCTATGGTACTTGCTAAGGGTACTAGGGGAGGTACTATGTTTCAGCTAGAGGCATGCATTTCACAATGCAATAGTTGTTTTGACTCAAGGAAGAGGGCAATAGTCACTTCATCCCCACCATCTGAATGAGCAGTGAAGAAATCTATTGTATCTAGTCCTGATGGTTGTATTGATGCCTTGGAAGTTAAGCTTCCTGCTGAAAACACAATGTTATGGCATAAGAGATTTGGCCACATTGGTGAGAAGGGTCTTAGAAACCTAAAAAATAAAAACCTCGTTGAGGGGTTAGATGATTGTAATCTTGAGTTTGACTTTTACGAACATTGCATATATGAAAAACAAAACTATGTTCATTTTTATTCGAGTTCTCATAAGTCTTCTGGTGTGTTGGACCTTTTTCATTCTGATGTATTTGGTCATGTTAATGTTCCTTCATTATCAAAATATGTATATTTTGTATCTTTCATAGATGACTACAATAGAAGGACATGGATTTATTTTCTTAGAAGCAAATCTGAAGTCTATAGCAAGTTTAAGGAGTTTAAAGCCTTTGCTGAAAATCAAACTGGTAAAAAGATTAAGTGTTTGAGAACTGACAATGGTGGTGAGTTATGTTCTACAGAATTCAATAAATATTGCAAGGAACTTGGGATTGAAAGACATAAGATAAATCCATACACCCCGCAGAAAAATGGAGTTGCAGAAAGGATGAACAGAACATTGATGGAGAAGGCTAGGAGTATGCTTAGTGGAGCTGGCCTAGAACAAAAGTTTTGGGCTGAAGTTGTTGCCACTGCTTGCTATCTTGTAAATAGATCTCCTACATCAGCTCTTGTTGGAAAGACACCCATGGAGGTGTGGTCTGGTAGAAAGCCTTCAATAAGGTATCTTCATGTTTTTAGTTGTGAGGCATATGCACATGTGCTTAGGGAGAAGCGGTCAAAATTGGAGAACAAGACTGTTAAGTGTATCTTCATTGGCTGTGATGTTGGTGTGAAAGGATACAAGCTTTGGGACCCTGTGGCTAAAAAAGTGTTGTATAGCAAAAGTGTCATCTTTAGAGAGCTTACACCTTCTTCCACTGTTTTATAGCCAGAAGAAAAAGAAAAGAAAGAGGATGTTGTTCAGTTTCCTGCTACCCCTGAGAAGACTGAACAGAAAGACAATGTTGGGCCTGATGATGAGGAGAACTCTTACAGCTTTGAAAGCTTAGATGAAGAAGTTGAACCTCAACCTCAACTCTTGAGGAGGTCTACATGAATAAGAAAGCAACCTGAGAGGTTTGGGTACACATTGCTTGATTCTAGTTGTGCCATGGAGGATGAGATGGCTTCTTTGGAAAAGAATCAAACTTGGGACTTGGTGCCTTTACCTCTTGGATGGAAACCTGTTGGATGCAAATGAGTGTTCAAGATGAAATTTGGTGCAGATGGTAGTGTTGAGAAGTATAAGGCCAGATTGGTTGCGAAGGGGTATTCACAAGTGGAGGGTCTTTATTATGGTGAGATCTTCTCTCCTGTTGTAAAGATGACATCCATTCAATTCCTGCTATCTCTTGCAGCAGCTTATGACTTAGAAGTAGAACAAATGGATGTGAAGACAAATTTCCTTCATGGTGATTTGGAGGAATAAATCTATATGTCACAGCCAGAGCATTACATGGTGAAAGGTAAAGAAAATTTGGTTTGTAAGTTAAAGAAGTCTTTGTATGGTTTGAAGCAGTCTCCTAGGAGGTAGTACTTGAAGTTTGATGCCTTTGTGTTGTCTATTGGATTTGTGAGATCAAAATCAGATCACTATGTGTATTATAAGTTTGATGGTGATCGTATTCTCATTGTTGCATTATATGTTGATGATATGTTGCTCATTGGGAAGGGTAAGAATATGATTTCTAATTTTAAATCTCAATTGTCAGCACAGTTTGAAATGAAAGATTTAGGGGCAGCCAGGTACATTCTAGGAATGGAAATTAGAAGAGACAGAACTAACAGAAAACTTTGGTTAAGCCAGAGTAAGTATGTGAAGACCGTGTTGGATAGGTTCAACATGGCAGATTGTAGACCATTGTGTGTTCCTGTTTCTTTGGGGACAAAGTTGTCTATTGAGGATTGTCCAAAATCTCCTAGTGAGGTGGAGGACATGAGTAGAGTACCTTATGCTAGTGTTGTTGGTAGTTTGATGTATGCTATGGTCTGCACAAGACCAGACATTGCCCAAGCAGTGGGAGTCCTTAGTCGATTTATGGCTAATCTTTGACATATACATTGGGATGCAATTAAGCGAGTGTTCAGATATTTGAGGGGTACTTCTGACTATTCTATATGCTATCATGGTAATGTTACAGGACCTCCACATTATGTTGATATTCATGGATTTGTGGATTCAAATTGGGCAGGTGACATTGACAGTGGGAGATCCACCAATGCTTATGTGTTTACACTATTTGGTGCTGCTATTAGTTGGATGAGTAAGCAACAACCTGTGGTTGCTTTTTCCATGACAGAAGCTAAGTATATGGTAGAAACTCATGCTTGTAAGGAAGCCATTTGGCTTAAGAGATTGTGTTCAGATATTAGTGTTGATGCAGGTCAGATTATGATAAGTTGTGACAGTCAGAGTGTGATTTGCCTTGCAAAGAATCCAACTTTCCATGCCAGAACAAAGCATATTGATGTTCAGTTTCACTTTGTACAAGACATGGTAGAGGATGGGAAGGTAAATTTGGAGAAGGTAGATACTTTGAAGAATGTTGCAGATGCATTGACGAAACCAATGGGCACAGAGAAGTTCAAATGGTGTTCGGATTCTATGGGCCTCTCAGCCTATAGAAGTTAAATCATGTTATTCTATTGGCTCTTACAAGGTGTTCGAAAAGTGGGAGAATGCTGGGAATTAAGGTGTCTCAACCTTGGTAATTCCTTGCATTATTTATAATTGTATTTATTTATGCATTTCCTATGATGTAAACTAATTATAAATTCCATATTGTCATTTTGTGGGATGTGGCACGGTGATGTGTCATCCTATATGGAAGATGACAACTTGTAATTTTGTCCTCACATGAGGAGATAGGCGCCCCACTTTGTGGTAGGAGTATTTTTCCATGTGTCGGCATCTTGGATGTTGTGTAAGGGAATGTTTGACTAAAACGGTTATGTCAAAAATAGAAGCTTGTAAGACAAGTGAAGACATGTGTCGAAGAGCATCTTTAAAAAAGGAATCTTTGGACACCCCAAGGTGGAATATGACATGTTGTAAGAGAATATGTTATTTATAGCCTATGTATGACAAATTGTCTTACAGTTGTAAGTTGTAATTGATGTGATAGATTCTATGACAGTCGTAAGAGTCGTAAGAGCATATGTCATAGCCCATTTTGGAAATAGGTGACCTCTTTGGGATGGGAGCTGTGGACAAGTGTCAGATAAATCTTACAATGTTGACCAAGTGTCCATAGGAGTGGGTTTTGGGCCATGAGGCCAAGTTGGACGCCCATTCCAAGATAGAGCCAATTTTGCCTTGTATATTCTATATAAATAGGTGCTTAGAGGAGGAGAAGTAGTATGTGATTGACAGGTATTGTTATGCTGCCAGATCGACTCCAGACATGAGTGTCAAAGACTATTGAAGCTTGCATTGCAAGTGTATTGAAAACCATATTCAGTTTTGATAATACATTGTGCAGGTTTCTGAGTGTGGGGTTTTTCACCTAATAAGGGTTTTCCCCACGTTATATCTTGTCTCTCTTCTTTTGTCTTCTTTCTATTTCTATGTGTATTTCTGCAATATCTCTGTTACATGTTTCATGTTGCTGTAATTATAAAGATTAAATTGAATCTGTATAGCTCTCCCCTCATTAGATTAGTGTAGGAAGCGATTTCCACACACCTAGCTTCCTTTCAAATGCAAATAGTAAGCCATAACCAAAATTAATGGAAGGATAACACCTAGTTAGAGAAGATAGAACAACAAATACTGTGTCCTCAAGCTGTAGCAACTAAAATAACCATCTAGCTCTTTCTACTTTTTCTCCCACTGCTCACTGTGAGTTCAACTTTGTCAAATCACTATATTCACCTTAGAATTTCACATATTCTCCCTCAAAAACTCATGATTTCTCATATTCATTCAAACCTTAAAACCCTAAGTTTCAAGACCCTCATTTCCCAAAGTTTGACATTGCAATAGATTTGCCCTAAAAGGGTCGTTAACAGCTTAACCAAAATCATAACCTTTTTACCTATTATGGATGTCGGGACCTACTGGTTAGGTCAACAACTTATATACAATGTGACCTTCAAATATGATATTATCATTTATCATATTTATTTAAATCAAATGACACTATAGCCTTTTATAACCCTTAAAACAAATGGAGTCATATTAACCAAAAATCAACCATAGTATTAACTTCAACCAAATGCAATACTTCTTAATATCAAGGAGGAAGGATCACTTAGGTGATATCAACCAAGACATCATGAAATACTATGACCATTGAAAAATAGTATGAAGACTATGCAAGAACAATCAACAATCACCTCAAACTATACTAACATGCCAAACTGCTGTGTACCTATTTGACTTCCATGCCAACTGCCAATGGGGTCAACACTTAAAACTTTTGCAAACCATTTTAAAACAAAAAAAGAAAAACATAATACCTCCTTCTCTAGAACAAAAACATTTTATTCTTCTTCTCTTTATCTTATCATTAAATATGTGAGTATGTGTGTGTTGTGGAGCTTGTATTAATTTATGTCATGACCCAATGCTTTGACTCTGAATTCTCCATCTGTAGAAGTGTGAGACTATTCATGGCTTCTCGTGCTCTTGGTAGCTCTGGCACCATGTAACTAGATAATGACATTTTTAACTTCTCATTGGCTAATTCTAGAATACAGATTCCTGCTTTCCCGCACTCTCACACCGATGCTCCCTCTAGACTAAACATCTTCACAGATTCTCTTAGTATAGATATGTCTATCACTAGTGTACCTCTGGCCCATATGCAATCGTTAGACAGTCAGCTAGCTAAATTTCATGACTATTTGGGTACTGAACACCTAGCTGGTGAAACTGTACCCCTGGTTAAGAATCTTAGATAGTTCTTAAATAGTGACCCACATGGTGTGGATGTCCTTCGTGGCTTGGCTCACATAGTGAACAACAATGTTCCTTCATTAGCTAGTTGTGCGGAGACACTTAATGAGTCACGGTTGAATAGCTCTCAAGCTTAGTCATCGATGCCTATGTTGACCTCCTCCCTTTCTGCTTTACTTCTTAGATTTTGACAACCATTGCACAAAAGATAAATGTTAACACTACTTCTATGGGATCAAGTGGGAACCCTATACATTAGTATGGTTTTGATCCCTTGAATTCTTCCTTATCATTCACTTTCTTAGGAAAAACCCTGGAGTTCATCACCCATCACCTCTCTCTTCTCAATCTACCACTCAAAACCAGAATATCAAAAAACAATCCACCAACACTACTGACCCTGTCATTAACCAACTGTTACAAAATATCAATTCCTTGCACAATAGTTGGCCAGCATATCAACTCCTACATCTCAACCTTCCATTCCTTCCTATTATACCCATATCCTATTATCACTAGCTACTCTCCATGCACCTCTACCATAGAACTTTGAGGCATCGCGTCTTGAGAAGTATAATGGTAAGGGAAATCTGTAGAACCATGTGTCTGTGTTTGCTACTATATGCAACAATTTCCTTTTTAATGACTGTTTGCTAGAATTGTTTTTGCCCAGTCTCTCAAGGACATGGCATTGGACTAGTTTTATTCCCGTCCTGATCATTCCATCACTTTTTTCCAACAACTAGTCAACCAATTTCTCTAGCATTTTCAAGTTAACATTGGACTGCATGTCACATTAACTGACCTCATCCACTACAAGAAAACTGTGAACAAGAAATTGATAGACTTCATTAGTTAGTTTCAAGCTCTCTTCTTGTATATACCTTATGCTCTTCCCAACTCTGATGTGCAACGGGTTTTCATCAGAGACTTGCAACCATAGATAAGCAATAAGATTCTTCTAATGCATTACCAGTCATTTACACATCTCTACACGATACTCCGCGATTACCAAAAGTTGGTAATTAAATATGAGGGCTCCTCATTACAGACTCTCACTGGGTAATCTGATGTTTTTTCCTCTTTTAATTACAAGGAAAATAAGAACTTTATCAAAATAAATGCTAATAATAATAACAACAATGTAGCGGTCACATCACCTAATAACAGTGCTATGGCCCTCTCTTTGCAAGAAAAACTGAGGACTTGGTAGTTTACCCCTCTTTGAATCCCCTTATTCCATCATGCAACAACTGTTAAACAATAACCTTATCCATCTACTAGTTGTTCACCCTGTCGATACTTCTAAAGCCCTACCATCTTTATATGACCCGAAGGCCTTTTTTCAGCTCCACAGAGTAGCTGGACATGATACTGAAAGATGCATACATCTCAAGCATGATGTACAAGACCTCATTGATCAGAACGTTATCTAAGTCTCTTGAGTGAATGACAAAGGCAATAATTCAATCACTCTGCCAAACCAAAACCTTCAAATTTATATGAACCCATTGCCAAATCATTCCAAAAACCTTATTGAGCTTCCCTCTGACATGGTGATTACTTCAAAGATTGCTAACGAGCCTTCTTCCTCTCTTTCTTAGATGATCGCTATGGTGGATGTTCACTCTTGACCCAGTTAAAAACACGTTCCTCCTAAGCCTATCATCTCCTTCTCACCCACCAATGTGTCAGCACATGTTTATGATGGACCCCTCTATATCATTACCATGGTCAATGAAAAGCCCATTAAGGACATACTAGTCGACCTAGTGTGCATGGTAAATGTGATTACTAAGGAGTTCCTTTACATATGTCATTTGTATCAAGATCAGTATGAGAAATTATAAGTTTGGATACACAATTTCCATGGATGTTCCCTTTTCTATAATTCCTACCTTTGACTAATTTCATGTGAAATTGACCCATCTGTGGCTCATTTCCATGAGATTGGTCACTTCAATAGTCCACAAGTGTTTGAAGTTCCCACATGAAGGATAGGTGCACGCTATCTATCATAGTGGGTTCAACCCCTCGCCTTTTGGGGAAACTTCTCCTTAGACTACTTCTGGCTGACAACAACCGAGTTGATGCAACCTTGTGGTTACTTCTTGATCATTTCATACCAAAAGTTTAAAGCAAACTACATTGTCCATTTATCTGTTGGTGCCTCTTTGTCATCTACATCGACTGCTACCCCTCTCATGCCTTTGTATTTGGAGGTTGTTCTTATTCCTCCCATTGTCTCTATGACAAGACGAGGAAATAAAACCACACAAAGGGCACCTCCCCACCCCCATGCTTTAGGACCATATAATATAGTTCTACCTCCTATGTCTTACATGAGATCTCGAGGACCTCCACAAGTACATCCTAGAGCACCGTGCACTCTTGAGACCTCTTAGTCTCTGTTGGTCAGTTTTGTTCCTCCTACTTCTTTAGTAGCTGCGAGGAAACCTGTTGCTACTGAGTGCTCCTTCTTCTCCCCTTCCAGTGGCTCCCTAACCTATGGCAGTTTCTCATGTTCCTCCTACCCCTATGGAAGTAAGAGGAAAGTAATCCATGTTGAGGAACCCTCCCCTCACCTGTGTTCACCCAATTCTTAGAGGTTATGTCGGTCTCCCCATGTATCCTTGTGAACATAGATGACCGAGAACCCATGTTGGAAGACCTTTCATCTCCCTCGGCATAGTCTATGGCTCACTCTCGACATAACCAGTAGGTGAGAGATCATCAACATCATTGTCGTGTCGCAGCCTGTAGATGTACTGCTAATGCGCAACCTCTTGGTGAACATCCTTCCCTTGTGCAACCACTTGTGGATCCCCTGATTCCATCACCCTATTAACTTGTTGATCCTCCACCTCTCTCTTTGCCATCTTTGAATCCTCCTTCATCATTGCAGCCTAACATCAGTAATGCTCCCAACACCACTTTGTTTGAGCTATCTCTTGTCTTGCATGCCTAGCATCAGGTGTTCCTTGGTATCCTACATCCCACTACTATTGACATGTACATTCCTTGCTTGTTTCCTAAGTGTAAACCAAAGCACTACCCAACCCCACCTTTCTACAAGCCAAAGTGCATGCCACCCTCACCTCCACTAAGTCCTTCATTTTCTGGTCTACCAGTTGTGGAGACCTCATCTCCACCTGTGGCCACCAATGCTCACGATCCCACTATCAGCACTAGGAAGCCACCAAGATTTTCATCTACTCTAACAATGACACTGATCACCCTTCCCCTGAGGAAGATATATTTGAGTCCTTAGACAAGGTGCAATCCCTATCCACAATCTTCACATGATCGATGGACCTTGCCTTCGGTGAGATGTGTAAGGATCCACCTTTGGTTGTTGATCCTCCACATGATGAACCAACACTGTGCCTAGCACTTCCCTCAATGTGGTCCCTCTCATGGCCTATCCTCCATCCCTTTATAGTGATCAATATTGGAAGGTGGATGACCTACTAGAGCCAGATCCTCAAGTGCAGTCCCTTCGTGCATGTATTTTTACGTGTGTTTTATAATCCCCACGAATGAGTATGGTGTGACTCTTTGTTTGTTAGTCCTCCTTGGATGACCCTTGATACTCTTGTAGGCATCTGGAAACAAGGGGAATGAAAATTTCGTGTCATTCTTCTATCTATATCTACATTCTTCTATGTGTTGTACTTGAAGTTTCATACATATTTTGGGGATGATGCAAAGCGTTAGATGATTTAGCATCCTTCCATATTGACACAAAATTTGTATTTGCCTTCATGTTCCTGATGATAATGCAAAATATTGATTGAGATCCCAAGATTACTTTTATACAGATATGTACATTATGCGAACCCCAAACCATGTAGATCCCTTGGTGGTTTTACTTTCGATGTTGCCTATCTTATGTGACACCTTGTTGTGTTGTTCAGCATCATGCCATGATTACACAAGCCATTGTGTACCATGCATGCAACATTGCCTTGGTTGTCCTTGCTTGGGGGCAACTCCTTCATGACATAGCTCTTGGGAACATATCCTCTAAGCATATGCTTCCTAAAATCTCTCATGCCTTGTTTTCCTCTTTTTACCTTAAAGCTAATTGCTCCTTTATGATGTAAGAAATTATTTAAGGTGGGGGCATACGTTTTATATTTATCACATCTCATAACACACCACAATGATGGTATGCTCCCTAAAGCATTTTTATGTAGCATTTGTGGTTCTAAGAAGACGTACTTGCTTAGATTGACCACCTTTATCAGAATTACCTAGCAAATAATGGAATTTACTAGCCATGTAATTTCTTATACTGTCTGACATGTAACTCACCTAGCTAGGCAATGCTAGTATGTGATGTTGCATTTGATACCCTTTTAGCGCTTCTCATAAGCCACCTAGAAAACAATGGATTTTGCTTGTCCTAGTGACTTATAGAATATTTTTTAGTATGGTTCCTAGCAAACAACCGAATTTGCTAGCCCTAGAATCATACCTTGCATTTTACTTTTTTTGTATGTTTTAGTTTAGAATAACGTGCATTAGACTATATCATTTTCCAACCACAAGTGTTTCAACAAATTATATTTGGTCTAATCCTCCTTTTATAGATATACAGGTGCTACTAACATTTACTTTATGTGTAGATTTTTTGGCCTAACATTGTGGTTTTGTAGAATCCTAAGGCTGGGGGCTTCATACCTTCACTTAGCAACATTTTGCATGCTTCACATGGTATTTCAGTAAAAAATTACTTTCATGTTATTTCTTTCCTGTACTTTAGCTTTAATATGCACATTGTTTCATATGCCCGCTAAAGTGGGGGCTAAATATAGCATCGTAAAGCTTGCACATAATTTTGCACTCTACTTGGTACTCACTTTAGCATTCCCTTCCCTAACCTTTCTTTTAGTTTGCATGGATGTCTTTTGACCTCTTTCTGCTTGCCTAAACCTAAATCTATAATAGTGCCTTGACTCTAGAAATGTCCCAAGCCAGTACGACCTTTTAAGTCTTGAAGTTGCCTCGACTAGAGTGCTAGGCACAGATGTCTACACCAAGAACTAGTATCTTGATAGCATCTTCCAATTCATCAACTCATTTTAGAAGGTGAATTTTTGCTTGCACAACATTTTGTTTCCTGCATGCCTATTTGCACCCAAACGACTCTTTGCCAATCTTTTTGCCCTCCTTCCCATTCTATAAAAACTCTTTTCTCAAATTTTCATAGCGAAGCTCTATCGAATTGATTACTCACTATCATATTATTTGCACCATTGTATTTGCATATTGGCTATCTATTGCAGGTTATTGATTCCATGTGATTTACTCTGATTCTCTTTGCACACTCACATGTGATTACCATCCTCAAGAATAGGGTCTTCTTGTTCTCCAATGTGATAGCCTTTTGGTGAATCTCTTGTAACTATCCTTTGCATCTTACTTTCATTCCATTTAGATTAATTACATGTCTTTATGATTTGAAGTATATTTATCCTTTATCTTGAATGCATTATTGCATGTCACTATTAAACACTATTCTAGACACACATAGGATACAAGAGCACACACTTTTTATCATCATATTTATATATGGTTGCCTTTGAGGTAGAAACACCAAAAATGAGGTTTAACTGAGGCAAACCTCCATACAACCCAATCCTTTTCCTCTTTTCTTGCAGGTTGAATATTGAGCGAAGAAGGATTGCAAACGCACAAGTGTTTGCGTATTTATCCCCTTTCCTTGTCTTTATTCAATTTCTAGTTTTTTTTGTTAATACTCGACTTCTATGTACTAATTTTTGTCTCTAATGTCAACAAGATTTACTAAAACTCATGTGAAGTTGTACATGTATAGATTATCGATTTCAGGGTCATATAGATGATAGTACTACGTGCAGACGTCTGCACCAAGTGTTGGTGTCCCTAGCAGTGAACTCCAAGATTTGGTGATAGGTTCCCTATTATCCATTATTTTAGCTTCTAGATTAATTTATATAAATTTAATTATCTGTCTCTATTTTTTCTTATTTTTTTAAGTTTAGTTGGTTCATTTCCACTTCGATTGTGACAAAAGAATCCAACCCGGATAGTCTTACTCTTCCTAATTGGATAGCAGCAAGATATACATATCTGTCAGTTGGGATTCTAATGTTGGGTTGAAGTTTGTTCTAATTACCAATAGTTTAGTTAGAATCAAAATTTTCAACCTCACACAAGGATCAATAAACAACTAATTCCTCCAATAGATTCCAACAAGCTTGTCATGCTAAGAAATCAACAACATAAGAATAGCTAGAACCAAATCACCATGGATCTATCACATGTAATGACATGCAACCACATGCAAGAACCATACAAATCCACGCAAACAACATATAAGTAAATACAACTCACATGCAAGCACACGTAATCCATGAAACCACCTCTACTCTGATACCAAATGCTAGGAAAAGTACCCACAAACCCCTTAAAAATTATAGGTGTTTCCACATTAACCTTTCAAGGAAATTAATACATTAATTAGATCTAAAAAAGATTTAACAACATTCTGGCATGTAAACAACACATGGAAAAGAAAGAATGAGACAAATACAATGGAAATCAACCACAAGAAAGAGAATGACACGTATATACCCTAGGAAAACCATTTTGGGAAAAACCCAGCCTCCAAAATATCAAACCTTTATATTATTAAACAATAATAAACCTATTACACTACAATATTAGGTTCTTACCTCCATGGAGATGAACATTTCTTTCTCTCATAGAATCCCAATAGCATAACCTAGCAAAAAATATTGTATTTCATCCTCTATCCCATGCATCCAATATATAGACTTAAGGAGACCTAGAAACCACCAAGTAATAATACCATGGGCCTAAACAAGGTCCAAAAATATGATGGTATGAATTTTCATGCCCCTCACATGTATGGAGCCATCCAAGAATAGAAAATAACTCTTGAACAAGCATCTTTGACTTCTATTATGCAAGTTGGCATATGTAACTCCCAAGCACTCCCCCATGAAGCACTAATTATATCCCATGCTAAAATAATAATATAAAATGCTATGATAAGTCCACTATGTAACCCCCTCATCAATTCTCTTATGCATCATAATATCGCATACACCATATATTTGTCATAGATGCGTTTACACATCTTTCATGACAAGATATTCTTTTACTAACTTATTTACAAATGTAAATGCCAAAATAAAAATAAATTGTAACACATGGCATAATGGCCAAGGAAAAAAGTGGACATCCCATTTCATAAGTACAAATAAAATAATAAATAATTGGACTTGCAAGGTGTATGACACACCTAATCCCAACACTTATGAGATATAAACCATATCATTGTGTTCATTATAAAATTTAAAGTGGTAGATTTCTTGTTATCACATTGTATGTAGATGATATGTTATTTTTTGGTAATAGTAAGGATGTGATTTTTGAGTTAAATTCTCAGCTTTTAGCATAATTTGACCTGACCGACTTGGGGGTTGCCAAGTATATCTTGGGTAATAAGACATAGAATAAATAGAAAACTTTGGTTGGGCTAAAATAAGTATGTGAACTCTATAATGTAACATTTTAACATGACAGATAGTAGGCCATTGAGTGTTCCTATTTATATGGGAACTAAGAAATTATAGTTGAGCAATATCCTACAACAAGCATTGAGATGGAGGATATGTCTTGTGTTCCTTACACTAGTGTAGTTGGGAGTTTGATGTATGCTATGGTTTGTACTAGACTAGATACATTGCCTAAGTAGTGGGAGTCTTAAGACACTTTATGGCTAATCCTAGACAAGATCATTAGGGTGTAGTTAAGAGGGTCTTTAGATATTTGTGGGGTACCTCTAAGTACTCTATTTTTCATCATTATGATTCTATAAGGGACCAACATTCAATGGATATTTGAATGGATTCATGGATTTATATTAGGTAGGAGATGTCACCAACAAAAGATCTGCTAGTGGATATGTGTTTAGTTTATTTAATGGTACTATTAGTTGGATGAGTAAGTGACAAGTTGTGGTCACTTTGTTCACTATAGAGGATCAATACATGGTAACTACTCATTCCTGTAAGGAATCTATTTGGATTATGATATTATGTTTAGATGTGGGGCTAAGACAAGGAGCTATTAGAGTTCTTTATGATAGTTAGAATTTTATATGTCTATAAAAAAAAACCTAACCTTTGATGTGAGGATAACCAGATAGATGTATAGTACCATTTTGTTTGTGACAGGGTAGAGGATTGGATGGTAATGATGGAGAAATTTGACACATTGCAAAATATTATAGATGCATTGAGGAAGCTAGTTAGCACAGAGAAATTCAAGTGATATAGTAAGTCTATGCGCCTCTCAGCCCCAAGAAAATAGTTGATAGTGTTGGTATTCCCTTTACCCTTGAAAGATGTTTAACAAGTGGGAGAATGTTGGGAATGGTGTCTCAATATTGCATCCTAATGTTAAGAATAGAAAAAATATAATTTTCAAGCCAAATAACATAAAGATACAATTTTTAGGGTTCTAGGTTGATTTTGGCCCCAAAAAAATGTCAAAATAGGCCTTAACTAGATCAAATAGGTTATTGTGATGTGGAGCTCTTCAAGATCTTTTGTTTAAAAAGATAGGCTCAATCAACTTTCTAAATCAAAATATATGACCTCCAAAAGTTGGGCCTCCCACATTAGAAATGTAAGAGCATCTATGACGCATTAGATGGTTGTAAGAGGGAGTTACACTTTTTGACCAACTTATGATGGATGTTATCACATGTCATAAGACATCTTTGATTGGAGTTAATGGAGCCAAAATGGAGTACCCAAGTTGGTGAGTGAATTATGACAATATTATGATAGGTGGAAGGAATATTCTATTTTTTACCTATGGACTTATCTTGGGATTTGGGTGATGGATTTTGAGTAGGGATTTGGGTGACACATTTTAAGTGGTTTTAGCTCATGGTTTACTAATTACCATTTTATGGTTTCATTTATTTATTTTCTTATGTATTGTGTGCTTGAGATGGAGTTTTCATAGTGAGTTATGTAGGTATTGTTATGCTACCATAATTGCTCTAGATATCATATTGGTGATACTCATGTAAAGGCTTAGAATCTGCAAGTGTATTGTAACCATTGATTACTAAATAATACATTGAGTTGCTTTGGAGTGAGATTTTTCTCTCGAAAGGGTTTTCCCACATAAATTATTGTGTTATGATATATTGAACTTTTGTGTTTATTTCATTATAACTATATATGATTAGTTTAGTTTTTTGGACATACCTCCTCTCTAGATTAGTGTAGAAAGTATATTCCACAACTTTGCTTTCTTTCAAAGAATGTAGATGTAGAATGTTGTATGGAAAGTGCTATAGTATGTCCATCTACAACAAATGATGTATCTTCCTTTCAAAAGTGTGGATAAAGAATAAATAACCTGCTTAATTTATCGAGATAAATTATTTTCAATTATCTACCTTAAATTTCCACTAATATTCTAACGTGAAAGATCCTACTTTAGTTTGCCTTAAACAAGGTAAGTACAAATAAATATTACCGACTAAATTAAAGTTATGTGTTCGGGAAAAGTTATGTGTTCCTTCATATAGGAGACTAAAGGTGTCCTACTTAGACTAGATTCCTAGCTTAAGTAGAATAGTAATAGAAAATGACAAGTGATAAATGAACCAAAGAATTAAGAAATTAGATGAAGAATAATTGCACTAGTGAGTTCTCAAGAAATAGAAATATGAAACTTGGATACAAATTGAGACAAAAACTTGGATTGCTGAAGTGGAGTTTGAAAAGCAATTAGGGAATTCTTCTAATCTTAGATATTTACATACCCACAGTGATGTCAATGTGGTCACATTTGTGTCTTGCATATAGAAAATAAAAAATGTGTTGGTACAAATGATAGACAATCTATAGATTGTTAAAATTGAAACTAGATAAAAATATATGGTAATGAACAAAACATACTTGAAATAACCTTTTTACAATGAATTTTAGGATTGAAACAACAAAGATCTATTAAAAACTTGAACTATTCGGTTTTGAAGAAAAAAATTATGTTGAAGCATAAATGATGGTTTAGGTAACACTCCGACTTGGTTAAAAATGGTTAAGACTCCTTGGGAGCTTGCCAAGGTGGTCAAACCCCCAATTTAGCCTTTCAACTCTACAATGGTCAAAGACAAATTATGTGTGCTTAGGTTTGTAACTATAGTTAGAAAGTAAAATAAGGTGTGAACTAATAAATAATCCCTCTAACTACTTTCAATTTATCAATTTCCTATCTCTAATTAATTTTGCATATATTTAATTAATATAAATTAGTAGATGTGAGGTCTTAAATTCCTATATAGTATTATATCTTAATTTAAAATAAAAATAACTATTTTTCTTATCCATTACCTTTATTGAATGTGTAATGATGCTTCTGCATTTTGTCCATTACGTCCATCTCTCAATTAATTTGTGGTTTTATCCTTTGTATAAATCATGATTCAATAGGAATCAAATAGTATTAGTGAAAAATTTGTGATGATTAGATCTAATAATTTTATAAAAAGATTGTTGTTTTTCACATGAGATTCTTTTGCAACCCAAGTAATAGATTTACATTTATTTAAGTTAAATAATGTAAAATATTTTCACCAAACCTATAATAGTTAATGTTTTCGACATTCTTACATCTTTTCAAGGAACTTCTTTTCCAACTATAATAATTTAAAAAATTTAATTAGAAAAATAATATTTTTGGCATTTATTTCAATCTCTTTCTATTGATATGGAAACAAGAATATTTATTCTGGAAATTACACCACTTTACATGGGAAGAAAAGGTAGAGGCAAGCCTCTAATGAATGATCTATAAAGAGTCAATCCTTCAGATGGATTAGTATACGGCACTTGATGTGCTGCACCTCTCACAGTTGCAAACGTCAAAATAGTATATTATTATTTCCCTTCATTCTAAACCCATATCCCTGAGTCCATCCTGCTATCTGTTTCAATCACAACTCTACATTGGTAAGAAAATATAAATACATGTAGATCATTTAGATTTTCTAGAAAGATATTGTCTAGATAGACTCGGTAGAAGCTATTGAACTCTTTAATTGTTTAGACAAAAGATTTGAAACAACTTTTGGTATTTTATTATTTACATGCACTCATTGGATGTATCAAGGTTGAGAACTTCCATTGTAACCATTAAAGGCCATTTAAAACCAATACTCTACCTTCATATGGAGGAGACTTATAACCTTTAGGAACTCTAGGTTTTTCCACATGCATATTTTTCAATATGTATAACTAAACATTGATGGCCCAATTAAGTTATAGAATTCACCTGTTGTTGATCATACCGAGGTCTATATGGGATCACTATGAGTAGATGTAGATGCTTAGCCAACATACCAGCAATGGTTCTTGTTGCAGAAAAGGGTATAGCAGAATCTTGATCCCCACTGAAATGTTCATTTAAACTCAACTGTCAATCACATATTTAAGGTACAGGTTGGGGATAACATGAAAACAATCATTCAATGCACAAACTAGGGCTAAAAGGGAAACAATCTCTTAAAAAAAACTTACCCATAAAGTATAACTTGTACACCAGCCTTGAGAAGGTTAGAGAGAACTGGTATGATGTTGATTAATCTATCTTTAGGAGCATAATCTTGATTTAGTGTCCTGAATACACATAATGTCTTATCATCAATTATCATAGAATTCAATTATAAATCTTCCACAACAAGAACTTGAGCTAAAAAGACATACACTCATATCATGATTTATCGAACATAATAAGTCCAAAACATAAATAATCATATAATAATATTTAATAACAAATCATCCTCAAGAGAAGAAATAATTTCAAAATAAAATAAGATTTCATATTATCATTTATGAGGATTTCATTAACACAAAGTCAAATATGTTGACAGACAAACAATAAATAAATTTTTTCAACCATTTCCTCTTATTCCTAATGTTTACCATGTCCTCAGCTTATAATTATGAAACATATAAATTACAAGAACATACGAATTGCATAAGTTCCAAGGACCAGGTAAGGTGCCACTTGTGTTTGCATGAAGTGCCTTCTTGTATGCACTTATTTCATTTTGAATGCATACATCAACACCATTTTGTGAAATCTGCACCACCATTCCCACAACAATGAGCAATGTCTTTAACTAAGTGAATCCCACAAATCGAAATATCAAACACAACAACAATGTACCCCTAACAACAAGATTAGGTACATGACTTACTTTCTTTTGAAACTTTGTATCTTGTCTCTGTAACGCCCTTGTCTGCATTTGACTGTTGGATACACAGTTATCTAAAATAACATCAAATAAATTTACATTTCCCGTTTCGATTCCCGTTTCGATATCCACCATTGATGATACATTTGAACAAGCATCAGATAATTTGCCATTGCCATAATTTTCAACCCACAGTCTAGAAGTGTTGCAAACTTTCTGAACAAATTTATATGTTCTGTCTGAAATTAGACCATGTGACCACAAATACTCTCCATTGTTTATACTGATCTCAATATCCAGAAGAGGATTCCCTAACTGCCCTTATGATAATCACAAAACTAAAAGCATTAGGCCGCAATATATCAAACACAAGTAAACAATAAAATCACACAAGTAATCCGTCTGATTAATTCAATGAACTTGTGAAAATGATTTCAGAAGATAAAACATACAGAGATCCCTTTCAAATTTATGGGCTTTGTATTCTTCTTTTTGTTGTAATCCAGAACAAGAGCCGTTAGTTGAGGAACATAGTGCCCTGAAAAGTGCAAAAGATAAGCATCATCATGACGATGCTGAAAAGATCTAAGCAAACAAAAGCTAGTCATACCTGCATAGCTCTCCCCAGTTATGTAAAAGTCTACATCTCTGAACTCTGGAAATTTCTCATACCAATTCAAAAGGAATGCCAGATTGTCTTCAGCTGTATCAGTTCATAGCCTTTTATTAGACTCAATCCCCTTCAATATTGCCCATCCAAGCTACACACCAAAAATAACAGAGATAACTAGCATACCAGTTGAAACATCATTAATATTCTGATAGTCTTTACTGCTATTGGAATATGAAAATCCCACTCCAATTGGGCTCTATACATACAACACGTTTGTTTCTGTCACGGATAGATCGCAACATCAGTGATGTTCATATATATATCAGGGTAGATATCAATGTCTATTTTAATAAAAAAAGTTATGAATCAGTAATCCACTACCTCTATTCCAAGAATACATATCCTCCACCAAAAGATCTCCGTTGGGTCTGAAAGGACCATGCTCCTCGAATGCTCCCACCCCAAGTGATGAACATCCAGGCCCTGCAATATAATCAGGGTGAACCTTGATAGAACCCAGAAGTTGACCTTGGTGAGTTCGTTTAAAAACCACCAAGGAAATATATTTCAAAAGTTTGTGATAGCATGCGATTTGAATTATTTTACTCAATTACCTCAACCTGTACCAAAAGCAATAGATTATTGTTCTTGTTACCTCCTGTTAGCCATAAGGCTAATGGACTTGATGTGGGTTTAGCAGTATCAGCCTCTACAAAATAATAAAACAACGCTTTCTCTGCATTGATGGTGATATATCCAGCATACTGCTTGAAACTAACATCCTTTGTTTGGCCTGGCAACTTCTCCACAAGATCAGATTCAGGAGCTCCCAAGGCACTTGAAACTATCAGCAGAACAATACCCAATTGCAAAGATACAAAACTTCTGCCATTTTTAAATCTAGGATCCATGACTTAAAAGCATACCCCACTAACTGAAATGACCTACTTTTAAATAGACTACCTTATGTGTTTATTTATAAGTTAGTTTAAATGCACCTACCTCGGTATCATACTTTTTTCTTTTTTTTCGAGCTTGTGTATTCTTTATTGAAAAAAATGATAAAGATTTTTTGGGGATGAATAATGGCTTTATTAATTTTGATATACCAAAAAGATAATAATATACTATTCACAAAAAAAAGGTGGGTGGTAGAAGACACACACTCAAAGTTCATGCAAGGCTACACCCAAACAATAAGAGGAAACAACAAAACAAAGTTTAATGAGGCCAAGCTCAAACGACAAGAACCAACAAAGTTGCTAGGAGACAAGAGCAACACCATCATGAGATCCCCATACATCAGAGGGTTTGGAACCATCATCAATTGGTTTCCAACTAATAATAGCACCATACTCTCCTTGAGGTTCATTTGTAAGTTGTTGAGCATGAATTGGAGAAATTACTAGATCCAAGTGAGGAAACTTGCTAGAATTTGGTATCCAGGAGCACCCTGCCCATGTGAAGAGGTTGATGATGGGTGAGAAGGCTAAGCCCATCCACAAACAACACAATCCCTAGCTCATCTGGAAGGCAGTTGAAAGCCATGTGACTAAGAGCCATGATCCCTTCTGGTAGGTTGGCTACATCCACATCTATGCCCATGTGGAGGGGACCCTCATGGGAGATAGAAGGAGATGGTACTCTGACAACCATACAAGGGGCATTATCCTAGCGATCTAAAATCACTTGTAGATGAGTATCTTCAAGTGCAACTTTGTTTGCTTGCACCTAAATCTACATAAGCACATTAGAGAAAATCATAGCTTTAATGTCAAGTGAAAAATGAATATCAACTACACAACCAATAAAATAGCAATTTTTTTGCCTTTCCAAATACTATTTAAAAGAATCTCCAACTTGAAGGGTAAATTTAAAAGGGAGGCATGTCCAATCTCCCAACAAAATCATATATCATGAAAATGAGTCAAGCCTGAATGGCTTGAAGAAACTTCATGAATCCAAGTCTAGGCCTCCTAGGCTTTGGTGCAAAACTCAAAAAGGTGCTTGGGATTCTTAGGATGTCCACATAATCCAAATAGGCATCGAGGTCTCGTAGATGAGACAATTTGGAGCCAATTGGAAGGTCTTGATAAATAATACACCAAGCAAAATGAGTAAGCTTGGGTTCAAGAATGGTAGACCAAACAATCTTAGAATCTACGGTGCCAAGTGCCTAGAGAGGACTAGAGATGCCAATGGAGATTTAACTAGGTCACTATAGGGAGATGAGGTGTAAGCCACAAATAACCCTTGTAGGGTCTATAGTTGTGAAATGGTGTATTAGGATACTATTTCCAATCTTTCTAGTAGGGCTTGAAAATCTTAACCCTAATTTTATGAACCATGTAAGGAGGAATGACACCAATAGTTGTTTGATATGTCTCATAGCCCTAGTTGGATAACTAGAATTTCAACTTGGCCTCACACCAAGATAAAAAATTCTTAGTGACTTTGTTGAAAAGATCTAATAATGTTTTGACTCCTCTCTTATAAAAATTCAAAGCTTGAACCCAAGGGGATTTAGGTAGAGGTCGGTCTTGACAAGAGAGAACTAATGATCACCAAATAGTCTATTGATTAATAGAAATACCATTGTATAAATCATTGTAAGCCCATGAAATCCAAGGCTTGATAAATTTTCAAGCCTTTCAAATGCTTTTGATAACAAATGTACCATGTATTTGAATGAGTTTCTTCATAGTGAGGAGAGTATGTAGCCCAAGGCCTTTCCAAGCTAGGCACCTAGATGGCACTCCAAATTCTTTAGGTATTTGTTTTTTAACTAAAATTTCTTGTTTCCTTCCTTATGGTTGTTGAAAAATATTTCACATTTGATGCACCACAAATTCTTTCTTTCTTATCTAAGTGGTCTTTTGGGCATGAAACTCTAGTTTTCGTATTGATTTGACTTCCACTCTTGTTTCTTTCTTTTGCTCATGGCCATTTCTTTTCCTTTTGATCATGTTAGATTTTATCTATGCTTTTGTTTACAACTTCTTATGTTCTTTTTCTTCGTATAATTGCTCTTGGTATACCTCATAAAGATCTTTCTCAACATCATATGGAAGTTAATTTGGAATTAGAATGTACATGTCCAAAGTAATGTGACTCAACTTTGTATTTGGCTCAACTCCTTTATCTATCCCCTCCAACATTTTTACATCTATCTCCTTAGTGATCTTGCCACTTACAGCTCAACAATTTCCTCCATAACTTTATGGCCCCACAAAAGCAACTCAGAATAGTATATTTTTCCTCAATTCTAAACGGTATCTTCAGATATATTGGTTTTAAATGTGCATCGTGGACAACGAAGATTATTTTTTTGAGCCACATCTTCCAAACAGTATGAGCAATATCGGAGGTGGCAAAAGTGGGAAATGGGAGCTTCTTACAATGCTCACCATACAACTTTTCTCGACAAAATCGACTCCATATATTAATATTAAAATTAAATCGACAAAGGAATGGACGATATTTATCGACTTCTGAGTTAAGCAGACAACTGATGGCATCACTCAATAGATTTTTAATGGTAGATATGATATGTAAACCTTGTATAGAAACCATTGATTGAAACACTTGACATCAGGTGGTCTTCTGATTGTAATCCTAGTCATCACTGTCATGTCAGACAATGGTCAAAGAAAACGATGTATCCATACCGTTTTAAATTATTGGGCTGGCATTATGTATGTATAGTTAGTATCTTCACATTTAGTGAGTAATAAATTCACAATAAATGTCATTCATTAGTAATAGTCATATTTACAATTTCTTGTAGTCATCACTGCAGTTTGTAGTTGTTGTCATCACTGCAGTATGTAGCTGCAGTCATCACAAAAGTTTATAATTGCTAACATCATTATATTTTTTAGTTGGTAAAGCTCTGCAAGAATTCTGGTCTAAACAGAGTTGGAACTATTCTCTACGTTATGAAGCAATGTTCCAAACATGTATTTTATTTTTTGTTCAGTATCTTTTATCTTTTTATTTTTAATTTATTATCAAATTAAGGATAGGACTTTAATGGAGGCATAATCTCTCTAGATTAACACAAACACTTGCTTGTTGTTGGTGCACTATAGAGTAGGAGCCATATAAGGTGTTCCAGTTATACGGAAACAAAATTAGCTATGCATTAGGATGTAGAGCAGATTCATCCTCCTTGAACCTAGTCAATCCATGCACTAAACCGTCACCCATATCACAATGTCTCTAATCCATAAAAGGGTTTTTTTCTTAGTTCCTTACTATTACTTGGTTTAACAAAGTATATATTTTTTCATTGGTGAAGGTCAATGCAAATATTATAGTCTAGGCACACTTTTCATTGTTGTGTGATTTGCTTGGCTTGAATTCTCTTAGTAACAACTAACCTTGGCCTTGTATGGTGCTAGTTGCAGTCATCACTACAGATTGTAATTGCTAACATCACTACATTTTTTTAGTTGGCAAAGCTCTGCAAGAATTATGGCCTAGACAGAGTTGGAACTATTCTCTACATTGTGAGGCAATGTTTGAAACATGTATTTTATTTTTTATTTAGTATATTTTATCTTTTTATTTTTAATTTATTATCAAATTAAGGATATGATTGTAATGGAGGCATAATCTCTCTAAATTAACACAAAGACTTGCTTGTTGTTGTTGCACTATAGAGTAGGAGCCATATAAGGTGTTCCAGTTATATGGAAACAAAATTAGCTATGCATTAGGATGTAGAGTAGATTCATCCTCCTTGAACCTAGTCAATCCAGGGACTAAACCGTCACCCATATCACAATGTTTCTAACCCATAAAAGGGTTTTTTTCTTAGTTCCTTACTATTACTTGGTTTAACAAAGTATATTTTTTTCATTGGTGAAGGTCAATGCAAATATTATAGTCTAGGTACACTTTTCATTGTTGTGTGATTTTCTTGGCTTGAATTCTCTTAGTAACAACTAACCTTGGCCTTGTATGGTGCTAGCTAATCCATTTTGACAACCACATTATAGGATACAAGGTTTGTTACATGAAGGTCAACTTGGGTAATTCAATACATAGTTTTGCATTGCCTACATAACATTCTACTTGATTGAGATGGTGGACTCTATATGGAAGCCTTTGTAAAATTATAAGTTTTGGTGGATTAGGGCAACATCTACTAATAGATGAAGGGTAAACAAAAATTACTAGTTGCTTCAAGGCCTAGATTAAAATTTAAAGTGTTTGATTTTCTATTTTACCTACTATTTCTATAACTAATGCTTGACAATCATCTTGTTTTTCATTATGAGATAGGTTCTAAGTTCATTGCCCATATAAGCAATTGTCCACTCTTTTTCTATAATGGGAAATTTGGTTGGTCTTCAAATAGTGGAATGATTGTCTAGCTCTTAGAATACTACTTGCCTTAAGAACTTTACATCTTTTAATGGTTGATATTCTTTCTAGCTAGCATCCCAACTTGATTGAAGTGTAGGTGTAGAGGAGGAAAGATTACACCTTGACCAAAATGTATTAGCCAAAGGAATTTTCCACTACAAGTACACTAGGATTTGTTTTAGTTCTGCTATCTACTTGTTTTCAACAGACTAACGTCACTAGACCCTTTTTGTACTAAAAGATAAAAATAGAAACTATACTAATTGCTAGAAAAATAAAGAAAACTTGATAAAAATACTAAAAATAAACTATTACAAATAGAATCTAGAATTTTCAGATACAGAAGAACTTGGTATCATAAGATAGAGCTCTCTGTCAGGAACACCAGTGTGTCATGTTGTAGTCTGAGCCATATAAAAAATAAAAAGTTTGAGGTCTACTTTACTTACAATCATCTATACGACACAACACTAAATAAAATACAAATCCAGTAGTCTCTAGGTGACAAAAATGAACTTTAATCAGCAAGAAATGAATGATGCAACTCAAATAGATAAAAGGATAATAGAAGTTAAGGGATTCAAGGAAAGAGCTCACAAAACCCACAAAGAGGAATGAAGCTTTTCACCCAAATCTGTGACCTGCAAAAAGAAAGAGAAATTTTTTTGGGCTGCTTGGGAGCTTACCTTTAGGTCATGCCCCTGTTTTGATCTTTTGACCTCCATGGGCAACCAAGATGAAATCTTAAAAATAATGTGTGTGTGTGTGTGTGTGTGTGTGTGTGTGTGTGTGTGTGTGTGTGTGTGTGTGTGTGTTGCTACTTTCTATGTGTGAATAGAATGAAATACAACAGTGACAATATATATCTACAAAAGTAAAACTAATCTACTCAAACCAAAGAGAGAAACCTAGTATGATAACTTGGAAGAGAGAGAAAGGAAGGTGAGGTAACCCACACAATGTAGCAAGTAAACAATGGATTACACTACAATATGGAGATAAAAGAGGATAAATGAAACCCAACCACCTGGTTAATGGAGATGCAAACTACCCAACTGAAGGAGAACAATCCAACAAGCAATGATCTCAAATAACCCCACAAAGAAACCACAAAATCCCTCAAGAAACCTCACATTTAACATGTATAAAACAACACAACCATGGAGAATCCTTGAGAATGCCAAAAGAGTGTTGTATATGAGCACAATAGGAGCAATAGTTCACATATTTCTTCACCAAGATGTAGATGAGAGCCAAAGAGGTTTTCCAAAAAAACTTGTGAATGAGAAGATTGATTCAAAATTGCAAGAAGACGGGGAAAAAGTGAGAAGATGGGTTAAGGAAGGCCATTCTAGAAGGTGCAGAGGCATTACAAGGAATCTCATATGTCGCTGAAGGTGGCCAGTAATGCCTAGAAATGGTCACTTGGCACCATATAGAGACATGATGCTAGCACGATGTGTGAACATCCACACTAAGTGCTAGCATCTAAGTGACTCTAACTCTTGGTCACATGAAACACCATAGGACAAAGAGAATAACAAGAAACTAAAATAGATTTTGATGAAAATAAACACAAAGGTTCAAACATAACACAAATGCACATGTGTGGGTTATGGAAAAAGACTAAGGCAGGGTTAAAATGAACCTAAAAAAATACTAGGGGAGTGGACACCAAAATAAATGGCAAATGTAGCATGAAATTGCAAGGCTATGCAATTTTTGACATTACATTTAGCCCCCACTTTAGTGGGCTTATGATCCTAGGTGATATGCTATGCTAAAGCACAAAAGGGAATAACATCATAATATTACCTCAAAAAGAATATTGTAGAGGCAACAAAGAGTTCTTTAAGCAAAGGAGTGAAGCCCGCAGGCTGTGAACCTACAAAACCACAATATTAGGCAATAAAACCTATTGCAAGTTTGTACCTAACCGGTGTTGTCATTGGTGTTAACTATGCTCTTGTTTTGATGCTTTCTTGTAATGAGTTAAGTGTTGAAGATAATAAGTATTCCTGGTACAGCAGAACAGTCCAATAGATTGCTTCACATTTCTTGTAGAATGAATATCTTTGTCTATGGATTGGAAGTTATTTAGATACATGTCTGAAGATGCTATGTTCCAAGTTTGAGCCTTCGGTATGAAGATTTGAGTGAGTTATGTTCACCAGAATGAAAACTACTTTTTCTGTACATATTTGGTGGTGACAGGAAGAATGTATTATGCTCCGTATTCCTCCGCAGTTAGATATTTCAGACTACGGTTCTGGAATCAAGTTTGTAATAATGATAAGTGCCTTCAACTCCAATGGTTCATGATTTGGTGGTCCGCAAGCAATCTTTTCCTTATGTCAGTAGCTGGCAGTGTTGTTTATGTGCTCTGATTTAAAGAATCTTCTTGATAGAGTGGTTAGAGATTGTGTGGTTGTTCCTGGTGATTACAATGTGCTTATGGATGTCTCCTGATCGTGTTCCTACATTTGGATTGGTCTACAAAGAGAAATTTGGATTGTGGATGAAGACTGTTCTTAGAAGACTTAATGATTGAACCAGTCTTGGCTGACTTGGTTGTTTTCACTACTTGCAGAGATGCATTGAAGATTGTGGAAGCGTGTTGTGGTGTGGAAGATTACTTTTGAGTCCCATCTAAGGTGTAATGTGATTCGCATACATCTTTCCTTTAGCTAATCTTGTTTAGGTCCAGACCTATTTCTATGTATGTTTGTAATGCCGACCTTGGAGATTGCTCCAATGGTTGATGAATGTAATGCCGATTGTAATGTGTCGTACCTGTTTGTAATTTTTTTAAAAATCTTTTTATGTGTGATTTTTATTATTTTAGTGTGATCTTTTAGACTAGACAGAAGAATGCAGAAGGGGTTTTCAGTTTTCTTGCAGATGTGTTGCCGAAGCATACAATACAAAGCATATAACCAAAACCTAGAAAAAGTACAATGGATATGAAGAAAATAACAAAGACCCAGATAGCATAATAGCCAAATATGAATTACTGTGACATACCCATGTTCAGAAATGCAACTTGGTACACGTACTGAGAGTGCGCCAGCAACCGGCTATAGCCAGAATCACTCCAAACTCCAGAGAATATAAGATTGAGCTTACAAATGATATCATCTATACAAATGGGCTCTAAACGCCTCAGACAATGCAAAATATGAGATACCCACAAGAAGAAATGACACTCCAAGACCCCCACGTCACTCCTAGGGAGGTACAGCCATGGCTATGTGAGAAATCTGCAACATATAATACTGAAATCACCTTGAATCTGCTCTGTATACAAATTAAAATGTCCTTCAAGGCTAAACAACCAAACTAGGAGTGAATGAATGCCAGAAAACTCTCAAAATGGGGTACTCCAAGATGTACGGCCTACTCTAGAGTGTACAGCCAACAAAGAAAAGTTGCAGTAGTCCCAAAACCCCAATGTAATCTACTCTACTTAGTCAATACACCCTCTTACCCATCTGCAAACATAGACCTTCAATATACTGCAAAGATATACTCAATAACCTTCAATAAACTTATCTGTCGGACTCCATTTCAGCACAACTGTGAACACTGGATGCATTCACCATTAATGGCACCATTGGGTGGTCTTTCACACTTGTAGAATGCCATCACTAATGGAGGTTTTTGTCTCCAAAATCCACTGGTTCGAATCCTCAAACCCTTCACAAAAAACCCTAGCAGAGCTCCAAAAGAGAAATATCATAAAGCAAACATAACCCAAATGAGCCTCTTTTCACCTTTTTATTTCCCTCTGCAAGTTGGGCATTGGATTTGAGAGGGAAAATACAACTTTAATCTCACCTTATTTCTCCTAGGGATGTGCACCCATGGTCAAGACATTAGCTTATGACTTTATTTTCATTAAATCACTTTTCCACACTTATAATAAAGTCCATATTAATATAACATTAATAAATCTTCGGACTTTAAAATAAATATGAAGATGGTGCCAGAATTAAGAGATCTATAGCTCACTGGAAAGCCCTCGATGAGATGAGTCCGATGCCACTCTAAAAATGCCGAACCGACACTGATCCCAGACTTACTAAAAATAGTAAGTACTGACCAAAAGTAAACTGTGCCCCTTAGATGGTGCCAACTGGATCCACTGAATCCGAACCATAATTCCTCCACTGACACAAACCTCCAAAGTTGAAACAACCACAGTTCCCTAACCCAGCTACTAGTCCACGGGAACTCTATGATGGACTAACCATATGACTAGAAGGGAACATTACAATCCACCCTCCCTAAGATTTCTTGCCTCAAGCAATCTCAGATCAGGATGCTCCAGAATCTACTCACTCTCCCAAGTAGCATCCTCAACCAGCAGGTTCTTCCATTTAACCAGGTACTCTCTGATAATCATCCTTCTCAAATTATATTCCCTGGTGTCTATTATGGCCTTGGATACTAGTATCAACTTCCCCTCTTCATCAAGAGGAGGCAACTCTGCAGATGGTGTCACATTATGCCCCAGCGCCTTCTTGAGGTGAGATACATGGAACACATTATGTACCCTATTACCTGCTGGAAGCTCCAACTCATAAGCCACTTCTCCAATCCTCTTGGAGATCCTAAAATTTTCATAATACCGTGGCTTCAACTTCTCTGCCCCACTCTTCTTGAGAGTGGACTGTCTATAGGGCTGTAACATGAGATACACCATTTCACCAACCTCAAAAGATCGCCCAGTCCTCTGCTGATCTGCATATTTCTTTTGCTGATTCTGACCCTTCTGTATGTTCTCCTTCAAAGACCTCATAATGTCCCGACTCTTCTGGAGAAGGTCTTTGGCCTTCGGCACTCTGCTATCACCAAACAACAAATCAACAAAGCTTGGTACCTCATACCCATACAGAGCCATAAATGGGGACATCTGAATAGACATGTGGTATGTGGAATTGTAACAATACTCTCCCATGTGAAGCCACTTAACCCATGCCTTTTGCTGCCCTGAAACATAATTTTGGAGGTATCCTTCCACCCATTTGTTAACTATCTCTGTCTAACCATTTGTCTGGGGATGGTAACTCATACTGGGGGTGAGCTCTGTCCCTATCAACCTGAAGAGCTCCTGCCAAAAATTACTAAGGAACCTATTGTCCCTATCACTGACAATGTTTTGAGGCAACCCATAGAGTCGAAATACCTCACAGAAGAACAAATCTGCAACCTGTGCTGCAGTGAAAGTGGTAGGGATGGCAAAGAAGTGTGCATACTTTGTCATCCTGTCCACTACCACGAAAATACAATCCCTACCTTCAACTTTTGGTAAACCTGTGATAAAGTCCATAGAAATGCTATCCCACTTCCTCTCAGGAATGGGTAGGGGTTGCAATAAACCTCCTGGAAATGAGTGCTCCTATTTGTTCTGCTAACATATCAGGCACTCTCTCACATACTACATCACCTTTGTCTTGAGTCCCTTCCAGGTGAACCTCTCTCTAACCTGCCTGTAAGTTTTGAAGTACCCTGGGTGTCCTACCATTGGCAAGTCATGGAATGCCTTCAAAACCTTTTGTTTCATCTGTGAACCTGACACCAAGAAGATCATGTTCTTGTAAATGATTAAATCATTTACCACTGTGTACCTGTCATCCTTGATGGTGCCATCAATTATTCCAGTAGCCCATGCATCTTTAGCATATTCAACTGATATCATCTCTCTCCAATCATCTGCAATGACACCTAGTGCACACAAATGGGGCCTCCTAGATAAAGCATCGGCAACAACATTTTTCTTTCCCTTGAATAAACAATGTCAAAGTCATAGGCCTGTAGCTTGTTGACCCACTTCTATTGCCACTCATTAAAATCCTTCTGTCCAAGGAAATGCTTCAGACTATTGTGGTCAGTTTTCACTACAAATTTACTGCCCACAAGGTACTGTCCAAACTTAGCCAATGCGTACATTATGGCTAACATCTCATTATCATAAATGTTATAGTTGTGCTCTACACCCCTCAACTTCCTACTCTCAAAAGCTATGGGGTGCTTATCTTGCATAATTACCACACCAATGCCTTCTCCTGAGGCATCACACTGCAACTTGAAAGGCTTGCTAAAATCTGGTATTGCCAACACAGGGCAGGTACTCATAATCTGTTTGAATCTGTCAAAGCACTCCTGTGTAATCCCTATCCAACTAAATGCATTCTTGCAAGTCAAATATGTGAGGGATACAACTGACTGAGAAAACCCCTTCACGAACCTGCGGTAATATCCACATAACCCCAAGAATCCCTTTAGCTGAGTGAGATTCTTTGGTGGTGGCCAGTCTACTATTGCCCCAAATCTTCTCCGGGTCTACCTTCATGCTTCTAGCACTAATGATGTTACCCAAGTATAGCAACTCGGTCATCCCAAACTCACACTTTGACATCTTAGCATATAAAGATTCCCTCTCCAGAATACTCAACACAATGTCAATGTGTTTCAAGTGCTCTTCCCATGTCTTGCTGTAAATCATGATATCATCAAAGAATATCAGAACAACCCTCCTCAACTTCTCTCAGAAAACCCTATTCATGCAAGACTGAAAGGTGGCTGGTGCATTAGTCAAGCCGAATGGCATGACCAGGAACTCAAAGTGCCCATAGTGACAACTGAATGCTGTCTTCTCCACATCCTCATCCTTGACCTGAATTTGATGATACCCAGATCTCAGATCTATCTTGGAGATGTAACAAGCTCTGTGTAACTCATCAATCAACTCATCTATTCTGGGGATAGGGTACATGTTCTTAATTGTTTTCTTATTGAGTTCCCTATAATCAATGCACATCCTAAGAGTCCCATCCTTTTTCTTTACTAACACAACAGATGATGCAAATGGGCTCTTACTCGGCCTTATGTGTCCCATGGCGAGAAGCTCGTTGATAGCTTTCTTGATTTCATCCTTATATCGTTTGGGGTGCCTGTATGGAGTAGTAATATGGGGTTTGTACCCTCCTCCAACTCGATCACATGCTTTATTCCCCTATCCGAGGGTCTACCTGGTGGAATGTCACTAAACACTTTGGTGTGTTTAGTTAGAAGAGCCTGTATGTCAGGTGGATACTCACGCTTCTATTGCTCTGCAACTTCAGGCATCACCATTATCTCTACTGCCCATTGCACCTAATCATGGTGAATCAACCTCTCCATCTGCTTGAGAGAAACAACTCTCAATCCATCATTTGAAATGCCCTTGAGCACATGTTTAACTCCATTCACTTCAAACTTCATTTCTATTGTCCTCAAATTGATAGTGAACTCCCCTATCTCATGTAGCCATTTCATCCTTAGCACAACATCCATGTCACCCATGCTAACCACATAAAACTCTGACTGGCAAGTATAATGGTTTAGCTGGATCGTCAAGTTGGGAATTCTCCTAGTGCAAGTGAGTACAAACCCATTGACTACCTTTACCTTAAATCCTACAAACTCCTCTGTCTGCAACCCCCTCTTAGCAACCAAACCCTCATCTATGAAGTTATGAGTGGCACCTGTATCCAACAACATAATGCATCTCTATCCACGCAACACTCCTCATATCCTAAATGACCCCTCTCTGTATATGCTAGAATTATGGACTGTGGGTAGGGAGGTATCCTCATCCTTATATGGAACTTCAGATGCAACATCAGTGCCTAAATATCATCCTCCATATGCTTCTCTGAATGTGTGTCTGACTCCACAGACTCATCTGCTGAAAAATACTCAATCTGTTTTGCCTTTCCTTAGGTAGCACACTTGTGCTTAGGGTCCCAAGGCTCTCTGTAGTGGAAATAGAGCTTCTTCCTCCTAAGATCATTCAGTTGATCCTCATCTAATCAGGAAGAACTCTTGTGTGGCTAATGTCCTGAGTCCTTGTACCCATGCCTCCTATCTCTCTCCTTATCCCTCCTATGCTGAAAGTTTTTATTTTGAGATTTGCTTCTCCATGCTGAAGACTCCATATTTCGAGCCTTTTTCATGGTCTCCTGTAATGACATAGGGTCTAAGCCCTTCACCCATCCTCGTAGAGGATTAGACAACCCATCAACAAAGAGTACAATCAACCTCCTCTCTGATATGTCTGAAACCATGACCAAAAGATCCTGGAACTCTAAAATGTACGAGTCCACTGAACCATTCTGTCGCCATTGTGCTAGCTCCTTAAACTGTAATTCTGGGTCCTTCTTGTCAAACCTATCAATGAGTCTGGCTGTGAACTCAACATAAGATGTGATCTGGTCATGTCCCAGAGTCACCTTCCCATTGCTCGACCACTTGTGTGTACTGCCCTCCAAGTGTAAGGCTGCATATGTGATGGCATCCATCTTTGGCATGGGGCTAATCTGAAGGTAACTATCTAGCTTTTGTACCCATGCTCTTGCTGAAGTTTTCCACAAACCATCAAAGTATGGTAAGGTCATCTTACTGACCTTCTCCTACATCTCAGTATTTTGTTGCCTATTACCCCCTCTGGGTCTGTGTCTCATCCAGAGATTTGAGTAGTCTCTAAAAGTCATTTTAGCTCTAAACCCTTCACTAGAAGCCTTCCAGTCCCTAAAGATCTCCTCCTGAAAGTCCAATTGTGTAGCATCCCTCTCGGGTGTCTCGTCCCTTGGTCTGAAAGTCAGAATGCCTGGTCTATCTATAGCTGTGAGCTGTGTAGCACCCCAGTTATTCACCGAAGTCTCTCCATCATGATTCTGGTGCCCGTTCCTATCACTAATGTTTTTGTCACCATTCCTATCTCCATTACCTCGGTCTCCATGACCTCGGTCCCTATGCCTATCACCATCATCTCGGTCTCTATTTCTGTCATTCCTACCTCTGTTCATGTCATTCATGTCTTTGTTCCTTTCATTCCTATATCTATTTTGATCTATATTCTCCTCATCTTCATCCAGCTCAAGAAATAATTAGCCAAGAAGCCTTCCGAGTGCCTGCTGAGACCTGTCCAAGCTAGCCATGACCTGTTGCTAACCTCTAGCCAGGTCATTAAGGATATCTCATGTGCTCGGCTCTTCAATCTCCATGTCACCCATCTCCCCCGTATGCCCTCGAAATGAAGGTATCTCCCTTGAAAAGGGGTCTGTCCGTGACACTAGGGAATCATCCTCTATAGCTGCTACCACTATCTCTGGATCTGACTCAAATGGATCAATCTGTGGTATTGGATTCAACTGCGGAAACTATGTTCCTTGTCTTGCTCTGGTATTCCTGAAAGGATATGTATATGTCGATTGCTTGTCTCATTTTCACTTCTGCATATTTGTTTCAACCTCATAGGATGGAAAGATCATAGCTCTGATACCACTGTAATGTGTCGTACCTGTTTGTATTTTTTAAAAAAAATCTTTTTATGTGTGATTTTTTATTATTTTAGTGTGATCTTTTAGACTAGATAGAAGAATGCAGAAGGGGATTTCAGTTTTCCTACAGATGTGTTGCCAAAGCATACAATACAAAGCATATAACCAAAACCCAGAAAAAGTACAATGGATATGAAGAAAATAACAAAGACCCAGATAACAGAATAGCCAAATATGAATTACTGTGACATACCCATGTTCAGAAATGCAACTTGGTACATGTACTGAGAGTGTGCCAGCAACTGTGTATAGCCAGAATCACTCCAAACTCTAGAGAATATAAGATTGAGCTTACAAATGATATCAGCAATACACATGGACTCTAAACACCTCAGACAATTCAAAATATGAGATACCCACAAGAAGAAATGACACTCCAAGACCCCCACGTCACTCCTGGGGAGGTATGACCATGGCTATGTGAGAAATCTGCAACATATAATACTAAAATCAGCTTGAATCTACTCCGTATACAAACTGAAATGTCCTTCAAGGCTGAACGACCAAACTAGGAGTGAATGAATGCCAAAAAACTCTCAAAATGGGGTACTCCAAGATGTACGGCCTGCTCAAGAGTGTACGGCTAGCAAAGAAAAGTTGCAGCAGTCCCAAAACCCCAATGTAATATGCTCTACTCAATCAATACACCCTCTTACCCATCTGCAAACACAGACCTTCAATATACTACAAAGATATACTCAATAATCTTCAATAAACTTATCCATTGGACTCCATTTCAGCACAACTGTGAACATTGGATGCATTCACCATTAAAGGCACCGTTGGGTGTTCTTTCACACCTGTAGAATGCCGTCACTAATGGAGGTTTTCGTCTCCAAAAGCCACTGGTTCGAATCCTCAAACCCTTCACAAAGAAACCCTAGGAGAGCTCCAAAAGAGAAATATCATAAAGCAAGCATAACCCAAATGAGCCTCTTTTCACCTTTTTATTTCCCTCCTCAAGTTGGGCGTTGGATTTGAGAGGGAAAATACAACTTTAATCTCACCTTATTTCTCCTAGGGATGTGCGCCCATGGTCAAGACATTAGCTTATGACTTTATTATCATTAAATCACTTTTCCACACTTATAATAAAGTCCATATTAATATAACATTAATAAATCTTCAGACTTTAAAATAAATATGAAGACGGTGCCAGAATTAAGAGATCTATAGCTCAACAGAAAGCCCTCAACGAGACAAATCCAATGCCACTCTAAAAATGCCAAACCGACACTGATCCCAGACTTACTAAAAATAGTAAGTACTAACCAAAAACAAATTGAGCCCCTTAGACGATGCCAGCTGGATCCACTAAATCCGAACCACAATTCCGCCATCAACACAAACCTCCAAAGATAAAACAACCACAATTCCCTAACCCAGCTGCTAGTCCATGGGAACTCTATGATGGACTAACCATGTGACTAGAAGGGGACATTACACCGACCTTGATGTACATGCCAAGGTTGATGACACTAGTAGAAAAACATAAATAAATGACTAAAAAAACTACCAAAAATTGGTCATGTGATCAATAGTTTGGTCATGTGACCATTGGTAGTTTATTGCCGGTCATTTATCTCACGACCAAATTTATGACCAAACAAATTTTAGTCATTAATTTGGTAGTATATTTAGTCATAAATTTGGTAGTATATTTAGTCATCAATTTGGTAGTATATTTGGTAATTTGGTAGTATATTTAGTCATCAATTTGGTAGTATATTTAGTCACGTGACCATTGGTAGTTTATTGCCGGTCATTTATCTCGTGACCAAATTTATGACTAAACAAATTTTAGTCATTAATTTAGTCACTAATTTGGTAGTATATTTAGTCATCAATTTGGTAGTATATTTGGTAATTTGGTAGTATATTTAGTCATTTAGTCATCAATTTATGTTATTTGGTGGTATATTTAGTCAATTGGTAGTTTATTTAATTGTTTTTGAGGTTTAAACATAAAACACAAAAAAACATAATCAATCATTCATTTGCACATAATGAAACAACTATTAAGAAGGCAAAATACTAAAATTTTATTGAGAAAATGTGTTTTTACAGCAAATACAAGAGACTTAAATATGTCTTTGCTTTGAAAAATGTGTTACAAAGTGTGTTTCTCAGTGCGGTGACTGAGAAAACTGAGTTACAATGCTCCACTTTTTGCTTATACAACTCTAAAACATGAAAGAACTACTTGCAAAATGAAGCCTAAATATTTCATCATGGCTTTTTACATCTCAAAATTTGAATAAATCTATCAAAACTCACATAATATTGCTAATTGTTGCATTACTTCTTCTTTGTTGCATCTCCCGCCTTGGTCTGCACAAATAGAACCCAGCAATGCAATAAGTAAATTGCCCCTTTGTAACAGAAAGCAAATAAATAACTTACTTTAACATGTTCTTTGAAAGAATATTTACCTGGTGCAGAGAAGGCAGGCGTAGGTAGCCATAGTGCCCAAAGGTGGGCAGTTTGAATCCCATTCAGGCATCATTAGTTAGTTTTGAGGAAAACATGGCCTTCCACAACCTTTGCCAGCATCCTCCCTGCCTGTGTAAAAATGGGAGCTTTGGAACAGGGTATGGACATCCATCAAAGCATGAAGGATAGAGGAATTTTGTCATTTGTTGTAGTTGCAACTGGCTTGGTAGACATGTATGTAAAATGTGGAAGCATTGACAAGACATGTGAACTGTTTGGCAGAATTCCTCAAAGAGATGTCATCTCATGGAATGTAATGGTTGTGGGATATGCACAAAATGTAGTCATTAATCTTGACAAATTCTTTATTTTTTACCTTCTCCATTGTCTTCAATGTCTACCTCATAACTATCTTCAAACTTTCACTTTCTATGGCACATTGTCTTCAATGTCTACCTCAGAACTAGCTTCAAGCTTTCTCTTTTCATGGCATGTGTCACACCAGGCATGGAATAATTGATATTCAAGAAAACTATTTGATACAAGATAATCAAAATTTTGAAGTCGTATATCTTTGAGAACCTCACGTAAAGAAAAATAAAAACCATAGATGGACATGAGGTTTGGGTTCCAACTAATAATGCACCCTTACGATATTTTTACAAAATGTGACCTTTAACTTGAGAATGGCTATCAAGCCTACCTTCACATATATATCAAATTTAACTATATCATTTTTTTATCTTAATTTAACTCATTACACATAATCAAATTTAACTATATTTCAAATTTATCTTTGTTATTTTTCTAACTATAAAGAAATAAATGTGAGACTAAAATTTAATATCTTCACATCACAAAAAAATCAACACATAACTTGATAACCAACTCTCCAAAAATTGTGGTTTCAAAAACTCACAAACAAACCACAACTTGTAAACGGAGGAAAAATAGTAATACTAACCATCTACAGTCAACAGGTCCAATCAAGCAATCATAGTTCTAGTTTCATCTTGATCTGTTCTACCATGTAATGTGGTCTTCCACTTGATTAATGATAGGGAACACAATAGATAATAGTAGTGGGCACAATGACAACCATGCATGATGTAAATGCTCTCCAAGTTCCACAAAATGCACAGCAAACCCCCTCAAATGAATCTGCCTAATAATAAAAATGAATCATACTCCCAACAACATCCAGCACAACAATGATAAATTTCTTGACTTAAATGTGAACATAAAACATAGGTTGGTAGTGGGTTAGAGAATCTGTCATGGAATTAATAGCCGAAACAGGGTATGGACATCCATCAAAGCATAAAGGATGCCAGGGTCACCACATACATGTCAACCGCAAGGTGTTTGTTGGGCCTTCGTGGTGATATGGGGTTCCCCACATCACTGTGAAGGCCCAACAAGCACCTTGCGGTAGACATGTATGGAAAATGTGGAAGCATTGACAAGGCATGTGAACTGTTTGGTAGAATGCCTCAAAGAGATGTAATCTTATGGAATGCAATGGTTGCGGGATATGCACAAAATGAATTTGTTGAAAAGGCTTTAGAAACTTTCAATCAAATGCAATTAGCAGGTGTAAATCCAAATTCGACAACCTTTGCCAGCATACTCCTTGCCTATGCCAAAATGGGAGATTTGGAATAGGGTATGGACATCCATCAAAGCATGAAGGATAGAGGAATTTTATCATTTGTTGTAGTTGCAACTGCCCTAGTAGACATGTATGCGAAATGTGGAAGCACAAAGAAGGCATGTGAACTGTTTGAAAAAGTGCCTGAAAGAAATGTGGTCTCGTGGAATGCCATGATTGTAGGATATGGACAAAATGGATTTTTTGAAAAGGCTTTAGAAACTTTCAAGCAAATGCAATTGGTAGGTCTAAAGCCAAATTCCACAACCTTTGCCAACATCCTCCTTGCCTATGCCAAAATGGGAGCTTTGGAACAGGGTATGGACATCCATCAAAGCATAATGGAAGGGGGATTTTTGTCAGAAATTATAGTTGGAAATGCTCTGGTAGACATGTATGCAAAATGTTGAACAGGATTCCCGCATCACCGTGGGAGTTGTCAAGAGTCAGTGCGGGAGTGTACTCTCGCACTGACTCTTGACAACTCCTGCGATGATGCGGGAAGCCTGTCCAACTGCATCTTCCCTGGTAGACATGTATGCAAAATGTGGAAGCATTGACAAGGCATGTGAACTGTTTGCCAGAATGCCTCAAAGAGATGTCATCTCATGGAATGCAATGATTGCGGGATATGTACAAAATAGATTTTTTGAAAAGGCTTTAGAAATTTTCAAAAAAATACAATTGGTAGGTGTAAAGCCAAATTCCACAACCTTTGCCAGCATCCTCCCCACCTGTGCAAAAATGGGAGCTTTGGAACAGGGTACGGACATCCATCAAAGCATAAAGGATAAAGGAATTCTATCAGATGTTGTAGTTGCAACTGTCTTGGTAGACATGTATGCAAAACATGGAAGCATAGAGAAGGCACGTGAACTGTTTGAAAAAATGCCTAAAAGAAATGTGGTCTCATGGAATGCCATGATTGCAAGATATGGACAAAATGGATTTTTTGAAAAGTCTTTAGAAACTTTCAAGCAAATGCAATTGGTAGGTCTAAATCCAAATTCCACAACCTTTGCCAGCATCCTCCCTGCCTGTGCGAAAATGGGAGCTTTTGGAACAGGGTATGGACATCCATCAAAGCATAATGGAAGGGGGATTTTTGTCAGAAATTATAGTTGGAAATGCTCTGGTAGACATGTATGCAAAATGTGAAAGTATAGACAAGGCACGTGACCTGTTTGAACTAAATGAACCCTAGAATTGATTGTTGCATGTGTATGAACATTATCCCATGCCCTAATTTTTATTTTTCGTAAGTGTGGAAACTATTGTCCTCAGTTGCATTTGTTCTTGTTGCTTGCCCTAATATCCTCATGCTAATTTGTAGAATCTCAACTCTCATTTGCCAAAAACTCCCAATTCCTTACTTCCCTCCAGTTCTTACGTTCCCACAAGCTTGTAACTATTTGAAAATTAGCCATATAAAGGTTGTCTCTTTAGATATTTGAACTTATCCTCTGCTCTTCTTCTGTACTAGAGATCTCATATGACTTTACCCAAGTCAAATAAAATGAAATATGAACTTAAAGGGGTAACAACACCTTCTAAGATTGTCTCTACACTTAATGAAGTATTAGACATTGACTTAGGGCATGTGAACTTAGAGTCCTTCTTAAGGAGGATGTTTGGGAATAATCAAATGACATAATCAAGGTGTATTGCTAGTAGTGGGATTGTGTAAGAAATGAGTTTCCCACCTTAGAAATTTAGTCTCCTGAACTCATTATAGATTGTGCCAAGTTTTATGATCCTCATATTAGAAGGATCATAAGCATTGCAAATGAAGTTTTCCTTGATCTTAGACCTGATGGAATTGTAGAAACCTTCTAGATTCCTCATTATGAGGAGGTGATAATACTAAACATTGTTGATGGACTTTAATTTTACAACCTTGATCCATGTTTGTGTTTGAAATCTTTGTTGAATAAGAACTGGTTAATCAAAGCAATGTCTACTACCTCAAAACTACCCAAGACACTTTTGAGAATTGATTTTTAGTTGGAGATAAATGACTTTATCACTCTCCTAAATAGAGTAATGGTCTCTCCCAATATTAGGTAATTCCAACCATGAATGTTTAGATTCATTAAGATCATTCTAGAAAATAAGTAAAGGATCAATTGGGCCACAATTCTTAGTGATAAGATTCACAAGAAAATCACAAAGGTTTGAAACTCAAGGATAGTGGTCTCGTGGAATGCCATGATTCCAGGATATGGACAAAATGGATTTTTTTAAAAGGCTTTAGAAACTTTCAAGCAAATGCAATTGGCGGGTCTAAAGCCAAATTCCATAACCTTTGCTAGCATCCTCCCTGCCTGTGCCAAAATGGGAGCTTTGGAACAGGGTATAGACATCCATCAAAGCATAATGGAAGGGGGGTTTTTGTTAGAAATTATAGTTGGAAATGCTCTGGTAGGCATGTATGCAAAATGTGGAAGTATAGACAAGGCACACGACCTGTTTGACAAAATGCCTCAAAGAAATGTGGTCTCATGGATTAAGCTTTAAACATTGTTGATAGTGATAGGATTAATCGCATCATATTTTAGTGCTTAAAAGTAACTATAGATTTTTATTTCCACAATGACATTTGTTATAATGCAGTTTATCCATATAATACAAATTAACTTTCATGCCTTTCCAAACTACAACAAAAAGATAAAGGCCTTCAAACTATACAAGCTATATTGTCCTCACAATTTTAGACAGTTGTGTGGAGAGAAATTCTAATTGAAATTTCTGCCTTATTGTTGAATTTATACATGCTAAAATGCATAGGAAATGGAGTACCTTAAGAGCTCTCCCAGAAAGTAGTAGGAACCCCATATTGCCGAGTATGATATGTGCAAACTATAGAGCCCAGGTAATATGGTACATTTTCTTCCCTGCATGATTAATAAATTTGAGTAAATAATATACAATCCCACCATTGTCAGTTTTGTAGAAAATAGCATACAGTTCTAAGTGTCTCAAAATCATTGAAGGAAGTTGGTTAAATATGAAGTTCATCTTATGAAATTAAAAATAGCATCTATTATGTGTCCAAATACGATTACTGGAAAATATATTTAGATAGTTAAGATAGATAATTCACATGTTACTCAGCTGCATTGGATTCATAACTTTACCAAGTCCCATCAGGCTGGGCTTAAACAAATGATATATAAAATTTGTCTCATTTTTTTCAATCAGCTGCAGAGGAAATAAGTCACATAGTTCTGTATATAATCTATATTACAAGGGTACATGTTTAAGTACTCACCATATACATGACCAACTAATTTTTTGTATCTAATAAAGCGTTGGCCATCTATAACATACAAATTTGCAAGCAACAAATTGGCATAGAGTGAGAAAGCACCTAAAACAACCATGCCAATAATTCCCTAGACCAATCCTAGGGGCACTAGAATGAGGTTTGAATATCCCAAAATGTACACATAGTTGAAACTTGTAACTAACATCAGTCCCACTTTCTGCCATGAATCTGAAAACCATCACAACAACAAAAAATCTTAAAACTTTCTCTCTATAAAACACACAACATAAACCATATATATGATAACAGTTATCCACTCATTTAATAGTCTATAAAAGGCAAGACAATTTAGTGAAATGTGAGTAGAAATAAAATGGAAAAATTTAGATACCATTGTCAATTTTGTGTGCAGACTTGTGAGTAGAAAAGCTGGTTTCTTCCTGTTCCTTGGCCATAATGTCTGCAGTTTATTTTTTCATTAAATCTTTTTGCTCTTTCATTCTCTTCTACATTTTAGAACAACCTTACTTGACACCTCAATGGATTCTTCTCCACCACTGAATAGCTATCACTCATATAGAATCAATGCTTTATAGTGTTTACACACTTGTACATATAGAGTTGGATTTCTCAAAAACCAAAGAGAGAAATCAATATTTTTTAAAGGATGTGTCATCATATATACAACTACAACCACCACTAAGATCATGCAAACCCTGTGATTCTCTCACCCTTATCTTTTAATCAGAGATGCTTATTTCTAGCTACCATTATATATCAAGCCTCATTGTTTATAGTTGTAGTGGAAATGCTAATAATTGATGTATTATGAGTTGTTTAACAATTTTATTAGAGAACTTATCAAATTGCCTTCCATATAATTTTCTTGTTTCAAAGGCAATGACATGTACAACTAAACAAGCTTGGATATACTGTGGCGTACATGGCTAAAGTTGACACTAAAAGGTTTGTTCACCTTTAAATCAACAAAACTCTGATATTTGATCCACTGGTCTACGGTTGGAGCCCATAGAAAAAGTTTGCATCAAGAACAATGAATCTGCTAAAATATGTCACAAAGACCATTAAATGGCAGGGCACCTATTTAGGGGCTTAAACATTTAGTGAGGCTCAGGCCACCATGATTTATTCCACTTAAATCTGATCCAAAACGGGCATGCTTCGGAAATAAATTAGAGTTCAATGATACCATACACACCCTAGAAACCAATCTAAATCTTGCACCAACAATTATAGTACAACTGTTGAGGGGTAGGTACCTAAAACACCTTGTGGTACTAACGATACTGTTGAGGGGTAGGTGCCTAAAACATATAGTGGTACTAAGGATGAATTGTTTTGTTCCACTATAACTCTTATTACCAAAATGTGTATGTTTAAAAAGCTTGAAAAGCTCAATTAAAGCATGAAAACTAGAAAACCCAAGATATTGCTTCAAACAAAAATAGAAACATCTATCTAGAAGTGGGCAGGTGTGGTGAGGTAAGGAGATTGATGAAAGATAGAGGAATTAAAAAAATCCCCAGATGCAGTTGGATTGAAGGGCATAAAATGGTTGTCGAAATAGAGATACATGTTAAATCCATGTTGGTTGTCGAAATAGAGATACCAGTGATGCCACGACGGGAAAAACTAGGAGTTGTTAATCTGAAGCTCCACTGAAAGTGACCCTTGGTAATATGCTCTGTTGCACCTCTCCCCTGAACCTCCACTAACTTTTCACAGACATGAAACATTAGTGTTTACCGGGCACCAAAATTTTAACTAAATTTTAACCATTTTAACATTTTGGTTTTGGAGCTCAATTTACATTTTGGTTTTGGCCCTCATCGTATTAATACTATACTATAATATTATATTATATTAGCATGAAGTAGATGCTATCAAATCAGTTCACCAATCCTTGGCAGTGAGCCACCCCTTGGTAGTGAGCCGATCTTGGCAATGAGCCATAACTTTTGTAGTGAGCATTTTAGGTAGTGAGCCTCTAATTTTTGGTATTTCTATAACTTATTTATTTTTGTGGGTTAACACTGATCGTGGTTTTTCCCTTATAGGGTTGTCCACGTAAAAAATGTGGTGTCTCATGTGTTATTGTGTTGAACTTCTTGTTTCATGCTTTCATGATTAATCTTAATAACAATGATTAAGAATTTGATGTGTTCATATTCATAAGTGGATAAAGTTTTGTGACAACTGATTCACCCCCCCCTCTCATTTGTCCTGTGCATTTCAACAAAACCTACACAAGAGACAATATCAGATCCACATGTATAAAATCTACACTAAAAAAATATTAAATCCGATATGATTTGCCTAAACATCAATGTTAGCAAACCATATGATCTAATGCATATTTTACTAAAATCTATAACAATCTAACGTAAATCACACACAAGAAAGAAAAAGAAAGCAACACAAAAGGGGTATTTCTAGCATTGTGCTGCTAGAAGGATGCCAAGTATGGTTGTAGGGCTAGCACACTATGAGAGCTAGGAACAATACCAAAATCATGTGGATCACAAGGACTAACAAACTACGTTGTTAGGTGACTCACAAAGAATGCCAAAAAGTAGCAAAATGGAGCACTACTAGCTAGCATTGCATCGGTAAGTGGCTCACATGTTAAGAGATATTAGGAATTTCATGGGCTACCATGGCTAGGTAATACTAATAAAGTTGGTCAGTCTAAGCAAGTGTGTCTTCTTAGGACCACAAGCTACTAACACTGCAAAGAGAGAATGCTTCGGGGAGCACACCATCAATGTGATGTGTGTGAAAGTGGAAAAGTGTGCCCCCACCTTAAAATGATTGCATAAAGCAATAGTATGTGATTAATTTTAAGGTAGAATAAGGGGAAATAGATTTAGGAAAATTATACAAGGAGATATGTTCCCAAAACTATCTCAATAAAAGGAAAAATGTCCCCAAAGAGGGGCAACCAAAGTGATGTTGCAAGAATGATACACAAAAGCTTATGTAAGCATGATATGACAGGTTGAAAAATGCAACACTTGTGACATAAAACCAAGCAACATCACCAAAAACACAAATAGATCTATGTGGTTTGGGGTCAATATGTATTATAGGAGGGGAATCATCAAGGGACAACTAAGAGAATTACCATCATCCCCCAAGCACCCAAGCACATAGAACTACAAGAACAAAGGATGAATGTCACAGGAAGTCAAATGAAAATATTTTTTTTGGGTCAACATGGAAGGAAGCTAAATCTTTCAATGCTTTGCATTATCCCCAAAATGTCAAAATAGTCAAATAGATAACATATAGAAGAATTTAGATATAGATATAAGAATAGGACAACATTTTGTTCCTTTTGTATCCATGTGTCTACAAGGGCATCATGGGTCCTCTAGGTAGAACTAACAAACATATAAACATTTTTGTGGGGGAAAAATAACAAGAAAGAATGCAAACACATATATACACATGGAATGATGGTAAAACCCTCATGGGTTGAGCATCATCAGATCATCCATGTCTCAATATTGGCTATCATAAGGGCATAGAGGAAGAGCTGACAAAGGGACCATATTAAGAGCGGTATGTAAGGAGAATCCCCTAGAACCAAATGCAAAGGATCAATAGCAGGAGCAATACTCTCTTGAGCACTGGTAGAGGCAATTATTAACAATTGTGTGAAAATAATAGATAATGAGGGAATATCCATGACAAACTCAAATATTTTCTCTATGGGGAGGAATCAGTGGAGTCACTGTCAGAATATTGCACCAAACATGGCTCGTCAATGCTATTAACTGAAATGTGTGCACTGAGAGTCACAGGTGGAGGAACACCCTCCACATCTGGGAGAAGTAATGAAGAAGGGATCAGAGTTAAGGGAGACAAAAACATGCGCTATGTCTTGGAGAATGGTGTTGTAGGGTAATGCTTAGGTTTGAATTGGGTGGTAGACATGGAATTTCAATGTCTATGGTGGTGGGGTGGAGAACATCTGGGAAGATCTAATGGTGGGTACACTAAAATGTAATGAGAGCGATGAAAGTGGCACTAGAAATGACATTGACATTGGGAAGATCTAAGGGCTCCAAGAAGGGTGGGATATTTGGAATGGAAGGGAGGATGGGATCCTCAATAGAAGGAGCCAAGAATACTTGCACCCTTTTGGGGTATGTTCATCTATGTAGCCTGACTAAGGAGAAACAAGGATCGGGAATGAGAGAGACTCAAGCTGGGAAAGAGGAGGTTGAGGCTCAGAGGGAGGAGTGAGATCAAGAGGTGGCCACATGGGATGGGGACACTCAAGAAGAGACTACGTATTAGCAGTACACTCTCGAGCTGCAACATGTCGACAACACTTGTGATTTATCACAAGTTGATTCCATCTTGTGCAAGCTAGGACATCTACTAAATGAGATGGAGGGTCTTTGAACACGTGTTCCTTTTCATCCCCTACCTCAGGGTTAGGAGGAGGAACATAAGGAACCAACAAGGGTTGGGAAACCATAGGGAGAGAGTGAGGGTTTTCTCAACATGGGTTACTTTTCTCGTGTCATTGAGGAGGCAAGAGAAACATGAGCAACCACTAGAGGTCAAGGAACTATGGGAGGAGGGGGAGGATCTCTCAATATGGGTTTCTTTCCTCATGTTGTTGAAGAGACAAGAGGAATAGGAGCAACCATTGAAGGCTGAGGAACCATAGGAATAAACAGCAAATGAGGCGATACTATTTGTTGACCTCTAGGCCTCAAATACGAGACTAGAGGTTGCACTTTTGAGTACATGCTAGGTGTGCAGGGATAAGGAAGTGCACTCTACATGAGCTATTTTCCTTTAACTATCTATGGGGTAGTATAAGGAAGAGGAGTAGCCTCTAAAGCCAAAGAGACCGAGGGGGAAGTAGCCATAGGAGACAAAGAGGAAGGGCCACCAAACAACTGCACAATCTAATTTTCTTTGAACTTTTGGTACAATAAGAACAAATCATTAGTGGTCAGAGAGGATTTATCAAGGCCAATCAAAAGTAATCAAAAGAGAATTTGTTGCACATGGAGAGAGTTTAAAATCCATTGTGAGGGATTTTGTGCACTACTTCATCATGTGGGAAGTTTAAACACTAATGGACTATGGAAGGGACCACTTTTATAGAAGCAAGTCATGTATGGCCCAACTTCAAATGAAAACGATATGAGGTAGGGATGATCAAAATAGGAACATCCAAGGTTTTTGGTCTAACCTTGACAAAAAGGGTGAGCGAACCCATGGTAGGATAAGACATCCTATCATGTGACCATATGTAGACCTATGATTTTTCATACACATCTTTATACAGTTCATGTATGTATAGAAATTCCTTTGATATGATAGTTTCCATGCATAGAGGGTCAATTAGGACACCCATTACAAGTTTTCCATTGACCTCGACGATAATGTATAGAGGACAATCATATACATGCATAGGAACATCAATGGGGGAGAAAGAAATGATAAGCTCAGGAAAAAGACATTCTCGAGCAAGGCAAGGGTGAACATCCACCACCTCATCATTTTGGCAAAAGAGGAAACATCAACAGTCTTATATAGTACCATGAATGAAGATGGAAGGTTAATAAAATTTGATGGATGGTGAGGCAAAGGATTGGTGTAAATCTATAGGTTTTGGTTAGACAGAGTGACATACTTGTTTCCTTTGTCATTAACACCAACTACCTGGATAACATTCATATTGATGTAGTCTTAAACAATATCTTTAATACATAAGCATCTTTAAGTGTCATGCCCTAGAACTACACACTTCAAAATGTGACTCGGTAGATTGAGGTGGTCGAGTCATCTTTGACAGAGCACACCGATCCTTCTCCTTGGCATGGGTGAACCTCCACATCACTCTCTCTCTTGTGGTAGAAGCAAGTGGGGAGAAGGTGAGACACATGGGTAGTTCTGCTCACTTGAGAGCAGGGACTTTGCAAATAATGGTTAGCCAGTCTTGGGGCCTTTCCTGGGGATTGTTTACTATGTTGTGTTTAATGACCATAGTTGTGGAGATAATGATATGACCCAAAGGGTCACTATTCACCAATTTCCTATTTGAATTTCTAAGATTCCAACACCTGTTTGGTTGTCTGTTGTAATCATTTATGAGTCTAATGCCTCGGAATCTCTCTTCTACTGCTTGAATGAATTGTTGGATGTGATGTCTTTGTTCAAATAGCCTAAGCCTATGTTCTTTTTCTTCATTTTTTAGTTGCTCTTGTTGAGGCCTAGGATGGATAGCTTCAATCATCTCTAGGACCACCCTCACCCGCTCACCTCTAAGCCCAAGGCACATCCATATTCCTAAACAAAGAGAGTTGGTTTGAGTTTACCATGAGTTGATTTTGTGTTGACTTACTGTGAATACCTAAGGTTTGATTTGCACTTTGAATATTGAATAGATTGACCTCATGATGGGATCGAGGGATTTTGCACTTGTTTGTTTTCATTTTCCTAGTTTTTCTATTTTTTTTGTGTTTTTGTGTTTTTGAATGAATACAACTAAATGTATGCAAGTGATATTTTTGTTCTTTTCTATGATTTTTGGAATGAAAGTGAATTAATTAATCTAGGAAATTAAATATGAATGCAAATTAACCATGAATTTACCTAATGCAATTGATCTATATTTTTGTGTTTTCTGGAGGTCTTTTCCAACTATTCTAATAAATGAAAATACAAAATTGAAAAGCTAAACTAACAATGCAATTACTTGAAAATAAACCACTTAAAACAATCTAACTAGCCTATCAAGGAAATTTCAATAATTAAATTACCATTCCCAAGAGCAAGATTTTGGTTATCTAATTACTACGAAAGCATAAAAGAACCTGAAATCGAAGGTGCATGAGCCTGGCATATCCTAAGAGATCTTTTTAGCATCCTTCCCTTCCTTTGAAGCAATAGAGTACTCCTCTTGGCAACCAGGATCGGATGACAATTGATTCAAACAAGAGCTTGAAAAAGGTTGGATGGAAGCTATGAAATCTTGGAATTGAGCTATGAAATCTTGGAATTGAGCTATGAAAACTTGGATGTAAGCACTTGGGCTTGCAAAATGGCTAGTGTAACAATGTTGCATGAATCTTTTTGCAAATCTTGGGCAAAATAACAAAAAGCAAAAGGCTAATAAGTCTTGCAGCAAGCATGAAAATGCTAAGGGAGAGCAAAAGCTAAGCAAAAAGTGATTGTAGCAATGAATTTTTTGCCTCTATTTCTTGGAGGAGGGGGTGTTTATAGGTTTGATTGAGTAATGATGGGTGGGATTGATTGGAGAGTTAACTTCCTTGACTAGATAGTCAACTCAATTGATTGCTTAGTGAATTGAATTGATTGGATAGTAAAGTGAGATTGAAAGCTTATCACATGAGAGAAAATGGAGTTATAATGAGAGAGTGAGGAGTTAATAATAGTTCAACTAAGCTAAATTTGAATTATTAAAGTTGATTGAAAGGTCAAGAATAGATGACTCTAAGTTAGGCTTGAAATTTCATGCAAATTGGAGCAAAAACATAGCTTTTTCAAGCTCAAACTCGATGTAAATCTACGGACAAAACACAATAAGGTTACCAACATTATCAGGATGGTCACTCGAGGAGCAACCCCTGGTCACCCAGGGCGATCCTTGTTTACTCAAGGGCAACCAGGGTCAAAAGGGGGCGACCATGGTCAAACAAGGTTCTAGGTAGAAATTGAAGGTTAGAGAATGGACCTAGGAGACTGCAGAAGACACTTGGAAACTTTCTTTTGCAAAACTGATGCCAGAAGGGGTGGTCACCCACATTAGAAGGGTGGTCGCCCAAGGGGTGACCCAAAAATAATAGGGGGTGACTAGGTCAAGATGAAACATACACAGAAACTGAGGTTGGGGATGAAATCAGTATGTGAATTCAAAGTCTCTAGAGGTCTATAAAAGATGAAATAGGTTGACAGAATGTAGGTTCCCTAGGAAATGACACTTGTAGGTCTTGTGAAAAGGCTAGAAAGTGAAGAAAATGAGGAATAGTCAAAGGAAGAATGAAGAAGGGATAAAATTTCACAAGTTAACAAGGGGAACACAAAGGAATAAAGCAAAAGGGAAGTCCAATCCATGTGTCTTCAAGAGGAACACATACTGAAAGATCATAAATACATGCTTATATGTACGTGTTTAGGATCACAACTCATCATAGGATTACCATGTATGCCCATGCATATTCTTAGTGCTTACATATTTACCCCCTTGGGGATGGTAGTTTCTATGAAAGATAGGTACCATTCCCAAACTAGGCCTTTACTTGTTGTCAATTTTCTACAATTGTACCTACAATGAGAACCATCATGGTGCAGTCATAGTTAGAGGGTTCACATAATGAACTGTCCAAGCCGTGCAACAAGAGTAAACACAATGGAACAACTCAATTATAGAATGCAAATAATGGCTCAAATGCTCTATATATCATGTATGTAGAATACTTATATGCCGGCAACATGCGGGCTACAAAACAAGGGCTCACATGCCTAATTACAGATAGTAAAGATATGGCATTGAAGCGCCTCTCAAGAATAAATCCTAAGACTAAAGAATCATATTATGATTCACTGCTTTCCTAGGCATCTAAGACTTGCTTACATATCATCTTCAAACTCAAGAATTCCTCCACATCGGCCAAGAAAGAACTTACAATCTCCAATGAAGGTGTAATGTGCAGGAATGAATACGTCAACCTTAAATAGCTGGTAATGCTCCACAAATGACGGAAAAGTAATACGGGTCTCAAGGAAGGTTAGCTAGGTCTCAAACCATCTTGAATGGTGTTTCATTTAGCTCTGCAAGTCATGGAAGTGCTCTAGAAACCTTCTCCTTTGGATGGTTGTTTGTATGCTATGTTATGTGAAAACAGGGGATCTTATGATAGCAATAACTTTTAGCAGACAAGTCCAAATGACTAAATGTTGGATATGATGTAGTTGATGATTTATAGATGCTAAGTCCTTTGCAAGATCTGAAATGTAAATGCAGTAAAATGTGGTACAAAATGCTGAAACTTCTACTAATTGAACTAAACTGAACTAGAAAATGAAAGAAAACAAAGAAGAATGCAAATGTTTTTGGTTCATGCAAGATTTCTTTGCAACCTGGTGTTATCTCTAAGATTTGCACCCTTGCATATAGTTGTGAAACCTCTACAATCTGGAGTAACATGGGAATGATCTCTAAGTGTGGGACTTTGCTAAACGAGATCAGACCTCCGGAGAAGGCCGGCTTCCTTAACTGGTTATCACCTAAAACTACTAAATCTTAAGAGGAAAAGAGAGAATGAATGCTTTAAAATGGAGGATGAAGCAAAGCTTGAAAATAAAGGGCGATTCATCAAGTTTAATAAAAGAACTCTCACAACACTGAGAAAATGCACAGCATAACCAAATATAGCAAGCAGACATACACAGATTCAATTGACCCTAGCCAAGGTGAAAAACCAGATGATTGAGAGGAATGCAATATTCACAAACAACCATGTGCAACTACACACTGAACTAACACTCAGCAAAAGAGGTAAAATGACTTGCATATATTCAGTGGGAAGGCAGAGTTACAGTAGCAGTAAGCTCTATTTGGAAACAGAAAAGCCTTTGTGCTAAAAAATTTTCCAATCTTATTTACAACATAAGAATGCATATATGTAGCATTCCAAAATAATGCCCTAAGTCGGCTACAAAATTCACTCTATGAGATATAATAGAAAAATATCTTCTCTAAATGACTGTCCACCTACATCAGTTATGCCATCAAATATCTAGGACTGGGCAGATAGAAGATATTTTTGAGTCTTTAATGTAGCAACTTACTCATCGATCTGAAACTAGGTGGTGGAGAAATATCTTTTACCATCAATGCGAGCTGCTTCATCCCTGTGCAACATGAATGCAAGAAATATCTCTATCTACTCAAAAATGGGTCGCTGAAATGTCAACTCGACCAACATATGCAAATCCAGATCTGAAAATGGAAAATGACAAAAACTCCTGAAAACCCTGCCAAATGAAAGAGGGAACAAAAACATGCATCTTTGCCTCTTGCAGCATGTCAAAATTCGCTAGGATGGAGGAGATACAGGTGGTCAAAGTTTTGGTCAACCACCTGTATATATCGCTTTGCATTTGTGTATATATCGCTTGAATTTGCCGCCTGAATCGGCATCCAAAACCTTCTCTGCAAATCCCTTTGCATATGCCAAGCACTTGTATATCGGGCCCCACCAGTTGTATCTCCTTGTATGTGTAAACATACAAGCCGTAGATTTCAAAATGACCATTAGCTGCATCTGATTGTTCTATCAGGTTCGGCTTGTATCACATTTCCTTGTATATCTCTTTGTATATGCAAACATACAAAGCACTTATACATATAAGCTGCGGACTCAACGCTTGAATATGCCAAAATTTGATCTTCAAGTCAGGGCCACCTTGTATACATCCCTTGCACCTTTGACTTGTATATTAGGATATACAATTGCAAATATACAACTCGGACTTCAAACTTCTCACAAGGCTTTCTGAATAATACCTTCGGGTTTGGCTTATATGCCAAGGATGCATGCTTTGCTTGTATGTCCAAACATACAAGCCGCATATGTACAAGACACTGTTCACGATATACATCGGCCCTTGAATGTTCCTCTTTTGTATGCATGGCCCTTTGTATATCTGACTTGCATCTCGGACTTGTATATCGGCCGATATACAAATGCCTTCGTATATTGTGGACCCCACCATTTGTACATTCGCCCCTTTGCATATTTTTCCTTGTATGTGTGGCCCTTGTATTTGTTCCTTGTATATGCAGACATGCAATGTGCATATACATACAAGTAGGGGTCCCCACTCCTTTGTGATCTCCGAGCATGTATCTTTTGTATCTGCCCCTTTGTATGTCGAAACATACAATCACTTTTCATACAAGGCGGACCCCAAAACAACATAGAACACAATGAAATTTCCATTCGGGTCCGGGTTGTATATTTTCCCTTGTATATCAGCCTTGCATGTTGGACTTGTATATCAGCCTTGTATGTGTGAACATACAACCCGATATACATTCCACTGTAGCGTTCTCACTTGTATGCCAACCTTGTATATCGTTGACATGCATTCCACTGTAGAAAATGTATGTAAGTCAGCCTTGTATGTTTTTCATTGTATATTGGGTTGTATGTACAAACATACAAACCCGATATACATTCCATCCTGATATACATTTGTAGAATATTCTAGGAATCTGCTACAGATTCCCCAAATGCATATACAACCCGATATATAATCTGCTTTGTATGTAGCTGTTGCATGTTCAACCATACAACAGAATATGCATTTGAAACCCGATATACATTGAGGGAATATTCTTGGGATCTGTAATAGATTCCCTCAATGTATATGCATCTTCTAAGCCTGATATGCATTTTGAAATGCACAAAACTGAGTTGTTCCATTCCTTTGAAGGCCGATGGAAATTTCTGCAAGCCCGCCAATGTATATTTGCTCTTGTACATACAAACCTCTTTGTATATTTGGCATATATAGGCGATATACAAGAAAAAAACTTGTATATAACCTTTGCATATTCCTTTGCATGTACAAAGATGAATGTATATACAAATATGCATACATATACAAAATATAAAATATGAGAAATCCCAGCTATACAAAATACTTGAAGCTGAAAGATTTTTGGGTTTTTCTGGGTTTTTTGTAAGGAATCTTCAAGCAAGATCTTGGGATTTTTTGACAAGGCTTGCATGAGTATTTGAAGAATATACACCTTGTACATACATTTCCAAAAGATTTTCAAGGAAAATACAAGGTGAAATATTTGGCTCTGGACAGAGGAAAATAGGTCAACAATTTGGCGACCTCTATGGGATGTTTGCCTGCTAAACAATTAGATTAGTGGCCTTAAGCATCCATTGGGCATGGAGTCATATAGAGACTAGAAATATACAGATATTCTCTAACCTTAGCAACTCAGGACAATAGCAAAGAACAATGGAAAACCAACCCAAGATAGAAATGTTGAAAGTACCCCCTTTCAACTATGTTAGACAACACTTAGGGAAAGCAAAAAAGATCTAAACTATTGTGTAACACCACTTATTGAAAGCATAGAGACCTAATCTACTGATTCACAAAGCACTCATACCTCAAAACACCTCTTCAGGTGTATCCCATTGACTGGGATAGGCAAATTTTGTTCATCCATATTTGATAACTGAAATGCATTGTGCTCCTTGCATTTAGTAATGAGAAATGGGCCACTCCACATGTTGTCAAACTTGGAGTGTTTTCTTGGCCTGCTATTCAATTCATCCCATTTGAGCACCATATCACCCGCCCTAAAGATTCTGGGAGTGGCCTTCTGATCAAAATTTATTTTGGTCTGAAGCTGATGATACTCCATAGTCTTCATAGCCTTGTCTCTGATTTCTTCAAGATCCATAAGTTGAGCATATCTGATAGCCATGGGGTCTTCCTCTTCAAACATCTCCAGTTGATTCATGACGTCTAGTGCCGGCAGCTCCACAGAGATAGGCAATCTTGCTTCCTTCCCATAGACTAACATATATGGGGAGTTCCCAATGGACCTCTTAGGAGTTATTCTGTCTGCCCATAAGGCATATTTCAAATTAGTGTGCCAAATCCTATGGTTGTCCTCCATTGATCTTTTAATAATCCTTATGAGATTTTTATTTGTAGATTCAGCCAAACCATTACCCTATGGGTAATAATTTGATGAAGTATTCAGATAAATCCCATTCTTAACAGCCTAGTCAGTTATCTTTAGGCCAACAAAGGCCAAAGCATTGTCAGAGATGATTGATTTAGGCACTCCAAATCTAGATATCAAATCATGATAAAAATTCAAGACAACATTTTTATTGGATTCCCTCAGAGCCACTGCTTCAGTCCACCTTGTGAAAAAGTCTGTAGCTGTAAGTATCCACCTGTGGCCTGCACTTGATGGTGGGTTAATGGGACCTATGAAGTCAATACCCCATCTCATGAAGGGCTGCTCTACTTGAATTGGCCGTAGAGGTAAGGCTGGCAGCCTTTCTTTCCCTGCAAAAATGACACATTTTATACATTTCCTAGCCCATGCATGGGCATCCTTAAATAAACTAGGCCAGTAATATCCAACTCTCATTATCTTCCAAGCAGTGGTCTTTGGGGCAAAATGAACCCCTGATGTCCCATCATGGAATTCATGTAGCACCTTGTCAGTCTGATCATCATCAATGCATCTTAACAATACACCATTAAAATCTTTTCTAAAAAGGGTGCCATTTATTAAAACATATGGAATGGACTGCAATCTATAGTACCTCCTCTTGGTTCTATCTAAACTTGCTGGACATTTACCAGTTTGCAAAAATTGAGTCATGTTACTAACCCAACTTGTGCCCATTTCTGTTGTATCTTCCTGAGGTGTATCTTTAATGGTCAGAAGCATTTCATCTTCTTTCTCTATTTCATTCTCAGAACTAGTAGCAAGCTGTTCACTGAGTCCCCTACCTCTAACAAGCTTAGTTATCTTGATCTCTACGTCGTATTCCATGACTTTGGTGATCCAACCAGCCCTTTTCTCATTCACATCTTTACTTAACAGGAACTCCTTCATGCTAGGGTGAGCAACCATTAAATGTATCTTGTTATTAGAAACAAGATGCCAAAACTTCTTGAGGTTCCTCACCACTGCAAGAATGTGTTTCTCAATAAAGCTATACCTCCAGCCCTTGGCTAAAGAAAATGATTGGCTGTTCAAAGCTGCCACTCTGCTGTTGTACCAGAATCGCAGAGATTGTATCCAGGCTACCATAAGCATATAGAATAAAATCTTTGGAGAAGTCAGGGTTTACTAGAGTTGGCGCAGTTGACAATGCTTCTTTTATGGATTCAAAACTAAGTTTGGCCTCCTTCGTCCAAATGAAAACCATATTCATCTTTAACATGGACGTCAAAGGCTTCAAAAGATTTGCAATATCAGGGGTGAATCTTTGCAGAAAATTAATTCTACCAATAAAACTTTGAAGCCCCTTCTTGTGGCTGGGTAAGGGCAACTCCAAAATAGCTCTTACCCTTTTAGCATCAATTGTAATGCCCTCCTTTGACATGACATGCCCTAACAGCTTGCCTTCATGCATAGCAAAAATGTATTTCCTTGGATTAAGGGATAGCCCAAACTCTTGGCATCTCTCAAACACTTGCCTCAAGTGGGATAAGTGCTCAGATGCATTCTTAGAAAAGACTATTATGTCATCAAGGTATACCAGCACCAGCCTATACAACAAACCCTTAAACACCATATCCATGGCTCTCTGAAAAGTAGAGCCAACATTTGAGAGACCAAAAGGCATTCTCTTGTAAGCCATGGTGCCCCAGTTGGTAGTAAACGTGGTTTTAAATTGATCTTCCTCCTTGACTAATACTTGATTATAGCCAGAATATCTGTCAAGCAAGGAGAATCTTTCAGAGCTAGCCACTGCTTGTAGAATCTGCTCCATTGAGGGCAGTGGGTAATGGTCTTTTAGGGAGGCTCTGTTAAGGTCCCTGAAGTAGACACATAGCCTAATTTCTCCATTCTTCTTCCTCACAGGGACAAGGTTGGAGACCCAAGAAGTGTGTTTGATCAAGAAAATGATCTTTCCCTCAATCAACTTGGTCAATTCTTTAATCATGAGGGGCTCTAACTTTGGATTTAGAGGTCTTTGCTTCTACCTCACAGGTTTTGTACCTGGTTCTAACTCTATGGTATGCTGGGCAATATGAGGATCAAATCCCTTCAGGTCTAAATAATCCCAAGCAAACACATCTTCAAACTCTTGACAAAGAGCAATAAAAGCCCTCCTATCCTTAGGCGAACAGATTTTACCTATTTTGAGAAGTTTACCCTTGAAAATTTTCAACTCCTCGTAATGTTCCTGTTTTATCTGCATGCCAGTTTTGGTCTTCTTCATCTGATCATCAATGCCAAAAATAGATTCCAAGGTTACCAATCCCTTGGGCAACTTGTTTGTTCTTAGCTGGACAATTTGATCATTACCATACTGTTGTTTGAGTTTATCCTAATTCATCATGGAAAACTCATCCTCCTCTAACAGGAATCGTAGAATCTGCTCATCACTTTTAAAAACCTGCCAATAGATATTATTGTCAGGGATGGAGGGTCTGTCAACTATTTTTACATGAGGCTGCACTTTTTCTCTTTGAATATCACTAGGGATATCAAACTGAGCTCCAATCGTAGCTAACCTATCAGCATGGGAGTTCTGATTTCTTGGAATGGAGATCAGATTGAAAGCATCAAACTCTTCAATCATGTTCCAGACTCTATGCTTATAGCATTTCAAAGTATCATTCTTGGTGACATGCAGCCCTCTTACCTAATTTACAATAAGTTCACTATCTCCAAACACCTGCAAACAACCAATCTTCCTCTTTTTGGCCCACTGCAAACCTTGGATCAATCCCTCATACTCATCAGTGTTATTGGTGCATGAGAAGGCAAAATGGAAAGCAGAAAAATATCTTTCACCTTGTGGAGATACAAGCATTGCACCACCACCAGATCCATTTCTGCTCCTAGAGCCATCAAAATACATTTTCCATACTTCCTCCTGCTGTTCTGCCTACTGTCCTGCATCCTTTACCAGGTTTGGAATTGTTGTTTCAAGCTCATGTAGTATGTAAATTCCCATACCAGTTTCTTGAATGTGTGCCTCAAGATCATCTATAACATTTTTTGAGGCCCACTCCCTTAATAGCACTTCTGGTATACTTTCAGCTTGTAGTTCTTGAGCAGCCACATGTTCAGGATCATCAGAAATAATGCAATTTGCATTATCAGCACTTGTTGTGTAGGGCTCAATGTGATGATTTGAAAGCAACTCAGATCTTAGGGTTACTTTGGTTCCATATCTAGTCCTGAAAAACATGTGGGACTAATCCGAGGATAAACACCCTTCTATTTTGGCTGTGAATTCTCTTGATAAGCACATGGCAAAATAAGGAGGCAAATCAATGATGAAAAACTCTTGGATGATGGAAACATTTGGGCAAGTGTGCAGAGTGAGACCTAGGTCTTTGATCACACCTACAGTATTAACAGTTGTGCCATCTAATTGAAGCACACCTTTCTCCAAGGGCTGGTACCTCAATCCTAACTAGTCTGCAATTTGTTTTGGCATCACAGAACTGCGTGCACCACTGTCTACCATACAATTGTGTACTAACTTGTCTCCAATTATCAAAGATACATAAAATGGAAGGGGCTTAGCACTTTTGTTTGGTTGTTTTCTATTATCCTGAGAGGAATTGGTAAGGACAACCCTAGTTGGGTTGATAGTTGTATCTTTGGACACTTTTAAATTAGATAAGGCAGATTGCAATATGTCTTTTTGTCCTGGGATGGCTAATGGATCCCACATAGACATTGTCACATTCATCTTCTTCATATTTTCAATAATATTGAAAGGTGGAGTGACACTTACCTTTTGTTGTGACTTTGTAGCAACAATATTAGCCTGTAAATGAGGCATCTCCCTTGCTGTTGCTGAAACATTTCTTTGTAAAATATGGGGAATTTGGGACATAGAAGCATCATCCTGTCCCTTTCCTTTATTTGCTTCTTGCTCAATCTCATAACCCCTCTTCTTGGCCCTAGTATTTGCTGCTACTGGCGTATTATCTCTATTCATGCCACATAATTCACCTTCCTGCCAGTTCATGAAATCAGCATCACCCTAAGGTTGCTCCTGCTATTGCACAGCTCCATCATTAGGTGTATTTGGCTGTGGGACTGCAACATTCTATACCATCAGAGCCTGATTTATAACCCCATTCGAGCAGGCTACCTGATTGTGTGGCTAATTGCATGGAAAACACCATTCATATTCAGCTGCAAGGTTATTTTGAATAGGGACAATGTCCCTTACTGCATTGATGGGTGCTGGATTGTAGGGCTGAAAATGCCTCTGATTGACGTTCTGCCTGGCACTCTAATAATTGCCTTGATATGGGGGTCTATTGGCTTGGTAAGGTTGATTTTGCCCTTGACTGGGTTGCTGATAAGGCTGCCTGCTTTGGGATTGCTGCTTCTTTATGTTCACTAGCTCATTGCCAAAAGTTTGAAGGGTGCTCTCTATCTTTTGTTGACTATTTTTTATTTCTTTCAACTCTTGAGATGAGCTAGAAGTAGCAGGTTCAGAATTGGCAATACTTGGTAATGCTGTAGTAGTAGGTAAAGGGGCAAAATATGAAATTGGTAAGGGCATGGAAGCTTGAATCTCAGGGAAGATGGGCATTGGTGGCCTAGGTGCTATTTTTTTGACCTGAATCAGGCCATTCTTTTCCCTAATAGCTATTTCACATGCATCAGGTAAGCTAGTACCTCCTAGTGATTGTATCATCACTGAAATATCACTATTTAGGGCTTTCAAAAAATACAAAAAAGCATATTCAGCTGGGGGCCTTACCATGGCAGGAATTTTGTCCCATGTCTTTTGGAATCTGAAGTTGAAGTCCATCATTTGCTCCTGGGTAGCTCTCTTTATCGTGGTCATCTGTTCAACCAATGACAAGTTATCTGATTTATCTTGAAATTGCTTATTTAACTTATCACCTAGATCATCCCAGGTTGTAATAGATTGTACTAGTAAACTCCTAAACCATTGCAATGCTTTCCCTTTGAATGAAGACGCCAGTAGCCTAATGGCTACATTTTCTTGGGTTATATGATGTACTCCACATAGAGAAGCCACGTCTCTAATGTGCTCAATAGGGGTAGTTTGATTCTCCCCTATGAAATAGGGTAGACTCTTCAAAGTTGCCATGGGTATAACATCATGCACTATTAAATTCAAAGGGCTACCTCCAACAAAAGCCACAAATAGCTGATTTCTCACCATTGGAACAGCTAGCAGTGGGATTGCTTGAACTGATACAGGGACTACAGGTGTAACTGGCCTGAAACTTGGGGGAGTTGATTGTACTCTTTTGGAAACTGGGGTCCTTCCTATAGCTCTCCCCTGTCTTCTAGGTGGTGACAACTGCAAATAGTCAAATGAGCTTGAGCTCCGAGTTTGAATCTTTCTCATATAATGTCATAGCAGAACTGATCTGCTTGTCTTTCCTCAGTCTGAGTCGCCAAATATGCAAACTTTAATCTCACAAAGGTCTGTAATCACTGGCTGCACATCAAAACTAGCAATAATGGTTGTTAATTTGATTGTTGCTCTAACTCTAAGTCCCACCGGGCGTGCCAAAGTTGTTATCTCTCATATTTGCATCCTTGCATACAGTTGTGAAACCTCTGCAATCTGGAGTAACATGGGAATGATCTCTAAGTGTGGGACTTTGCTAAATGAGATCAGACCTCCAAAGAAGGACGGCTTCCTTAACTGGTTATCACCTAAAACTACTAAATCTTAAGAGGAAAAGGGAGAAGGAATGCTTTAAAATGGAGGATGAAGCAAAGCTTGAAAACAAAGGGTGATTCACCAAGTTTAATAAAAGAACTCTCACAGCACTGAGAAAATGCACAACATAACCAAATATAGCAAGCAGACATACACAGATTCAACTGACCCTAGCCAAGGTGAAAAACTAGATGATTGAGAGGAATGCAATATTCACAAACAACCATGTGCAGCTACACACTGAACTAAAACTCAGCAAAAGAGGTAAAATGACTTGCATATATTCAGTGGGAAGGTAGAGTTACAGTAGCAGAAAGCTCTGTTTGGAAACAAAAAAGCCTCTATGCTCAAAAAATTTCCAATCTTATTTACAACATAAGAATGCATATATATAGCATTCCAAAATAATACCCTAAGTCAGCTACAAAATTCACTCCATGAGCTATAATAGAAAAATATCTTCTCTGAATGACTGTCCACCTGCATCAGTTATGGCGTCAAATATCTGGGACTAGGCAGATAGAAGATATTTTTGAGTCTTTAATGCAACAGCTTACTCATTGATCTGAAACTAGGTGGTGGAGAAATATCTTTTACCATCAATGTGAGCTGCTTCATCCCTGTGCAACAATGAATGCAAGAAATATCTCTATCTGCTAAAAAATGGGATGCTGAAACATTAACTCGACCAACATATGCAAATCTAGATCTAAAAATGGAAAGTGACAAAAACTCTTGAAAACCCCGCCAAATGAAAGAGGGGACAAAAACATGCATCTTTGCCTCTTGCAGCATGTCAAAATTTGCTAGGATGGAGGGGATATAGGCGGTCAAAGTTTTGGTCAACTGTTTGTATATATCCCTTTGCATTTGTGTATATATCACTTGAATTTTCCGCCTGAATCGGCATCCAAAACCTTCTCTACAAATCCCTTTGCATATGCCAAGCGCTTGTATATCGGGCCCCACCAGTTGTATCTCCTTGTATGTGTAAACATACAAGCCACGGATTTCAAAATGACCATTAGCTGCATCTGATTGTTCTATCAGGTCCAGCTTGTATCACCTTTTCTTTTATATTTCTTTGTATGTGCAAACATACAAAGCACTTATACACACAAGCTGTGGACTTGACGCCTAAATATGCCATAATTTGATCTTCAAGTCAGGTCCACCTTGTATACATCCCTTGCACCTTTGACTTGTATATCAGGATATACAATTGCAAATATAGAACCCGGACTTCAAAATTCTCACAAGGCTTTCTGAATAATACCTTCGGGTTCGGCTTATATGCCAAGGATGTATGCTTTGCTTGTATGTCCAAACATACAAGCCGCATATGTACAAGGCACTGTTCATGATATACATCGGCCCTTGAATGTTCCTCTTTTGTATGCGTGGCCCTTTGTATATCTGACTTGCATCTCAGACTTGTATATCTACCAATATACAAACACCTTCGTATATTGTGGACCCTGCCATTTGTACATTCGCCCCTTTGCATATTTTTCCTTGTATGTGTGGCCCTTGTATTTGTTCCTTGTATATGCAAACATGCAATGTGCATATACATACAAGTGGGTCCCCACTCCTTTGTGATCGCCGAGCATGTATCTTTTGTAACTGCCCCTTTGTATGTCGAAACATACAATCACTTTTCATACAAGGCAGACCCCAAAACAACATAGAACACAATGAAATTTCCATTCGGGTCCGGGTTGTATATTTTTCCTTTTATATCGGCCTTGCATGTTGGACTTGTATATCGGCCTTGTATGTGCGAACATACAACCTAATATACATTCCACTATAGCGTTCTCACTTTTATGCCAACCTTATATCTCGCCGACACGCATTCCACTGTAGCAAATGTATGTAAGTTAGCCTTGTATGTTTTTCATTGTATATTGGGTTGTATGTGCAAACATACAAACCCGATATACATTACATCCTGATATACATTTGTAGAATATTCTGGGAATCTGCAACAGATTCCCCAAATGCATATACAACCCAATATATAATCTGCTTTGTATGTAGCCGTTGCATGTTCAACCATACAACAGAATATGCATTTGAAACCCAATATACATTGAGGGAATATTCCTGGGATCTGAAATAGATTCCCTCAATGTATATGCATCTTCTAAGCCTGATATGCATTCTGAAATGCACAAAACTGAGTTGTTCCATTCCTTTGAAGGCCGATGGAAATTTCTGCAAGCCCACCAATGTATATTTGCTCTTGTACATACAAACCTCTTTGTATATTTGACATATATAGGCGATATACAAGCAAAAAACTTGTATATAACATTTGCATATTCCTTTGCATGTACAAAGATGAATGTATATACAAATATGCATATATATACAAAATATAAAATATGAGAAATCCCAGCAATACAAAATACTTGAAGCTAAAAGATTTATGTGTTTTTTTGGGTTTTTTGCAAGGAATCTTCAAGCAAGATCTTAGGATTTTTTGACAAGGCTTGCATGAGTATTTGAAGAATTTACACCTTGTACATACATTTCCAAAAGATTTTCAAGGAAAATACAAGGTGAAATATTTGGCTCTGGACAGAGGAAAATAGGTCAACACCTGGGATGCTCCTGCATCAAACCCCCGGGGTTGTTGAAAAAAAAGTGAGTCCCTCACTTTGCTAGGGCTAGAGGAAAACCAAGATGATCCACCTCAGCCTGAGAAATCCAAGATGAATCTTCTTCCGGTCTGCCTTTCCACTTAACCAAATATTCTTTGTATTGCTTGCCTCTGGTACTGCATCTAACTCTGTTGTCCAAGATGTCTTCTATCTGCTCCAATTGTTGTTGTGGTAATTCTTTCTTCAAATTGTCTTCAATGTTGTCACTAGAATCTCCTTCATGATACTAATATAAGTCTACAATGTTGAAAATAGGTGATATACCTAATGTCTTCAGTAGCTCCTCTTCATATGCATTTCCTAAATCAAATTTCTTGAGTATCTTACATTCTCCAAACTTCTTCATCTTCAACTTGTTGTATGTCCCTACTAGAAATCTCTCTTTTCTTAGATATACCATTACTTCATCACTAGTTGAAAATTCTTTATGTCTCCTCTTTTTGTTTACTTGCTCTTTATACTTACTGTTCATCTCCTCCAAATGTTTCTTAACCTGATTATGGAATGTCTCCATGTGTCCTACAAATTCTTCTGGCTCTGTACTTCTCTTATTCTCCATACTGATGTCTCTCAACTTAGCTACTCCTCTGGGTTTACTCCAATTACAATCTCAAAAGGTGTCTTCCCTGTACTCCTATTCACTAAATTATTGTATGCAAACTTTGCCTGTGATAGAATTAGATCCCAATTCCCTATCTTCTCTCCTACCAAACATCTCAACAAGTTTCTGAAACTCCTGTTTACAACTTCTGTTTGTCCATTTGTGTAAGGGTGAAATACTGAATTGAACTTTAGGTCTATCTTCATCTTCTTCCACAATGTTCTCCAAAAGTATCCAATGAATCTTGTATCCCTATCTGAAACTATGCTCTTATGTAATCCATGCAATCTCACAATCTCCTTGAAAAATAGGTCAGCAACATGCATTGCATCAATTGTCTTCTTAGAAGATATGAAATGTGCCATCTTTAAAAATTTGTCCACCACTACAAATATAGAATCATGTCCTCTCTGTGTCTTCAGCAATCCTAATATGAAATCCATGCTTATGTCTTCCCAAGGTCTCTCCAGTACTATCAAATATTTGTACAAACCAATATTCTGACTATTCCCTTTTGCAACTTGAAAAACTCTACAACTCCGCACAAACTTCCTTACATCCTTATATAACTCAGGCCAAAAATAATGTTCACTTACCAAAGCCACTATCTTGTCAACTCCAAAATGTCCTGCTAATCCACCACTATGCTTCTCCTTGATCAAATTGTCTCTCATTGAACTCCTAGGTATACACAACTGATTTCCTTTGAACAACATATCATCCTAAATGAAATAATCCAACTGCTTACTTCTATCTGTCACAACAGGTTCCTTATATGCTTTCCATGGTTCTACAAAATCAAGATCTTCCTCATACATGTGCTTCAACTCTCATCTCTGTCAGCAAGTTCCTTCTACTCAATGCATCTGCAACTTTGTTTGACTTCCGACTCCTATGCTTCAATACAAATGTGTAACTCTGCATGAACTCTACCCATCTCATATGTCTCTAATTCAACTTTCCTTGACTGTTCAAATGCTGTAAAGCTTGATGATCTATATACAACACAAACTCCTTAGGCAACAAGTAATGTCTCCACTTCTTCAAGGCTTGAATTATGGCATAAAACTCCTAATCATAAACTAAATGTCTTCTCCTTGCATCATTCAACTTCTCACTGAAATATGTTACTGGTCTACCCTCTTGACTTAACACTACTCCTATTGCATTTCCACTTACAATATCACAATCTACTTGAAATACCTCATTGAAATCTGGTAATGCTAACACTGGTTGCTCTGTCACTTTCTACTTCAACAATTCAAAGCTTTTGTTTGCTCCTAATGTCCACTTAAATTCCTTTCTGTCACCTCTCATTGTCTCTGTCATCGGTGTGCATACTGAACTAAAATTTCTAATGAACTTCTGGTAGAAACTAGCTAATCCATGAAATGATCCAACTTCTCGAATACTCTTAGGTGTTGGCCACTCAATAATTGCTTTGACTTTCTGAGGGTCCATCTTTAATCCTTCCACAGAAATCACAAATCCCAAGTATACCAATTCTTCCTTTATAAAACTACATTTCTTGATGTTTATCAACAACTTCTCTTTTCTCAATCTCTGCAATACTTGTCTCAGGTGCCACAAATGTTCTTTTGTCTTACTAAAAATCAGAATATCATCCAAGTATACAATAACAAACTTACCCAAGAATTTCCTCAAAACTTCATTCATCAATCTCATGAAAGTAATTAGTGCATTAGTTAGTCCAAAATGCATCACTAACCACTCATACAATCATTCACTAGTCTTAAAAGCAGTCTTCCATTCATCTCCTTCTCTGATTCTGATCTGATGGTATCCACTCTTCAAGTCTATCTTTGTGAAATATTTTTCTCCACTCAAACAGTCCATAATATCATCCATCCTAGGTAATGGAAATCTATACTTAACTGTGATCTTGTTGATTTCTCTAGAGTTTGAACACATTCTCCATTCTCCATCCTTCTTCAGCGCTAACACTACAAGTACTGCACAAGGGCTCAAACTTTCTCTGATCAAACCTTTCCTCAACAATTCTTGTATCTGTCTATTCAATTCTGCATTCTCTGTTGGTGTCACCCGGTGTGCTGCTTTGTTAGGCAAACTAGCTCCAAGTATAAGATCCATATGATGACTGATGACCCTGATTGGTGGCAATCCTTTAGGTACATTATCTAATATGATGTCTTCATACTCTTTCAATAATTCAGTTACCTCCTCTGGCTGTGATTCTTCAATTTATGTGATTAGGGTTTTAGGCTTCTTAGGAATGAAAGCATAACACATATTCTCATGTCTCAAACCATCCAACAATTTTCTTCCATCTACCAAATAGATTCTAGCATTCCCACATAATTCACTCTTAGGTTCATCTTCCAAAGATATCAAGGTGATTTTCTTCCCATTAGATACTATAGTGTAAGTATTCTTCCTCACATCATGTATAGCTTTTCTATCATACTACCATGGTCTACCCAACAATATATGACATACATCCATAGGCATGATATCACACAATACTTCATCATGATAAGATCCAATATGAAATTTTACCAAACATTGTTCACTCACCAATACCTTATGTTCATCATGAATCCATGCTATCTTGTAGGGCTTAGGGCATTTCAATCTCTCCAGGTTCAACTTAGTCACCATATCCTCTAAAACCAAATTATTAGTACTACCACTATCAATGATAACCTTACAACATTTACCTCCTAATTTGCATCTAGTCTGGAACAACTTTTCCTTTGTGGTGGTTCCTCGGTTGTTTATGCTTGAAATAGTGCTATCCTCATGACAAGTGATTCTCCTTTCTCTAGTTTTCCAACTGAATTAGGTGATCCAACAAGTTCTTCTTCTACATAAGTTGCTCTTCCACTGTTCTCTATCTTCTTGCTTGTACTTCTCTGATGACATTCAAATGCTTTGTGTCCTTCACCTCCCTAATTAAAACAAGTTCCTCTGAATGTTCTCTTATCAAACCCTCAATTTTCTCTTATCAAACCCTCTTTCATATCTTCTATATCCTTCACTCCGATATGAATTATGATTCCCTTTGCGGTAGAAAGTTTTTTCATCTCTCCAGTATGCATTGTTATCTCTGTCTTCCTTATTGAATGTACTATCTTATTTGTTCTGCTCCACATATGATCTATCTCCTCTAGAATATGTTCTACCTCTTTGAAATTTACCTCCTCTTCCTCGCTGTCTCTGATCATGCTTCTTGTTCAACTTTTCTTCAACTTTCAGGGCAAACTAATATGTTTCTTCTATTGTTGTCATCCTTACCAAACTTCTAGCTCTTCTTGAATGTTAATTCTTAGTCTATTGATGTATCTTGCCACTTTCTCCTTGCTTACTTCACTATGTCTTGTCATAATGATCATCTTATGAAATTCTTTAGTATACTCCTTCACAGATTTCTCCTTTTGTCTCAGGTTTTGCAATCTCTTCAACAACTCCAACTCATAGTTAGCAGGTATAAATTGGTTCTTCAACTTTGTCACCATTTTATCCCATTTTATGATCTTTTCTTTTCCTCTTCTATTTCATTCCAACTAAACTTATTTCCACCAAATAGCAGCATGTCCTTTCAACTTAGTCTTCGCAAATCTCACCTTCTCTGGATCTTCAATTTCTTCATATTCAAAGTATTCCTCCAGATTCAAATTTCCAGTGTAATTCGATACTTCCATTCTAGGTCGCTTTCCTATCTTCGAAATAGTTCTCAACATCTTCACTTGATTTGATTCTTTTTCTTCTTTTAGGGTTTCTCCATTTTGATCAACGGATTGAAATTCTTCATCATCACTTTCAACATTAGGTCAAGGTGTTATTCCTCTTCTTCAATCTTCTTCAACAACATCCAATCAAACTTTCATTGTTTTCATCATTTCCATCATTTCATCCATCCTTCCAACTATAGTGCCTATAGTAGGCATTCTCCTCAGCGGCATCTCTTCCTAGGATCAAATGTAATTGCCTCAAATTCGACAATCGGGCTACAAGGTAACAAATGCCTCACAATTGACGATTAATTGACAACATAGGTAGACTGCCTCAGGTCGGTGATCTGTTCACAACAAGATCTTATGGAATGCCTTCAAAACTTCATTCCCAAAGGATTCAAACTTCACTCTGATACCACTTGGTGTGGTCACAGTCAGAGGGTTCATAGAATGAATTGTCTAGGCCATGCAACAAGAGTAAACACAATGGAAACAACTTAATTATAGAATGCAAATAATGGCTCAAATGCTCTATATATCATGTATGCAGAATACTTATATGTCAGAAACATGCGGGCTACAAAACAAGGGCTAACAGGGCTGATTACAGATAGTAAAGATATGGCATTGAAGCGCCTCTCAAGAATAAATCCTAAGAATAAAGCATCATATTATGATTCACTACTTTCCTAGACATCTAAGACTTGCTTATATATCATCTTCAAACTCAAGATTTCCTCCACGTTAGTCAAGAAATAAGTTACAATCTCCAATGAAGGTGTAACATGTAGGAATGAATAGGTCGGCCTTAAATAGCTAGTAATGCTTCGCAAATGATGGAAACTTGATGCAGATCTCAAGAAAGGTCAACTAGGTCTCAAACTATCTTGAATGATGTTTCATTTAGCTCCACAAGTTAGGGAAGTGCTCTAGAAACCTTCTGCTTTAGCTGGTTGTCTGTATGCTCTGTTATGTGAAAACATGTGATCTTTTGATAGTGATAACTTTTAGCAGACAAGTCCAAATAACCTAAATTTTAGATATGATGTAGCTGATGATGTCTAGATACTAAGTCATGCTCCACAAGATTTGAAATGCAAATGCAGAAAAATACAATACAAAAAGTTGAAACTGTTACTGACTGAACCGAACTGAACTAAATTGGAAAATGAAAGAAAACAAAGAAGAATGCAAATGTTTTTGGTTGATGTAAGATTTCTCTGCAACTTGGGATGCTTCTGCATCACATCATTTCAACATTTAAAACATTTTGATAATAGATACTTAATTTGAAATGATAAATGTACCATCAATGGTGTCGTATGTATACCTAAGATGCTTCACTTTAGTAGGGACAAGTAAAGATACAAGCACACAAAACGAGGGTGCAAAATCAATACAAAAGCTAAAAACTACTCTAAAAAATGCATCAAATGAAACTAAGCTAGTAGAAGAGGAGTCTAACATCCCAAATGGAATATTAGATATCCTTAAACATAATTAAAGAAAAACATCTCACTATTTTTTTAATTATCTGTAATTAAAGATATTACATTTGCAATTTCAAGTACAATACATATATTCAAATAATGGTCACTTCACATGTGACTAACAAAATTCCACATATAACAAATGGTCATATTTCTTACAAATTACAATTTTACCATTATCTCTTACAAAATAAGTATTGTATTCTTGTTCACAAGTCTTCGGCAATCAACTGCAGGAGAGAGAGCATCACCCTGGTGCTTTTCCTCCAACCATAGACCAACAGTCCCCCACACACCTTCCTTCTGGAAGTGGCCCTCCCCTTCATAAGGGTAATAGATAATGATAATCTATTGATTCAGTATGCCATCTGAGAACTAGTGATGTGTCCTAGCTAATAACAATCGGGTTTACAACTCTAGTCTAGATCTAGCTATGTATGACCCATACTATTGATCAACTATCTGGTACACCCTAAAATGACAATGCAAGCAGTGAATTTTGCATTACTTTGGCCAAAGTTTCATATAAATATATAATCGTATGTTCACTCACTCTTTTCTCGACTTGGAGACAACATTCTTATTTCTCAATTTATGTCATACAAATAAACTAAGTATTTTCGACTTGATTATATCATATTGGTCTTAAGGACATATCTTAATCCTTTATCTTCTAGTCATTTTGACAAGTCTAAGGTGAGAGCTTAGGTGACTATATAACATACATTGAGTACCTCTTTGTATCCTTGCAATCATGGGTCTATGACATCCTGTCATCTACTCAATGCCATTCTACCTACTTCCATGCTCATATGTGTTTTACTGATCCAGTCCAGGGTCATTTGAGTGGCATTTTTAGGAAAATACCAAAAATATAATATTTAGTATTTTCTACATCTTAGTAAATTGCATTTTCAAAGGCCTTCAAAGTGAAATTAGGGCTCGAGACTGAGTAGCTCAAACTAGATAATTAGTTTATCTTTCCTACGAGTCCAAGAAGTTTAAATTATGATAAAATAGCTAGGAGTTATGACCCTACCAAGGGGAAGATAAAAAAAATTCCTAATTTTTTAAGTTTTTTTGAATTTTTGTAATTAGTTTCACCTTGCAATAGCTCTTTTTATATTCCAAGGGTAATGTGACCCTTCATATGATATGTAAGCCTATATATTTCAAAGGGAAATGAATAAAAATTATTTTTTCAGAGGCAATTCACAACTCTCAGTGAGTTTGCCTATTTGCATACTCAATTCTTCTTTGTTTATTTTATTGCATTACAATACCACAGGCTCAGTGCTAGGTATTGTCTAGATCATCTACACTATCATAACCCCTATTTTTAATAATTAATTTTCAATTTAATATTACTATTTTAATGATCGTTGACTAAACTTTGACTCATATGCGTAATAGGAATATACTCTCGATAGAGAGAGTATCATCGAGGAGGGGGCGTCTAGCCAACTAATAGTGACTGTGGTGAAAGAAATTTACACACACAAGCACTTAGATGGCATATAGTTGCATAGTCATTGCATAAATTAATTTTATTGATATATTGTCTTCTTATTTTACTAGAAAAGAAAATCATTTAATATGTTATAGTTGTTATTTAATTAATTGTTAGTTAAAAATGCTCTCGTGAAATAAAAGTTATATATATATATAAAATTTGAAATTGTATGTGAGGGAAAAAATTATATTTTATTAATTATTATTTTTAGAAATAATTGTGTGGCAAATTAATTAATAAAATTATGTTTAATTATTAAATTTATGCCATTTTCAAAATTAGAATATATGTTTTATTTTATAACAATAGAAATAATTCATATAAAAAGAAAACAAAACTTAGAAAAAGAAAATAAAAGATAGAAACAAAGAAAACTTAGAAAAAAAAATAAAGCAAAAAAATAGAAAATCAGAAGCGACAATCAAGGGAAAAAGCCATGTTAAGAGAAAATGAAATTAGAATAATGCAAAAACAAAGTAGATAATTGAATTAGAAAGAATTAAATAAATAAATATTAGGAGTAATATTTATCTAATATATTATTTTAATAGCAAGTTTTCATGAGATAAAAGCAACAAAATAAAAAGATGACTATTTTATATTAGAAAATTAGAAAAGCTAATTCTTTATTATTAGATATTTCTAAATTGTGTGCATGAAACTCACAATTATTAGTAAGTTTATAATTAGTTCTTGCTATGAAAACTTGACTTTAATTATTGTTTTTTAAAATTGTATTTTACTTATTAAATCTTATCCAATTTAATTTAAATTTAGTTTTAGTGAATTTATGTGGTGATTAAGGAACTTGCTTTTTTGTGAGTGAAAAATATTTTTTTTTTTAAAACAAAATATTATTTAGAAAGATAAACTAATTAGGTATTTAGTAATAAATAAATTTAATAAGTGCCAATTAAAATTAGTAATAAATGTAGTTCAATTTTTTTAGAATTTAAGACTATCATTTTAGGGAAATGACTTTTATGAATTGTCATTAATTGATTTTACTATTAGTTTCCAAATTTCCTTTGAGTGCATTTTTACTTCTTAAGAACAATAGTGAATTTAGAAGGAACATTAGATATAAACAAATAGAGGAGAAAATGAAGGGATTTTGGAGGAGAAAAGGGAGGTAAGTTTACATTTTGGTGAGAATTTTCCTTGTAGGTGAAAGGAAGCTAGGTGTGCGGAAATTGCTTCCTACACTAATCTAATGAGGGGAGAGGTATAAAAATTCAATTTAATCCTTATCACTACAGCAACATACAACATCTAACAAAGTTATTACAACAATACACAAGAACTAGAAAGAATACAGAAGAAGAGAGACAAAGATTTACGGTGGGGAAAACCCTTATTAGGTGAAAAACCCCACACTCAGAAACCTGCACAATGTATTAACAAATCTGAAAGTTGTTTACAATACACTTGCAATGCAATCTTCAATGGTCTTCGACACTTATGTCTAGAGTCAATCCAGCAGCATAACAATACTTGTAAACCTATGATACAAACTCCATCTCCAAGCACCTGTTTATATAAAAAATACAAGGCAATATTGGACCTATCTTGGGATGGGCATCCAACTTGGCTTCATGGACCAAAAACCATGCCTAAGGACACTTGGTCAACATTGTAGAATGTGACTGACACTTGTCCATAGCTCCCATCCCAAAGAGGTTGCCTATTTCCAAAATGGGCTATGACAGATGCTCTTACGACACTTATGACCGTCATAGAATCTGTCATAGCGGTTACAACTTACAGTTGTAAGAGAAGCTGTTATACACATGCTATAAATAGTATATTCTCTTACAACATGTCATAGTCCACCTTGGGGCACCCAAATATGCCTTATTCAAAGATGATTCATGACACATGTCCTCACCTGTCTTACATGCTTCTATTTCTGACTCTTACATGTCATAAATCCATCATAGGAATCCGTCATAACCGTTTCAGTCAATATTCCCTTACACAATATGGAAGATGTTGACACATGGAAAAATGCTCCTACCACAAAGTGGGATGCCTATCTCCTCGTGTGAGGAAAAAATTACAAGTCATATTCCATGTAGGATTGACACATCACCGTGCCACATCCCACAATATGACAATATGGAATTTACAAATATTTATAACATAGGCAATTAAATAACAAATATAAACATTAATAATGTAAGGAATTACCAAGGTTGAGACACCTTAATTCCCAACACTCTCCCACTTGTCGAACACCTTGTAAGAGACAATAGAAAAATAGGATTTAACTATTATAAGCTGAGAGACCCATAGACTCCGAACACCATCTGAACTTATCTGTGCCCACTAGTTTCATCAACGCATATGCAACATTCTTCAAAGTATCTACCTTCTCCAAATTTACCTTTCCATCCTCAACCATGTCTCGTACAAAGTGAAACTGAACATCAATGTGCTTTGTTCTATCATTGAAAGTTAGATTCTTCACAAGGCAAATTGCACTCTGACTGTCACAACTGATCATGACCAGACTTGCATCAACACCAATATCAGAACACAATCTTTTAAGCTAAATGGCTTCCTTACAAGTATGAGTTGCTGCCATATACTTAGCTTCTATTGTGGACAAAGCAACAATAGGTTGTCACTTACTCATCCATCTAATAGCACCACCAAACAGTGTAAACACATAAGCACTGGTGGATCTCCTACTGTCAATGTCACCTACCTAATCTAAATCCACAAATCCACAAATATCAACAGAATGCAGAGGTCCTAAAACATTACCATGATAGCAAATGGAATACTCGGAAGTACCCCTCAGATATATGAACACTCGCTTAACTGCATCCCAATGAACTTGTCCAGGATTAGCCATAAATCGACTAAGGACTCCCACTGCTTGGGCAATGTCTGGTCTTGTGCAGACCATAGCATACATCAAACTTCCAACAACACTAGCATAAAGTACTCTTCTCCTATCCTCTACCTCACTAGGAGAGTTTGGACAATCCTTAACAGACAACTTTATCCCCAAAGAAACGAGAACACACAATGGTCTACAATCTTCCATGCTGAACCTGTCCAACACGGTCTTCACATACTTACTCTGGCTTAGTCAAAGTTTTTTGTTGGTTCTGTCTCTTCTGATTTCCATTCCTAGAATGTACATGGCTGCCCCTAAGTCTTTCATTTCAAGTTGTGCTGACAACTGAGATTTAAAATCATAAATCATATTCTTACCCTTCCCAATGAGCAACATATCATCAACATACAGTGCAACAATGAGATGACGATCACCATCAAACTTATAATACACATAGTGATCCCATTTCGATCTCACAAATCCAATTAACAACACAAAGGCATCAAACTTCAAGTACCATCTCCTAGGGGATTGCTTTAAACCATACAAAGACTTTTTAAGTTTGTAAACCAAATTTTCTTTACCTTTCACCATGTAATGCTCTGGCTGTGACATGTAGATTTCTTCCTCCAAGTCACCATGAAGGAAAGTTGTCTTCACATCCATCTATTCTACCTCTAAGTCATAAGCTGCTGTGAGAGACAACAAGAATCGAATGGATGTCAGCATTGCAATGGGAGAGAAGATCTCACCATAATCTATACCCTCCACTTGTGAATACCCCTTTGCAACCAATCTGGCCTTATACTTCTCAACACTACCATCTACACCAAATTTCTTCTTGAATGCCCATTTGCATCCAACAGGTTTCTGTCCAGGAGGCAAAGGCACCAAGCCCAAAGTTTGATTCTTTTCCAAAGAAGCCATTTCATCCTCCATGGCCTTCTTCCAGGAACCTACATCTTTCATGTCCATAGCCTCTGATATAGTTCTAGGTTCATCATTGTTAGTAAGCAAAGCAAAAGCACAACTAGAATCAAGTAATGTAAAACCAAACCTTTTAGGTTGCTTTCTTATCCGTGTAGACCTCCTCAAGAGCTGAAGTTGAGGTTCAGCTTCTTCATCTGAGCTTTTAGAGCTGCTAGAGCTCTCCTCATCATTAGGTCCAACATTGTCTTTTTGTTCAGTCTTCTCAGGGGTGAGAGGAAACTGAACATCCTCTTTCTTTTCTTTTTCTTCTGGCTGTAAAACAATGGAAGAAGGTGTAAGCTCTCTAAAGATGACACTTTTGCTATACAACACTTTTTCAGCCACAGGGTCCCAAAGTTTGTATCCTTTCACACCGACACCATAGCCAATGAAGATACACTTAACAGCCTTGTTCTCCAATTTTGACCGCTTCTCCCTAGGTACATGTACATATGCCTCACAACCAAAAACATGAAGATGCCTTATTGAAGGCTTTCTACTAGACCACACCTCCATGGGTGTCTTTCCAACAAGAGCTGATGTAGGAGATCTATTAACAAGATAGCAAGTAGTGGCAACAGCTTTAACCCAAAACTTTTGTTCTAAGCCAGTTCCACTAAGCATACTCTTAGCCTTCTCCATTAGTGTCATGTTCATCCTTTCTGCAACTCCATTTTGCTACAGGGTGTATGGAGTTGTCTTATTTCTTTCAATCCTGAGTTCCTTGCAATATTTATCAAATTTTTTAGAATAGAACTCACCACCATTGTTAGTTCTCAAACACTTAATCTTCTTACCAGTCTGATTTTCAGCAAAGGCCTTAAACTCCTTAAACTTACTATAGACTTCAGATTTGCTTCTGAGAAAATAAATCCATGTCCTTCTACTGTAGTCATCTATGAAAGATACAAAATATATAGATTTTGATAATGAAGGAACATTAATAGGACCAAATACATCAGAATGAACAAGGTCCAACACACCAGAAGACTTGTGAGAACTTGAATAAAATTGAACACGGTTTTGCTTTCCATAAATGCAATATTCATAAAAGTTGAACTCAAGATTACAATCATCTAACCCCTCAACGAGGTTTTTATTTTTCAGGGTACATAGACCCTTCTCACCAATGTGGCCAAATATCTTATGCCATAACATTGTCTTTTCCACAAGAAGTTTAACTTCCAAGGCATGATTACAAACATTAGAACTAGAAACAACAGATCTCTTAATTGCTCATTCAGATGTTGGGGATGAAGTGACTTCTGTCCTCTTCTTTGAATCAGAAGAACTATTGCATTGTGAAATGCATGCCTCCAGCTGAAACAGAGTACCTCTCCGAGTACCCTTAGCAAGCACCATAGCTCCTCTAGTCATCTTGCATCCTTCTTTTGAAAAGACAACCTGCACACTTGCATCATTTAAATTACTTACAGAAAGTAGGTTCTGTGCTAAGCTTGGGATATGCATAACCCCAGAGATCCCCTTCACTCTACCATTAAGGAATCAGATAGAGACTCTTCCATGACCAATAATCTTCATATGAGAGTCGTCACCCAAGTACACCTTTCCACCATTGAACCCCTCATACTTAGTGAACTCGTCTCGATGCAAGGTCATATGGAATGATGCACCAGAGTCAATCAGCCACACATCATCAGATGCATGGGTTGCCAGGGCTGCGATGAAGGCATCACCATCATTTTGTGATTTGTCAAAATCTAAATCAGGAGCTTTCTTTTTCTTCTCCTCCTCTTTACATTCCTTTCAGAAATGCCCAGATTTACCACAGTTCCAACATATAGCCTTGGACTTTCTAGGAGATTTAGATCTCCCATGGGATTTGGATCTACCCTTCTTATCTTTCTTGTCCTTCTTTTTCCCTTTCTCCTTAGGTCTTCCACGAACTATAAGAGCATCTTTGGCTGCATCAGAAGACTTTCTCCGCATCTCTTTGGATAACAATGAAGAAATCACTTCATCCATTTTGAATGTGGATGCGGTGCTTCCAATAGCCATGACAAGGTGATCCCACGAGTCTGACAAAGAACATAACTTCTTTCTCAGAAAAAGTTTATTAACCAAGGATTTGGCTTGATACACATCTCCTAACTTCTTCCAAAGCAAGGTTGCAGTCTTCTCCTCATGGACATTTAACAACACAGAATTAGCAAGACTAAGTCTTATGAGACCCTTAGCCTTCTGATCCTTGAGATCCCAGTCATCTTATGACATTGCAGCTGGTTTAGTTTCATTAACACTTTCCCAAAGGTCTTGGTCTACAAGCATATCTTCTATCTTGAGCTTCCACAGCTCGAAATTAGTGCCATTGAATTTCTCCACTTCAAATCTTCCGGATGTGCTTTCCATCTCCTTGCTACAATAGAAATCAGAATACTCTACACAAACTCCCACTCAACTTAAGATCAGCTCAAAAAACCCCTACCCAATAGCTAAGACCAAAACTAGCCAGGCTCTGATACCAACTGAAAGGAAGCTAGATGTGCGGAAATCGCTTCCTACACTAATCTAATGAGGGGAGAGCTATAAAAATTCAATTTAATCCTTATCACTACAACAACATACATCATCTAACAGAGTTCTTACAGTAATACACAAGAACTAGAAAGAAGACAGAAGAAGAGAGACAAAGATTTACGGTGGGGAAAACCCTTATCGGGTGAAAAACCCCACACTCATAAACTTGCACAATGTATTAACAAATCTGAAAGTTGTTTACAATACAATTGCAATGCAAGCTTCAATGGTCTTCAACACTCGTGTCTAGAGTCAATCTGATAGCATAACAGTACTTGTAAACCTATGATACAAACTCCATCTCCAAGCACCTGTTTATATAGAAAATACAAGGCAATATTGGACCTATCTTGAGATGGGCGTCCAACTTGGCTTCATGGACCAAAACACACACCTAAGGACACTTGGTCAACATTGTAGAATGTGCCTAACACTTGTCCACAACTCCCATCCCAAAGAGGTCACCTATTTCAAAAATGGGCTATGACAGATGCTCTTACGACACTTACGACCATCATAGAATCTGTCATAGTGGTTACAACTTACAGCTGTAAGAGAATCTGTCATACACATGCTATAAATAGCATATTCTCTTACAACATGTCATAGTCCACCTTGGGGTGCCCAAATATGCCTTATTCAAAGATGCTTCATAACACATGTCCTCACCTATCTTACATGCTTCTATTTCTGACTCTTACATGTCATAAATCCGTCATAACCGTTTCCATCAATATTCCCTTACACAACATGGAAGATGCCAACACATGGAAAAATGCTCCCACAAAGTGGGATGCCTATCTCCTCATGTGAGGACAAAATTACAAGTCATATTCCATGTAGGATTGACACATCACCGTGCCACATCCCACAATATGACAATATGGAATTTACGAATATTTATAACATAGGCAATTAAATAACAAATACAAACATTAATAATGTAAGGAATTACCAAGGTTGAGACACCTTAATTTCCAACAGTAGGATCAAAAATAAATAAATTACATTAGGCATTATTTGTTTAATTATATTGATTGCATTCCAGGAGAGGATTTTGGATGAGCAATTGTGATAATTTTGGGCAATGTTCATTGCAAAGGATTGAAAGTTTGAGATCTTCATCAAAGAAAGAAAATTATGCAAGATTTTAGGAGATTGTGAAAGCATGATTTTAGGAGCCAAAAATGGAGTGTCATATTTGGAGAGTCAGTTATGATTTGAGTAACTTTCTATATTATGGTGGATTTGATTCTCCATGACTAGGCATTGTAACTCATTGTTTTGAGTTTCCTTTTGGTGGATTCTTGTACTGGAACTCCTATAAATTGAAGGCTTGAGAATTTATTTAAAGGGGAGTTTTATGCAGGGTTATGCAGTGAACTTTTCCTCCAGAGGAGCAAGATGTAAATCTCCATGTTAAGGCTTTGAGTCTGCAAGTGTATTGTAACATGTTTGTGGTTGTAGATTAATACATTGGTTCGATGCTTTGGAGGGTGGGGTTTTTTACCCGAAAGAGTTTTCCCCATGTATATTGGTGTTTCTTCTCTTCTGTCTATTTTCTTCTTCTTTCATGTTCTTAAAGTGTTAATTTACATGTTGTTATGATGTTGAAATTTTCTTAGATCTATAAGCTACATTATCTTTCCTCTAAGGGTTAATGAGATGGGAAATCCACTATGTCTGTTTCCTCTTTAAGGGCATAGTAGTATGTGCTTGCATCAAGTTATTCAATATCTATTTAAGTAAAATATAGGATGTTGTAAGGTTTACATGTTAAAAGTTAACCTATGATTGATGTGATATTCTTATATGAGCCTACATGGCTAAATATTGTAAGGCTTAGTCCTCTTATTTAAACTTTTTTTGTTAATAGATGTATTGAATCACTTTGGATGATTGTATAAAGGTATTATTCGCAAGTTGTGATATTTGTGAGAAGAAGGTTAATTATTTTCCTTTTTCTCACTATTTTATAAGAATATAATTCTAGTTAATTATTTATGGATTGAAATTATTTTTTCATTGGTTACTTTTAGTAAGTGGTATTTTACGGACTTTACATTTGGTATCAGAGTGTTTCGGGTTCAACACTCAGGCCTTGTATCTTCTACGCTTAGGTTGCATTGTAGTAAAAGCCTTAGGTGTATCGAATAGAGAACCTAATTATGGGTCAAGATTCTTTTTGATAAGTTGATGATTCTTATATAGTTTAGTTGAAACTGAGTAGAAGTTGAGACGTAGTTTGATCATTCTAGAGGTGTGAGACCTCTTCACCTTAGTCGCATTTTCATAAGATTTTCTATTAAGAGTAATGGGGACTATTTGAAGTAAGCCAAGATAGATAATATATATGATGACAACCCATGAATGATGATGTGACAATAAAAGTGAATTAATAAGAGAAATATATTCAGAAGAGAGATCTCTCTGATGACATAAAGGATGAATGAGTTGATAAGATACAAGGGAAGAAGAAAAGATGAAAATTTTTGATAAGAGACAGAAGGAAAATCCCCTGTGAAGTAAATAAAGTCAATAATAATGGATAAATATTGGTTGAGCCTTCTTGAAGGTAGGAAACCTAAGATGGATATTTTAAAGGCAAGAATGTTTGTAACAGTACTAGGCTTTGGGAAAATTAATTGTTGAGCAACGTCTTATTCTTTCAAGATATGGATCTAGTACTAGAATCCACAAGATATTTGAAGAATGCAATGTTGAGATGCCTTACAGGCCTTCATTAATAAGGATGATTAGATAAGTTTTCTCAATTTGCCTTACAGACAAGGTAGGAATGATTGATGTGGTGAATCATGTATGCTTGATTGTTATTAGTGAGAGTACTTATACATATGTACTATATGAGACTGATACTTTTCTTGTGCAAGTAATGCACATGTGCAATAATGTACTTCTCATGCTTTGTGCAAGTGACACATCTATATGAGTGATTGTATTCATATTATAGAAAAATTGCTGCCTTAAATGTACTTATCATATTTATTATTTTTATACTTGAATAAGAAATATTCACTATACTTATACTAATATGAGTAATGCATATTTCATATTGTTGTTGTCCTTGTGCGAGTGATGCACTAGAGTAAGTTATTGATTCCTTTGTGTAGATAGAGCACTTGAGTAATGATTACATTCATAATTTGTGTGTGAGATACACTTTTTATATCATTCTATTATTTGGATCAAGTAATGATCACTATAATTATATTAATGTGATTTATGCATATTTCATATTTTGTGTGAATGATGCACTACAAGTAATTTATGTATTCATACCTTGTGTGAGTTATGCACCAAGGGTTCATGCATTCTTATTGTTAATTATTCATTGTGCATTTGTGCATGTTATGCACTATCATATTTATCTGGTCTATATTTTATATAATTGAAATAGATTATTCTTGTTGAATGTGTTGTATGTGATAAGCTTTAAGGTTACCTTCTGGGACAAGATGCTAAATGTAGAATAATAGAGAATGTTGATCCTCTTTTCAGGATTTGACTGATATTTTTAAAGTGCTTTGGCCAAAGCTATGTATTCATTGAAATAGATGAATGTAAGCCTAGCAAAATTTATAGTATATGTTTCTCTGCCACATCCTGTATGCAAGAAATATGTTCATTCTAGTTTAGAGTGCATATAAGGTATCATGCATGCATCGAGAGTTTCCCTCCTACCCTTTTGTTCTAGGTTGCTAGGCACCTCATGCAGGGTCAGGTATTCTTCAAGTTAGGAAGAATTCTGGGGAAGTGTAGTGCTTCATGGTTGGGTGGAAAAGCACCTTAACCATGCTCTTGACTTTCAGCTTGCAGAAGACTAGTAGGTTATGGCAGCTCAAGACAGATTGAATATTTGATTTTCTTTATGTAATTTAGAAGATGGATATATATCATTGTATTGATCATTGTATGGCTTGTTTTGTCAATTGATGTAGTTGCACTCTTTGATGCACTCTTGTTGCATTTGTAAAACAATAAAGGATTATACATATTAATAGAAAGATTCAATTTCCATTTATAGACTGAGTTTTATTCCATTATGGTTATTCTTAGTGGTATGTGTTGATGTGTAAAATTGCACAGGTTCCAACACCAATATGGGAAGTTTCAGGAATGTGGGACTTGCTACCTGAAACAACCTCCAGATTTTAAAGAAGCTGGCTCTTCTCTATCTTGAATGGGTTTTGGGAAAAGGATAGAAACTAACAGAATTACATATACAATGAAAGCAAATCTATCTATGGCAATGCACCTGAATAAAGTGTTTCTCTCAACTAAGCACAGTGAAGCTATCCTTAAAATTCAGTTACATTAAAGAGCAGATACTGCATGATTAACATAAATAGATGAAAATGAATAAACTCAAAGGCTTACAATCAGACAATTTGCAATGACACAGAAAATATCAACCAAGGCATAGAACTCAGTCTTTCTCATTAATTTTCCAGCAACATAAGAGGCACAGATACATGACCAGTTACATTTACTTTCTGAATCAAGAATAAGAAAATAAAGGAAAATGATATTCACTGATCACCGCAAAAGTCTCAAACTTCTCTTCTTAAATCTCTGACAGAAAACTCTAGCAAAATTATCTCTAAATGAATCTATCTCTCGATCTATTACAAATGTTACATATTTATAGCACAAGATCAAATCTAGATTGTCTGCAACAATTGAATCCCAATGGCCCAACCAAACTGGAGATAACTGGGAGTCTCTGACAGCTAAGATCTTTTAGAATCTCTGACCATTGCTCCTTCCTGCAAGCCCATTAGCTGTGACGAAACATATGTGGCATACCTCCTCCTATAAGGAACAGACACTTGGCGGCCTCCGCATTCTTGAAATAATAAACTCCATGACAGATGGAAGCGTCCACGCTCATAACTTGAAACTCCTTCATTTCTCAGGAAGAAATAGGAAACTGACACTTGGCAGCTTCTGCAGCAACTAGAAACATATACGTGTCTTTCCCCGCAGCTTTTCACTTAACTCTGTCTTTGTATCCGGGTGGCCAGCAGGTGACAACTGTCGCGATCCGCTACTTTGTAAATTATAGACACAGTTAGGAATGGGGCCCACAACTCTCCATACGCTACCTTTCAAACAGGGACAAGTGGCAGCCTCCACAACAACTACTAACTGGTACATGGCGGCTTCCGCTACACTTGAAGCATTATAAGATACTCCTTGAAACTCAAATGGAGGTTGACACATGTCGGGCTCTGCATCATTTGAGAAACATTTATTATCGTCAAAGGAAAAGTTAGAAAGATTTTACTTTGGCGCTGCATCCACCATGTGGCACATTCCACAGCACTGATACTCTACATTGGGGCCCACCTCCATCCTTTACTTTGCATCAAAAGATACAGAAACAGATACGTAGAAACTGACACTTGGCAAGCTCCGTAGCAACACAAAAGACACATGGCTTCGTCCGCGCTCATGCTGAAACATTTAGGGAGTGCCTCCGCTTATGACATGTGGTGCCTTCTGTAGCTTTGTAAATTAGAAACAAAATAGAAACATCTTCCGCTACGTGGCATGCTCTGCTTAAAGTTGTAACTTAGAAACAAAATGTGGCTTGGAACTGGGGCTCGACACTAGGTGGATCCCATGAATCCCGCGACTCTGGCAAAATGAAACCCTCGCAGCCATACTCAGACACATTCTTTAACACATTCTGTAACCCACGGATGCGCTACTTCTGAAACAAAATGTAGAGTCTTAAACTCTATAGTATGTATTTAATATTTTTTGTATGTTGAGACCTTTTCCTTTTGTTTAGTATTTTGATCTACCGATGATGATAACAAGTAGTATGGGATGCTTGTTTTTCATCATAACAATAATTGTTTAGATGTCTCATTTGAGTAGGCATGTTGACAAAGTGAACATAATTGTTTTCCTTCTATATATAAATGTTCTGAAATATTAAAAAAATTGGTTAAGCTATATTGCACCATCGAAATAGATGGATATTGTACCATGGAAATAGATGGATATTGCACCATTGAAATAGATAGATATTGCACCATTGAAATAGATGGATATTCTACCATTGAAATAGATGGATATTGTACCATTGAAATATATGTATATTCAACCATTGAAATAGATGGATATTGTACCATTGAAATAGATAGATATTTCACCATTGAAATAGATGGATATTATACCATTGAAATAGATGGATAATGAATGCCTAGTTTATGTGTTATATGTAATTCAGAAATGGATATATCATGTATTGAACCTTTGTATGACAAGGAATGAAATTGTACTTCTCTATGAATTATGACTGCATTTAAAAAAATTGTAGAAATTGTACATTTTTGAGTATTCCTATCAATAGAAAGTTCTTTTTCTCTCAATTATAGATCAAGATTTACTTTTGTTGATAAATGGTTTTATCATTATTGAAATCATGATGAACTTCTTATCTTTGATCTTTCTAATCATGTAATGATCTTTTTATATGTTGAAAACCTGTGATCTTATCTTTTATGTTTCAAGTGGAAGACATTGTTGTAAATTGTGATATTTCTATTATTGAGACTTTTTGATTTGCCAATGATGATAACAAGTAGTATGGGATGCTTGTTTTTCATCATAAGGGCAATTATTCTGCTATCTCATGCGAGTAGGTATGTTGGCAAAATGAACATAATTGTTTTATTTTATGAAAATGTTTGGGATATGAATAAGATTTTATGAAGGAAATGATTTAGCTTGCATGATTTTATTCATCTATTTGATGAACAATGACATGCTAATGATGTGTGCAAGTGAATGAATGTTCGACAGAGGAATTTTTGTAGTTATGAACAAACAAGTGCTTGTAGCAATGACACATTGTTAGGTAGGCCAATTTTGACTTTGACGTAAAACAGAATTAAAGACGTATGAAATTTTATCTTCAATTAAGTCGATCATTGGGATGATGATTCTTTTAAGGGGGAAAGGATGTCATAACCCCTATTTTCAATAATTAATTTTCAATTTAATATTACTATTTTAATGATCGTTGACTAAACTTTGACTCATGTGCGTAACAGGAATATACTCTTGACAGAGAGAGTATCATCGAGGAGGGAGCATCTAGTCAACTGATAGCGACTATGGTGAAAGAAATTTGCACACATGGGCACTTAGGTGGCATATAGTTACATAGTCATTGCATAAATTAATTTTATTGATATATTGTCTTCTTATTTTACTAGAAAAGAAAATTATTTAATATGTTATAGTTGTTATTTAATTAATTGTTAGTTAAAAATGCTCTCGGTGAAATGAAAGTAATTTAAATTATATATATTAATTTTATTTGAAATTGTATGTGAGCGAAAAAATTATATTTTATTAATTATTATTTTTAGAAATAATTGTATGGCAAATTAATTAATAAAATTATGTTTAGTTATTAAATTTATGCCATTTTCAAAATTAGAATATATGTTTTATTTTATAACAATAGAAATAGTTCATAGAAAAAGAAAACAAAACTTAGAAAAAGAAAATAAAAGATAGAAACAAAGAAAACTTAGAAAGAAAAAAAAACAAAGCAAAAAAAATAGAAAATTCATGGGAAAAAGCCATGTTAAAAGAAAATGAAATTAGAGTAATTTAAAAACAAAGTAGATAACTGAATTAGAAAGAATAAAATAAATAAATATTAGGAGTAATATTTATCTAATATATTATTTTAATAGCAAGTTTTCATGAGATAAAAGCAACAAAATAAAAAGATGACTATTTTATATTAGAAAATTAAAAAAGCTAATTCTTCATTATTAGATATTTCTAAATTGTGTGCATGAAACTCACAATTATTAGTAAGTTTATAATTAGTTCTTGCTATGAAAACTTGACTTTAATTATTGTTTTTTTAAATTGTATTTTAATTATTAAATCTTATCCAATTTAATTTAAAGTTAGTTTTAGTGAATCTATGTGGTGATTAAGGAACTTGCTTTTTTGTGAGTGAAAAATATTTATTTTATTTTAAAACAAAATATTATTTAGAAAGATAAACTAATTAGGTATTTAGTAATAAATAAATTTAATAAGTGCCAATTAAAATTAGTAATAAATGTAGTTTAATTTTTTTAGAATTTAAAAATATTATTTTAGGGAAATGTCTTTTATGAATTGTCATTAATTGATTTTATTATTAGTTTCTAAATTTCTTTTGAGTGCATTTTTACTTTTTAGGAACAATAGTGAATTTAGAAGGAACGTTAGATATAAATAAATAGAGGAGAAAAAGAAGGGATTTTGGAGGAGAAAAGGGAGGTAAATTTACATTTTGGTGAGAATTTTCCTTGTAGGATCATAAATAAATAAATTACATTAGGCATTATTTGTTTAATTATATTGATTGCATTCTAGGAGAGGATTTTAGATGAGCAATTATGATAATTTTGGGCAATGTTTGTTGCAAAGGATTGAAAGTTTGAGATCTCCATCAAAGAAAAAAAACTATGCAAGATTTTAGGAGATTGTGAAAGCATGATTTTAGGAGCCAAAAATGGAGTGTCATATTTGGAGAGTCAGTTATGATTTGAGTAACTTTCTATATTACGGTGGATTTGATTCTCCATGACTAGGCATTGTAACTCATGGTTTTGAGTTTCCTTTTGGTGGATTCTTGTACTAGAACTCCTATAAATTGAAGGCTTGAGGAGTTATTTAAAGGGGGGTTTTATGTAGGGTTATGCGGTGAGCTTTTCCTCCAGAGTAGCAAGATGTAAATCTCCATGTTAAGGCTTTGAGCCTGCAAGTGTATTGTAACATGTTTGTGGTTGTAGATTAATACATTGGTTCGATGCTTTAGAGGGTGGGGTTTTTTACCTGAAAGGGTTTTCCCCACGTATATTGGTGTTTCTTCTCTTCTGTCTATTTTCTTCTTCTTTCATGTTCTTAAAGTGTTAATTTACATGTTGTTATGATGTTGAAATTTTCTTAGATCTGAAGCTACATTATCTTTCCTCTAAGGGTTAATGAGATGGAAATCAACTATGTCTATTTCCGCTTTAAGGGCATAGTAGTATGTGCTTGCATCAAGTTATTCAATATCTATTTAAGTAAAATATAGGATGTTGTAAGGTTTACATGTTAAAAGTTAACCTATGATTGATGTGATATTCTTATATGAGCCTACATGGCTAAATATTGTAAGGCTTAGTCCTCTTATTTAATCTTCTTTTGTTAATGGATGTATTGAATCACTTTGGATGATTGTATAAAGGTATCATTCACAAGTTGTGATATTTGTGAGAAGAAGGTTAATTATTTTCCTTTTTCGCACTATTTTATAAGATTATAATTCTAGTTAATTATTTATGGATTGAAATTGTTTTTTTCATTGGTTACTTTTAGTAAGTGGTATTTTACGGACTTTACATACACATGCAAGATTCTGACATTTAAGCCACAGGGTTTTATGATTAAAGACTCTATGTCTTAATTTAAGAATATAAGCATTCAACTCATAATCTATCGAGGATAATCAATAGTTTCAAATACCAATGAATTGAATACACTTCCTCGTGTATATCAAAAGATAACATAATAATAAAGTAATCTATATCATGACTTTTCATTGCTATTGTGAGTATATCTCACAAAAATCTTGTGGCTATTCTTAGCCTAAGAATGGGTTAAAGATTATTCCTCTATAAAACTCGAATACATATAGTTTGAAATAACTCTAGATTAGCTTCTAAAAACAACTCATTCTTCTTTATATATTTGAAAATAGTGGTCTAATGTCAAGTGCTCCTACACAATGACTTCGACTCAATAACTAGCTCTTTAAAGATTTCCAAACACACTCTATGCCTTCTTGGTTAGCTACTGTTGTGAGAAGAAAACTCTAATTATGACGATGACCTTCTCTTAGGTTTCTATTAAGTCTACATTGTCTCATAATAAAATTTCTACAACCCAACGTGGTTTTTTTCTAGTAGTCAATCACTTCTTGTCGATTTATTCCTTACATAGCTGGGCTCTAAGTTCCTTGGCACAATCAACCACATTTAAGGCATAGTTGGCCTCTACATAATTCATAGTCAGCCTCTTATAAAACATAGTCGGCCTCTTATAAAACATAGTTGGTCTAATAAGAGACATTCAGCCTCTCTTATAAAACACAATTGGTCTAATATATAAGACACAGTTGGCCTCTTATATATATCTCAATTGACCTTACAATAACAACACAATCTTACTATCAAACTAAGGTTGTTGTAGGAAGTAGCTACATTTAAAATAACAAGAGACTTAGGCATAGTCCATGAGTATTACCCTATGAAGCTTGTCATGCTTCACTATTAATGAAAGGATAATAAATAACTAAGACACAACCGTGAGATTCTTTACTCAGAGGCATTGAATTTCTTAACATTTGCAAAAGCATAAACTATATGACAAAGAATAGATAAATATATAGAGTTAAACATACTATTCCTCATTCTAGTTACGGTAAAAATAATATAGAAACAATAATCCTCTGTAGAGTATAAACAACCAGTATACATTTACTTAGGCTCAATAATAATCTACTTGCCAAACAACAATCTAACACAATTCTCTTTACTTCTTTCATTCTTACTAATCTAATTGAATAAAAGGTAGATTTATTTACTGTCATAGTCTACAGAATGTATCACTAGTAGAATTATGGCAAATAAATGACTAAGTGACTAAAACTTTTAGTCACAACAACTAAAAATGACTAAATTCTACTAATTTTTTTGCAACTCAGCTATAAATGAGTAAATAAATGACTAATTTGGTCGTTGACTAAAAAATTATTTAGTCAGACAAATAAAAATGACTAAATAGTTAGTCATTTATTTATCACAATCCATTTGAATAAATTAGTTAAGGAATCAAAAATCAATAGACCGCCAAAACACTCTAAAACTTTAATAAACATACTCTGAAACTTTTGTCAAAATCTTATTTTCAGGCATAGCCCGCCAAAATGGACTTTTCATTTTAATAAACATACTCTAAAACCTTTGTCCAAACCTTATTTTTAGGCGTAGCCTGCTAAAATGGAGAAGTGTTTCAGTAAAGAATGACAGAGAATGGTAAGGAGATGTGTGTGACAGGAGGCATAGGATTCATTACTACTTATCTGATTCCTGCTCTGCTCAACAAGGGTTACATTATTCGTGCTACTATTTGTAATCTAGGTATTTAATTGACATATATTTGCATAATCTCAAATTCCTAATTCAGATGCTTTTGAAGTATCAATGTATGCTATATAGGGTTTAGAATGATTTCTTTTAATTTAAAAAAATAAATAAATGATGTATTTGCCTATGATTAGATAATGTGGAAATCTCCTAAATCTGCCCCAGCTCACTGTCCTCTTTGGCACTGTATTCATTACTCCAGTTGCTAGGGTTTTGCATGTGACATCTTTAATATCTTCATGACAGTGGCTTTTAAATAGATCTCAGTCTTTAGTTTAATCTTTATCATGGTAACCCTTGAGTTCCATAATCCATCTTCAATCTCTTCTAAGAACATTGTCTTAAGCTAGATTGCATGGTATGCATATAAAGAAAGTCCTTCATACCTACCATTGTTCTAAACCACCACTCACTGCCTTGATTAAAATGTTGCCTCCATAAGCACAATAGCATGTTTTAAAATCATGGTTGCCAGTGATTGACCATCAAGGTCACTAGTTTCATCAAGATACAATAAGATTTTTGTCTTCAAACTCAAGGCATTATGCAAGATAACATCATTGTGAATTGTATGTTGTGTAGGGTTTGATTTTCTTGCATATTTATTGCTTTGCTAACTTCCTTTAAGACTGGATATTTCACCCTCAACTACAATCTCAAACAGCTCACTCACTGTCACTTGAAGATTCCTTTCATGAACATCCTTCTATAAAATCAAACCATGCCCTATAGACTTCCTACTTACTACAGGGGACTCATTGTTTCATGGTATTGTGGGTCTTAAGGTCCTTCAACCTTATTATCACTACTTGACAATCCACAAGGTATTATTCACTATTCTCCCATCTTTGATGAGTCTCAAAACACTATTCAAACATGCAATCCACTACCTCCATTATACAATGGCTAAGAAGAAACATTGAACCTGTGATTACCACTGTTACTTCATTTGGACAGTCATTCCCTGATTACATTTGCCTTGTCTAACATTGTTAATAGCATTTGAAAAACCCTTAAGGTCAGCAAGGGGGTAAGGAGACTCACTATTAAAATCTCCACTTTACTATGCAAGGTTTGAGCTTTATTATATTGTCACTGCTCAGCCTCTTTTTGATTGTCACACCTCAAGTGACTGTCATTCTTCTTACCATAGATTGTATTTACAAATGTCATTGAGCTACATAGTGTGCTTGTTATTGGCTACAATCTTTAGATTGCAAGATTTTATTATTGGCTACAATGTCTCAATCTTTTTGGTATTGCAACCTTGCTAATCCACTAGAGTTATGGTTTATGTTTCTATAGAGGCCTAGGGTTTGTACCCTAGTCATGCTCTTACCAATGATTTTTTTGGTATTAAAAAAAACCTTAAATCTTGGGTCAGAAAATTAGCTATCTTGACAAGGTGTGGTATGATCTTGGATTGTATCCTAGAGTGTGTGGTAAGCTTGTGTTTGATCATTAAGGTATGTAAACCTGATCAAGGAAATGTATCCTATATAGCATGGGTCTTGCTTTAATACTTCCCATAATGGTTATTAGCAGATCACATTATTATAGTTTTTGGTAACCCAAGATTGCATTCAAGTCTGTAACAAACTTGGTCTGTAGTTTAAGCTGTACACTTTTAAGTAACATTCATAAGGTTTATAAAATTTTGATCACTCTCTAGAATAGCCCATTAAACATGGGTTGTACTTGAATGCACTACATAATTGATATAACACAACCACTTTGCATATCAACTAGAGTTATAGGCTCTTTATTGCAGCAAGAGGTAATCGCTCTTGGATCGTGCTATCATTACATTGTAACCTATTAAACTTGAGTCAACCTAAATGCACCCATTTATGATTGACATCTAATTGTGATGACAATGATTAATTTGTACATGAATTGTGCTCATATGAGTGCCTCCATTTCTATCACAACATAGCCACATTAAACTTGGGTCACACATGAATGCATCATGTATTTGTTATAGCACAACTATGCCACATGACCAATAGAGTTATGGATCACATAATTACAGTCACAAGAATTTGTTCCTCAGTTGTGCTCTTATGGTGATTCCATTACCATTACAACATAACCCTTTGGACTTATATTGCTCAAATCCTTACATTGCTTATTTTCTCTTTGGATGTATGGCAATACAATGGCAGGGATTTGTATGCAGGTCATGCTCATATAAGTGCCTTCATCACTATTACACAATAGTACATTGGAATTTCCTTTCTTAAACCTTTACTTTGTTTTTTATTGTTAGAGTTTCTTAGTGATTATTCCATTTCCACGTGGCATATTGATAAAAGAAACCAAGCAAAAAATCATTTTGTTTTTAGTTAACTCCTACTAACATACTTTTGGAATAAATGTTTGACTGCATTACTTCGAGTGTGAAGAATTTTGTTTTCTGCTTATAATACATTCATTGAGAGCTATAGTAGAAAGCTTCTTATGCTAAAACCTGTAAACTTGCTTTAAGATACATTTAGGAGGCTTCATGGATTTTTTGTGATTAATACAGCTTTTGTTTTGATAATAAATCACATTGGATTCTTTCTGAAATTGAAATGATTTATTAATTATGGTTTTATGATGATCAAATGTTTTATTTAGAAGGGGTTAATATGTGGCATTTTTATGTATAGGAAGAATGGATTGTGATGCAACATTCGGGTATGGATGGTTCAGGCAAACTTGGATTGCTATCAGTGATATAACCAAGTTGGAGAGTACCTTGAGCCAGTCTAAAACACTTACGGGTGTTTTTGCTCAGAAGCAGAACCTGAGTATAGGAATACAAACATCGGTGGACAGAGAAAATCATAAATCCGCTAGTCCAATTTTGGATCTGATTTGAGGTCGTGAATATCGACAGAGAAAGTTCCTTCATTCTAAAGATAAAATCATAAATCTGCTGGTCTAATTTGAGATCCAATTTGAGGTCGTGAAGCTCCGACAAAGAAGTTTCTACATTCTAAAGATAAAATCATAAATCTGCTTGGTCCAATTGTAAGGATTTGTCTTTTTAATTATACTTTTTGACATTTGTCTTGATACAAATTGTTACTTTAGAGTTATGGTATTGCTTTTATTCTAATGTTTTCAACCCTCATTTCAGGGAAGAGCTCCGAAGATGGTTCCTTCAGATGGAGACTACACTTTTTCGCTATAGATTTCATCTAGAAACACTAGAAGCTCAGGTACTGTCATACTCAGAGCAAAAGTAGGAATCATGCAATGACAAGATACTCATTTTTGGAGCTTTGGTTAAGAACTTTAAATATTTGGCTATGTGCATAGAGAATGTTCATGGAGTGCAAACTTCCTTACAAAGAAATTACCACAATAGAGTTTGAGATGAATTGCACCTACTATTTTATGTTGATATGGATATGTTCTAAGCTGTAGTTAATTGTTGTAGCATAACAGATAGGCTAAATAGTTGTTCATATACCAAATTGTTTCTAATTCAAAATTGCTATATCTTATTCTAGGAGTAAATCACAGGGGGAGTCTATACATAAGACACCATTGTTTCAAATTCAAAATTGTTGGCTCTTTCACAATTATTTGCTTCATTTATTTGATCTAAGACAACCTACTGTATAGAAGATGCTCTCAAAATCATAGTAAAATCCTTTATTCTGGGAAGACTATTCAGAATCTTCCCATCATAACAATGAACAAAAGCATCAGTCATTAACCTAAACTTTGCAAGAGTTTCATCAAATTCTACTTTTCCACTCTCTTTTCCATTTATTCCCAATTTCATCCATGAAGAACTTCCTTAGCCTGTATATCCTATTGTTAGCCATAACTTTACCAGATGTTGAGGATAGCTTCAAGTTTTTACCCAAGTAGCAACTGACAAAATTTGGCCTTACCAGATACAATGTGTTGAAAAGCTCTTTGAAGTTATTCTAGAAAAGAGTACCTGAGAGTATAATGCATAGTTTTGAATTAACCTTTTTGCATGAATTCCATTGTATCCGGTAAGGCCGAATTTTGACAAAAAATAGCAATTGACAAAATTCATCCTTACCAGATACAATGGAATTCATGCAAAAAGGTTAATTCAAAATTGCACATTATACTCCCAGGAACTCTTTTTCAGAATAACTTGAAAGAGCTTTTCAACACATTGTATTTGGTAAGGCCGAATTTTGTCAATTGTTTCTTGGGTAAAAACTCGAAGCTATCCTTGACACCTGGTAAAGTTATGGCTAACAGAAGGATCTACAGGCTGAGGAAGTTCTTCATGGATGAAATTGGGAATAAAATTTAGAATGGAAAAGAGAGTGGAAAAGTAGAATTTGATGAAACTCTTACAAAGTTTAGGTTAATGACTGATGCTTTTGTTCATTGTTATGATGGGAAGATTCTGAACAGTCTTCGCAGAATAAAGGATTTTACTATGATTTTGAGAGCATCTTCTATATAATAGGTTGTCTTAGATCAAATAAATGAAGCAAACAATTGTGAAAGAGCCATCAATTTTGAATTTCAAACAATGGTGTCTTATGTATAGACTCCCCTTGTGATTTTCTCCTAGAATAAGGTATAGCAATTTTGAATTAGAAACAATGGTATATGAACAACTATTTAGCCTATATGTTATGCTACAACAACTAACTACAGGTTAGAACATATCCATATCAGCATAAAATAGCAAGTGTAATTCACCTCAAACTCTGTTGTGGTAATTACTTTGTAAGGAAGTTTGTACTCCTCCATGAACACTCTTTGTGCACATCAGTATGTTGGTTATTATCTTGATCCCCTTTGTGATCAAAAGAACATTGAAGTTCATTGCATAACTCATGACCATTTTATAGTGCTATGATCCAGTGCTCTTTTACTTCTTACTCACTGTGTTCTCAATCACCATGTGCAAATGACTTAGAGGACAAATCTTGTATTTCAATGGCCTTGCATAGCACTTGAAGAAATTTCCATTCAAGCCTTAGCATTTAACAACCATATAGGGCATATGAAACATAGCTTATTGAAATCACTATTGACACAAAACTCTTGAAGATCACCACCCTAGACTGCTAGACAACTTCCTCCATTCATGTCACAATGCAATCTCCTTGTAGGTTGAAAGTATTGCCCTTGAAAATATACCATAGTATTGATAATGTTTTGAGGACTAAGGATCCCACTTGGAGGTAAAGAATAATCTCATATACATTCATTCTCAGGTTCATATTTTAATTTGTTATATTTATGTGTAGCTTCTAATGAGCTTGGTGAATTGCATTGTGTAAAATGGGAAGCTCCTTCATCCAATTGTGTTCTTTCCTGAAGTTGATGGCATGGAAGAATCTACAGCACTATCTTCCAACATTGAAATCAATGACCTTCAAAACAAAGATAGTAGTACTATCCCTTCAACATTTGTGAAGTCACTGCCTTAATCAAATTGGTCACTGTCCTTTCATCATCTTTGTTTGGCATTTTACTGTACTATGACAGTCCTCTCATAATGACCACCATATCATGATTGTGAAAATTCTGAACCCATCACTTGGACAGTCAAAACTTCCACCTCACAGACACAAGAATAAGATACACTAAGAATGCACAGTCCCAAGTAAGTGTATCAAACTTGGCGATCCTTTTTTTTGTCATATGTTGTAGTTACAAGTGCCCTACTAGACATACATGAAATTGTGGAAGCATAGACAAGGCAAGCAAACTATTCAAAAAATGCCTCAAAGAAATGTGATATCATGGATACCCACTCTCCTGCAAGCACTTCAACTCGTGCCTGTGATGATGCGGGGCTTTCCCGCATCACCGCAGGCATGACTTGAAGTGCTTGCAAGAGAGTGGGTGATGCAGGGCTTTCCCAAAATATGGCTTTGCATAAATATATTACGTAAATTTATCTTGCTTCTTCATTTATCTCAAGAATTAGATACCCCCACATTACCTGCTCTTTCACAAGCACTTCAAGTCATGCCTACGGTGATGCGGGAAAGCCTCACATCATTGCAGGCATGACTTCAAGTGCTTGTGGGAGAACGGGTATCCATGATATCACTGGCAGGATGCTGGCAAAGGTTGTCGAATTTGGATTTACACCTGTTAATTGCATTTGCTTGAAAGTTTCTAAAGCCTTTTCAAAAAATCCATTTTGTGCATATCCTGCAATCATTGCATTCCAAGATATGACATCTCTTTGAGCCATTCCATCAAATAGTTCATGTGCCTTATCTATACTTCCACATTTTGCATACATGTCTACCAAAGCATTTCCAACTATAATATCTGACAAAAATCCCCCTTCTATTATGTTATGATGGATGTCCATACCCTGTTCCAAAGCTCCTATTTTTGCATAGGCAAGGAGGATGTTGGCAAAGGTTATCGAATTTGGCTTTACACCTGCTAATTGCATTTTCTTGAATGTTTCTAAAGCCTTTTCAAAAAATCCATTTTGTGCATATCCTGCAATCATTGCATTCCATGAGATGACATCTCTTTGATGCATTCTACCAAACAGTTCACATGCCTTGTCATTGCTTCCACATTTTGCATACATGTCTATCAGGGCAGTTGAAACTACAACATCTAACCAAATTCATCTATCCATTACTTTTTGATGGATGTCCACACCTTGTTCCAATGAGCATATCCAGCAATAATTCCTCTCCCCGCATCCCCGTGCACACACAAAAGTTCCTTCATGGGGATGTGGGGAGAGCTCGCCATCTCGCACCGTCATGCTTTGGCTCCTTGTAGGGCTACGGGGGAGCTTGGACTGCATAGAGATAAGTAGGTGAGGCAACAATCATGCCAAATGAAATACCCAACAAATGTCTTCCCTAAACTTTGAAGCAGGTTCATCCTACATGACTGCATTACTTACAACTCTCTTCATTCTTCTTTCCTCCTTTATATTGCAGTCGATCATGAGACTAACAATATGAACATACTACCATTCAAATCATTATACATACCATGAAAGTTTCATGGTGCCTTCTCAATCATATGAGTTCTCTCTAAGCTCTCTCTATACAGTCCATGAGACCACATTCTCTTCCCACATCCCTGCGCACACACAAAAGTTCCTTCGTGGGGATGCAAGGAGAGCCCGCCATCCTGCACCCTCATGCCCTGGTCCTTGCGGGGCTATGGGGGAGCCTAGACTACATAGAGATAAGTAGGTGAGGCAACAATAATGCTAAATGAGATACCCAACATATGTCTTCCCTGAATTTCTAAGCAGGTTCATCCTACATGGCTGCATTACTTACACCTCTCTTCATTCTTCTTTCCTCCTTTATATTGCAGTCGATCAGGAGGCTAACAATATGAACACACTACCATTCAAATAATTGTACATACCATGAAAGTTTTATGCTGCCTTCTCAATCATATGAGCTCTATAAGCTCTCTCTATGTAGTCCATGAGACCACATTTTTGCTCTTCCTGCATCCCCGCGCACACACAAAAGTTCCTTCATGAGGATGCGGGGGGGGCCTGCCATCTCGCGCCCTCATGCCCTGGTCCTTGCGGGGCTACGAGGGAGCCTAGACTACATAAATATAAGTAGGTGAGGTAGCAATCATGCCAAATGAAATACCCAACAGATGTCTTCCCTAAATTTCTAAGCAGGTTCATCCTGCACGGCTGCATTACTTACACCTCTCTTCATTCTTCTTTCCTCCTTTATATTGCAGTTGATCAGGAGGCTCTCTCTAAGCTCTTTATATGCAATCCATGAGACCACATTTTTTTTGAGGCATTCTATCAAACAGTTCATGTGCCTTGTCCATGGTTCCACATTTTGCATACATGTCTACCAAGGCAGTTGCAACTACAACATCTTACAAAATTCCTCTATCCTTCATGCTTTGATGGATGTCCATACCCTATTCCAAAGTTCCCACTTTGGCACAAGCGGGGAGGATGTTGGCAAAGGTTGTGGAGTCTAGCCTTACACCTACCAATTGCATTTGCATGAAAGTTTCTAAAGTCTTCTCAAAAGGTTCAATTTGTGCATATCCTACAATCATTGCAGTCCATGAGACCACATTTCTTTGAGGCATTTTGTCAAATAGTTCATGTGCTTTGTCTATGTTTCTACATTTTGCATACATGTCTACTAGGGTAGTTGCCACTACAACATCTAACAAAATTTCTCTAGCCTTTATGCTTTGATGGATTTCTATACCCTATTGCAAAGCTCCCATTTTGTCACAGGATGGGAGGATGCTGGCAAAGGTTGTAGAATTTGGCTTTAGAACTGCCAATTGCATTTTCTTGAAAGTTTTGAAATCCCTTTCAACAAATCCATTTTGTGAATATCCTAAAATTATTGTATTCCATGAGATTACATCTCTTTAAGGCATTTTGTCAAACAATTCACAAGTTTTTTCTATGCTTTCACATTTTGCATACATGTCTACCAGAGTATTTCCAACTACAGTATTGGACAAAAATCCCTGTTTCATTATGCTTTGATAGAGGTCCATACCGTGTTCCAATGTTCTTTTTTTACCACAGGCAGGGAGGATGCTGGCAAAGGTTGTGGAGTCTAGATTTACACATGCTGGCAAAGGTTGTTAGTTTTTTATTGATAATGTTCTATAGATTTTTCATTATGGTCCAACTGGGAAAACTCTAAAAAAATCATTGATCAAGTACTGAAAATTGTATTTTTGCTTTGCATGTCCTCTCTTTGTTGTTTGAAAGGACAATCTATGAAAGAGCTTCTAGCTATGCAAGAAGAAAACCTAAAAGTGATTGTCAAGGGACAGAGATTCATGCAAAAGACAGTGATCATGCAAACATTAAAAGACGGTCTTAGAGTCAATGAGAAGAACTATGCAAAGGTTACAATCTTGTCAGTGTCTCAAGAGGCATTTAAAGGGGTAAGGAGATAGCCTTCTAGTATGCATTTGACAGTGTCAAATCTCATGATAGTCAAGAGTCTTCATGTTAGATGCATGAACACCAAGATAGTACCATAGAGTTGGTACAAGTGAGCACCAACAAGGTCGAGGGTTATCATGAGCTATCTACCAAGACAGAAGTATTTTGCGACATCAGTATCATAATGGGATGTTTATTTCTATATTAGAGGTGATGATATGATATGACAGTTGTTCATGATAGTGATGTGATAAGTGACAGGACCAATGATGGACCATGTGAACTTGTAGCAGTCTAACAGATGACAGAGTGCATACCTAGGTAATAGTAGTAGTGATGAACTATTTTCAAGGAATTTGGAAAGATACAGTGATGGCAGAGGTAGTCAAGGCATTCAATAGAGGGGCAGTGTTCTACATTGATGGGAGGCATAGTATAAGTGAAAGCATGCCAGAATAATGAGCTAGGTAGTAGTAGCCATGAGGCATTTTATTTTATAAAGGCAAAATACATGACAATAGGTTGACAAGTGATTGGACAATGCATTTCAAGAAGCTACAAGTTTGATTAGGACAATGCATAGCCTAGTCATAAGGCAATATTATTGAATAATAGTCCATGACAATTGAGGCATCCTACCAAAGATGATAGTCATCAGAGGCATAGTCATTAGAGATAAGGATAGTTTATTTCTACAGGTAATAATTCATAGTGGCAACTTATGAACTAGAGCAAGTTGGGTGCATGAGACAGGATCTCTACAGAGATGACAATGTGAACTTGAACTAGGCCAACAGTGAGCTTCATGGAACAGTTATGGATTTGTGAAGAAGACATCTATGAATGTCTTTGTGCTTCTGTGCTTAGTGATACTCAAAAAAGCAGTTTCTTACTCATTCTTTGAGCTATGTATTGTAACCATGAAGGTTTTTTAGCAAAGAGAAAGCATTGTAACTTATTTTCAGATCTGTATGTTGTTTGTAAGCATTTTTTAATCAATAAAACAAGCTATTTTTACCTTCTCAAAGTTGTTTCATTGTGCAAGCTTCAAAATATACTACTAAATATACTAATGACTAAATGCAGGCTTCAAAATGACTAAATATACTACTAATTGATGTCAATTAATAATTAAATTGACTAAATATACTACCAATTGATAGAAATCAATGAACAATGAATAAATATGACTAAATATATGACCATTGTTAAATCAGTGAATAAAAATGACTAAATATACTACTAAATTGATCAAAATGATGATTAAAATTAATGACCAAATACACTACCAATGGACAGAAATTAGTGAATAAAAATGACTAAATAAGTGACCAGTTAACAACAATCAATGACTAAATATATCAGTGAAAAATAAATGACTAAATAAGTGACCAGATTACAGCAATCAATGACTAAATATACTACCAAATCGATCAATCAAAACAACCAATAAATGACTAAAAATGGTTGAGTCATCAATTTGGTCGTGTTATAAATGAATGGCAATAAACTACTAATGGTCACATGACCATGTTTGGTCATTTATAAGCAATTTTTAGTAGTTTTTTTAGTAATATATTACTCTTTTTGTACTAGTGAATAGACTTACCTAAATAGTAAGATAGGCCAAGTCTTCACCATTTGACACTTCCTCCACTCTTTTCACTTTCGAGCCTTTCTCCCTTCGCCTATGCCAGTCCTCTCTCTACGCTTCCACTTAACCCACTCACATAGTTATGGACAGATAGTAATTACATCACCCCCAAGAATCTCTCTCCACTCCTCGTGAAGCTTAACATGTAGGGATAAGTGGGGAGTATGGAGCTACTACTCCTTCCCCCACTCCCCTAACATCTAGGGAGTATGCTATGGAGGAAATTAAGAGAGTGACTTTACCTCTCCATACACGATCTTAACTATGACAATAATAATAATAATAATAATAACAATAATAATAATAATAATACACTTATCTAAAGGATGTCGCTATTACATATTCTTGAACACTAATTGTGCTTATCTGTAAGCACAATTATCGACGAAGAATTGTCACAAGTCGACCAAGATCTTTGACAACAAAAGTAAACATATTTAGTCAATTTACACACGTTGACTTGTCATCCAAAGGCATACACCATGCTTCTATCAAATGATGAAAAAGATTTTAACCTTCGTCTTAACGATGACATAATTTGACAAGAATAAACATGATCTCTCTACTAAGTATGTGTGTGTGTGTGTGTTTGTTTCTATTAGAAATTAGGATCTTAGGATACTAATCATTATAAACAAAATATAAAATAAATAAACGAGCATTATATAAGCATAGATTTAACACATTACACAAGATATACATGAGGAAAACCCTTTTGGGTAAAAAACCCCATAAAGCATCATTTTATTAAAACACTTACAAAATATAGTCTATTAAAGAATAGACTAAACCTGGGTATATACTCCTCTACATACTTCCACATGGCCAATAATACCTCATGTGCATAGTGATATAATTCACTATAAAACTCCAAATTCACACACCCTCTCAAATGAGAGAGAACCTCCTTAAATAAAGGAGAAGGGGTGGCATAATACCTAAAGGGTATTAGTCACACCCATTCAAAGCAACCATTTGTAAATAATTGATAATCTAATAGTTATTAGATTATTAATTATTAAATGGTATATGCTTTATGTTATGGGTAAAAGTGGATAATATCATAAATTAATATCAAACCCAAAAACACAATAGAACATGCAAATAACAAAAGCTTTAAAATAAGAATGAATCATACAACCTCTGTTACCCCGTGGCTTCCATTGCTCACCTAGTCTCGATCGATCTTTGTTGTGAAGAATATGGCCCTCAGAAAATGCAATTCCTTGCACTTCTTCAAGATGGCGGTAGAGAGGTGGCTAGGATACTTTTTGCATTGAAGATGAACTTCAAATACAAATGAGAATGGTCACAAGCTATGGAATGGTATGGAATGATATGAACTCTACAGAGTAACAATATGGAAAGCTTGGATATATGAAATGGAAGAAGATGGTTGTATTTATAGAGTTGTGAGAGAGAAGATCAACGGTGTAGAGGAAGTAAGAAGATCAATGGTAGAGGATGTTTGAGGGAATGTGCGCGACTAAAAGGACATGTGTCATAGAAAAAGCTATTTTCTTTGAGTTAACTACTTTCATGACAAAGATAAGATTTGCTTTTACAAACTTAGAATGTTTTATTCTAATTTAAGAGTTTGTTAATAAAAACAAGGTTGTTTTAAATCAATAACTCAACTTTTACTTTTGCATGACAAGGAAGATTTATTTTTAGAAGATTTAGAAGATAAGAAAGCAAATTAAATAAATAAATTTATTTAATTACTTGAACATGATTTGGAAGAATAAATAAAATATTTAATTATATTTTATTTTTGGAGAGTGAGAGGATTTAAATAAATTTAAATAATTTATTTAAATTTGGAGGAATAGACTTGACTTAATTAAATAATTTAGAATTATTTAATTGCTTGGAAGAATTTAATTAAATAAAGGATTTTATTTAATTTTGACTTTAGAAGAGATAATTAAATATTTTTATATTTAATTAACTTAGAGGAATATGAATCGAATAAATAAATTTAATTATTTATTTATTGATAGAGGAAGGTAGACTTAAATAAATATTTAAATATTTATTTAGACAGAGTCGTATCATTTTTAAGTGTATGCATTTTGCCCCTCTTTGATGCAATGTGTTTTATCACGTTGTTTCAAAGAATAAGATTATTTGAAATTGATACATGCCCCAGTTTGCCCCTGGTACAAGTTTAATGACGATAGGATGCCCCCTCGGGAGATTAGACGGGAAGAAGGCAAAAGGCATGAGATGGACAATCTCACGAAGAAGAAGGTGGAAGATAGGCTAGGATGAAGAAAAAAATGGTTTGAAGAAAGAGCCGAATTATACACGATGCAAGATAAAATGATAACATACACAAGCAAGTATGCAAGTATGCACAAATGATACAAGAACAAACAAGGTATTACCCTTGTCAAGTGGTAAACCAACAATATACTGATAATGATATACAACAATGTTGTCATAGCAAGGAACAATAGATCCCTAGAGCAACACAAAGGACAGTGTCTAGTTTCAGGAAATGAAGCAAGTCATGTAAGACACGTGTATTGGTCTGATTTTGACAATGCTACATCTTGTATAAGACATGTTTGATTATAACTGATCGAGTTGGTTTACGACCAGACAAGGATCAAGACCATTGATTGTGAATGGATCATTTGACAAGATTGACATGACCTGATTTGTATGGATTTAAGGATAGACTTGCATTTTGATCACTGCCTGGATTGACAGCTAGAACTGTTGACGAGAGATATGAAGACAGATAGAAATTTGATCAATAGAAGAATGACTCGACAGAAGAAATCACAAGCTTTTATTTGTAAACATTGATTCTCTACATAGAATTTATTGCATGGGATATGGATATGGATATGGATACAGATATGTGATGTAATTGGATATATTATGGATATGGATAAGGAATGCTTTCTGGATATGTTATGGATATGGATATTTGCCATCTTGATATTGCAAGTATTTTGAAGTGCTTATTTCATCATCAGGTGTTTATTATGTTGTAAGAAAATACGAGCATCTAGGTATAATTAAACCAAGATGACCTGAGTATTACTTACATGGATTTTGATATAGCAAGTTAATACAATTATCTAGTCAAAATTGAATCTAGATGACTTGAGTATTTCTTGTGTTTCAACAGACAAGGATTGCCCCTTTTCATGTTTAGACCTCTGAAGTCCTCAATGATCTTTTTCTGATCATGTTGTTAGACAAAAAGTCATCACATTACTAAATATTGATCCACAAACATCAGACAAAGAAAATTGATTATGCCCCCATCATAGCATCTCTAGCTTTTGGCATCCTCGAGTAGCATAGGAAGACATAATGACAAAAATCCAAGACCTTGTAAGTTAACCTGTTCACAAAAACATTCTTGCATTAGATGTGTCTTCTTGCCATAATTGATATAGAATTAGTCTGAGTGTTTCGGTACACGTTTTCTTTGCTTTGGACAGGTTTATGTCTTGTGTCAAGACTTTTGTTTGGAAACGCGTTTTGTTGCGCGTGCTTGCAGCTGGTGAAAGGTACGGACGTGGATGGACTAGAGGACAAGCGATAAGGTAGGGAATGGATCGGTAGCGGAGCCTCAGGGGCACATTGATAATGGCCTTACCTATGTGCCAACGCAGAGGCAACGTAGTTCAGGGTGAACCCTATGATATTGAGATATGGACCAGATGAGACACAATAGGGAACAAAAATGGATCAAGTATGGAATAGATATGGACCATATATGGATCAGATGATATTGATGACAAGGAAACACCACGAATAGGTAGATGCATGGGTGATAAGGAATGAAATGCACATGGAAGAGGGCAAGGATGTGATCGCCAAGGACTAAGTCACATAGGAATAACATGCCCCTTTTGTAGGTAGAGTACTTAGGATTTTCATGACAATGCTTATGACAACAGGAGGATGAGAGGATAATGAATGATTGGTGTGGTTTGGAGGGATAAGGTATGTCAAGAGACATCTAAAAGATTTGTCAACATTGTGCCCCCAATCTTTATCAAGATCAAGGAAATAGAGAAATGGAAGATCAGGATGGATAGACTCGACAGTATAGGTATGTAATGGATAGAGGAATAGGATAGGAAATGGAATGAAAGGAAACTGGTAGGAGAAAAGTGATATGCCGATGAGATAAGGTGCCCCCAAGTGTAGGTGACATAGGAGATCAACTTACACATGACGCTTGTTTGCCAGGTTTTCATCATGGTACTTATCCAAGGTGCCTGTTTGCCAAGTTTTCACCATTGGACGAAAGGATTTTTCTTTACTTTTTTTTTTTGAATATTTGGATGGAAGAAGGTGCATATGGAAGGACTCGAGCATCTAGTTCCTTGAAAGGTGATAGTCTCAATGGATGTCATCACATGGACCAAGTCAAGTGTTCTCATAGATGTTGGTAGGGGATTGCATGAAAGTGAGATATGGAGAAGGTAGATATTGGATAATGGAAGGTACGATAGTGGATTATGATGCAAAATATGGAGGACTTATGCAAGGATGGAGGGAGGGCTTATACAAAAGCATGGACCATAGGGAAGTGATGTGGTAGATATGTAGGATAGTAGTGGGAGGGAGGGGAGATGAATTCATACAGAAGTGTTATGGAATGGAAGGGAACCATGACCAATGGTTGCACATACCATGATAAACATTGAAACCAATGATAGGAGTGTGGTGTAGGAAGCAATGAAGATTTTTTCCTGGTGGATGAGTGATGTAGGCCTTTAGGGACCCACATAGACTTAGTATACTTCTAATTTTTATTTGTCATGTGGGATGGAAGGATTTGATACTTGTGGATGGCATAGGAGAAAGTGGATGGTTGGGATGCTTTAGAGGTGGATGCCTCATTTGACTTGAAGGCTTTTTGCTTGGGTACCCAAACATTTTTTCTTGTAGATTGTACTTGTGAAGGTATGGGCTTGGGTATATGCAGCTTTTGTGCAGCTTCTGAGATAATTATTTATTGCTTGGGGACCCACGCCTTTTTCAATTTTGCTTTGAGGTGTGTTGGTGTATGTAGCTTCTGAGATGGGTATTTCTTTGATTCTTGGCTTTTATATCCTAGGTCATGAGGACTCTTAGGATTTTTAGCTTTATAGGTAGATGCATCCACATATTTGTCATTGAATCCCCATGGGATGGTGGAAGTGAGGTTGGTGGAAGCTCGTTGTTTAGACAACATGTGTATTTGTTGGCCATGATTGGGATATTTAGAGGATTTATAGATGGATGGATAAGGTGTTGGAAGAAGTGGTGGTAAAATGCATGGAGGGATATTAGGAGTTGGAAGTAGCAGAGGTAGATTGGATGGTGGAAGGTGTATGGTCACATGGTCTTGACAATTGTAGGATGATGGAGGTGGAATGGCCACATATGTTTTAGGGATATGATAGGGTTTGTGATGGAAAGTGATAGACTTAGGAGGAGTGGAGGAAGTACCAATATCTTGAGATTGCTCACCTTGGGGTATGTATCCAAGGTTGTATGAAGGTGGAGGAATTTTGACATGGATAGGTTCCAAAATACCTTGTTCATGAAGGCCTAAGCCTTTACCTTGATAGTTCATATTCTGAGTATGCGGTGGACAGTGGGATTATGTATAGGTGGAACACTAGACATGAGTTCCTTATTGGATGAGGAAGGCAAGATAGCAGATAATGGTTGTTGGTGTTCTAAGGAAGAACATTCATGCATGAAGGTAGTAAGCCCAAGGATATAGGATGACGGATTTGTAGCTTGGTCAATAATGGATGGTGAAGGATCACTAGAATCTTGATCATCATTATGCTCTTTAGGATCTAAGTTATTGGGTTGATCATTCATGTGCACTTGGGAGGCAAGCGTCTCATCACAGGAAGCAAAAGTTGTTGGATCATGGATGGGATTAGATGGAAGAGGGATAGAAGTAATGGAGGTTTCTTGATCACAGATGCGTATGGGATCAAGTTGTTCAAGGACATCTTCTTCATAGGGAATATCTTGATCATAGAACAGATAAAGGTTATGGATGGGTTGGAGTTGGATTTCCTTCTCATGTATAGGATCAAGTTGCTCACAGATAGCTTCTTCATCAAAGATAGTATATTGATCATAGAAAAGATAAAGGTTATGCATGGGATGTAATTGGATCTCTTGCTCATGTATAGTTGTTGGGAGATGGATAGGATCAAGTGGCTCATGGAGAGGTTCATTATTATGGATATCATCTTGATCATGGAAAAGATACATGTTATGGATAGGTTGCATGAAAGTGATTTGATCTTGACTTAGACTAGGGCTTGATGTTTCCACATGCTCTAAGGTGTGCTCTTGACATAACTCTTGGGTTGTTTGAATGAAAGTGGATAGCTTTTGACTTGGGTTCATGGTAGGAGGTTCTTTGATAAGCTCAAGGGGTTGCGGATGACATGAAGGGGTTGTAGGATTTGACATGGCATTGGAAGAATCTTTGGTAAGGTCAAGGACCAGAATTTGAGGACATGTTTGGCTCTCTGCTAGTAGTCCTTGGATCACATCCTTTGTAGGTGTATGGGGTAATGGATGAGTGGATTTGGCTTTCTCCATAGCTTTTCTTTTGTTTTATAAATTTGGAAAATATTTTTCCCAAAACTCATTTGATTGTTTTTCAGTTGTCCATTTAGAGTTTGAGGAACTAGATGGTGGTGTTGGTGTAGGACTGGTATGTTTTGGGATAGGCATCTTACAGGTGGTGAAAGAGGACTAGTAGACAGAGTGGTATACAATTTCCAACTTGAGGTGATGCTTAACTTGTCATGAGTATGGGAAAAGGATATACGATTTTGGGACGAGGAATAGCTGGTACTGGCATGTTCAGCTTGCAAGATTGCCATTTCTTGTTGTAAGACTTGGATTTGTTGAGCAATTTCTATACAATCTTAGGGCGAGGGACCTAAGTTTATTTGCAATTGCAGATATTGGAGTGTTTGAGCAATATATTCTAATTGGTTTGCCATCTCTACAGAAATTGACACAAGACCAGAAAAGCTTACTGTGATAGATGCACAACTACAAATGTGTGGAAACAAAGGATAAAAGCACAGTAGGTCAAAGCATATGTGTAGATCTGGCAATGTTTGATTTTGCAGAGTTTTTTGGCACATTTTTCAAAAATTTCTATTTTTTGTTGAAAACTTGGTCTTTTTGAATTCTAATGTTCAATTTATGGCAAACAAAGACACAACAAGCGCATAGAAGTTTTCATGATTTTTATCTTTTATTATTTTTTTGTATTTTTTTGTAGACTTTTTGATAGAAGAACAATTACAATCCTAGGCTGGAAAAGACAGTATTTTTTGAATCCCCTAGCTGTGCATATTCAAAGTGTGTAGCTCCAGGATCTGGTAGCACCGGCTCCCCTCCACGACACTCACTTCTCATGCATACCAAATCTGGGTTTCCTTAGGCTCATCCCGCCACCGAACCTTAGGATTGTCCCTGCTACCTCTACTAAGAATCACATGAATCGGGGCCGCTTCAAAGGTCCCACCTTTTGTGCTAACAAATAGAAGGATTTGGGCTACTAAAATAATGGTTCATAGTGGGGGAACATCTGAGGGACCAGCACCTCACAAGCATCCAAGAAGCCACTTAAGGCTCTAACTAACCTTACTAGGAGTTTAATATACACAAAGGTACACCTCCTTTCAAGCTAGCACTCTATGGTGAGCGCTCATACCGGTTAGACTTGGCTTTCGCCTTATCCTCAATTTACATATAGCGGACCGGATGAAAGTACCGCTTTGGGTCACCAATGAGTTCTTCATATGGATGTGTCTCAATGGCAGGCCCACATCCTAAAAAAGAAGAGAATAGAACCATTTCTCTTACACCCAAGATCCTTTTGAAGGTGAGGGGAGATGATACTTCGATTCTAGCCCTTGGGTAATACAAAGCATGCAAGTGCACCAAACACAGAAAAAAAGTGCTAATGTTCTTTTTAAGTCCAAATCCAAATGTTCCTAAGTTCAAACAATGGTTCTTTTTAAGCCCAAATGAGATGTTTGCCTAACTAAACACACAAAGGTTCATTTTAAAGCCCAAAACAAAAGTGTGCCTAATTTAGTGATAAATGATTATTCTTTGACCACTCAAACCTATAGAAGATATATCAAAAGTTTTTTTTCTCCTTTCTTTGACAAGCGTTAAAGTCAAGATGCATAGATAAATCATTAGTTTCCAAGAAAAAAACACTAGATTTAAGCTTGGAAAGATAGCTGAACTTTGACTATAAAAATAGCTAATAAAATGATAAAATCACTTGATCAAACCTACTCCATTGTGAATTTCACAGAATTACCTTTCCAACAACTATTTATTTGCATGATTACGAGTTCGTATGCTCTTGTTATGACAAAAAGAAAAAGATACCACCCTTATGGCATGTAGAAGAACGCAGGATGGAGGATTGTTGGATAAAACAATGCACCCTATGGAAGCACCCTTTGGACCGCTGGATAAAAAGATGTAGAAGCACCCTTCAAACCACTAGATAAAATGATGCACCCTGCGGGAGCACCCTTCAGACCACTGGATAAAAGCGATGCACCCTATGGAAGCACCTTTTGGACCACTGGATAAAAGGATGCACCCTGCGGAAGCACTCTTCAGACCGCTGGATAAAAGGATGCACCTTTTGAAAAAGCTCTTTGGATAGTTGGATAAAAGGATGCGGAAACACCCTTTGGACCGCTGGATAAAGTGATGCACCCTATGGAAGCACCCTTTGGACCGCTGGATAAAAGGATGCACCCTCAAAAAAATCACAAAGATTTTTTTTAGTCTCTGATTTTTGCAAATTAACAGGTGATTCTAAGGTTTTCGACCCTTCTGAGCATGTTGGTGATGTTAGTTTCAGCCCAAGAGGTCACCTTTTGATAAATCCTTGCAAAACTCGATAATGGGGTTTAGAGAAACACAAATTTTTACTACAAAAAATTGCAAAAAACATAAAATTGAACGGTGGGTGCCAAAATGTTATGGGTAAAAGTGGATAATATCATAAATTAATATCAAACCCAAAAACACAATAGAACATGCAGATAACAAAAGCTTTAAAATAAAAATGAATCATACAACCTCTGTTACCTCGCGGCTTCCATTGCTTGCCTAGTCTCGATCGATCTTTATTGTGAAGAATATGGCCCTCAGGAAACACAATTCCTTGCACTTCTTCAAGATGGCGGTAGAGAGGTGGCTAGGATACTTTTTGCATTGAAGATGAACTTCAAATACAAATGAGGATGGTCACAAGCTATGGAATGGTATGGAATGATATGAATTCTGCAGAGTAACGATATGGAAAGCTTGGATATATGAAATGGAAGAAGAGGGTTGTATTTATAGAGTTGTGAGAGAGAAGATCAACGATGTAGAGGAAGTAAGAAGATCAATGGTAGAGGATGTTTGAGGGAACACATGCTAAGAGAAGGACATGTGTCATAGAAAAAGCTATTCTCTTTGAGTTAACTACTTTCATGACAAAGATAAGATTTGCTTTTACAAAATTAGAATGTTTTATTCTAATTTAAGCATTTGTTGATAAAAACAAGGTTGTTTTAAATCAATAACTCAACTTTTGCTTTTGCATGACAAGGAAGATTTATTTTTAGAAGATTTGGAAGATAAGAAAGGAAATTAAATAAATAAATTTATTTAATTACATGCACATGATTTGGAAGAATAAATAAAATATTTAATTATATTTTATTTTTGGAGAGTGAGAGGATTTAAATAAATTTAAATAATTTATTTAAATTTGGAGGAATAGACTTGACTTAATTAAATAATTTAGAATTATTTAATTGCTTGGAAGAATTTAATTAAATAAAGGATTTTATTTAATTTTGACTTTAGAAGAGATAATTAAATATTTTGATATTTAATTAACTTAGAGGAATATATATTTTTTTTTTTTTAAAACAAAGGGGTAAAAACTTTATTAGAAATCAGAAAAGAGCATTACAATAATAACAAGGGGACCCAGCCCCAGAAAACAAGGTGAAAACCCCACAGCATAAACAACATCAACTATCCTCATGTATCCTCCTATCCTCCTCCAAGAACCGGTCTAAATCCAGATGCAGCTCAGGATTAACTTGATCCCAATCCTCAACTTTCCAACCACTATCATGCTCAGAGGCCCATTTGGCCAAGCAGTCGGCAACTCGATTCCACTCCCTTGGGATGTGAACAAAGGATGCCTCCTCCAACCGAGAACTAACCTGAAGAATCCGCTGAACCACCGAAGCCAACTGCCAATTAATATCAGATATCTTTCGCTCATTCAAGAGATTAATCAAAATCTGTGAATCAGCTTCACATATAACTTTTCTCCAGCCCAAAGCAAGGGCCCTCTCAATAGCATGCAGAATTGCCAGACCCTCCATGAAGTTAACAGTTTTCACCCCCTCATGTATAGAGAACAGAAAAATCACCGACCCAGCTGAGTCCCTACCAACTCCACCAATTCCAGCAGGCCCAGGATTGCCCCTAGAAGAACCGTCAGTATTGATCTTTAAAAATCCATTGGGGGGAAGTAACCACCTTCCAACCCGTTGAACCCTCTTTTTTCCATGCCTACAGTTCCTGGAATTGAAAAAAGAAGAATGAATTTCTTGAAGACCCAGTCTGGCCATCAACTCATCATCACCTCTCTCCAAGGGGAAAACCAAATCACAATTAGCTGAAACTGACTCCTGCACCATTCCTAGCATACGCAGCCAAACTTGCCAATCCACCAACTTCTGATCACGAAAAATTCGGCGGTTCCTCTCCAGCCAAATCTGCCAAAGCAGAAAGGTAGGACCCACGAACCAAACTTCCTGCAAAAAGGAAGCCATAGAAGGAGGTCTTCCCATACTATCCCAGAATTCAACCAAAGAGCACGCATGAATACAAGGAAGCTTCCAAACCTCCCACCACCAATGCCAAAGCTGCACAACAAAGGGGCACCGGAAGAACAAATGCGAAGAATCCTCTTCTGCTCCCCCACACAAAACACAAATTGAAGGTCCTTGAAATCCCCGTTTACGAATGTTATCCCAGGTCAAACACCTATTCCAAGCCAAAGTCCAAACAAAGCAATTGCATTTAGGCCACGAGAGTTTATTCCACACCCTTTTCCACCAATGAACCTCTACCCCAGTTAGCTTCTGAGTCAATAACACCTGATAACCAGAAGCAACAGAGTAAACCCCCTTAGGATTATGGGTCCAAGCAAGAATATCCTCTTCCAGAAGAGAACTACAACTCCTACTATGAAGAATCTTGTGAAGCTCAGCACTATCTTCCACAAGTCCCAAATCTGGCCACACTGCAGGATCCTTCCAATGAGCTACCTCCAACTGACCAAAAGAAGCAACAGACTTGAAGTCACTCACCCTAGCCCATCCAGCCTCGAGAAATCTTTGGCACAAAGGAAGAAGGTTGGGGAACTGAGAAGTAAGTGGAGGGAATCCATCCCAAGAATCCGACCAGAAGAGAGCTTCAGTTCCCTGTCTACAAATCCAAAATAAACCTTCCTTGATAAGCTTAGCACCCTTTTGAAGAGTATTCCAAATCACTGAACCTTTCCCCTCAAGAGGGTAACGAGGGAGATCCTGCCGTGGAATCCCCGGGAAATACTTATGAGATAATATCCTGGCCCATGGCTGATCCAGTTCCACACACCATCTCCAAAATAGCTTAGCAGCCACAGCCACTCCAGATAACGCAGACTGTCGAAGACCAAGACCACCAAATTGCTTTGGGCTACACACAACATCCCACCTGACCAGGCTCCACTTGGAGGATGACAAACTTCCCGCCCATAAGAACTGCCTTGCAAGAGAATCCAACTCCCTCAGAAAACCCATAGGAGCCACCTGAAGCATACATCGGTAGGTAGGGAGAGCCTGCACCACCGACTTGAGAAGTTGAACCCGCCCCGCAAAAGACAACCATCTGTGGGTCCAATGATTAACTTTTGCATGGAGCTTATCAATAATATTCTGCCAAGAACCCTTGGGAAGAGGGCGAACAGAAATTGGGAAACCCAGATAAGTCAAAGGGAGAACCCCTATCTGAAACCTCAAGATATTAGCAATTCTTCTCTGAATGGGGGTCGGTGTATTGAAGAAGAATATGGATGACTTCTCCTCATTAATCATTTGTCCTGAAGCAACAAGATATATGTCCAACACCTGCCTCAAGTTAGTAGCTTCCCTAACAGTAGCCATCCCCATCAAGGCAGTATCATCAACAAACTGTAAATGAGATTGTGGAGGCAAGTCTCCACCCCATCGCCAACCCTGAATGGTACCAAGCTCCACCCTTCTTTTCAACAAACGTCCAAGGCCTTCCACAAGAAGCAGAAAAAGATACGGAGAAAGAGGATCCCCTTGGCGCAAGCCCCGTGAGGCACAAAAAAGTTTAGAATGATCTCCATTTATCAAAACTGAGAAGGAAACAGACATGACACAACTCATGACCCATTGGATCCACTCTTCACCAAAGCCAAAAGAAACAAGGATCTTCTGCAAAAAAGACCATCTAACCCTGTCATAAGCCTTAGCCATATCTAGCTTAATGAACATAGCCTTCTCATGGGAGTTGTCCATGGAGTGGATGGTCTCCGTAGCAATGACAACCCCGTCAAGAATCTGTCGACCTGCCACAAATCCACTCTGTTCCTCTGAAATCAGCACTTTAAGCCACTTCTTCAATCGCTCAGCCAATAACTTAGAAATGATTTTGTAAGCCACATTGCAAAGAGAGATAGGCCGGAACTGAGATAACCTATCAGCCCCTTCACACTTGGGTATGAGAGCAAGGAATGTGGAATTTAGAGCACGAAGCATCTGCTTATTCCTCTGGGATTCAAGGACAACCACCAGAAGATCCAACTTTATGATATCCCAAAATTCCTGAAAAAATTCAATTGGGAAACCATCGGGACCAGGAGCTTTACCCTTCTTCATCTGAAACACAATCCCCTCTAGCTCATCAAGAGAGATATCTTTCATCAGATACTCATTTGCCTCCCTGGAGACCAACTGAGGAATACAAGAAAGAACTTGTGCTTCCTCAAGAGAGCCCCCTCGAGAATCCTCCCTAAATAAAGTAGCAAAATATTGAGATGCCTCAGCAGAGATTTCCTGAAATGAGGCAAGACGTTCACCCCTATCATTCACCAAAAAAGGAATGGAATTACCATACCTCCTGTCCTTCACAGAATTGAAGAAGAAGGCGGTGTTTTTATCACCTTCCTGTAACCATTCAACCCGGGCCTTTTGCTTCCAATAGATTTCTTCCCGCAATTCAAATTCCTCAACCACTTTCAAAGTCTTAGCCTCCTCCCTTAGAAGATCCTCAGAGGCCCCATTCTCACGAATCAACTGCGTAATATTATTCAACTCCTCCTGGGCAGCAACCTTAGCATGAAAGATATTACCAAAACATCGCCGATTCCACCTTTTAAGCTGATATTTGACAAACTGAAGAAGCTTAGAGAATGTGTACATTGCCGTACCAAAAGTTGGTCTACCAATCCGCCACCACTCAGCCACAAGTTCATGAAGAGTAGGATCCCGTAACCACATAATCTGGAACTTGAATGAGGGAGAACGAGGCCTCCGAGCAGAGATAATGCTAAGCTTAATAGGCCAATGATCAGAGCCTCTCCAATCAAGAATTTCAGATCGAGTGGACCATAAGTCTCCAACCCAATAACAGGAAACCAAGAATCGATCAAGCCTCTCAGCAACACAACTCTCACCAATTCTCCTATTATTCCAAGTGAAGCAACCATTACTTGGCAGAACATCAATAAGATTTAATTCAGAAATGCTATCTCTGAATAATAGAGCAGAAGGCTCCAACCTAGGAATACCACCTCTTTTCTCAGACAACTCCACAATAGCATTAAAATCGCCAGCCATAACCCACGGATGGTAAGGAGCTAAGCTTCGAACAAAACGAAGATGGGACCAAAGAAGTTGTTTACCCTGAAACTCAACAGGAGCATACACATTAGAGAGGAGAATACACTCACCAGTCTCATACCAAGAGGCGACTAGGGATATAGAGGATCTAGAGGACATCCACCAGAGAGGGAAAATCTTCCGAGGGTTCCAAAAACAAGCCACCCCTCCAGAAGCACCAAGAGCCCCCATACACTGGCATTCACCATATTTCCACAGCTTAGGAGCCATGGCCAACATATTATCTACAGATAATTTAGTCTCCTGAAGAAAAAGAACATCCGGAGAATGATTCCTAACCAAATCACGAACAGCTTTTTGTCGAGGGCCACTGTTCAAGCCCCTTACATTCCATGAGAGAACAATCATTTCTGGGGGCATGAAAAATGTGAATCCAGAGTCTTGACTGACCCTGACTCCACCAAAGTTTCCCCAGTTAATTTAATCTTCTCCATATCCTTCTTCCTTCCCAACTTGGAAGTCCTGTCACTAATCCCTTTCTTCAGTTCAATTTGCTGAATACCCAAAAGAGGGGAGGCCAACGAGCTCTTCCCCACATTCTTGCTTCCTTTCAGGGGCAATGGGGAACCACCTCCACCACTCTTCGAAGCTCCAATAGAAGATTCTTGTTCAGTCTGGACAATCAATTGTTGATCCGTATCCATCTCCCCAACCCCAATCTCTTGCACAACCTGCATGGCCTCCAATGGTGGCCCATCTTGTCCTGTACCCAAAGTTCCCTAATCCAAGTTCAACAACCCCAGATTCACTTCCCCCTGGCTGAGATCATCCAGCACCTCAAACCTATTAAAAGTTTCATCAACCTGCCTCTCCCTCAAGGTCCGCTTCTGGCCCCGATTCCTATTGCGAGCCTTGACAGGGACATAGCCATCATCTCCATTACCATCACCCGGAATAGGCTCCTTACCATTATCAGCCCTAGGTGGATTACGAGAAGGCTGAGAAGGTTGGGGCACCATAGGCTTAGCCCTAGGGCACCTACGCTGCAAGTGACCATATTCATGACAAAGACGACACCGAAAAGGTAGGGTTTCGTAATCTAGCTGTTGCACCCAAGTATATGATCCAGCACTCACTTCAATAGAATCTGGTAGTGGCTTGCTTAAATCAATTTCTACACAGATACGAGCAAAAGTCATTACCTTTTTATACTGTGTCTGTTGTGAAGACCCAACAGGTTTACCGAGCATTGAAGCCACCAAATGCAACACGTCATCCCGCCAACACTCCACTGGAAACCACGGCAACCGAACCCAAACTGGGATTCGACTTGGTAGTGCCTCAGTCGGGTTGAAGCCAGCATGCCATGGCTTTATAAACAAACCCACCTGGTTATAAAAATAGGGGCCGCCCTCAAAGACTTTATTCCGATCTGCCATGCAATCAAAAGAGACCATAAAAAAGTTGTTCGCAAGGAGCCTAATCTCCATCTCCCCCTCTGGCATCCAAGTCCGCTGAGCCCAAGATTCCAAAAATTGCAGCGAGACTCTCAAACCCATGAACTTGCAATAAAAAGAGTGCCTTGAATAGTATTCAATATCATCTGCAAGCATTTCCATCGGGATAATCAACTTCGGTCGCTCTTTGCATCTTTCCAAACACCCATTAATCTTTGTTATTCGGGAACCACTAACCGATCCTAGATCATTCATTTCCATCGCTGAAGAAAACAGCGTATTATCAAAAACATTCACTCCATGCGCCGGAGGCTTCGAACCAACTGCTGATCGGAAATCCAATTTGGGGCTAGCCCCAGATGTTTCCCCACCCTGCATAGCAAAAAACAAGAACCCCAGCAGGCATGCAAACCCCCAGGACACGTTTGCAAGAAATCGAAAAAGACAAAACCCCAAGGGAAGGATCAAAACCCTTCCACCCACAAGCCACCCAAACGGCAGCAAGAAGGCCTCCAAAAAAGAAAAAAACCCACCACCACCACCCCGAAAGCTTCAAAAAACCCCCCCCACAACGCAGAAGCGAGCAACACACAGAGAACGAGCTAGGGCACGGTTGCCCTAGCTCGGCTTGCAGAACACGCGAACGCCATCGTCCAAAAGCTAACTTAGAGGAATATGAATTGAATAAATAAATTTAATTATTTATTTATTGATAGAGGAAGGTAGACTCAAATAAATATTAAAAATATTTATTTAGACAGAGTCATGTCATTTTTAGGTGTATACACTTTATAACATAAGGTTTTATAACCTTATATTAGAACATTATATAAATGTTATAAGGGTATGACCCCTAATAACAGTATGTTCTAAAAGTTTCTAGATGGCATAAGGATCATTACATTCTTGCAATCTAGCATTCTCTCCATGGTGATACTCTCTCCTCATATTGGAAGGAAAACACCATTTTTCCTGCATCCACCTCAGTTACATGACAGTAGTTAGTCCATTTCATCATTTAACCACATGATCAATAATAACATCATAAATAATTATTCCTTACATATAAATTAATATAAATCAAATGCATTTTCCATCATTATTATAATCATAATATTTTCTTCAACTACTATCTATCTTCTAGAAAATAATGAAAATAAATGCATTAGTTTAAAAATGGGGTGTGACAAGGAGAGTGGAAAAATCTAAGAGAGAGGCCAAATGGTGACCGAATCATGCAAGCAAATAGTCGACATAAAGATCGCGATGAGGGGATCGTGAAGATGGCTGCAAATCTTCCATCCATTGAGAAATAGGTATGCAACAAGTGAAAACCCCTCTCTCAAAATAATGTGTCATTGTCAAATTTTCTTGTTGCTAAATATCATCTTCATAGTTCTACAGTGTTTTAACCTTTTTGTTTGTCGAAATTGATGCATTTTTAAAGATTTTCAATCAAATTTTACCATGTGGGGATGCCTTGTCTGGTCATCTAGTTTGGCAAGGATGATCCCCCAGGGGGATCCTGGTGTTAGGCAAGTCATCCGGGGGGCGACCATGCTGCAATGTGGTCATCCAGGGGGATCAGGCCTGGTGAATTTTGGGATTAGATCTAAATGATTCTACATCTCTTGCTTCATTTGGCAATGTCATCAACACTATGATTTTGTCACTTACCCTTCATTTTATTATAGTTTTTCATGAGATATATGCTTTTTTTAATGAATTTTTGCAAGTTTTACAATTTTTTTGGGATTTTCTAAGTTTAACAAGATCTAACGTATGGTTCCTTGTGTGCGACAGGATATGTAGATCCAATGGAATGTAGCATATGAGCAGTTATGGCTTGGTGAGCCATACGAGGCTCTTTCTTCAAGAGATCTAACCCTCTTGAAGGAAGTCATCTTAGATAGAGTTTTAGTGGTTCCAGTGGTTCATCCTTCTTCACGCATTTGTTGTGACATCTTGACTTATTGGGATGTAGAGAGGAACACCTTCAAGTTCCCACAGGTTTCAGGAGAGTGGACCATCACTCTTTATCACACGTACCACATTCTTGGTGTCCCTATGAGTGGACAACTTGTCTTTCCCAAGAGGGAGTCAGAGGGATAGAGACTATATTCTTGGGTTGTTATCATGGGGGTAGATAACCCAGGAGAGCAGAAGTGGGTACAACTTACTTTGGTCCCTGACTTGATGATTTCACCTCTGCATAGGTTTCTCATTAGTTTGATCTCATCTAGACTATCAGGGGACAAGGGATCAATGAGACTTCGATGGTGCTGGGCACCCATCATACAACATATCAAGAAGGGCATAGTGTTCACCTAGGGTGTTGATATCCTAGCCATGGTATACCAAGGTTTCTATCATATTGCAAGACGAGGGGCACTTTCTTTCAACCACCCCTCTTTGGTCATGACATGGATCTTTGAGCACATTCATCCATACCTGAAGGGTATGCTCCCATCCAATCCTAGGCTATTCAAGGTCTTTGCGATGGAGTCATCTTAGCTACTTTGATTCTAGTACATGTGTAATGGTGACTCACACAGATGTTGACTTTATCCTCAACCCTTATGTTGACATGGAGGGTTTATGGTCATGGGATAGACAAATTTGAGATTACTATAGAGATGTCACACATATGATAGACAGACTAGGTGCATTTGAGGCACATCATTCCCATTGGGTCCTTCAATAGTTTGGGGAGGACTATCTAGAGGATCTACCCCTAGTCCCCACTTTTTATAGATCTATTTAGGAGATGGGGGAGACTGAGGAGAGGATGGTCACTTGGACACCTTTGACTCCTAGATTTCATATTACTAGACCAGTTCATGTTGCACATCCATGGCGAAGACACGTGAGAGGGCCTCAATCTCATGATTGGTGGTCGTAGAGGAGATCAAAGACTCGAGCAATGAGTATGATCCTTTGATAAACAACAATGGAGAGAAATAGGTTGGGGAAGAGTTTGAGACATCTTCAGATGATATGGAAGCTTTAGAGGCTAATCCCCCAACCCGTGACTTGTTCGATCTTATTGAGGCCATAAGACATTTCGATCCTACTTGGTAGACTGGTGACCCTTGTAAGAGTTATCTCCCTCCTTTCTTTTTATCACTTATTCTTGTTGATTTTGACAATCTTTCTTTTCTTTCTTACGTAGCACCGAGGAGTGGAGGACATTCTTCCATGATACTTCTGTTGATTTGGTGGCTCCCCTTACTAGTTACTCAAGGGAGTGACTTCTTGAGGATCCTTAATTTCCTACTAGGGCCGGTTGACACACTAATATCTTCCCTTCTACCTATCATGGTTTCTAGGAGAATCTTTCTTTAAGAGCCAAGATTCACACTCTTGAGGTTAAGAATGCTATTCTTCGAGAGATGGCTTGTTTGAGAGTTTGACAATTTGATTCATGGTCTAACACAGCTGGTCCTTCTCATTCTCAGGCTCTTAGTAGATTTCATCATTCTCATAGATCTCATGGAGAGTCCAACGCTATCCATCGACATAGGAGCCTAGTAGATGCATCAAAATATGAATTAGAGGCATCAAAATGTGAGTGGATGTGCTAAAATCTGAGTGCACATGTTAAACTGCAAACATGCAACAAATTGCTTAAACACAAATTTCTAAAATATGGTTAGAAAGGGACATAGGATCCACTAGGTGTGCCAAAATGTATGCACATAGATGTGAAACACAAGTAAAGGAAACAAACTATAAAGCTAAGACCCTATTTCACATCTAAATACAACCTCAAGTTTAAGCTAAAGAGCATGCAAACATTGATAAGCAAACAAGAGAGATCTCACCAACACAAGCTCTTTGTTGCACCAATGGTGGTTGTGTTGAAAGAATACTTTTGGTGTTATTGAGAGGGATGTTAGGTGCCCACTCTATCAACATAACAATACATTCAAAGGTGATATGAAAATGGCTTGGGTGAGGATCTATTTATAGATTTCCATGGAGGAGGATCAATTTATTAGATTGATTCTTGAGATCAATAGCTAGGGATGAATGAGAGCTGGGGATGCATGATAAGCCTCAAGTGTTGCCTTATGATTGGTGCACATGAAGAGGCCCATGATCTAAGGGATTTGGAAGGCTAAGATTTTCTTGGAGAAAATAGAGGGTAGTCATTAGAAAAAGATTTTTGGAACCATGTACAAGATTTCCTTGACTAATCATGATTTACATTGTGCAAATGATTATTTAGATAACTAACTAGTTTTAGTCAACTAATGATTCGAGAGGGAAAATAGAGGAATTCAATAAATAGTTTATATTTATTTAATTTTAGGAAGCTGGGAATGGGAAAGATGAACTTAATTAAATAAATGTACTAATTTATTTAATTAAGGTTGGACTATAGAGGAAAGGCTGAAATAATTGATAAAATAAATAAATAGTCTTAATTTATTTAATTACATTTGGAAGAAGAATTAGTTTATTAATTAAATTATTAAAATTATTTAATTAATGTTGATAGAAAAATCAAAATAATTAATTAAATAATATGATTTATTTAATTAATTTAAGAGGGATGTTCGAGGGATGAGGCTGATGATGAAAAAAATGGTGGGAGTTGATTTTAGGTGTCTATGTAAGTATGTAAGTGGTATATGTAAGGAAAAGAGAGAAGATAAGCAAAATATGTAGGACAGATATATAGATATAATAGGAGAATGAAGGAAGGAGATATGAATGTAATTGATAGAGATGTATAGAGATTGATGTATGAAGGGACATTGTATTAGAATTATATATGATGTTCATATAATATATCACATAATGATCTAATGGATATATGATGTGTATGTGACTACTTGTACATTATTAATTTTATTTGTTCTTTCTTTCTACAACCTTTTGTAACTCACTACCTAATCTTTAATCTTCCTCTTATCACTCATATTGGAGTATAAATACAACACTCAAGTAATTTGGACTCAGATCATTGATCTACGCTTTCTCTTGCTACCAAGGTCTCCTCATGACACCAACAAGCATTACAGAAGATCATATGTCACAAAGTTATAGATCCACATCACTACCAAAGCTTTAATTGAAAGTGGTTCAAATCTACACATGGTGCCATGATAAAGATCTCCTAGCTAGAGATTTCCCATGGCTCTCGTAGAATTAAAGAATGTGACTGCAACAGTAGAAACTCCCAAAGTAGAACCATGATCTCCAACCAAGAAGATATGACTAACTATGTAACTGCAGAAAGCTCCCACTAAACTATGATCGAGAGCCTTACATGCCACTATAATTAAACACTATAGGTTCAAAAGTACAACTATCTTAGGTACTCCTAGCATTATTTATATGCCTTAGTATAATGAACATACCAATGCACCAAGGTGACTAAGAAAGGCCCACCCAGTAGAATCCACACCACATAACCCATAAGATCTACACACATGTGACATCTTCAAGGTGACAAAAAAACATGGGCAATGCTCCAACTAAAACTAAATAAAACACAAAACACATAGATCTTGAACAATGCAATAAATAAATTCACTGCCACATTAGTAACATGCAAAATAGAGACAACCAAAGATAAAATGTAGATTCTCCATGACTCAAAAACCATATCAACTCTAGATCTGATTTTCTACAAACCCACAACAAAGTAACCATAGTTCGGGAACCCAATAGGCAACTCTACATAAATGTTAAGTGATGAAGCACATACCTGTTGCAAGTATGTGCCTAATTGGTGTTGTCATTGATGTCAACATATCCTTGTTGTCATTGGTGTCAATTGTATCTTATTCTATTACTTGTTTAGAAGACTTGTATGTTGAGGATATTGAGAAAATTAGCCTCTCCAGAAGGAATAAGTGACTTACAGAGAAGTGCAGTACAAACAATGAGTTGTATGCTGAAGAACAGTCTGATAAACTACTCTGCATTTATTTATTCTTAACCATCATGGTCTACAGATTGGAAGTAAGTTAGAGGTATGACTAAGAATGCTACATTTTGGGTTTGATCCCTTCGCATGAAGATCTAAGTGAGTTGTGTTCACCGGAGTGAAACCTTCTTTTTTCTATAAGTTTAGTTGAGACAGGAAGAAAGTATTATGTTCCGCATTCCTCAACAATAAAGTATTTTGCTCTACGGTTCTAGAAGGAAGTCTGGGATAATGATAAGTGCCTACAGTTGCTATGGTTCATGGTTTGGTGGTTCGCAAGCTATCTTTCTTTTATGACAGTTGAAGACAGTGAAGTTCATGTGTTCCGGTGAGAAGATTCCTATGGATAAAGTGGTTAAAGGTTGTGCAGTTTCTCCTGATGATTATAATGTGCTTGTGGATGTCTCCTAATCATGTTCCTATATTGATATTGGTCCGCGTTAAGGATCTGAGATCGTGTTCGAAGATTGTTCCCAGATAGTGTAATGTGTAACCATTTTTGGCCGACCTAGTTAATCCTAGTGATTGCGGAGATCTCTGGAAGATTGTGGAAGCATGTTGTGGCATGGAAGATCGTGTTTGAGTCCCAGCTAAGGCATGATGTGATCCACATTTCATTTCCTTTGTATAATTTGTAATAGGTTAGGACCTATATTGTAAATGTTTGTAATACCGACCTTGGAGATTGTTCTAATGGTTGATGATTGTGATGCCGATGTTGATGATCATTCCAAGGTTGATGGAGTATATAAATACTTGTATTTGAGTAGTGGAAAAGGTGTCCTTAAGAGAAAATGGAAAGATAATAAGAAAGGTCCAAAAGGTAGAGCAGAGAAGAGGCAGAGGAAAGAAGAGGAAGAGCAAAATAGGTGTAGAACAGAGCAAAGGAATTATTGTACTTCAATCACAGACATAAGAAGGTGTTGATCTTGGTAGAGAGCCTAGCAGTGAGCCACCAGTAGGGTTTAACAACCCTTATTGTAATCTTGCTAGGTTTAGGGTTGAGGCTGTGAGTTTTCTAGGCCTAGTTGTTCTTCATGGCAGTAAGCCAATATGTTTAGGCCTGTGGAGTGACCAAGCCTGAACATCATTATTTCAAGATTGTAATATATATTGAGAGCTAATCCTCTCCATGGTTTTTCCCCACCTTGGGGTTTTCCACGTAAAATTTGGTGTCTCTTGTGTTTGATGTTATCTCTATGGTTAAGTTTTTGATTTCATGCATTCATTGTTAAATCATAATAATTGTAGATAACTGATGAATGTTTAATTGTAGTAATGTTTAAGTTTTTGGCACAACTGATTCACCACCCCTCTTAGTTGTCTGGTACATATCAACAATTGGTATCAGAGCCAAGTTCCTCTGAAGAAAGTTTAATAGCTTGAGGAAGATCCAAAATGTCTTACAAGAAGGAAGCGTCGCATTTTGATGGAACAAATTATGTTCTCTGGAAGGCTCGGGTGAAAAGCCATCTTCTTTCTCTTAGTTACAAAGTATGGAAAGCTGTAGAAATAGAATACACCATACCTCAAAATGGTCCGACGACTAAAGATGAAATCAAAGAATATGAGATAGATATCAAGGCAACGGATGCTCTCCTAAGCTCATTAACTAACTCAATATTGACGAAAGTTGTGGATCTTGAAACTGCAAATAAGGTATGGGAAAAGTTGAAAAATTTGTATGAAGGAGATGATTCTATGAAGGAAGCCAAGTTACAAAGTTTGAAAGTGAAATATGAAAGTTTGAAGATGAATGATGATGAAAACATATCATCCTTTTTGCAAAGAGTTGATGAACTTGTTACAGGGATAAAAGCCATAGGCGGAACTCTTGACGAAAAGGAAGTTGTTATGAAAATTCTTAGATCTTTGCCCAAGTCCTACTATCACAAGGTAGACGCAATTGAAGAATTCATGCAAGTAAAAATAGTTGACAAGGATCAACTGCTTGGTAAGATTACTACCTTTAAAATGAGGTAGTTTGTTGATGCTCTGCCAAAAGTTGAGACGACCTTCAAAGCCAGTACTCTTGGAAGTACTTCCAGATCAGAAAAGTACAAGGTAGAATCCAATGATGAGTTTGATGAAGTTGAAGCCAACTTCATGGACAGATTACAAAGAGGATCTGGTAAGTATAAAGGCAAATTACCTTTCAAATATTTTTCCTGTGGTAAAGTAGGTCATTTTGCTTCGAGATGTCCTAAAAGAATTGAAATAGAAGAAGATATGAGAACATGTAAAGGACCCAAAAGAAGTGTTATTATGTTAAAGATTTTGATGACGATGAAGGAGTATTAGATAATGGTGAACTAGATAATGCTAGTTCCTCTGTAAATGAATGCTTGTTTATTGCTATTAAGGAAGATCCCGTGTCTACTAATTCTACTAGCTGTGTGAAGGAAAGAAAAACTAGTGGAAAGTGCTTTGGCTACTCAGGTTACTAAGGACAAGGATGAATTGGTTAAATTGATAGTGGTTGCTCTCACCACATGACTGGTGGCAAAAGTAAGTTTGTGAGTTTGGAAAGATATGATGGTGGACTGGTTAGGTTTGGAGATGATACAACTGGTAAGATTTGTGGGAAAGGATCTGTTTCTTTTGATGGCAAGCATAATATTGAAGATGTCTTGTATGTGAAATGATTAAAGCACAATCTTTTGAGTGTGGGTCAGATGTGTGAAAAGGGCTATGATTTAAGCTTCAAGGAGAATGGATGCAAGATCAGGGAAAGCTTCGAAATAGTCATTGCAACTAGTAAGAAGACCAAAAGTAATATCTATCACTTGAAAGGAACTGAGAACTATTGCTTGTTGACTCAGACTGATGAGAGTTGGTTATGACATAGAAGGTTGTGTCACATAAATTTTGATAATATTATGAAGATAAGTACTACACAGGTTGTTAGAGATTTGCCTAAGGTTGTGAAGCCTACTAATCCTATTTGCAAGGAATGTCAATTTGGGAAACAGACAAGAACAAGTTTCAAAAGCAAGGACCAATTAGTTGGAGGACTACTTGAGCTAGTGCATACAGATTTGTGTGGACCTACCAGAGTAAGAAGTTTGCAAGGAGACATGTATTTCATGTTGCTCATTGATGATTATTCTAGAATGACTTGGGTCACCTTTTGAAAGAGAAAGCCAAAGCTCTAGATAAATTCAAGGCATTTAAGGTAATGGTTGAAAATGAGATGGATTTGAAAATCAAATGCTTAAGGTCTGATAGAGGAGGAGAGTTCACATAAAATGAATTCAACTTCTTTTGTGAAGAACACAGAATAAAGAGATAGCTATCTGTGCCCAGAACTCCACAATAGAATGGAGTTGTTGAAAGGAAAAATAGAACAGTTCAAGAAGTTGCTAGAACCATGATGAAGGAAGCTCATCTTCTAGAAGCATATTGGAGAGAGGCAATTCACACCGTTGTATATATCCTAAATAGAGTTCAAATAAAAGCATACAAAGCTTTTAGGGTTTATCAAATGGATGTGGAGTCTGCTTTCTTAAATGGAGAGTTGGAAGATGAAGTCTATATCTAGAACTACCGGAAGGATTTCAGTCATCAGATCAGGGTGACATGGTATGCAGATTGAATAAAACTTTGTATGGATTAAACAAGCTCCCAGGGCATGGTATGGATGATTGGATATGTACCTGATACAAATAGGGTTCAATAAAGGTACTACAGATAGAAATCTCTACTTCAAGATCAATGATGAACAAACCCTGATTGTTGCAATTTTTGTTGATGAAATTATTTTTGGAGGCAATGAAGGTATGTGCTCAGTTTTTGCTGGAGAAATGTAAATTGAATTTGAAATGTCTATGTTTGGAGAGATGAACTTCTTTTTAGGTCTGCAAATAAGTGAATCAGATAAAGGTATCTTCATTTCTTAGTTTAAGAATGTGAAAGAGTTGTTAAATAAATTTGGGATGGAAGACTCTAAACCAGTATGCACTCCTATGATAACTGGTTGTAAGTTAAGCAAAGATGATAACTCACCCATGGCAGACTAGAAAAGGTATAGATCTATGATTGGAGGATTACTTTATTTGACTCAAACCAGACCTGACATAATGCATGCAGTATGTCTTGTGGCAAGATTTTAGGCAGAGCCTAAGGAATCACATGTGATGGTAGTCAAGAGAATTCTAAGATATTTAAAAGGTACAATATATTATGATTTGTGGTACCCTAAGGAGTGTGACTTTACTCTTAGTGCTTATACTGATGCAGATTGGGCCGGAGATGTGGATGACAGTAAAATTACAAGTGAAGGTGCATTCTTCTTGGGAAAAAGATTAGTATCTTGGTTGAGAAAGAAAAAGGATTCAATATCCATATCTACTGCAGAAGTAGAATACATTGCAGTAGCATGCAGTTGCACTCAAGTGTTATGGATGAAGCAGACTTTGAAGGACATCAAAATCATGTATGAAGATTCCATTGCAATCTTTTGTGACAACACAAGTGCCATAAACATATCAAAGAATCTAGTAATGCATTCAAAGACAAAGCACATATCCATCAGATATCATTTTCTAAGAGAAAAGGTGACAGACAATGAAGTCAAGTTAGAGTATGTTTCTACCAAGGATCAGATTGCAGACATTTTAACCAAGCCTCTGCCTAAGGATACTTTTGAGTATCTCAGAGAAAAGTTAGGGGTTATCACCCCTCCTACTCTAAACTAAGATGCATAGTAGTGCATCAGTCCAGAGGTGCTCAGAGGTCTGGATTGATGCTTTCAGGGCTACTTGTCAAGGGGAGTAGTCAGAGAGTTCATAAGAGAGATTAGATCAGAGAAGAAGAGTGCACGTATGTGCCCTTTGCCATTGATGTCAAAGGGCGAGAGAAGTAATGAGAAAAACTTAGAGTACAGACGTGTAAGAGAAAGGGGAAGAATTTTGGAGAAAGGAAGAGTGCAGGTGTGTAAAGAAAAAGGGGGAGAATCTTGTCTTGATGGCTGTTGCAATTTTTCACATCATATGTTGCCATCAATGACAAAGGAGGAGATTGTTGCAAGTATGTGCCTAATCAGTGTTGTCATTGATGTCAGCATATCCTTGTTTTCATTGGTGTCAACTGTATCTTATTCTATTACTTGTTTAGAAGACTTGTATGTTGAAGATATGGAGAAAATTAGCCTCTCCAAAAGGAATAAGTGAGTTACAGAGAAGTGCAATACAGACAGTGAGTTGTATGTTGAAGAATAGTCCAGTAAACTGCTCTGCATTTATTTCTGCTTAAAAATCATGGTCTGTGGATTGGAAGTAAGTTAGAGGTATGAATAAGGATGCTACATTCTAGGTTTGAGCCCTTCGCATGAAGATTTGAGTGAGTTGTGTTCACCAGAGTGAAACCTTTTTTTTCTATAAGTTCAGTTGAGACAGGAAGAAAATATTCTACTCTGCATTTCTCCACAATAAAGTATTTTACTATGCGGTTCTAGAAGGAAGTCTAGGATGATGATAAGTGCCTATAGTTGCAATGGTTCATGGTTTGGTGGTCCACAAGCTATCTTTCTTTTATGACAGTTGAAGACAGTGAAGTTCATGTGTTCCGATGAGAAGATTCCTATGGATAAAGTGGTTAAAGGTTGTGCAATTGCTCTTTATGATTATAACATGCTTGTGGATGTCTCCTAATCATGTTCCTCTCTTTTGATATTGGTCCACGTTAAGGATATAAGATTGTGTTCAAAGATTGTTCCCAGATAGTGTAACGTGTAACCAGTTTTGGCTGACCTGGTTATGTTGGAATTAGGCCAGACAACTGAGAGGGGGGGTGAATCAGTTGTCCCAAAACTTTAACACTTGTAGTAATTAGTTCTTATTTACCACTTAAAATAGATTAATGATGTAAACATTAAAACATGAATCAACAACACATGAGCAGAAATAAATGAACACACTTGACACCAAGATTTTTAATGTGGAAACCCAGTTAAGGGAAAACCACGGTGGGGGTTAACCCACAAGATTTGTACCCTATTAAAAGTACTTGAAATAAATGGGAAGGCACTTGCCTTCGGGCACACTACCCAGATCTCACTACTCAAAGAGGCTCACTGCCTATAGGAATTTATGTTTAATACAGAAAGATTTAACTAAGAAATAACATCTTCATCATGCCTGGTTCAGTCTCATTGAAAGCTCACAAAAACTTCTACTCTACCCCCAAACACTTCTTCACTATCTCTTCATCCTTTATTTCTCTTGTTCTTCTGCTTCTCCTCTCTTCTGCTCTGCCTCTATACCTTTCTTATGATTTTATCATTTTCACACAAGGACAATTTTTCATAACTCAACTACACGCCTTTATATGCTTCATCAACCTTGGAATAAACATCAAGGTTGGCACTACAAGCATCTGACTTAATGCAAATCACTAAGCTGTCAGCCAAACATAACTGGGACTCAAATCTTCCTTGATCATCTGCAACACGCTTGAATCATCCGGTCGGCCAAGACTGGGAAGAACAACAACACCAAGGAAGAAATCTTCAACAACAAGCTCAATCTTCAATGCGGACCTCCAACATAGTAGGCACACGATCCAGAGACCTCCACAAGCACATTGAATTCAAAAAAAAACATCTACACTCCTCCAAATCATCATAATCACTTGCATCTTCATTCGGAACCTCAAGAACACTGTCTGCCATGACTATCACACTAGAAAGATTGCTTGTGGACCTGCAAAACACGAACCACTTGAGTTGATGATACACACTGACTTCCTAAACATGCCTCTATATCCACAGATCATAATAATTCAATGTGGAGTAATCCAAACCAATTTACTATCACTCTATCTCTTTTGAACACAACAAAACCTAGTTCTACTTATATGGCCATAACTTCTTCAAATCTTCATGCGGACCTCTCAAATCTTAACTGGAGCTACTTCAGACAATCCTCTACACAGCCATATGGTCCACATACATTGATCTTCATTAATTTTCTCAATATCCTCAACATTCCAGTCTTTTAAACAAGCAACAAAATAGGATATAGTTGACACTAATGGCAACAAGGATATGTTGACAACAATGACAACACCGATTAGGCACATATTTGCAACAATCTCCCCCTTTGTCATTGATGGCAACATATGATGTGAAAAATTGATTCAACCATCAAGACAAGAGCTTCTCCCCCTTTCTCTTATCACTTCTACAACTACTTTCTTCACTGCTTCCCCTTTCATCAGCAACTAGTTTTTCACATGACTTCTCTCCCCCTTTGACATCAATGGAAAAGGGCACATATTTGCAATCTTTTCTCCCCCTTTTTGTTTTAGACTAGTCCCCAAAATTTACATACTGACTACTCCTCCTGAGTAGTATCTCCTTAACATCAATCCGGATCACAAGATATGACTGTGAATTCCATCAGATTGATGCACCCTAGTGGATCTTAGTTCTGATTAGGAGGGGTACTAACCCCTAGCTTCTCTCTGAGATACTCAAAAGTATCCTTAGGCAGAGGCTTGGTAAATATGTTTGCAATCTGATCCTTTGAAGAAACAAACTCCAATCTGACTTCATTCTCATAACCTTCTCTCTCAAAAAGTGGAACTTAATGGATATATGCTTTGTCTTAGAATGCAACACCAGATTCTTGGAGATGTTTATTGCACTTGAATTATCACAGAAGATTGTAACAGGATCTTCAAACACAATTCTAATATCCTTTAGCATTTGCTTCATCCACAAGACTTGAGTGCAATTACCTGCTACTGCTATATACTCTGCCTCTACAGTAGATAGAGATATTGCCTCTTGCTTTTTTCTCATCCAAGAAACTAATCTCCTTCCCAAGAAGAATGCACCACCACTAGTACTTTTCCTGTCATCCACATCTCCTGCCCAATCAACATCTGTGTATGCATGAAGAGTGAATTTATTATCCTTTGGATACCATAATCCATAATCAAGTGTCCCTTTGAGATATCTAAAAGCTCTTTTGACTTCTACAACATGGGATTCTCTAGGATCAGCTTGAAATCTTGCAACAAGTCCAACTGTATTCATAATATTAGGTTTGGTCTGAGTCAGATAGAGCAGTCCTCCAATCATTGATCTATACCTTTTCTAGTTTGCCTTAGGGGAGTCATCATATTTACTCAACTTACATCCGGTTACCATGGGTGTACCCACTGGCTTTGAATCTTCCATTCCAAAATTTTTTAACAATTCTCTCACATACTTAGATTGAGATATGAAGATACCTTTATCTGACTGAATGATTTGTAGACCTAAGAAGAAATTCATTTCACCAAACATGGACATCTCAAATTCACTCTACATCTTATCAGCAAATGTTTTGCACATACTCTCATTTCCACCAAAAATGATATCATCAACAAATACCTCAACAATCATAATGTGCTCATGATCAATCTTGAAGTAAAGATTACTGTCAGCAGTGCCTTTGCTATATCCTAGCTTTAGCAGATACTTATCTAATCTTGCATACCAGGCTCTTGGGGCTTGTTTGATTCCATACAGTGCTTTCCTCAACCTGCAGACCATATTTCTTTGATCAGACAATTGAAATCCTTCCAATTGCTCAATGTAGACTTCTTCTTCCAATTCTCCATTCAAGAATGTTGACTTGACATCCATCTAATAGACCTTGAAATCTTTATAAGAAGAAAATACAATAATTAATCTGACTGCCTCTATTCTTGCCACTGGAGCAAAAGTTTCTTCAAAATCAATTCTTTCCACTTGAGAATATCCTTTGCATACTAGCCTTGCTTTGTTTCTTACAACTTCACCATCTTCATTTAGTTTATTCCGGAAGACCCATTTAGTTCCAATCACATTTTTGTCTTCAGGTCTAGGAACAAGATCCCAAGTGTCATTCTTTTCAATTTGCATTAATTCTTCTTCCATGGCTTTTACCCAATTTTCATCATTGCAAGCTTCACTTACTGATTTTGGTTCAATCTTTGAAATCAAACAAATCTCCTCTTGATCTTTAGCAATTCTTCTCCTAGTTCAAACATCGTTATTTCTATCTCATATGATCTGATCTTTAGGATGATTTAGTCTTACATACCTAGGAGTTTTGGGATTTGCTTGAACCTCTGTTTCTTGAGCTTGTTCATCAATATCTGCACTATCCTCTTGAGTCACTGGATTTTTTAAATCAATCTAGATCTAAGTCTGGGTTTGAACTTGCCTTCCTTGACTTTGACTTTCATCTTGATCATTTGAATCATATTCGCAAGACCTGGAATGTCCTTCTTTGCTCTCATCAACTCTAACATTTGCACTTTCAACAATCTTTTTCAATCTCTTGTTAAAGCATCGGTATGCCTTGCTTTGAGTAGAGTAACCCAGAAATATTCCTTCATCACTACTTGCATCAAACTTGCCTAGATCCTCATCTCTTTTGATATAGCATTTATTACCAAAAACTCTAAAATATTTCACAGTAGGAGGATGACCAGACTATAGTTCATAAGGGGTCTTACTAGAATTGTCTTTGATCTGCACCTAGTTAAGAGTGTAGACAGTAGTACTCATAGCTTCTCTCCAATAGACTTGAGGAACATTTGCTTCCATCATCATGGTCCTAGCAACTTCTTGAATGGTCTAGTTCTTTCTTTCTACAACTCCATTCTACTAAGGAGTCCTAGGAGCAGATAACTATCTTATTATTCCATGCTTTTCACAGAATGTATCAAACTCACCGGAGGTAAACTCTCCACCTCTGTCGGATCTCAGACACTTTATTTTCTCACCAATCTCATTTTCCACCATAACCTTGAACACCTTGAACTTGTCAAGAGCTTCTAATTTTTCTTTCAAGAAGGTTACCCACATCATCTGGGAGTAATCATCAATCAGCAACATAAAATGTATGTCTCCTTGCACACTCCTAATTCTAGTAGGACCACATAGATTAGTATGCACAAGTTCCATCCATCCACTTAAAAATTGTTCTTTATTCTTAAATGAAGTTTTGTTTTGTTTACCTAACTGACATTCTCTGTGCATGCTATCAGCAGGTTTCACAGGTCTTGGAAGATCTCTTACAGCCTGAGTGGAACTTATCTTGAAAATGTTATCAAAATTCACATGACACATTCTCCTATGCCAGAGCCAACTCTGATCAACCTGAGAAATCAAACAACTTTTACCAGAACTACTTAAATGAAAGATGTTACGTCTAGTCTAAGTACCAGATGCAATTTTAGTTCCAGATCTTTCCAAGATTCTGCATTTTCCATCCTTGAATCAGAGATCATAACCCTTGTCAACCAACTATCCAACACTGTGAAGATTATGCTTTAATCCTTCCACATACAAAACATCATTAGTTTTATTCTTACCATCAAAAGGGATGGATACTCTGCCATAGATTCTACCAGCTGAGTTGTCTCCAAACTTCGCAATTCCACCTTCATATTTTTCAAAGCTTATAAACTTACTTTTATCACCAGGCATATGATGAGAACATCCACTATTAATTACCCATTCATCCTTTTCTACAACTTGAGCAGCCAAGGCACTTTCCACATTTGCACAACTAGTAGATTCAGTAGGCACCAAATCTTCTTCTTTGATAGCAATGGACACCCAATCACTTTCTATGGAACCTCCATGATTAGATTCATCATCTGTGACTCCTTCTTCACTAGCTTCTTGGACCTAGTAGCATTTCTTCTGAACTCTAGGTCTGTTAGGGTTTGGCTTTGAACCTCTCTCCAGACACCTTGAGGTGAAATGACCAAGCTTATTACAAGAAAAACATTTGAATGACAACTTTCCTTCATACTTACCGAATCCTCTTAGCAATCTTTTGGCAAAAAGGGCTTCAAGTTCATCGAACTCAGTTTCATCATCTTCAAAGATCCTTCCTTGTCTTGTCAAATCTGTTTGATCTTCTTGAAGAGATTTCACCCAGATCATATCTTTGCTTTCCATGAATATTGGCTTTAAATGCAAATTTAGACTTAGGAAGAGAATCACCAAGCTCACTCATTTCAAATGTTGAAAGCTTACCAACCAACTGATCCCTTGTAACAGTTTTCACAATCCTGATCTCTTCAATGGCAGCATCTTTATGCTTGTATGCCAGAGGTAAGGATCTAAGCACTTTGGCAACAATCTCTGATTCTTCCAATACTCCACCAGCACTCGTGATACCGGTCACAAGTTCATTCACCTTCTTCATGTAGGAAGTAATGTTTTCATCTTCACTCATCATCCATCTTTCATATTTACCCTTCAAGCTCTGCAGCTTGGCACATTTGACATATTTATCACCTTCATACAAAGTTTCGAGCTTATTCCAGATTTCATGAGCAATTTTTAATTCTAGGGCATTTGTCATTTTTGCATTAGTCAGGGCACTTAACAATGCTTCTTTAGCTCGAATGTTGTGTTCAGCATCCTTGAGTTCATCTAGAGTTGTAGGGCCATTCTTCAGAACCTTATACTCATCCTTAGTTATCAACCAAAAGGCATCACCCATACATTGCAAGTGACACTCCATGTGCTTCTTCCACAGAGGGTAATTTGTTCCATCAAACGTTAGACTATCCTTCTTGTAAGTTGACATCTTAGATCTCCTCAAGCGGTCAGGGTTCTTCTAGAGGAACCGGCTCTGATACCAATTGTTGGAATTAGGCTAGACAACTGAGGGGGGGTGAATCAGTTGTCCCAAAACTTTAACACTTGCAGCAATTAATTCTTCTTTACCACTTAAAATAGATTAATGATGTAAACATTAAAGCACGAATCAACAACACATGAGTAGAAACAAATGAACACACTTGACACCAAGATTTTTAACGTGGAAACCTAGTTAAGGGAAAACCATGGTGGGGGTTAACCCACAAAATTCCTACCCTGTTAAAAGTACTTGAAAGAAATGGGAAGGCACTTGCCTTCAGGCGCATTACCCAGAGCTCACTACTCAAAGAGGCTCACTACCTACAGGAATTTATGTTTAATACAGAAAGATTTAACTAAGAAATAGCATCTTCATCATGCCCAGTTTAGTCTCATTGAAATCTCACAAAAACTTCTCCTCTACCCCCAAACACTTCTTCACTATATCTTCATCCTTTACTACTCTTGTTCTTCTGCTTCTCCTCTCTTCTGCTCTGCGTCTATACCTTTCTTATGATTTTATCATTTTCGCACAAGGATAATTTTGCTAAACTTAACTACACACCTTTATATGCTTCATCAACCTTGGAATAGATGTCAAGGTTAGCACTACAAGCATCTAACTTAATGTGAATCACTAAACTATCAGCCAAACATAATTGGGACTCAAATCTTCCTTGATCATCCACAACACGCTTGAATCATCTAGTCGAACAAGACTGGGAAGAACAACAACACCAAGGAAGAAATCTTCAACAATGAGCTCAATATTCAATGCAGACCTCCAACACAGTATGCGCATGATCTAGAGACCTCCACAAGCAAATTTAATTCAACAAAAACATCTGTACTCCTCCAAATCATCAGAATCACTTGCATCTTCATCTGGAACCTCAAGAACACTGTCTGCCATGACTGTCACACTAGAAAGATTGCTTGCGGACCTCCAAACCGTCAACCACTTGAGTTGATGATACACACTAACTTCCCAAACATGCCTCTAGAACCGCAGATCATAATATTTCAATGCAGAGCAATCTAGACCAATTTACTATCACTTTGTCTCTTCTGAACACATCAAAACCTAGTTCTACTCAGATGGCCATAGCTTCTTCAAATCTTCATGCGTACCTCTCAAATCTTAACTAGAGCTACTTTAGACAATCCTCTACATAACCATATGGTTTGCATACATTGATCTTCATTAATTTTCTCAATATCCTCAACATTCTAGTCTTCTAAATGGGCAACAAAATAGGATACAGTTGACACCAAAGGCAACAAGGATATGTTGACATCAATGACAACACCGATTAGGCACATATTTGCAATAGGTTAATCCCAGTGATTGTAGAGATCTCTGGAAGATTGTGGAAGCATGTTGTGGTGTGGAAGATCATGTTTGAGTCCCAACTAAGGCATAGCATGATCCATATTTCATTTCCTTTGCATAATTTTTAATAGGTCAGGACCTATCTTGTAAATGTTTGTAATACTGACCTTGGAGATTGTTCCAATGGTTGATGATTGTGATACCAACCTTGATGTTCATTCCAAGGTTGATGAAGTGTATAAATACTTGTAGTTGAGTCATGGAAAAGGTGTCCTTGAGTGAAAATGGAAAGATAATAAGAAAGGTCTAAAAGGCAGAGCAGAGAAGAGGCAAAGGAAAAAAGAGAAAGAGCAAAATAGAGGCAGAGCAGAGTAGAGGAATTATTGTACTTCAATCATAGACATAAGAAGGTATTGATCGTGGCAGAGAGCCTGGCAATGAGATGCCAGTAGGGTTTAATAGCCCTTAGGGTTTAACAACCCTTATTGTAATCTTGCTAGGTTTAGGGTTGAGGTAGTGAGTCTGCTAGGCCTAGTTGTTCTTCATGGCAGTAAGCTAGTATGTTTAGGCCTATGGAGTGACCAAGCCTGAACATCATTATTTTAAGATTGCAATATATATTGAGAGTTAATCCTCTCCGTGGTTTTTCCCCACCTTGGGGTTTTCCATGTAAAATCTGGTGCCTCTTGTGTTTGATGTTATCTCTGTGGTTAAGTTTCTGATTTCATGCATTCATTGTTAAATCATGATAATTGTGGATAAGTGATGAATGTTTAATTACAGTAAGTGTTTAAGTTTTTGGGACAACTAATTCACCCCCCCTCTCAGTTGTCCAATGCATATCAATAATACCAGCACTTCCACACCCAAAAGGGCTACAACCAAGCTCCTCAAACCATGCATGAATCATGTATGTAAATCTACAATCAAGTCTCCATTCAGAAGACCAAAACAATACTCTCTTCATAAATCTATAATACCATAGATTTTGGTTAACATGCAAAACTTGCAAAACCATCAATGCAAATTTGAATCCACTTATTCATCTAGAAACCTAGGAACCTAGAAATCCAAAATAACATAAATCTAAAACATGTAAGTAAAATTATCCAAAAGGATCAAATAGTTGTCTAGGAAATCTAAGCCACCAAAAGATCAATTCCACAACCATCACCAAGTACATGCAAATGGAGGAACTAGGTTGTCCAAGATCTTGTGGGTCACTAAAAGATCAACTCCACAACTTGCATGCAACTAGGGTCTAATCATCTAGTGCTTTTATAAACCTTGGGTTGAAATTACGAACCCAACATAAGCACTCCATATGGTAGTTGACACAACTAGTGTTTCCCCATGTGACTAGGGGGCCAAAAGCAAGCACTCAATATGAATATTCTTCTACTGCACATGACCACAAGATAAAGGAACATAACCACCATGCTAGAGGGTAGTTACATACTATCAAACAAGAGCTCCAGGTCATGACCGTTGGAAACAAGGTAGATAACTGAGAAGGGGGGTGAATCAATTATCTTAAATATTTTACCTTTCTGTTCTTCTTTAACAATTAGTGCAACATCAAAACATATAAGCATACATAACCATGAGAGCAGAAATAAAATCAACACACATAACACAATGATTTTGATGTGGAAAACCCTATTAAGGGAAAAACCACGGGGTGACTAACCCAAGATTGTATTCTCTATTAAAAGAATAAGAAGTACAAAATGACACTTGCCAATTAGGGCTCACTGCCCGAGCACACTGCTCACAAGAGGCACACTACCTACAAGAGACTCACTATCTATAATGTTTATGGAAGGTAACCAAGTGTTTGAACTGATGAGAGGCATCCACATATGCTGAGGTTCAGTTCCAGTTAGGCTCAATATACTGATCTACTACACTTCATTCTTCCTCTACTTTAGTGTTGTTGTTCTGTCACATACCGGACTTGTATTTCTTCTTCCACTCTGCTCTCTACCTTTCCTCGCACACTATTATCACTTCTCTACCCCCTTCATACTGAAATCTATTTGGTCTATATATCCATATCAAGGATTTCAACATCTATCTAGTCAGCAACCAAAATATTCAAGATATTTTCAAGGCACTGATCTGTCAGCTAAATCCATGCTTAATATGTGATGTGTATCCAAGACATAGAGTTAGAAGTCATCAATCAAGTCTGCCAACCATGTATGATCTCTCAATTAGCTTGACCATCATCAATTTCTCATCCAGATTAAAGTCTGATGCTCTGTCGGTCAGTTCTTCCTCAGTCTACTCTGCCTATCAGAAACTCAATACTTAGATGCTCATGTCTTTTCACTCTTTCATCACTAGAGGCTCAATCTTTGGAATGTAGCAGTTATGGTACTCCTCTTAACTTCCCCAAGTCCGTACTTTACTAAGATACATCCTCTGAGAGATCCGGACCTGATTATCAGACCTTGCTGCATGCTCTATTCTTGTTCACTGAACCAAAACATTCTTCAATCTGACTTACGGTATAGACATACTATGTGCTGCAGATGTGTGGGATAATCTTTGTTTCCATCAATGACAACAATGACGAAGCCACATAGTGTCTCTTGCCAACAATCTCCCCCTTTGGCATTGATGGCAACACTTAGTGAAAAATGACTAAGTGTCGTAGCAAACTCCCCCTTGGATGATGCTCTATCTTATGTACACTTATACTGGAGCTCCCCCTTAGCTGGGTTCTACATTTTTCACTACTCCTCACTCCCCCTTTGACATCAATGGCAAAGGGTGGAATCCGCACACCAAAATTTGCAAAAACCAACCTATACATAGCCGCATAAGTATATATATACATGTTATACTTACATATACTTAAGTATATCCGCAAAGGTAGTCTTCAACTGTACAACTTTTGTCGCCCAACTCTGCTTCATCCTATCAAAAATTGAAATGTGGCCACTCAACAAAAATGTAAAAACTTCTTCCCTCTTTAAGTCTACTAGACCACTAGTCCGGGCTGTGGTCTGAGCATCAATTAAGGCCTCATGCATTGCCTCTAACTTAGGGATAATTATCCCTCTTAGCTCACTCATCTTGCTTATTCTATTCTTCTTTTCCTTTTCAAGCTTCTTTATTTCATTTATAGTGGCAATAGCCTGGCACTTTTGATTCTTTATGGATGAGGTGAGAGGATCAAAATTTTGAGATAAACTTAACAATTTACCCTCTTGTTCTTCCACCTTCTTTGCAATGTCGTTTGTCACTGTGGACCAAGATAGACAAAATTTGTATAGTTCTCCGCTATCTTTAAGAGCATTTTATAGGCTCTTTATCCCAATATCCAAATTTCTCCTATCATTTTCTATGAGTCCCTGTACTTCAGAGAATCTCTTTCCCAAAAACTCTTTCTGAACTTTCTCTTCTACTGATTTCTCCAAAGAATCAAAATGTGTGCTAACATAATTAACAAGAGATTTCAGATTACTAGATGAAGAGGCCGAAAGATCCTTTTGGAAGGATGGCATGATTTTCTCTAGCACATTGGATGCAATCTCTATTAGCTCACAGTCTTCCATGTGAGACTTCATAAGCTTCTCTTTTGCTTTAGCTTGAGCAAAAGATGCTACTTTCATTGTCTAGACCAGAGAGAGGGAGTCAAAATTGAGTGGTCCTTGAAATAATTCTAGTCCATCTATCTCTAACATTTCTTTGTTCAAGAATCTCTTTACTACCTCAGCAATGTCTCTTGCCAGAGACAGAGTCTTCTTTCCTTTTCCCACCTCAGAACTATCATCTAAGATCTTTTCTGTTTGATCTTCTTCTCTTCCCTTTACCTCTTCTCCTTGACTAATTTTCTCTTCTTTTCTTTCTTCTCCTTCAGTTCCAGAGTCTGCTGGGGGATCCGGAAGAGAGATGTTTACTTCTTCATGGACTTCCTCTTCTAGAATAGAGGAATCTAAGTCCTTAGTCCTCTCCTTAGTTATCTCCTTTGGCTCTTCTGCATTTTTCTCAGTAGGTTCATCATCTATGTCCTCTATAATAGGAAGATTGAATCTTTTAAATGCATTCCAAAGGATGTCCTCTATTTCTTTGGCAACTTGATCTGTCTCTCCAAGCATAAGTTTGTTTATCCTTGCTTTGCTCCGGAACTCATCCTTGCAGTCCTTAAAGATCATGTTCATTTGTTTTGGAGTAATGGAAGGATAAAGTTGGATTGTAATCTGTTCTCAAATCTCAAGGTCCTTTGCCTTAGAATTTTCTTTTCTCATTTCAAGTACTTGCTTCAGGCTTTTGGGAATTAGTGAGATGATTTCAATGAATGCTTTATTATAGATATTTAAATACTTGATTGTGGCTTCCTCCAAAATTCTTTTGTCAGTGTCATTATACTCATCATAAAATTCTATTATGGGCTGCAGATTCCTATCTATAATGACTGCCTTGATGACATCATCAATAGAAAGAGTAGGCCTTTCAACAAATTCTTCTGCTTCTTCTTCCTTGTTTTCGCTAGTAGAGGATTTCCTGGAAGTTTTCCTTTTCTTCTTCATTTTCTTAATCTCCTCATCAGTCTATGTCTCTTCATCATCCTTTTGGCTTGTGTATGACCTTGTGGCCTTTGTTTTTGTTCTCTTCTCTCCTTTTCCGAATGTCTTTGCTTCTGATTTTGAGGCTTTTGGGCTCTTAGAAGTGGCAGGTGCAGAGCTCTTTGAGGATCTAGTCTGGGAGGGGGCTTGCACCAGAACACTTTCTTTTTCTACTTCTTGTCTTTCTTTCTCTGCTCTTTCTACCTTCTCTCTATTGGCATCAACTACTTCCTTTGATATGCCATATTTCTTGGCAATTTCCTCCAATTCCCTTCTCACTTTCCTTTTTATCTCTGGTTGTCTCAATTCAACATGTATTGTCACACTTAATTCTTGAAAGGTTCCAAACCTTTTTGCCTCAGGGTCCTTTGGCTGACTTAGCAAGTGTTGAACATATAGCTCCAAAATTTTCTCATCTACCTCATAGCCCATTGGCATAATCCAGACTGTTCTGGGTTCCACTGCCTCCATTAGGCATTGATTAGTGTCTACCATGAAGCACATTGTATCCTTGTATTTTTCAACTAGAGACTGGGGGATTCTCTCTCTGGCCTGCATCATGCCTTGGAAGTTTTTGAAGTATCCCCAGAGTGTTGTACTTTGTGCCTTGGCATCACTAAGCCCATACATATAATCTCTAATTTGTATGGCAACTAGTCTATCATTTTGCCATACCCAACCACTTGATCTTGGCAGCTCATTCATATAGTAAAAGAATAAACACAGTATTAGCCCACCATACTTGAATGAGTTCTTGTCCTTTTTGATCTTTTGCAAGTTTTCTAACAATTAGCTCAGGAGAAGCTCACATAGATCATAGTTTGCATTTTCCCTTAGCATCTAATATGCAGTGTATATTGTAGTTTTGGATACAGAGTTTTCCCTACTGGAATGATATATTTTGTAGCCAATTATCATAGAGACAAATTTGATATTTAGATCAGTGATATCTTCTATTGCCATTTCTCTCTTGTCAAACTTTGATCCAGTAGCCTCACTCACTATCTGATTCTTGACAGATTTGAGAGTAGGCAACCCATCGGATGAGTGCAATCTGGTTACTGCCCTAATGGCATCTTTTGTTATCTTGAATGGCCTCATCAACCATATGAAGTTATCATGTATTTTACTAAGGACATACCAGACCCATTCATCTTCTGTGAAACAAGGAAAGTGGATGCAATGTCCAAAATGCTTATCCCGGATGGCCTTGTATTGAGGTTTGAGTTCAAAGGTTTCATCTATTAGTTGTTTATGGTAGATATCCATCAGCTTTGATTCTCCAAATTCCTCAATATTTGCATGGATGTATACCCTAACATCTTCTACATGCAGAACCCCATGCGGAATGCTAGAAAATGCGCCTAAGGGATCAACTTCTAGGGATTTGTAAGGATGTTTCTTGAACTTTGGGCACAGCCTATCAGTGATCTTAACAACATTTGGAGTAGCCATCTTGTAAAGGATTCAGAGAGAGATATTCAAGAACAGAAATACCTTTTTACACTTCTAGGGTTCACGATATGAGCTGGAAAAGATCGCTGGTTGAATTAGATTCTGCAGTTGAACTTTGACAAGGTTGAAGCAAACTTGTTTACAGAGCTCTTTCTTTCTTCTTCTCGAATGCAAATGTGCAAATGATGAATAAAAGAACCCTTTTATCTCTGCACAAAACCTAAATTCATATTACAATAAATGCACAACTTAAGTTATTCTGGTTGCCTTGTTCTGAGAGGGATCTTCCTGAATTACTGAGAAACACTTAGAACTATTTTAGTGATAATTGACTGTGTATCTCCTTTCCTCAAATCATCCCATTTATCTGTAGATCAAGATATTTCAATTTAGAATCACACTAGATCTAACTGTGAAAGTCCTGCTTTTGCCGGATGGCTGTCAAACCGGATCAATCTTGGATGATTAAACTCTTCAAAGCTTCTTACGGATCTTTCATATTTTACCAAGGGTTATTTTAGATATATCTCTTAGAACCCTTTAATCCACAGCATTCCATGTGCCAAATTTAGGCACCAATTGACTGGCTGGGGGAATTTATTTTCCTTTGTGACTCCCCCTGAGCCAGAGCTCATCTAATTTAGTTTCTAGAAGGAATATCAGCACCAGATTCTGGTGCGGATCCATTCCCAACATTTTCTATATTTCTCTTCACCCAAATCTTGTTCATCTCCCTTTGAACTTCATCCGCATTCACTTTTTCTTTTCCTTTGTCTTGATTTTGGTTATGATGCACCGGACCCTTTTTACCCTGATTCTTACTTCTGTAGAATTTGGCAATGTGACCGGATCTATTGCAATTGTAGCAAACAACATTTCTTTGCATATTTGACTGATATCCTCTTGATCTGCACTGATTAGCCATATGTCCCATTCTATTGCGTGCAAAGCATCTACCATTCAATGAATTGTTTATTTGCATATTTCTACATTTATGAGATTTGTGACCATACCTTTTGCAGTTAAAACACTGTCCAGAGAAGGATGAATTAATCTAATTTATTCTTCTTCTGTACTAATTTGCTTTATGACCAAAGTTATTGTAGTTGTGCAGTATCCACTGAAGGATGGATATCTTTGAGCATTTGGTTGCCTTATCGGAGATCTTCTAGGCCTGTTCCTTAGATTTCCTGATCTAGAGTTCTTCTGACTAGATCTGGAGCTTTCACTTTTCTCATACCGCAAGCCATGCTTGTCATCTACCCTCTTTTGGCTTTCAAGAAGAACTTCAAGTTGAGCAGAGCTTATATTGAATTTCTCTTTGTATTCATTTGTTGTTTGAAGATCCTTTTTAAGAGTGTCTATCTGATTCTCAAGTTGTTCTTCATTATCTCTAGCTTCTTCAAGATCAGATTCTAGATGCCTGATTATTCTATCCATTTTGTGGTAGTCTTTTGACTTCTCCTTGAGAGATTATTTTAGATTATCTTCAATTTTTCTTTTCTCTTCAATTTCTTGGGTGAATTTCAGAACCCCTGATTCCATTTCATGTCTTACCATAATGACCTCTTTTGATAGCTTCTCACATAACTTGTTTTTCTCATTCAGATGTTTTAGTATCATTGGCTTCACTTTGGCTTGCTAATTGTTGAAGTAGTTCCTTTCTCTTTTTCACAGAGATACTTAGTTTTTCTTTGAGTTCATTTATGAAATTATCAGCTTGTTTAAGTCTTTCCCTTAGGTTATTGACTTCAGAGTGAGATTGCTCAAGATCATCTAGGGCAAACTGAAGTTGTTCCCTCATACCATACATATCCATTGAGATTCCCAGATCTTCCTCAAGTTGTTAGGCTCTGTTTGGAGGAACTTGGCTCTGATACCAATTGTTGGAAACAAGGTAGATAACTGAGAGGGGAGGTGAATTAGTTATCTTAAATATTTTACCTTTTTGTTCTTCTTTAACAATTAGTGCAGCATCAAAACATATAAGCATACATAACCATGAGAGCAAAAATAAAATCAACACACATAACACAATGAATTTGACGTGGAAAACCCTGTTAAGGGAAAAACCATGGGGTGACTAACCCAAGATTGTATTCTCTGTTAAAAGAATAAGAAGTACAAAATGGGACTTGCCAATTAGGGCTCACTGCCCGAGCACACTGCTCACAAGAGGCAAACTACCTACAAGAGACTCACTATCTACAATGTTTATGGAAGGTAACCAAGTGTTTGAATTGATGAGAGGCATCCACATATGCTGAGGTTCAGTTCTGGTTAGGCTCAATATACTGATCTACTACACTTCATTCTTCCTTTACTTTAGTGTTGTTGTTTTGTCACATACCGGACTTGTATTCCTGCTTCCACTCTGCTCTCTGCCTTTCCTCGCACACTATTATCACTTCTCTACCCCCTTCATACCAAAATCTATTTGGTATATATATCCGCATCAAGGATTTCAACATCTATCTAGTTGGCAACCAGAATATTCAAGATATTTTCAAGGCACTGATCTATCGGTTGAATCCATGCTTAATATGTGATGCGTATCCAAGACATAGAGTTAGAAGTCATCAATCAAGTCTGCCAACCATGTATGATCTCTCAATTAGCTTGACCATCATCAATTTCTCATCCGGATTAAAGTCTGATGATCTGTCGGTTAGTTCTTCCTCAGTCTACTCTGCCTGTCAGGAACCCAACACTTAGATGCTCATATATTTTCACTCTTTCATCACCAGAGACTCAATCTCTAGAATGTAGTAGTTATGGTACTCCTCTTGACTTCCCTAAGTCCACACTTTACTGAGATACATCCTCTGAGAGATCTGGACCTGATTATCAGACCTTGCTGCATGCTCTGTTCTTGTTCACCAGACCAAAACACTCTTCAATTTGACTTACAGTATAGACATACTATGTGCTACGGATGTGTGGGATAACCTTTGTTGCCATTAATGACAATAATGATGAAGCCACATAGTGTCTCTTGCCAACAATGACCATGTAACATGCATACACATAAGCAACACCATTGAACCTATCTTCTATTCCACTAGTGCTCACCATACTTTTCTTGAAATGATACACTAGATACACTTTAAAATCCCACTCATACAAGGTGTAGCATCGTAAATTATGCTTACACACAATTTCATGCTCTAGTTGGTACTCACTTTATTGTTCCCTTCCCTAACCTTGCTTTTAGTATGTATGGATGCATTTTAACCTCCGTGTTAACTTCTTTCTGCTTGCCTAAACCTAAATCTGTAAAAGTCCCTTAACCCTAGTAATGTCCCAAGCCAACACAACCTTTTAAGACCTAAAGTTGTCTAGACTAGAGCACTAGGTGCAGATGTCTATGCCAAGCACGGGTGTCCTGATAGTGTCTTCTAGTTCATCAACTCATTTTAGAAGGTGTGTTTTTTCTTGCACGGCATTCTAGCTTTCCTGCATGCATATTCATGCCCAAACGACTCTTTGCCCATCTTTTTTCCCTCCTTACTATTCTATAAAAATCCTTTCATTTTTCCATTCAAAGCATCACACATTTCATAGTGGAGCTCTTCTGAATTGATTACTCACTATCATATTACTTGTACCATTATATTTGCATGTTAGCTATCTATTGCAAGTTATTGATTCCATGTGAGTTACTCTAATTCTCTTTACACACTCGCACGTGATCACCATCCTCAAGAATAGAGTCTTCTTGTTCTATGATGTGATAGACTTCTGACAAATCTCTTGTAACTCTCCTTTGCATCTTACTGTCATTTGATTTAGATTAATTACATGTATTTATGATTTGAAGTATATTTATTCTTTATCTTGAATGAATTATTGCTTGTCACTATTCACTGCTACTCTAGACACACATAGGATACAAGAACACACTTTTTATCATCATATTTATATCTAGTTGTCATTGAGGCAGAATACCAAAAATGAGGTTTGACTAAGGGAAACCTCCATACATCCCAACCCTTTTCCTATTTTCTTGCAGGTTGAAGATTGAGTGTAGAAAGATCGCAAATGCACGAGTGTTTGTGCATTTCTCCCATTTCTTTGTCTTTATTCCATTTCCATTTATTTCTGTTAATACTGGACTTCTGTGTACTAATTTTTATCTCTGTTGTCAATAGGATATACTAAAACTCATGTGAAGCCGTACACATACGAATTGTAGATTTGGGGGTTGTACAGATGATAATACTAGGTGCAGACATCCATGCCAAGTGTTGGTGTCCTTGACAGTGAACTCCAAACTTTGGTACCAAGTTCCCTATTATCTTTTATTTCAACTTCTAGAATAATTTCTATAAATTTAATTATATCTCTACATTTTTCTTGTTTTTGTTAGTTTAGTTAGTTCATTTCCACTTCAATTGCAACAAAAGAATCCAACCCAGATAGTCGTGCTCTTCCTAATTGGATAGCAGCAAGATATACATCTTCGTTGATTGGGATTCTAATGTTGGGTTGAAGTTTGTTCTGATTAGTATTAGTTTAGTTAGAATCAAAATTCTCAACCTCACATTTTTGGTGAACCCGACGTACTTAAAACTTTTGCAAACCATTTTAAAACAAAAAAACAAAAGAAGAATACCTCCTCTAGAACAAAAACATTTTACTCTTCTTCTCTTTGTCCTATCATTAAATCTATGAATATGTGTGTTGTGGAGCTTGTATTAATTTATGAGCTTCACGACCTAGTGCTTTGACTCTGAATTCTCCATCCGTAGAAGTATGAGACTGTTCATGGCTTCTCATTCTCTTGGTAGCTCTGGCACCATACAGCCAGACAATGACATTTTCAACTTCTCATTGGCTAATTCTAGAATATAAATTCCTGCTTTCCTGCACTCTCACACCAATACTCCCTCTAGACTAAACAACTTCACAGATTATCTTGTTATAGATATGTCTATCACTAGTGTACCTTCCGCCCATATATAATCGTTAGACAGTTAGTTGGCTGAATTTTGTGACTATTTGGGTACCGAACACCTAGCTGGTGAAACTGTACCCCCAATTGAGAATCATAGATAGTTGTTAAATAGTGAACTACATGGTGTGGATATCCTTCATGGCTTGGCTCACATAGTGAACTACAATGTTCCTTCATTAGCTAGTTGTGCGGAGACACTTAATGAGTCATGGTTGAATAGCTCTGAAGCTTAGTCATTGATGTATATGTTGACCTCCTCCCTTTCTACTTTTACTTCTTAGATTTTGAGAACCACCGCACAACAGATAAATGTTAACACTACTTCTATGGGATTGGGTGGGAACCCTATACGTCAGTATGGTTTTGATCCCTTGAATTCTTCCTTATCATTCACTTTCTCAGGAAAAACCCTGGAGTTCATCACCCATCACCTCTCTCTTCTCAATCTACCACTCAAAACTAGAATATCTAAAAATAATCCACCAACACTACTGACCCTGTCATTAACCAACTGTTAAAAAACATCAATTCCTTGCACAACAGCTGGCTAGTGTATCAAATTCTACATCTCAGCCTTCCATTCCTTCCTGTTATACCCATATCATGTTATCACTAGCTACTCTCCACGTGCCTCTACCATAGAACTTCGAGGCGTTGGTGTCTATGTTTACTACTATTTGTAGTGATTTCCTTTTCAATGACTTTTTGCTAGAAATTTTTTTCCCAGTCTCTCAAGGACATGGCTTTGGACTGGTTTTATTCCCTTCCTGATCATTCCATCACTTTTTTCCAACAACTAGTCAATCAATTTCTCTAGCATTTTCAAGTTAACATTGGATTGCATGTCACATTGACTAACCTCATCCAATACAAGAAAAATGTGAACAAGAAAAAGATAGACTTCAACAATTGGTTTTAGGATCTCTTCTTGTAGATATCTTACACTCTTCTTTGCTCTAATGTGCAAGAGGTTTTCATTAGAGACTTGCAGCCGCAGATAAGAGATAAGATTTTGCTAATGCATTACCAGTCATTTACACATCTCTACACGACACTCCACGATTCCAAAAGTTGGTAATTAAATATGAGGGCTCCTCATTACAAACTCCCACTGGGCAATCCGATGCTGGTTCCTCTTTTAATTACAATAAAAATAATAACTTTATCAAAATAAATGCTAATAATAATAACAACAATGCAGCGGCCACATCACCTAATAACAATGCTATGGCCCTCTCTTTGCAAGAAAAGCTGAGGACTTGGTAGTTTACCCCTCTCTAAATCCCTTTATTCCATCATGCAACAACTATTAAACAATAACCTTATCCATCTACTAGTTGTCCTCCCTGTCGATACTTCTAAACCCCTACCATCTTCATATGACCCTAAGGCCTTTTGCTAGCTCCATAGAGTAGTTGGACATGATACTGAAAGATGCATATGTCTCAAGCATGATGTGCAAGACCTCATTGATTAGAACATTATCCAAGTCTCTGGAGTGAATGACAAAGGCAATAATTCAATCACTTTGCCAAACCAAAACCTTTAGATTTATACGAACCATGTTGCATGTATGTGCCTAACCGGTGTTGTCATTGATGTCAACGTATCTATGTTGTCATTAGTGTCAACTATGCTCTTGTTTTGATGCTTTCTTGTAATGAGTTAGATGCTTTACATTGGCTTATATAAGTGTTGAAGATAATGAATAATTATTCTTGATACTAAATTTCTAAGTGCTTTTGAGAAAATTTGCCCCTCTAGTGGAAACAGTGTAATGAAGAGTATCTTTGTTTACAACAGGATAGTCCAGTAGATCGCTTCACAGTTCTTGTAGAATAAATATCTTTGTCTGCGGATTGGAAGTTAGTTAGAGACATGTCTGAAGCTGCTATGTTCCAAGTTTTAGCCTTCAGTATGAAGATTTGAGTGAGTTATGTTCACCAGAGTGAAAACTACTTTTTCTGTATATTTGGTGGTGACAGGGAGAATGTATTATGCTCTGCACTCTTTCGCATTTATGTATTTTAGTTTGTAATGATGATAAGTATCTTCAACTCCAATGGCTCATGATTTGGTGGTCTACAAGCAATCCTTTCTATATGACAGTGGATAACAGCTATGTTCAGGTGTTCCTGATTGAAGAATCTTATGGATAAAGTGTTTAGAGATTGTGCAGATGTTCTTGGTGATTACAATGTGCTTGTGGATGTCTCTTGATCATGTTCCTATCTTTGGATTGGTCCACAAAGAGAAATTTGGATCGTGGATGAAGACTGTTCTTAGAAGACTTAGTGTTAACACCAATCTTGGCTTACTTGGTTGTTTTCACTACTTGTGGAGATGCATTGAAGATTGTGGAAGTGTGTTGTGGCATGGAAGATTGCATTTGAGTCCCAGCTAAGGCATAATGTGATCCACATACATCTTTTCCTTAGCTAATTTTGTTTAGATCCAGACCTATTTCTATGTATGTTTGTAATGCTGACCTTGGAGATTGTTCCAATGGTTATTGAATGTAATGCCGACCTTGATGTACATTCCAAGGTTGATGAATTGTATAAAAACATGTAATGAAGTTGTAAACAATATGTCCTTGTGTAAAATGGTGAAGATAAGTGAAAAGGTGTAAGAAGAACAGAGCAGAAGAGTTATACTATGCTTTAATGGAACTGAACCCAGGCATGGAGTAGATGCTATCAAATCAGTTCACCAACCCTTGGCAGTGAGCCACCCCTTGGCAATGAGCATTTTGGGCAGTGAGCCTCTATTTTTTGGTATTGTTATAACATATCTATTTCTGTGGGCTAACACCCACTGTGGTTTTTCCCTTATAGGGATTTCCAAGTAAAAAATTTGGTGTCTCACGTGTTGAATGTGTTATTGTATTGAGCTTCTTGTTTCACTCTTTCATGGTTAAATCTAAATAACAGTGATTGGACATTTGATGTGTTGATATTCATAAGTAGTTAAAGTTTTTGAGACAACTGATTCACCCCCCTCTCATTTGTCTTGTGCATTTCAACAAACCCATTGCCAAATCATTCTAAAAAACTTATCAAGCTTCCCTTTGACATGGTGATTACTTCAAAGATTGCTAACAAGCCTTCTTCCTCTCTTTCCCGAATGATCGCTATGGTGGATGTTCACTCTCGACGTAGTCAATAAACACGTTACACCCAAGCCTATCATCTCCTTCTCGCCCACCAATGTGCAAGCACATGTTTATGATGGACCCCTCTATATCATAGCCATGGTCATTGAAAAGCCCATTAAGGACGTACTAGTCGACCTGGTGTGCATGGTAAATGTGATTACTAAGGAGTTACTTTACATACATTATTTGTATCAGGATCAGTATGAGAAATTAGAAGTTCAGATACACGCAATTTCCCTGGATGTTCCCTTTTCAGTAATTCCTACCTCTGACCAATTTCATGTGAAATTGACCCATTTATGGCTCATTTCCATGAGAATGGTCCCTTCAATAGTCCACACGTGTTTGAAGTTCCCACACAAAGGATAGGTGTAAACTATCTACCATAGTGGGTTCAAGCCCCCCACCTTTTGAAGAAACTTCTCCTTAGACTACTTCTGGCCGACAACAACCGAGTTGATGTGGCCTTGTCACAACTTCTTGTTCCTTTCATACCAAAAGTTTAAAGAAAACTACATTTCCCATTTATCTGTTGGTGCCTCTTCATCATCTACACCGACTGCTACCCCTCCCATGCCTTTGTTATCAAAGGTTGTTCCTATTCTTCCCATTGTCTTTATGATAGGACGAGGAAATAAAACCACACAAAGGGCACCTCCCCTCCCCATGCTTTAGGAACATGTACACTATAGTTTCTCCTCCTATGTCTTACACAAGATCTCTAGGAACTCCGTGAGTACATCCTAGAGCACTGTGCACTCTTGGGACCTCTTAGTCTTTGTTGGCCAATTTTGTTCCTCCTACCTCTTTGGCAGTGCAAGGAAACTATTGAACACCCAAAGTACTGAGAGTGGGGTGAATTAGTGGGTAAGTGCAAAAAGATGGGGGGCCAAAAAGTGGCCAAATTAATTTCAAAAAAAATTAAGTCATAACGCGAGCGCATTATAACGTGCTCGCGTTATGACTTGCTATAAATAAAAAAAAGGTTTCTAATCTCATTTGATTTCTTTCTTCTCCTCTATGCCCACGGCCTGCAAACCCTAGAAAGTGCACTCACGTTTTGCAAAACTCCATTCAACACAAAAACCTTATCAATTCGTCACCAAAATGCTGCCACGATGTTGAGCACGCCAAAGGAGTGAGTTATATTTTTTTTTGTTTGAATATGTTTATAAATAGGTAGTTTTTAGTTGATTTTTGATGTATATTTCATTAATTGTTAGGAAATGTTAATGCACCTCCTCCTCCTCCTCCTCAAAATCCACAAAATCCTAAGGAGGAAATACCTGCAGAACAACAACCTCCTCCATCCATTCCTCGACATGCCCCTGGAACACAAGAAAATATAATGGGGCAAATTGAAAACAACAAAAAAGAAATTGAAGATATAACTGCAAGGTTGAAAGATCCTTCCACTACAACCTTGCATAGGTCCACGCTTGCTGAATCTCTTAAATCTATGTTATCAAATGTAGATTCAATTAGCAAGCAAATAACTAGTTGGATGGATAAGAGGAAAGAGTTTAGAGATTATTATGCAGACAAGCTGTCATACTAAGATGTGAAAAAATTACAAATCACAAAATTAGACTTGTGTTCCATTTTCACAAACCCACAAACAAATCAACCTCCACCCATTACATGCAAGAGGTTCCCTATCCATTGGTTTAACAACCAAGCGATAAGGGACAATTTTGGGCAGAGGTGGTGGATGGTTTTTGACCATCCTCCATGCAATAATAATGAGGTCCTGTAATACTTTTTGAGGAAACTCTACTGCGAGTTTGTCCTCAATAAAGTGCCAAACTATTTTGATATACGAGACTTCCAAGGTAGAGGTGGGGGGTCAGCACAAGATATACCAGGGGCACATCTTGACCCACAGTGGATAGTGAGACGAGTAATCAGCAGACCAGCCCACAAGCATGTTTCTATCCCTTCCATTGTGAAGGAGAGTGTTGAGGTCGATACACTTCAGTCCATTAGTGCCTTGACCCAGAGCATCATAGAGCATGCTAGTCCTGCAACATAGAGTGGGTTGGGAGATAGTGCCAGGAGCAAGGTCCCACCCCATACTTGTCAGACTTGCGGGTCAGCCTGTGGTTATGACCCCATGGATAGTCAGGACACAAGTGCACAGGCTACATCTGTAGCTGAGCAGATGGTGATGACAGATACCCTCCTGAGTGAGAATTTTGGCCTTGATACTCAAGTAAATATTAGCAAGTTTATTGAATTTAATTTATTAAATTTTATTTTTGAAATGCAAGATTAACTAATTTAAATTGATGATTTTAATGAAATTTCAGGGTCATAGTGTCGATGCAGTTTTCAGTGGTTCTCCACCTACATTTTACACTAGATCATCTACTGTCGGGGTATGTAACTAGTAAACAATTATAAATATTACATGTGAATAGCATCGTTATATCAATGGTATTCTAATATCTGATTTTGGATGTTGAATAGGTTAATACTATAGATTTCACAGCAACACCTGCCAGCGGTGGTGGACTTCAAAGCTTTACGGAGGTAATAAAATAAATAGTTTAATGAATGAATTGTACTTACTAGATTTTTGTATGTGACTTGTGTGCTTAATTATGTGTACTTCCATGTTTAGATGAACGTGTGTGTATGTTAGGAGCCATGATTTGCATCACTATTATAGTTTTCGTAATAGAATAATGTTGTTTTATTTCCAAATGATGTAGGCTGTGGAGACACCTCCCCATGTTCATAGGGCAATGGAGTAGGGTGTGGCCTCTGTGATTCATAGCTCCATGAAATTGACAAGGGTATGAGGCAGATTAGTAAATTTCAATTTACATTCATTGTTATAGTTGTCTATTTTTGAAAAATCAAAAGATTATTGATTTGAAGTTTAATTTCTATCTAGATGGTTTCTATAGGACATGACATCACCATGGCCTATTCCTGCTACTGAGGCAAGTGAGGAGACAGATTATATGTTAGCAGTAAGTGATTATTTTGTTAAATGTTTCATTTTTTATAACATGTAATTTCTATATATTAATGTCTATACTTTTTATTGTAACAGGTAAAGATGCAAGAAGAACTAAATAGGAGGAGTAGCCCTTAGGTTCGTAGTAGACCACCCACATGCGCATCTCCATCCCCTAGAAGATCAAAGGCTGCCCATGATCTATTCTCTTCACCAGCCAGAGGGGAATGACTTTTTATTGTGTTCCTTTGATGTATGCCTATATGACATTTGTGGACATATATTTTGTATTGTATATAGTTGACATTGTATGCCTATATGGCATTCTTGTAAGCCTATATGGCTATTTTGTATATATGTTATACTTATATCGACAGATATTGATGTATGCCTATATGGATATTTGGTTCATACAAATCTTTTTTATTGATGGCGTCCATACTTACATTATAAATCCACGTTTGAATGGATATTTGTAGATGGCTACTTCAAATATTTAAAGTCCAATTGTATTACATAGGATGTTTGTTGATCCAATAAGCTAGCTATTGTTATTCAAGTATCACCTAAACCTCATTTTGGAACTAAAAGATAAAAGTTGTATTTTAAAAAAAAATGAATCATCATGTTGAACAGAAAATATTAATATTCTTTATGAGTAGCATAGAATGTCAACTATATGCAATACAAAAAAATGAATCATCATGTTATTCTTTATGTTTGAGATCCTGAAAATGACTAAGTCTGGTAGCCTAATATCTTGAAACACTAGGATGAATATCCAAGTCATTAGGATGATTGCGCCTTGAGAAAAAGTCATTAAGATGAGTGCCTAAAGGAGACTTTCTTAAACATTCAAACATTGAGCAACAAGCATGAAGGGTTAAGGCACAATTTGCAACTCATAAAGCCTCAAAAGGGCACCCAACTTAGAGAAGGCATTCATTTAAGACAAGGCACCCATTGACACCTATTCCACCATAAAAGTGTGTCTAAGGTGGAAGGAGAACAAGCCTCTAGTAAGTGAAGCGCACCTATTGTCTAAACCACTTCATTATGGCACCCTAGCATGAGGAGGAGTATATAAGTCAATAGGAAATGTCGCCTATAATGCGAATGAAGGACTAAGTGGAATTTTCAATAAGCATCAATTCACCTTGAGCTTTCAATAAATACATCAAATTGAGCCCCATAAGCCTGGGCACCCTTTGCCTGCAAAAGAACCTTGTATCGACGTCAAGAGTTGGTCATATCGGCGTATCAACAGACCTTGGTTAGGCTTCGCCGATAGTAGTCTATCTTGCCAACGAGTGTGGTTTGAAGTCGAAGACATTGGTGTATCGGAAGATAATCCCATCTGCGCATTGGAAGAGCAGTTGAGAGAGTCACCGATGAAGGGGGTCACACCGACAGTCGAAATCCATCGGTGTATCGGCCCACTTAGATTAGAGTTCACCGATGTTTGGAGTCTCACCGATGGGTGTGGTCCGAAGGTTGTCATTTGTGATATTGGTGTGTCAGCAGAAGAGTGAGTTTGAAGGTTCAAAAGTTGATAATTCTATGCTTCCACTATGTGCTCTGCATCAGACACTCATCCCTACTACAGTCTAGCATTCTCTAGTTGTGTTCTCCCCTTTGTTTTTGTGAATGCCTCTGGAAGTAATGTTGAGTTACTTGTGATGTCCTTATTGACTGGTGTTGTTTTGGATTCATGTGTAGTCCTTGTTCTTTATAGTCTATTGTTTATCTGACTATTTTGTTGTAACTTATTGAACCACTATGATTTTTAATATTTAGATTTAGAGGGCATTAGACACCAAAACTTCTTGACCTTTAACAACCCAACCTAGAATCAATAGATTTTTGTCCATCCCAACTATTCTAGTCAAGACAAAGCATGTTGATTCTCATTCAATCCAAAGCTCATTAACAAGATTATCTTATCATAATATTTAGGGAAATGACCACCTAGATGGACAATGATGTGAGCTATCTATAAAGAAACTTGCAAGAAGTATAGGAGGCATGAGAATCCCTCCATGTTGTTTATCAAGTTGAATGATCTATGACACATCATGTATCATTAGAAAATATTCTCAAAGAGAAAGCAAGTGAAAATACTGAAAACAACCCATAACAAGGTGGAGAAGTTTAAAGGATGGAGGTTGCAACACTTTCCAACCTCATAGCCACACTAGTCCAATGGATCAGGATAATACTATCAAGCATCCACATAATAGTAGATAATCTTATCAAAAGTCACAGAGAAATTTCTAAGGACCAACGTGTTATCCCTATGACTTGACACATACTGCTTGTTTCATAAAGCAAAGGGACATGATATAAATATTGTTGTTATATGGAGCCTAATTAGACTCGGAGGTTAAATTTACCCAACTTTTATCAGCGTGGTTTCCCCCCAAATATTTTCCTACTAGTTTTGGCGCCTTGAATTCTAAGTGCATGAAAATTGAAGTCTAAGTGTTTTTCTTCAGGATCTAGGCACCAGTTGAAGGTTGTAGTTGCCAAGAAGAGCGCCTAGCAAGAGGAAGTCTTTTGGAGTCTCCAAAACACATCAAACACTTGACTAACAACAAGATAACTTTTTCCCAAGTTAGGCGCTTCAAGAGGGAAGTTAAAACATGAATAAGCGCCAACTTGTCTAGGTGCAAACTCAAGCTTGTTAAGGATACACATGGCGCCCAACATTCCTTGGTGATTTCATGAACTTCAAACGCTTAGAACTATTCAAGGAATGCCCAATGCCCCTTCTTGATGATAGGCACCAAAGTGAGGGTGGAATTGCACCTTGATGGCATTAGGCGCTATCTAGAGTATGCTACTCCATGGAAATGCGCCTTCTTGCTTAGAGTAATTCAAACACTCCAAGGTCTTCAGTGATCAATTCCCCAACTTATGAAATGTCCTCCTTCATTTTAAAACACATTGTAATGCTCCAGAGAGATGACTATACCTAGGCGTCAATCTGGGTTGGAAATGCCTCCAAAGTGCGCCTTCTCTTTCAGAAAGCAAAACAAGGTCCAAAGGTGCTAATAAACTGAAGCGCTTCTTTAGAAAAGTCCCAGAGGTTAAGATGCGCCTTGTCTTAATGAGGTACAACTGTTGGGTAAGAAAGCTTGTAAAGTGCACCTAACTTAGTGAAGAGGTTGATAACTTCTAAACCCTTCCTAGAACTTAGATTGCTTCAACTGAAGATCATCTCGCACCAATACATCACCAAACTTTCAATCACATGATCAATTCAAACTTAGGCACTCATTAAGAGTCTTTCTAATGTTGGCGCATCTGAGAGGTTGAACTGGCAAGAGATGGCGCCTAGCTTCCTAGACCTTGTTTCAATATATTTGAGTTCCAAAGTTGACTCAATGGTATCAAGATGGTGCCATAGAGTCTTTAGACTAGTTCCTTAGAGTTTCAAAAACATTTTGGCTCCTTGAAGATTCCTCCTACATGCTTGGGCACCATTTCAAGGTCCTGGAACAATGATGTAGCGCCTTATTGCTCTAGGTACCCATTCATGATTGTGCAACTTGAGATTGGCACCTAGAGTGAATAGGCTTTCATCCTGACTTAATACACTGCCTCCTTCTGACGATTTTTAGGGCAGCAGAAAACCTTTCACCACGGGCAAATGTCTCAGAGATATAAAAACTAAGAGAGGTTATTGTAGAGGCACTCTACGTGATCGTGTTGCCTCAGACAAAATGTTTCTAAGTGACATAGTTTTCAAGTAACATCTCGTCAAAGATTGCTACCTTTTTACACTTTGGACTCTTGAAGGATATCGTCGGTACAATGTAGCTCAGACTGTTTTGACATGTTTGGGTGAAAAATAGGACCATGCCTAGCGTAAATGTACCCATCCAGATGCGTTAGAACAGTCAGTTTGGTCGCATCAGGAGCAGGATGAAAGTTACACCCCTTTGCAACTTTACACTGCCTCCTTCTGATGATTTTTGGGGCAGCAGAAAACCTTTCACCATGGGTAAATACCTCAGAGATATAAAAAATTGAGAGAGGTTATTATAGAGGCAGTCTACGTGATCACGTTGCCTTAGACAGAATATTTCTAAGTGACAGTTTTCAAGTAACATCTCGTCAAAGATTGCTTCCTTTTTGCACTTTGGACTCTTCAGGGATATCGTCGGTACAATGTAGCTCGGACTGTTTCGACATGTTTGGGTGAAAAATAGGATCATGCCTAGCATAAATGTACCCATCTAGATGCATTGGAATAGTCAGTTTGGTTGCATCAGGAGCAGGACTAAAGTTACACCCCTTTGCAACTTTACACTACCTCCTTCTGATGATTTTTGGAGCAGCAGAAAACCTTTCACCATGGGCAAATGTCTTGGAGATATAAAAAATTGAGAGAGGTTATTGTAGAGGCACTCTACGTGATCGCGTTGCCTCAGACAGAATGTTTCTAAGTGACATAATTTTTGAGTAACATCTCGTCAAAGATTTCTACCTTTTTGCACTTTGGACTCTTCAGGAATATCGTCAGTACAATGTAGCTCAGACTGTTTCGACATGTTTGGGTGAAAAATAGGACCATACCTAGTGTAAATGTACCCATCCGGACGCGTTGGAATAGTCAGTTTGTTCACATCAGGAGTAGGACGAAAGTTACACCCCTTTGCAACTTTACACTACCTCCTGACAATTTTTGGGGCAGCAGAAAACCTTTCACCATGGGAAAATACCTCATAGATATAAAAAATGAAAGAGGTTATTGTAGAGGCACTCTACATGATTGTGTTGCCTCAGATAGAATGTTTCTAAGTGACATGGTTTTTTAGTAACATCTCATCAAAGATTGCTGCATTTTTGCACTTTGGACTCTTCAGGGATATCATCAGTACAATGTAGCTCAGACTGTTCCGACATGTTTGGGTGAAAAATAGGACCATGCCTAGTGTAAATGTACCCATCCAGATGCATTGGAATAGTTAGTTTGGTTGCATCAGGAGCAGGATGAAAGTTACACCCCTTTGCAACTTTACACTGCCTCCTTCTGACGATTTTTGGGGCAGCAGAAAACCTGTTAGATCTAGGGCACACAACTGAGAGGGGGGGGTGAATCAATTGTGCAAAAACCTTGCTTCTATTTCAAAAACTTGATTCCTCTTTGTTAGTTAGTAGCATATCTATTAATCATTCATGAAAATAGAAAGCATAAACACCAGAGCAAATAAACATCAACACATTAGACACCAAGATTTTTGACGTAAAAAACCTGGTTAAGGGAAAAACCATGGGGTGATTAACCCAAGGATTATTCTCTGTTAAAAGAATAAGAAAAATAAATGGCACATGCCAGTCAGGGCTCACTGCCCGAGCACACTGCTCACAAAGAGGCACACTACCTACAAAAGAGACACACTGTCTACAAGATCATAAGTATCATAACCTTGAACTGGAGAATGACATCTTCATCATGTCTGGATCAGTTCCATTTAAGCTTGAAACACATCTGCTCTGCTCTTTTGCTCTTTCGCTATATCACACTCATTTGCTTAACCCCACCTTTGAAATGAACTCACAAACCTTTATTTATATAAGACATCAGCTTAGGAACAATCATCTAAGTCGAAAATCAACCATAAGAACATTCGCAAGATGAATAACACATCCGGTTGGCCACCACAAGAACATTCGCAGGATGAACAACTCATCCGGTCAGCTAGTCTGAACAAGAACTTCATCAGGAAGAATATCTTCAATTCTGGGCTCTACCACCAATGCGGATCAACAACACAACCTCAACATGATCCAAGAACCTTCACAAGCCTGCCTGAATGACCAGGTACATCCGTACTTCCTCTACTCACTGGAATCTCTTCTCTTCCTCATCTGAAACTTCAAGAACACAGTCTATCGCCACTGTTATACTGCCAGAGGTGCTTCCAGACCTCCAAACCACATACCAATCGAGATGACACATTACAAGGACCTCCCAAACACTCTGTCCAATCTGTAGAATAGGACAATGCACTTCTGGATCTCACCGGACCTTTTTGTAACACTCTATCACTTTGGAGCATCTCTTGGAACCGGTTCTACTTGATCGATCACAACTTCTTCACATCTTCATGCAGACCTCTGAAATCTTAACTAGATCATCTCAAGACTCATATCTACAAACCCTTTAATCTGCATCCTCTGATCCTCAACCTATTGAGTACTTTTGCCTTCTTCTCATCACTGTTCTTCACTGTTCCTGATTGAGACTAACTTTCTTAATATCCTCAGCACACAGCTCATCCAATCCTTCTTGTCAATGCAATATGAGTATGTTGACATCAATGACAACACTGGTTCACCTCATACTTGCAACAATCTCCCCCTTTGTCATTGATGGCAACATATGATGTGAAAAACCATCAAGACAAGAACTTCTCCTTTCTGTCACAGCTCCCCCTATCAAAAACAACTCTTCACATGTCTTCTCTTCCTTTACTGCTCCCCCTTTGATCATCAACCACTTTTTTTTCACATGTCTTCTCTCCCCCTTTGACATCAATGGCAAAGGGCTCATACTTGCAATTCTAACACATCAGAATCATATCAGCTGCTCCCCCTTAGCAGCAGCTCCCCATCATCAATCCGGATCACAAGATATGACTGTGATATCCACTGGACTGATGCACATCAGTGCATCCTAGTTCATCACCGGAGGGGCCATGACCCCTAACTTCTCCCAAAGATACTCAAAAGAGTCCTTGGGAAGAGGTTTAGTAAAGATATCTGCAATTTGATCCTTGGAGGGTACATACTCCAATCTGACTTCTTCCTTGTTCACTTGTTCTCTCAAAAAGTGAAACTTGATAGATATGTGCTTAGTCTTAGAATGCAGTACTAGATTCTTAGAAATATTAATTACACTTGAATTATCACAAAAAATTGTGATAGGCTCCTCATATTCAACTTTAATGTCTCTTAGCATCTGCTTCATCCATAAGATTTGAGTGCAACTACCTGCTGCTGCAATGTATTCTGCTTCAGTTGTAGACAGAGATATTGCATCTTGTTTCTTGCTTAGACAAGAAACCAATCTCTTTCCCAAAAAGAATGCTCCACCACTGGTGCTCTTCCGGTCATCCACATCTCCTACCCAATCTGCATCTGTATGAAGAGAGAAATCATGATCTCTAGGATACCACAAACCATACTCCACTGTCCCTTTTAGATATCTAAAAATTATCTTGATTGCCATAACATGATATTCTCCAGGATCAACCTAAAATCTTGCCACAAGACCAACAGCCTGCATTATATCTGGTCTAGTCTGAGTGAGATACAACAATCCACCAATCATTGATCTATACTTTGTCTGATCTACCTTCGAAGAGTCATCATCTTTGCTCAACTTACATCTAGTTGTCATAGGAGTGTTCATTGGCTTTGAATCTTCCATACCGAATTTCCTCAACAATTCTTTTACATATTTGGTCTAAGAAATGAAGATCCCTTTCTTTGTTTGAGTAATTTGCAGACCCAAGAAGAAATTTATTTCACCACGCATAGACATTCCAAACTCACTTTTCATCTGATTTGCAAAAGTTTTGCACATACTATCTCTTCCTCCAAAAATGATATCATCCACAAACACTTCAACAATCAAAATATTTTCATGATCAATTTTGAAATATAAGTTATTGTTAGCAGTACCTTTGTTGAATCCAATCTGCACAAGATGCTTATCCAACCTTTCATACCATGCTCTTGGGGCTTGCTTCAATCCATACAATGCTTTCTTCAACTTGCAAACCATATCATCATTATCAGACAATTGAAATCCATCCGGTTGTTCAATGTAAACATCTTCTTCCAGATCACCATTTAGGAAGGCAGACTTGACATCCATCTGATATACCTTGAAGTCTTTGAAGGCAACAAATGCAAGAAATAATTTGACTGCTTCAATTCTTGCCACCGGAGCCAAGGTCTCTTCAAAATCAATTCCTTCTATTTGAGAGTAGCCTTTGCAGACCAATCTAGCTTTGTTTCTGATTACTTCACCAACTTCATTCAGTTTGTTCTAGAAGACCCATTTGGTTCCAATCACATTCTTGTCTCTAGGTCTGGGAACAAGATCCCAAGTATGATTTTTCTCAATGTGCATCAACTCTTGCTCCATTGCTTTGGTCCAGTTTTCATCATTGCAAGCTTCATTAATTGTCTTAGGTTCAATCTTTGAAATCAAACAGTATTCATTTGAATCTTGAGCAATTCTTCTCCTTGTTTGTACCCCTTTACTTTTGTCACCTATGATCTGATCTTCAAAGTGATTTAGAGTTACATACCTTGGAACTTTGGGAGTTTCTTGCACTACTAATTCTTGATCAGGCTCATTTAGACAAACTTCTTCTTCCTGATTTACCGGATCAGTCTGTATCTGAATTTTAGAGGAGGATTGAGCTCCTTGCACCAGAGAATCATTCTGATCATCTTCATCACATTCATAGAAAATTGAGGGCTTTTCAATTCCTTCATCAACCTTCACATTTGTACTTTCTATCATCTTTCTCAATCTCTTATTGTAACACTGGTATGCTTTTCTTTGAGTGGAGTAACCCAAGAAAATTCCTTCATCACTTCTAGCATCAAACTTTCCTAGATCTTCATCTCTTTTGATATAACACTTGCTACCAAATACTCTGAAATATCTCACAGTAGGAGTTACACCAAACCAAATTTCATAAGGAGTCTTACCGGTATTGCTTCTGATTTGAACTTGATTGAGAGTATAGACTGCAGTGCTGACAGCTTCTCTCCAAAATATCTGGGGAACATTTGCTTCCATCATCATTGTCCTGGATGCTTCCTGGATGGTCTGGTTCTTTCTCTCAACAACTCCATTCTGCTGTGGAGTCCTAGGGGCAGACAACTGTCTCCTTATGCCATGCTTCTCACAAAAGTCTATGAATTCACCGGATGTGAATTCACCACCTCTATCAGACCTCAGACATTTCAGTTTCAATCTGGTTTGATCCTCTACCATAGCTTTGAAGATTTTGAACTTCTCAAGGGCTTCTGATTTCTCTTTTAGGAAGGTAACCCACATCATCCGGGAATGATCATCAATCAGTAACATGAAATATCTATCACCTTGCATACTCTTAATTCTTGTCAGACCACAGAGATCAGTATGAACTAATTCCAACAATCCGATAGTGGACTAGTCCTTGCTTTTGAAAGAGACTCTGCTCTATTTACCTAGCTAACATTCTTTGCACAAACTATTTGTAGGTTTCACCAATTTAGGAAGATCTCTTACAACCTGAGTATTGCTTATCTTGATGATGTTATCAAAATTCACATGGCACATCCTTCTATGCCATAACCAACTCTGATCAACTTGAACAAACATACAACTTTTATTAGAACCATCTAGATGGAAGATATTACCTTTTGTTTGGGTACCGGATGCAATTTCAGTTCTAGAGCTTGCAAAGATCCTACATTTTCCATTTTTGAACTGGAGAGCATAGCCTTTGTCCACCAACTGACCAACACTGAGAAGATTGTGCTTCAATCCTTCAACATACAGTACATTACCGGTTTTGCTCTTTCCATCAAAAGAAATTGTTTCCCTACCTCTGATTCTGCCAGCAGAATTGTCACCAAACTTTACCATTCCTCCTTCATATCTTTCCAAATCTAAGAACTTGTTCTTATCACCTGTCATATGGTGAGAACAACCACTGTCAATAACCCAATCATCCTTTTCTTCAACTTGGGCAGCCAAAGCTCTTTCTACAACCTTATGATTGACAGATTCAGAGGATATTGAATCTTCTTCCTTGATGGCAATAAACACCCATTCATTTCTGGATTTGCTTCCCATTTCTGATTCATCATCTGTTACTCCTTCATTATCATCTTCTTCATGAACATAATAGCAGTTCTTTTGAAACCTTTGTCTATTAGCATTTGACCCTGCAGATCTTTTCAGACATCTTGAAGCAAAATGACCAATCTTATTATAGTTGAAGCACTTAAGGGGTAGTTTTCCTTCATACTTACCGAATCCTCTTGGTACTCTCTTTGCAATGAGGGCTTCAAGTTGAGCTGTTTCTGCTTCTTCCTCTTCCATGTCTTTTCTTTGCTTGATCATACCATGACAGCTTCCTTGAAGAATTCTCTCCCAGATCAAATCTTTGTTTGCCTTTCACATAGGCACTAGGCTTGATTGCAGATTCAGTCTTGGGGTGATCATCTCCAAACTCAATCATTTCAAATGCAGCTAGTTTGCCAGCCAATTGCTCTCTTGTGATAGTTGTATGGGCTCTAAATTCATCAATGGCTGCAACCTTGATTTTGTAGGCAGCAGGAAGGGATCTGAGGATTTTGCAAACAATTTCATTTTCATCCAGAACTCCACCAGCATTCCTGATTCCACACACCAACTCATTCACTCTTGGCATAAAGGTAGAGATATTTTCATCATCTCTCATCTTCAATCTTTCAAATTTCCCTTTCAGACTTTGCAACCTTGCACTCTTGACAAACTCATCTCCTTCATACAAAAGTTCCAGTTTAGTCCAGATCTCATATGCAGTTGGTAGGTCAATAACATTTGAGAGATCTGAGTCATTGAATGCGCTTAGAAGAGCTTCTTTGGTCCGCAGATTATTTTTAGCATCTGTGATTTCATTCAGAGTTGTCAAACCACACTGTGGAGGTACATATGGTTTTGAAACCATGGCCAAGTATGCTTTTCCCATACACTCCAAGTGACATTTCATGCGACCTTTCTAGAGAGTGAAGTTGGTTCCATCAAACTTCGGACTATCCTTCTTGTATGACAACATCCTAGATCTCCTCAAGTGGTTAAGCTCCTTTCAGAGGAACTTAGCTCTGATACCAATTGTTAGATCTAGGGCACACAACTGAGAGGGGGGGTGAATCAGTTGTGCAAAAACCTTGCTTCTATTTCAAACACTTGATTCCTCTTTATTAGTTAGTAGCATATCTATTAATCATTCATGAAAATAGAAAGCATAAACACCAGAGCAGATAAACATCAACACATTAGACACCAAGATTTTTGACGTGGAAAACCCGGTTAAGGGAAAAACCACGGGGTGATTAACCCAAGGATTATTCTCTGTTAGAAGAATAAGAAAAACAAATGGCACATGCCAGTCAGGGCTCACTACCCAAGCACACTGCTCACAAAGAGGCACACTACCTACAAAAGAGACACACTGTCTACAAGATCATAAGTATCACAACCTTGAATTGGAGAATGACATCTTCATCATGTCTGGATCAGTTCCATTTAAGCTCGAAACACATCTGCTCTGCTCTTTCGTTCTTTCGCTATATCACACTCATCTGCTTAACCCCACACTTTGAAATGAACTCACAAACCTTTATTTATACAAGACATCAGCTTAGGAACAATCATCTAAGTCAGCAATCAACCATAAGAACATTCGCAAGATGAATAACACATCCAGTCGGCCACCACAAGAACATTTGCAGGATGAACAACTCATCCGATCGGCTAGTCTGAACAAGAACTTCATCTAGAAGAATATCTTCAATTCTGGGCTCTACCACCAATGTGGATCAACAACACAACCTCAACACGATCCAAGAACCTTCTCAATCCTGCTTGAATGACCAAGTACATCCGCACTTCCTCTACTCACTGGAATCTCTTCTCTTCCTCATCTAGAACTTCAAGAACACAGTCTATCGCCATTGTCATACTGCCAGAGGTGCTTCCAGACCTCCAAACCACATACCAATCGAGATGACACATTACAAGGACCTCCCAAACACTCTGTCCAATCTGCAGAATAGGACAATGCACTTCTGGATCTCACCGGACCTTTTTGTAACACTCTATCACTCCGGAGCATCTCCCAGAACCGGTTCTACTTGATCGATCACAACTTCTTCACATCTTCATGCAGACCTCTGAAATCTTAACTGGATCATCTCAAGACTCATATCTACAAACCCTTTAATCCACATCCTTTGATCCTCAACCTATTGAGTACTTTTGCCTTCTTCTCATCACTGTTCTTCACTGTTCCTGATTGAGACTAACTTTCTCAATATCCTCAGCACACAGCTCATCCAATCCTTCTTGTCAATGCAATATGAGTATGTTGACATCAATGACAACACTGGTTCACCTCATACTTGCAACAAAACCTTTCACCACGGGAAAATGCCTCATAGATATAAAAAACTGAGAGAGGTTATTGTAGAGGCACTCTACATGATCATGTTGCCTTAGACGGAATGTTTCTAAGTGACATGATTTTCGAGTAACATCTCGTCAAAGATTGCTGCCTTTTTGCACTTTGGACTCTTCAGGGATATCATTGGTACAATGTAGCTCGGACTGTTTCGACATGTTTGGGTGAAAAAAAGGACCATGCCTAGCCTAAATGTACCCATCCGGATGCGTTGGAATAGTCAATTTTTTGCAACATGACTCAAAGACTCAAATTGACTCCAAATGACTCAAAGTGACTTAAAATCACCTTGATTTTGGCACCCAATGTACATTATAGAGGTCAAGGTGCTCCTTATCATTCAAACATCTTAGATGAGTGCCTAGGAAAGGAAATTTCTCTAAGTTTCATCATCATGAGTGCCTAATATCAAGAGACTTTAATGGCTTAAACCTTAGCATGGAGTCATAAGGCACATTTCATGTCTCCTTTCATCCATTTTGGCACCCTTATGTAGATTTTTCAACTTGATTTGGCGCCCTGTATGTGAAGGAAGATCTAAAGGCATGAAAGTGGATATCATTTTGCAAGAGTTTGGATCATCAAAATTGAAAGAAATAAGTCTATTAAGATTGGGCGCCCTTGGTCTTCTTTTCATTCATTATGAGCACCTTGGGAGAATGGTATATAGGTCATCATCATGATTGGGCACCCTAGATCCAGAGTGTTGGAGAGATCATCAAATGGTGTCTAGAGGAATTAGGGTGAGTTATGAGTTTAGTCGCATCAGGAGCAGGACACCAAAAATGCATAAAATGATGATGTAAAAATGTGTATATGTGTAAAAATGTAGGAGGAAATAAAAAAAAGACAAACCTTACAAATTAATGTGCATACTTACAACTCAATGTAACATGACTTTACAAAATCAATGTGAATACTTACAAATTAATCCAATAAACCATCCGGGTCTGCTCTACTCTTTATTGTGTCAAGTATTGCTTCATGGTTAGACTCACGTACCTTCCACAAGATTTTGTTCAAAGGTCTACCCCGATACTTTATCAAATGAACATTGGATGCCACGACAAGGTTCGAGTAATGAAGAATCTTTCAATGCATGTCAAAGTCCTGAAATAGCCAAATATTAACACTCTTATGTGGGTACCTTCTAAGACATGTTCCAGTAATAACCACTGAGCCTGTAGGGTATTCGATATTTTCTCCATCTGTAACAGGGGCCTCCAATTTCTTTTTGGCCTCAACACAATGACATAAGTAATAATCTGTTCCCTCTTCATTATCTTCATCTGCAATAACTGCATATACGTGCCCTACATTGATATGTGTAGCAAATTAGATGAAATTAGTCAACATTACAAAAACACTACAAAGTAAGATGACATTACCTATTTGAACTAGATGAAATTAGATGCATATACGTGCCCTATATTACCTGGTTGAACTAAATCTGATATGTGGTCAAATTCAACTGATGATTCCATCTATGTTAGTTCCAGTACCATCGGGGGTTGATACGTGTCAAGTGGGCTAAGATAACTTAACTACCATTCGTCAACCCACTCCTTTGACTCGCACTCATCCCAGACTTGAATTGTACAGGAAGAACAAAAGCATGACATCTTTCGTGTATGGATACTGCATGAACCTGCAATTAAGCTTCTGAAAGAGTGCATCTCATTTGATCCTGTCAGTGTACAACAGTCCTCATATGGTGCAATGTTAGTATCATCTATCAACCAAAAAAATCTATGAACTGAAGACTTACCTTCATTACCTGGACCCATGGAAGCATTACACCACTCGACAATCAATTTTGCATCTGTCAACTTTGCATTGTCTTTATACTTTAACTCTTCTCGTGCTATGGCTCTTTTGATACATGCTCCTACACCATCATGCTCCCCCTTTCCATGGCCGGCCTCACAAAAGTTCCACATATGCTGAATACTTTTAAAATTATGCCTCCTACTCAGCCAATAGAAATTCTACAAGTTCTTGAATTGTGATGCACAGTTATCCGACCATATGATATGCTGACAGAATGATATGCCCCTTCTAGCCAAATCATTGTAGAACACCTGAAAGAAACCTTGCACGAACTCCATAGAATGCGTGTGATCACCACTAATATAAAAATTATACTCCCTTATGATCTTTCTGTCATCCTCTGTACTATCATTCGCATGAATGAATGTGATGTGCACAAATATAGAAACCTGTGTGGAGTTGTAATATTGTGATTGCACCTCACGCTATGGCTGTAGACTGTAGTTCTCTGCAAAGTTGACGACTGAAACAATGCTACCAATTGAAAATGTGTCCTTGCATAACTTGAATTGCAAGTCCAACCATCGAGCTCTATGGGCATGTCTTGCATACTCATACACTATGCTGTCACGAAATATAGGCATAAACTGATACACTAGAATCTTTTCAATAACCAATTCACACCTCTTTGCTTCTTTACCATCTTTTGTAATGTATGCCACTGTTTTATACTTGCCAAACTCTACTAGTTCATTTCCAACCGCATGTGTTCTTTCCATATGTTCACATATTGGCAAATGTTTTAAGCCACCGCAACGATGACATGTTCCATCCAAGCATAATTTCTTGTAGAATATTTGACCTTACTCTCTTTCACATAAAATTCTTGATATGAAGTCTCTTGAAGATGTTGGTGGGGCACATATGGCACAACCCTGCAAATCATTGTTAGTATGCATATCTAAACATATAGACCTATAAGCATCAAAATGGTTAGAAAATTCAATATGTAATCTACAACAACAAGTATTGCGTGTGTGATTTATCTTAACATAGAAAGGTTTTAGCATTTCAAAATATCTTTGATTAATTTTAATTTGAGGATACTTCTCTAGAAATTTTTCATAAAACTGTGTTTGAGTCTCATCCAAAAAATGCTTTGGATGTGGCTCACGGTTCTGACTACCAATTCTCCTTCTTACCACATCCCTTTGATTTGGAGATACCCTTGTGTAATTCTTCCAAAAGTCTTCAATTAGTGATCTCAATGCTTCAACAATTGGTTTATCTTTTTGTGGTAGTCTCCCCGAGAATGCCCATAATTCATTGGCATTAGTATCCTCAATTCTTTGGCATCTTCCAATGGCTCTTGATAAAGTTTTCCTATTAATTCTAAATTGTTGACTCGTCTTTCTAATGAGACGAGCTTTCCTCGTTTGACTACTTACTATAGTTGATGTAATCACACGCCGTGTTGCATTACTATCTTTTGTGCGTGAGGTGTTACCCACACTCTCATACGCACTCATTAGATTCTTGACAATAGATTTTTCACTTGAAGCCTCTGATGTTCTCAACCCAAGAATCTTCATGATAGACATATACTTTATACTTTGCATCATTTCAACAATTAGTTGACATCTTGCAGTCTCATTTTAACTTTTCAAAGAACAATCTCCAAATCTTATTAGCATATCTTCTACAAGTGCATTTTGGAATCTTACCTTCCATTGGATGCAAAATATTCTCATCAATATCAATCAAATACTTTGGCTTTCTATGCAAAATTCTAGGTGGTGTTAAGTTAGGTAAATTCATCTCAACATTAGGAATTTCATCAATATTTAAATGAGATGGGTTAGATGGCATACCTTCGATCGAAGATGGAATAGATGACATACCTTGAGGTTGAGGTGGGAATGATGGCGTACCTCCTTCATCACATGTGAGTGATGATGTACTCTCAACTTGATATGTGGTAGATGGTGTCCCTACATGTTGACATGCGGTAGAGGACGTGTCTCCAAATATGGTATTCAAATCTCTCGTACCACGAAGTTTTTGCATTCGTTCTCTTTGTACCACCAATACCATATCTCTTTGTGATGGTTGTGGTTCCTCTTCAATTGGTATGTCTTCATTTATCGTGTCCAATTTCCTCTTCTCACGAAGTTCCCTCATAGCCACTGCTTTCTTTGCATTCTTGGCTTCTATCTCTTCCTGTGTTGGTTTAATTCTTGATCGTTTCCTTAGCATGACAGAGAATTTGTCTGTAGCATGATAAAGAGACCAATATTAGTCCGTAAGGATTTATTCTTGTATAGTTTGACATCATGGTATGTTAAGGTCTATTTATTACACATAATTATTAAAGAGCCCAAGTGTAGAAAATATACATGGTATCATGTGAGATTGTAGGCTGCTTTCTTGATTGGGAATGTGTCTATTTTAAACATGTATGATAAAGCATGATAAAGTAATTCAATCCGAAATAAGGAAAATGTAAAGAACATGCATGTAAAAACTTGACATACCTAAAAAATGAAGATTCGAATGGAGAGAGTACCCAATTATGTAGTGTTTTTTTCTTCTTGCATCAGACTCCTCAACAATTTGAGTTTTTCACCACTTGCTTCCTTTTTAATGTTAAATTGAATAACACTCAAATATAATTACTAACAACAATACTATTAACCAATCTATAATGTTAAATTCCTAAAATTGAATCACAATTAAGATTGCAACACTACAAAAATTGAAACTTGAATAGATATATATCAAACTTGGTGTGAAAACTATGTTATTTCCTCCTTCTCAAGTTGGCAAAGCAGAAAAGGTGGTGGAAAGATCATGCAAAGGTGGTACAATGTGTCAATTGTGCATGTGAACTTCCCAATAGCATGAAAGCACTTCTTTTTTGTTGGAGCACATGCAGAATCAGTAAGAAAATAGAGCATGTGGGCCTAGATCATGAGGGTCAACACTTTTTTACCATTTCAATAGCAAGACAAAATGCGAGTGTGTTATAACGCGCTCGCATTATAATGCACTCGTGTTTTGTCCTGCTATAGATTGATCACATCCTTTGCATTGATCACATCTCTTTCCAAACCATCCCCTTCAGACTTGAATGACCACAAGGTTTTTGAGGGAGCACTTTTCCTGTTTTCTGCAAGAGCTTGCTAGATGCTCCACCATATGATAAGCATAACAATGAAGGGGCAAGCCCTCATAATCAAGTTCTTGATAGAAAATGCCCATCGAGGAAGAAAGACAAATCTTCTTTGGAAGAAGAAGTTCTAGTTTGTGACAAATCCTTATCCAAGCATAAATAGCAGGGGTTCTGTCAAGCGATTTCCAATTCACTTCCACAAAGTCTCCTGAAGACTTCCTGATTGATTCCAAAACATCCACATGCCAAAACTGGACAGGCAATCAATATAATCAAACCCATAAATCTACATTTGATGAAAGAAACCCTCAACACTATACCTTAAACCCTAATCCCTCAACCCTCAACCCTAAACCTTATCCCTAAACCCTAATCCCTCAACCCTTAACGCTAATCCGTCATCGCTCAACTCTAATCCCTCATCCCTAAACCCTAAATGCTATCCCTATTCCTAGACCCTCAACGGGCTCAATACTATACCTTAAACCCTAATCCCTCTACCCTCGACACTCTTATTTAACCCTAATCCCTTGACCATTAACCCTATCCCTTAACCTCAACCCTCAACCCTCAACCCTCAACATTAAATCCTAATTCATCAACCCTAAACCCTAATCCCTCAAACCTAAACCCTATCCCTAAACCATCAACCCTCAACACTATACCTTAAACCCTAATCCCTATCCCTCAACGCTTAACCCTTAAAACTTAAACCCTATCCATACACCCTCAACACTTGACACTATATCTTAAGCCTTAAACCCTCATCCCTAAAGCCTCAACCCTCAATCCTTAAACCTTCAACCCTAAACCCTATCCCTAATCCCTCTACCCTCGACACTCTAACCCTAACCTCGACATTAAATGCTAATCTGTCAACCCTAAACCCTAATCTATCAACCCTAAACCCTATCCCTAAACCCTCAACCCTCAACACTATACCTTAAACCCTAATCCCTCAACCCTCAACCCTAAACCTTATCCCTAAACCCTAATCCATCAACCCTCAACCCTAATCCATCATCCCTCAACTCTAATCCCTCATCCCTAAACCCTAAATGCTATCCCTATTCCTAAACCTCAACAGACTCAATACTATACCTTAAACCCTAATCCCTTATCCCTAAACCTTCCAACCCTATCTCTAATCCTTATACCCTCCACACTCTACTTTAACCCTAATCCCTCAACCCTCAACCCTATCCCTAAACCCTTGACCCTCGAACCTCAACCCTTAACCCTCAATGTCAAACCCTAATCCCTCAACCATTAACTCTGATCCCTCGACCCTCAACCCTATCCCTAAACCCTAAACCCTAAACCCTCAACCCTCAACGTCAAATCCTAATCCCTCAACTCTTCACTCTAATCCCTCAACCCTAAACCTGATCCGTAAACCCTCAACACTATACCTTAAACCCTAATCCCTCAACCCTAAACCTTATCTCTAAACCCTAATCCCTCAACCCTCAACCCTAATCCATCATCCCTCAACTCTAATCCCTCATCCCTAAACCCTAAATGCTATCCCTATTCCTAAACCCTCAATAGACTCGATACTATACCTTAAACACTAATCCCTTATCCCTAAACCCTCCAACCCTATCCCTAATCCTTATACCCTCCACACTCTACTTTAACCCTAATCCCTCGACCCTCAACCCTATCCCTAAACCCTTGACCCTCGAACCTCAACCCTCAACCCTCAACGTCAAACCCTAATCCCTCAACCATTAACTATGCTCGCTCGACCCTCAACCCTATCCCTAAACCCTAAACCCTAAACCCTCAACCCTTAACGTCAAATCCTAATCCCTCAACCCTTCACTCTAATCCCTCAACCCTAAACCCTATCCCTAAACCCTCAACACTATACCTTAAACCCTAATCCCTCAGACCTCAACCCTAAACCCTAATCCCTCAACCCTCAACCCTAATCCGTCATCCCTCAACTCTAATCCCTCATCCCTAAACCCTAAATGCTATCCCTATTCCTAAAGCCTCAACAGACTCGATACTATACCTTAAACCCTAATCCCTTATCCCTAAACCCTCCAACCCTATCCCTAATCCTTATACCCTCCACACTCTACTTTAACCCTAATCCCTCGACCCTTAACCCTATCCCTAAACCATGGACCCTCAAACCTCAACCCTCAACCCTCAACATCAAACCCTAATCCCTCAACCCTTAACTCTGATCCCTTGACCCTCAACCCTATCCCTAAACGCTAAACCCTAAAGCCTCAACCCTCAACATCAAATCCTAATCCCTCAACCCTTCACTCTAATCCCTCAACCCTAAACCTGATCCCTAAACCCTCAACACTATACCTTAAACCCTAATCCCTCAACCCTAAACCTTATCCCTAAACCCTAATCCCTCAACCCTCAACCCTAATCTATCATCCCTCAACTCTAATCCCTCATCCCTAAACCCTAAATGTTATCCCTATTCCTAAACCCTCAACAAACTTGATACTATACCTTAAACCCTAATCCCTTATCCCTAAACCCTCCAACCCTATCCCTAATCCTTATACCCTCCACACTCTACTTTAACCCTAATCCCTCGACCCTCAACCCTATCCCTAAACCCTTGACCCTCGAACCTCAACCCTCAACCCTCAACATCAAACCCTAATCCCTCAACCATTAACTCTGATCCCTCGACCCTTAACCCTATCCCTAAACCCTAAACACTAAACCCTCAACCCTCAACGTCAAATCCTAATCCCTCAACCCTTCACTCTAATCCCTCAACCCTCAACCCTAATCCGTCATCGCTCAACTCTAATCCCTCATCCCTAAACCCTAAATGCTATCCCTATTCCTAGACCCTCAACGGGCTTGATACTATATCTTAAACCCTAATCCCTCTACCCTTGACACTCTTATTTAACCCTAATCCCTTGACCATTAACCCTATCCCTCAACCTCAACCCTCAACCCTCAACCCTCAACCCTCAACATTAAACCCTAATTCATCAACCCTAAACCCTAATCCCTCAAACCTAAACCCTATCCCTAAACCATCAACCCTCAACACTATACCTTAAACCCTAATCCCTATCCCTCAACCCTTAACCCTTAAAACTTAAACCCTATCCCTACACCCTCAACACTTGACACTATATCTTAAGCCTTAAACCCTCATCCCTAAAGCCTCAACCCTCAATCCTTAAACCTTCAACCCTAAACCCTATCCCTAATCCCTCTACCCTCAACACTCTAACCCTAACCTCAACATTAAATGCTAATCCGTCAACCCTGAACCCTAATCTGTCAATCCTAAACCCTAATCCGTCAACCCTAAACCCTATCCCTAAACCCTCAACCCTCAACACTATACCTTAAATCCTAATCCCTCAACCCTCAATCCTAAACCTTATCCCTAAACCCTAATTCCTCAACCCTCAACCCTAATCCATCATCCCTCAACTCTAATCCCTCATCCCTAAACCCTAAATGCTATCCCTATTCCTAAACCCTCAACAGACTCGATACTATACCTTAAACCCTAATCCCTTATCCCTAAACCCTCCAACCCTATCCCTAATCCTTACACCCTCCACACTCTAATTTAACCCTAATCCCTTGACCCTCAACCCTATCCCCAAACCCTTGACCCTTAAACCTCAACCCTCAATGTCAAACCCTAATCCCTCAACCCTTAACTCTGATCCCTCGACCCTCAACCCTATCCCTAAACCCTAAACCCTCAACCCTCAATGTCAAATCCTAATCCCTCAACCCTTCACTCTAATCCCTCAACCCTAAACCCTATCCCTAAACCCTCAACACTATACCTTAAACCCTAATCCCTCAACCCTAACCCTAAACTGTATCCCTAAACCCTAATCCTTCAACCCTAATCCGTCATCCATCATCCCTCAACTCTAATCCTTCATCCCTAAACTCTAAACACTATCCCTATTCCTAGACCCTCAACGGGCTCAATACTATACCTTAAACCCTAATCCCTTATCCCTAAACCCTCCAACCCTATCCCTCAACCCTAATCCCTCGACCCTCAACCCTATCCCGAAACCCTTAACCCTCGAACCTCAATGTACTCAACCCTCAACGTCAAACCCTAATCCCTCAACCCTTAACTCTGATCCCTCGACCCTTAACCCTTAAAATTTGAACCCTAAAACCTATCCCTACACAATTGACACTCGACACTATATCTTAAACCCTAATCCCTTAACCCTCATTCCTAAAGCCTCAACCTTAAATCATTAAACCTTCAACCCTAAACCCTACCCTAATCCCTTTACCCTCGACACTCTACCTTAAACCTAATCCCTCGACCCTTAACCCTAAATGCTATGCCTAAACCCTAAACCCTAATCCCTCTACCCTCAACACTCTACCTTAAACCTAATCCCTCCACCCTTAACCCTAAACGCTATCCCTAAAGCCTCAACCCTAAACCCTAATCCCTCAAGGTCCTAAACTCTAATCCCTTATCCCTAAACTCTAAATCCTATCCCTAAACGATCAACCCTCAACCTTAAACCTTAATCACTCAATCCTTATCCACCCCTCTCCTCCCCTATCTGGCTCACTCCCATCTCTAGCCTCCTCTGCCCTCGACACTATACATACATACATATAGGCATACATAGATACATACATACATACATATTGGCATACATAGATACATACATACATACATATAGGCATACATAGATACATACATACATACATACATAGAGGCATACATACATACATATAGGCATACATACATGATTAATAGCCTTGAACATAAAAAAATTTAAGGGGAACATAATGAAAGCGCATTATAACACGCTCGTGTTATGTGAAACATGACAAACAACAGACTTGCGGAAAAGAAAAATGCAAAGCAAAACATAACACGATTGGGTTATGTCTTGCTTTGGGAATCCCAAGCCTTGGGCTTGGGATTTGCTTTGGATTTCCAACCCACAGGCTTGGAGTGCCTTTTGAACAGTCACAGACGTGTTTTTCCAGATTCTTCAAGATTTCACATAATTTCTTTCGTGCTAACCCTCAGATTTGCACGTGTTTCAATGTCAAACAAATCAAACACCTGGGTAATGTTAGGCTTTCTCTTAGCTATTTGACGATGTGATTTTTTTCACATTTTAACAATGTTAAGCCTTTCATCTTTAATTTCTTTTGTTTGTGTGTCTGTTTTTGGGCAAAAACCATTGTTTGGTCTTTTTTTCATTGTAAATTAACTATTCATTGAAATTTCAAAAAAATTACATATTTAGAAACTAGACTCCATTCTACAAATATTAAAAAAGAAAAAAATGATTTTCAATTAGTTTTCAAAATTTATAGGGGTAGCACGACCAAAATTCTATTTTTTAGGATGTGTCCACTTTAAAAATTAGTAAAAAATCAAATATTCATCAAACAATTATCAGAAAAATCAGGCATAAACTACATGCTATTAGCTAATTTCTCACTAAAGCAATTTTAAAAATACCAAAAAAAAGTTGACCTTTTGAGGGAGCCACAAAACATGCTATGTTATGTTTTTTTGATAGAAACAACACCAATTTCTGTGGCTCCCTCTTTTCAACCCCTTAATCTATGCCATTTTTTTAAAAAAATAGTAGTTTAGAAAGTAGACTCGGAGCACTATGAACATTGTTTTGGTTGCATCTCCAAATTTTGAGTGTAACTATGCTCAATTTCTCATCCAAGGCTAGTATTTCTTGATTTCAGGAAAAAAGTGGCCACTTAAGACCCCTTTTTGGCCCCCCATCTTCTTGCACTTACCCTAGTACTCTATTAAACTTCTTACTTATTAAAATAGTAATCCATTTACCACATGCAATAACAAGGAAAATTAAACATAGAAGAAACAACCATAATCCATCACACATGAACACCAGGATTTTTATGTGGAAAACCCAAAACGGGGAAAAACCACGGTGAGTGTTAGATCACAATATATTATGTAGGAACAATACCGAATGACAATAGAGGCTCACTACCTTAGGGCTCACTTACCAAAAGAAGTGCTCATTGTAAGAAGGCTCACTTCCTAGAGAAACAAAGAAAGAAGAAAGGTGGCTCATTGCCAATTTGAATTGTTCTGATTGCATCTACACATGCATGGTTACAGTTCCAATGAAGCACTAAAATACTGATTCAAAACTCTTCATTTCTGACTGCTCTATTTTACTACTCTATTTCTACATGAGACTAAGATCTCTCTTCTTCTGCTCTTGTCATCCTTATGATTCTTTACACACTGAATTTATAATCACATTTGCATGACACCACACCAAACACCGAATTTGATCACATATATATCTGCAATATTTGAAATTTACACATTAGGACGACATATTGAGACGTAGCGTGTAGTCATGACTTGTTAGACAAAATTATTTACCAAAATACATAGTGGATCAAAACAACACTTGAGTCATATTTACATATGTTGGTTCCATCCATATAATCACTTAGGATAAGATTCCAAACAAAAAACTTACTGCACACACATCATACTGTCATGTCAGCCTTAACCACAGACTGTCACTAGTTCAGTTCAAATGTCAGACTACATCTTCCACTGCAGACCACAAGACTTGCTCAAAACCATATCAAAGACTCTTCACATATCATAGATCATACCTCTGGAACTACAAAGAAAAATATTCTTTTGCGGTAGAATGCGAACCATAAAAACACATGCTTGTCACGGTCAAGTTTTGTCAAACCAAGTAGCGATACTTAGGTACCCATAACTATCCTTCTGGTGGAACTCAGAACTTGAAACTCTAGATTTAAATACTTCATACATGTGTTTACAACACCTCAAAACTGTATAACAAGACATACAACAGTAGAGAAATTCGGACCAATTCAATTGAATGTTCTGTTCTGATTTCCTTTGTTCTCTGCACTGCCGGACTTAGACTTTTTGAAGATAGGCTTCCGGTACTCATCAAGAACTGAAATCTTGGACAAATGATCATTTGAGAACTATAAAAAACATACCTAAACCATATGATATCATCTTCTACTATGGATCAATACATCTCAAACACTATTTCCTTGTCGTTGCTTCAGTATACTGCCAACACTTAGCTAAAATGACTAAGTCTTCTTCTCCGGACCAAAAACATTGTTCCAATCTTGTTCCTTTGCTTGTTGCCATTAATTAAAACATCTTCAAACATCATACACAAACACTCTTCAACATATTAGTAGTGTCTCTCTCTTTATGACGTTTGCCAAGTTTCCAACAAGCTCCCCCTTTGGCATTGATGGCAACAATTAATGTGAAAAACTATATACTGCTCCCCCTAATTTCATGCTTCTCAAAAGTTTTCACATGCTTCATTATCCCCCTTTGACATCAATGGAAAAGGTGTATGATACAAAGATATTTACAAGTTGCCAAAATTTCAAAACTATTTTTCTACTTTCATGTGTACAAGTTAAATAAAAAATGCTTACTGTTGTTCCAAGAGAACATCTTTATAGATTATTTTAAGTTCTTCATCCCAACTAGTCTTTGCATTTCTCAAAACTAGTATGTGCCCATTAATCTGGGACACCAATTCTTCTTCATTCTTCACTGTATCGGGGGCTTCATTGATTTGCCTTGTCTTGTCTGCCGCTGCTATTAATTTTGTTAGGGATGCAATTTTAAAACTTGCTACCTCCTAGAGCTGACTCATTCTATGCTTTATGATATCCTTCTAGGTCTACAACTTATGTATATTAGAATGAATGGTTTCAACTTGTGCCCTTTGATTTCCAATAGCATCTTTCGCTAGGTCATAAGTTCTGGATATCTTCATTATTTGAGCTACCCATCTGTCTATCTTATCTTTTATCTATAAAATTTATATAGTTCAATTGCTTCTTTAAGGGCTAACTATGCATATTCTACACTTTTGTCTAACAAAATTTTGTCTTGAGAAGCTTTATCTTTTAGCTCAACTAATCTTTTACTGTCTATTTCAGTTCATACCTTTTTATTAGCAGCTTGCTCAAAAGGTTCAAAATGGGAATTCATGGACTCCATATACCTTTTCATTTGTGCTACGAGAGAGAGTGTTCTATCTCTCTAAACTCCAGGCATGATCTTCTCAAAAATGTTTATTTCTTCACTAAGTAGCTCACTGTCTTCCATGTGAGACTTTATTATTTCTTCTTGGGTAGTTTCTTGGAACATTGTACCCAACTTCAATTTCTGCAGGGGAGACATGGTTGCCAAGTTTATTTGACCTTGCAGTAGTTCAAATGTGTCTGCAATTTGTGCTTCCTTATGTTTTAATAGAAATTCTCTTAATGAATCAGTAGTGTCTCTTTTTATTTCTTCTATAGTGAGACATTTCAGTATCTTGACTCAGAGGATGTCCTTGACTATGCTCTTGTTCATTTCTTTCTGATTCTAGAGTAGGAATGTCCATCATTTGTTCATTTTCCTCTTCTCTCTGCTCTTCTTTTTCCTCAGATGCCTTTTCACTAGAAGTCATCTTTACTTCTTCAAACTTCTTCTCTTCTTCAGTTTCCTTTATTTCTTTATCTTGTTCAGAATTTACCAGAGGAACTATTCCATTTTGTTCTATATTCACTTCCTCTTCACTCCTTGTGCTCACCGGAGGATTAACTATACCTTGCTCCATGTTTTGTTCCACATTTATCTCTAGAGTTGTATTATTACCACTAGCATTTTGTTCCTCTTCATCAGTGTCAACAATAGTTGAAATTTGTAGCTCATGTAACACTTTTAGTGTTATCTCCTCTGTCTCCTTGACTAGTTTCTCAATTTCACCAGACATTAGAGCATTGACTCTCTTCATGGTTCTAAATTCATCATTTAGCTTCTTGGTGACTTTGGATTTTTCTTCTTTTGTGATGTCTGGGCATAGTTTTAATAAGACATGTTCCTTTATTTCAGCATCTTTGGCCATGGCCCCTTCTTTTCTTGCTGACATTATGCTGGCCAAACTATCTGGTAACTCATCTATAACTTCAATCAATGTTTTGCAAAACATATCTAAATATCTTACAACTTCTATTTTAGTGATAACCTTGTCTGCATCTAATCTTTCATCATACATGTCAACAATAGGTTTCAAGGTACCATGTTGAGAAAATGCATTGACCATGGCTTCCAAGGATATACTTGCTTCTTCTTCTCTGTTCTCAATCTTTTCTTCTTTATTCTTCTTCTTACCCTTAGCTTTTCCTGAGGGCTTCTTAGTAGTGGCTTCATCTATTTTTGTCCATTTTGTTTTAACTTCCTCATCTATTTTTGTTTCCTCTTCTTCTTCTCCTTCACCAAGGTTCACATACACTCTTTTTGTGGCCTTTTCTTTCTTTCTTTTGTTCTTCTCTTCTAGTTTCTTCTTTGGCTCTTTCTCTTCTATCTTTTCTTTCTCAAGACTGGAGCTCTTGGAGGTAGTTTCTGTAGAGGTGGAAGCTCTTGTTCTTCTTCTAGAGCTTTTTGCAGGCTTTTCTTGCTCAGATTTCTCCTCTTTCTTCTCTGGAGTCTTTGATGTTTGTCCTTCTAGAGCACTTGATGTTTGTTTTACCGAAGCAGCTGTAGCCTTTGATGCCTCTACCTTGGTTCTTGCTTCACTAATTTGTTCATCTGTAAACCCTTTGCTTTTAAAAAAATCATTTACCATTTTTCTTGTATTCTTCTTGATTTATGGTTGTCTTTGTTCCATAAACACTTTGAGAGACAATTCTTCAAATGTTCCAAATCTTCCCTCCTTATGGTCCTTAGGTTTGCTTAGCATTAAATCAGCCAGTCCAGTCAAAACTTCCTCTGAGACTTCATATCCCATGGCTGGGACCCATACAATTCTTGGTTCTACAGCCTCCATTTAAAACATTTATCCTTGTCCACCATGAATACAATATCTTTTTCATATTTCTTTGCAACGTTTTCTAGGATCTTGGCCCTATCCTGCATTTTCTTTTGGGAATTCTTGAAATATCCCCATAAGGCTACATTTTGTTTATCAGCATTTCCTAAACTGCTCAAGTGATTTCTAATTTGTGCAGCTACTATTGCATGATCAAGCCAACCAATATTACCTATACTTGGTAACTCTCTTAGAAATTAGAATAATAGACAGATGATCAAGGTTCCATACTTGAAGGGATACTTTATGTCCTTTGTTCTTTTCACGTTCTCTATCAGTTGTTGTCGGAGCAACTCACATAGATCATAATCAATGTTATTCTTAACCATATCATAAGCACTATATATGGCTGTTGTAGAAATAGAGTTCTCCCTATTGGAGAAAAGATCTTATAACCAATGACCTTTGATGCAAATCTCATAGCTGGATCCACAATATCATTTACAGTTAATGCTCTTTTATCAAATTTTGCACTTGTCAACTGCATTATTGTGTTGTTATTTATAGACTTCAATTCTGGAACCTTTTCAATAGAACACATGCCAATAACTGCTTTGATAGCATCATTTGTTATCATATAAGGCTCATCAAGCCAAAAGAACTCATCATGAATCCTGTTCAAGACATATCTAACCCAAGCATCATTTGGGACCATTGGAAAATCCAACCAAGTATCTAAATGCTTCTCAAATAGGGCACTATATTCTTCTTTCAGCTCAAATTTGTCACCAGTTAGTTCTTTCAGATAGATTTCCCCTAACTTTCCATGATCATATTCATCTAGATTTGCATGTATGTATGCCCTAACATCTTACATATGCATAACACCATGCAGAATATCAGAAAATGCGCCATCTAGATCAGTCTCTAAAGATTTAAATGGGTGCTTCTTGAACTTGGGATGAGGCTGTTGATAACTGAGAGGGGGGGTGAATCAGTTATCCAAAATTTGCTTCCAATTCAAACACTTAAATCCACTTTTTTATTCAATAGCATAGCAATTAATCATTCATGAAAGCATAAAGCATAAACATCAGAGCAGATACACATAAACACATGAGACACTAAGATTTTGACGTGGAAAACCCGGTTAAGGGAAAAACCACGGGGTGATTAACCCAAGGATTATTCTCTGTTAGAAGAATAAGAAAAAATAGATGGCACATGCCAATTAGGGCTCACTGCCCGAGCACACTGCTCACAAGAGGCACACTGCCTACAAGAGACACATTGTCTACAAAGTAACAAGTATCACAAACTTGAACTGGAGATTGACATCTTTACCATGCCTGGATCAGTTCCATTTAAGCCCAAAACTCCTACTCTGCCTTTCACTCTTCCTCTTCGCTACTCCATACTCATCCACACAAGACACACTTTGAAATGACTTCACAATCACTTATTTATACAAGGCATCGACTTAGGAATAATCATCTAAGTTGGCAAACACCTACAAACACATCCACAAGACGTGTAATACATCCAGTCAGCCAGTCACAAGAAGAACACTAACATCTGGTGGTTATTCATCAAATCCAAACTCTGACTTCAATGTGGACCGCCAACAAGAACTATTCACGATCCAAAGACCACCACAACCTCTCCTAAGTCACTAGGAACATCCGCACTTTATCAGCTTACTGGAATTCTTCTCTTCTTCATCCAGAACTTCAAGAACATAGTCTATCGCCACTATCATAATGCAAAAGGTGCTTCTGGACCTCCAAACCATAAACAAATCTATTTGTCACTTCACATGGACTTCTTCAACACTACCTCCAATCCGCAGAATGAGATGATGCAATTCTGGAGCTCACCGAACCAATCTGTGACACTCTGTCACCACTGAACATCTGCCAGAACTAGTTCTACTGGAGCAACCATAACTTCTTTAGATCTTCATGCGGACCTCTAAAATCTTGACTGGAGAATCTCAAGACTCATATCTGAAAACCCTTTAAACCACATCCTCAGATCTTCATCTTATCTTGGACTTTTGCCTTAATGTCATCACTGTTCTTCACTGTTCTTGATTGAGACTAATTTTCTCAATATCCTCATCACATAGCTCATCAAATCCATCTCATTAATGCAACATGAGCATGTTGACATCAATGACAAAACTAGTTATCCTCATACTTGCAACAATCTCCCCCTTTGTCATTGATGGCAACATATGATGTGAAAAACCATCAAGACAAGAACTTCTCCTTTCTGACACAACTCCCCCTATCAGCAACAACTCTTCACATGTCTTCTCTTCCTTTACTGCTCCCCCTTTGATCAACAACCACTTGTTTTTCACATGTCTTCTCTCCCCCTTTGACATAAATGGCAAAGGGCTCATACTTGCAACTCTAACACATCAGAATCATACCAGCTGCTCCCCATGAGTAGCAACTCCTCATCACCAATCCAGATCACAAGATATGAATATGATATCCACTGGACTGATGCACAACAGTGCATCCTAGTTCAACATCAGAGGAGCAATAACCCCTAACTTCTCCCTGAGATACTCAAAAGAGTCCTTGGGAAGAGGTTTAGTAAAGATATCTGTAATCTGATCCTTAGAGGGCACAAACTCTAGTCTAACTTCATCCTTATTCACTTACTCTCTCAGAAAGTGAAACTTGATAGATATATGCTTAGTCTTAGAATGCAACACTAGATTCTTAGAAATATTTATTGCACTTGAATTATCACAAAAAATTGTGATAGGCTCCTCATACTCTACTTTAATATCTCTTGGCATCTGCTTCATCCATAGAACTTGAGTGCAACTACCTGCTACTACAATGTATTCTGCTTTAGTTGTAGACAGAGATATTGCCTCTTGTTTCTTGCTTAGCCAAGAAACCAATCTTTTCCCCAAAAAGAAAGCTCCACCACTGGTACTCTTCCAGTCATCCACATCTCCTGCCCAATATGCATTTGTGTATGCATGAAGAGAGAAATCATGATCTCTAGGATACCACAAACCATACTCCACTGTCCCTTTTAGATATCTAAAAATTCTCTTGATTGCCATGACATGAGATTCTCTGGGATCAGCCTAGAATCTAGCAACAAGACCAACAGCTTCCATAATATCTGGTCTAGTTTGAGTGAGATACAACAATCCAACAATCATTGATCTATACTTTGTTTGGTCTGCCTTAGGAGAGTCATCATCTTTGCTCAACTTGCATCCAGTTTCCATGGGAGTATTCATTGGCTTTAAATCTTCCGTCCCAAATTTCCTCAACAATTCTTTCACATATTTGGTCTAAGAAATGAAGATTCCTTTCTTTGTTTGAGTAATTTGCAGACCCAAGAAGAAATTCATTTCACCAAGCATAGACATCTCAAACTCACTTTTCATTTGATTTGCAAAAGTTTTACACATACTATCTCTTCCTCCAAAAATGATATCATCAACAAATACTTCAACAATCAAGATGTTTTCATTGTCAATTTTAAAATACAAATTACTATCAGCAGTACCTTTGTTGAAACCAATCTTCAAAAGATGTTTATCCAATCTTTCATACCAGGCTCTTGGGGCTTGCTTCAGTCCATATAGTGCTTTCTTCAACTTGTAGACCATATCACCATGATCAGACAATTGAAATCCATCCGGTTGCTCAATGTATACTTCTTCTTCTAAGTCACCATTCAGAAAGGTAGATTTGACATCCATCTGATATACCTTGAAGTCCTTGAAGGAAGCATATGCAAGGAATAACCTGACTGCTTCAATTCTTGCCACCAGAGAAAAAGTTTCCTCAAAATCAACTCCTTCTATTTGAGAGTAACCCTTGCAAACCAATCTAGCCTTATTTCTGATTACATCACCAACCTCATTTAGTTTGTTCCGGAAGACCCATTTGGTTCCAATCACATTCTTGTCTCTAGGTCTGGGAACAAGATCCCAAGTGTGATTTTTATCAATTTGCATCAACTCCTCCTCCATTGCTTTAGTCCAATTTTCATCATTGCAAGCTTCATATACTGTCTTAGGTTCAATCTTTGAAATCAGACAATACTCATCTTGAGCAATTCTTCTCCTTGTTTGCACACCTTTGCTTTTGTCACCTATGATCTGATCTTCAGAGTGGTTCAGTCTTACAAACCTTGGAACTTTGGGAGTTTCTTGCACATCTGTTTCTTGATCAGGCTCATGCAGACTTATTTCTTCTTCTTGATTTACCGGATCAGTCTGGATCTGACTTTCGGAAGAGGATTGAGCTCCTTGAACCAGAGCACCATTCTGACCATCTTCATCATATTCATAAAACTTTGAAGGTTTCTCAATTCCTTCATCAACCTTCACATTTGCACTTTCTATCATCTTTCTTAGTCTCTTATTGTAACACCGGTATGCTTTGCTTTGAGTGGAGTAACCCAAGAAAATTCCTTCATCACTTCTAGCATCAAACTTTCCTAGATCTTCATCTCTTTTAATGTAACATTTGCTACCAAATACTCTGAAATATTTCACAGTAGGAGTGATGCCAAACCAAAGTTCATAAGGAGTCTTACCGGTATTGCTTCTGATTTGTACTTGATTGAGAGTATAGACTGCAGTGCTGATAGCTTCTCTCCAAAACATTTGAGGAACACTTGCTTCCATCATCATTGTCCTAGATGCTTCCTAAATGGTCCGGTTCTTTCTCTCAACTACTCCATTTTGCTGTGGAGTCCTAGGAGCAGACAACTATCTTTTTATACCATGCTTCTCACAAAAGTCTATGAACTCATTGGATGTGAATTCACCACCTCTATCAGATCTTAGACACTTCAGTTTCAAACCGGTTTGACTCTCTACCATAGCTTTGAAGATTTTGAACTTCACGAGAGCTTCTGATTTCTCTCTCAGAAAGGTAAGCCACATCATCTAGGAGTAATCATCAATTAGTAACATGAAATATCTATCACCTTGCATACTCTTGATTCTTGTTGGACCACATAGATTAGTATGAACTGATTCCAATAATCTGATAGAGGACTGATCCTTGCTTTTGAATGAGACTCTGCTCTGTATACCTAGCTAACATTCTTTACACAAGCTATTTGTAGGTTTTACCAATTTTGGAAGATCTCTTACAGCCTGAGTATTGCTTATCTTGATGATGTTATCAAAATTTACATGACACATCCTTCTATGCCATAACCAACACTGATCAACTTGAACAAACAGACAACTTTTATTAGTACCAACTAGATGAAAGATATTACCTTTTGTTTGAGTACTAGATGCAATCTCAATTCTAGAGCTTTCAAAAATCTTGCATCTTCCATTCTTGAACCGGAGATCATAACCTTTGTCCACCAACTATCCAACACTGAAAGATTGTGCTTCAATCCTTCAACATACAGTACATTACCGGTTTTGTTCTTTCCATCAAAAGAAATAGTTCCCCTACCTCTGATTCCGCCAGCAGAATTATCACCAAACTTTACCATTCCTCCTTCATACCTTTCTAAATCTAAGAACTTGTTCTTGTCACCTGTCATATGGTGAGAGCACCCACTGTCAATAACCCAATCATCCTTTTCTTCAACTTGGGCAGCCAAAGCTCTTTCTACAACCTTATGATTGACAGATTCAGAGGATATTGGATCTTCTTCCTTGATGGCAATAAACACCCATTCATTACCAAATTTGTTTCCTATCTCTGATTCATCATCTGTTACTCCTTCATTATCATCTTCTTCATGAACATAATAACAATTCTTTTGGAACCTTTGTCTGTTAGTATTTGACCTTGTAAATCTTTCTGGACATCTTGAGGCAAAATGACCAATCTTATTGCAGTTGAAGCACTTAAAGGGTAATTTTCCTTCATACTTATCGGATCCTCTTGGCAGTCTCTTTGCAATGAGGGTTTCAAGTTGAGTTGTTTCTGCTTCTTCCACTTCCATGTCTTTTCTTGCTTGATCATACCATGATAGTTTCCTTGAAGAGTTTTCTCCCGAATCAAATCTTTGTTTACCTTTCACAGAGGCACTAGCTTTGAATGTAGATTCAGTCTTGGGGGGATCATCTCCAAAATCAGTCATTTCAAATGCAACCAGTTTCCCAGCCAATTGGTCTCTTGTAACAGTTGTATGGGCTCTGAATTCTTCAATGGCAACAACCTTGATTTTGTAGGCATCAGGAAGTGGTCTGAGAATTTTGCCAACAATTTCATTTTCCTCCAAGACTCCACCAGCATTCTTGATTCCACACACCAGCTCTTTTACTCTTGGCATAAAGGTAGTAATATTTTCATCATTTCTCATCTTCAGTCTTTCAAATTTCCCTTTTAGACTCTGCAACCTTGCACACTTAACATACTGATCTCCTTCATGCAGAAGTTCTAGTTTAACCCAGATCTCATAGGTAGTTGGTAGGTCAATAACATTTGAGAGCTCTGAGTCAGATAATGCGCTTAGAAGAGCCTCTCTGGTCCACATATTGTTTTCAGCATCTGTGAGTTCATTTAGGGTTTTCGTACCACCCTGTGGAGGAACATATGGTTTTGTGACCATGGACAAGTACACCTTTCCCATACACTCCAAGTGACATTTCATGCGACCTTTCCAAAGAGAGAAGTTGGTTCCATCAAACTTTGGACTATCCTTTTTGTATGACAACATCCTTGATCTCCTCAAGTGGTTAAGCTCCTTTTAGAGGAACTTGGCTCTGATACCAATTGTTGATAACTAAGAGGGGGGGTGAATCAGTTATCCAAAATTTGCTTCCAATTTAAACACTTAAATCCACTTTGTTATTCAATAGCATAGCAATTAATCATTCATGAAAGCATAAAGCATAAACATCAGAGCAGATACACATCAACACATGAGACACCAAGATTTTGACGTGGAAAACCCGGTTAAGGGAAAAACCACCAGGTGATTAACCCAAGGATTATTCTCTGTTAGAAGAATAAGAAAAAATAGATGGCACATGCCAATTAGGGCTCACTGCCTGAGCACACTGCTCACAAGAGGCACACTGCCTATAAGAGACACACTGTCTACAAAGTAACAAGTATCAGAAACTTGAACTGGAGATTGACATCTTTACCATGCCTGTATCAGTTCCATTTAAGTCCAAAACTCCTACTCTACCTTTCGCTCTTCCTCTTTGCTACTCCACACTCATCCACACAAGACACACTTTGAAATGACTTCACAATCACTTATTTATACAAGGCATTGACTTAGGAACAATCATCTAAGTCGGCAAACACCTACAAACACATCCGCAAGACGTGTAATACATCCAGTCAGCTAGTCACAGGAAGAACACTAACATTCGGTGGTTATTCATCAAATCCAAACTCTGACTTCAATGGGGACTGCCACCAAGAACTATTCACAATCCAAAGACCACCACAACCTCTCCTAAGTCACCAGGAACATCTGCACTTTATCAACTTACTGGAATTCTTCTCTTCTTCATCCAGAACTTCAAGAACACAGTCTATCGCCACTATCATAATCCAAAAGGTGCTTCCGGACCTCCAAACCATAAACAAATCTATTTGTCACTTCACATGGACTTCTTCAACACTACCTCCAATCTACAGAATGAGATGATGCAATTCCGGAGCTCACCGAACCAATCTGTGACACTCTGTCACCACTGAACATCTACCAAAACCAGTTCTACTGGAGCAACCATAACTTCTTCAGATCTTCATGTGGACCTCTGAAATCTTGACTGGAGAATCTCAAGACTCATATCTGAAAACCCTTTAAACCGCATCCTTAGATCTTCATCTTATCTTGGACTTTTACCTTAATGTCATCACTGTTCTTCACTGTTCCTGACTGAGACTAATTTTCTCAATATCCTCATCACACAACTCATCCAATCCATCTCATTAATGCAACATGAGCATGTTGACATCAATGACAACACTGGTTATCCTCATACTTACAACAAAGGCCTCTCTGTTATCTCAATTACTTGAGGAGTATGCATTTTTATAGATTCAACACAAAGAATTTTCGAGAGAGACAACGATAAATACCTTTTACCTCCATTAAGGTTTCTTTGTCAGATGCTTGAATTGTCCCTAGCTTGCTTCTTAGGTCTCTTTAGTCGCTTGAGGGTTTGAAAGAAAAAAGATTTTTATTTCAAATAAATTCCTTATATCCTTTTTCCATTGGGATTTAATCTGTTGGGAATTAAGGTGTCTCAACCTTGCAATTCCTAGCATTAATTATTAGATTAATTATTTATTTATTTTCTCAATTTTGTATTTACTTGCACATCCTATTTTGGTATTTAGTTTGAGGTGGCATTGTGACATGTCATCCTACTTGTAATATGCTTTGGATGGTCAAGTCAAACACATGTGGATTTGGGCATCCCATTTGAGGTGGCACTAATATGCTATGTGTCCTGACATCTTGGATTATGACTAAGGAGTTATTTTGTATGAAAGAATCTATGATGTGTAAGAGACAAGTATAGAGATTCCTATGACAAGTGAAGAAAAGTGTCGTAAGGTATCTTTGCATGAGAGAAAAGCATCTTTGGGTGCCCAAGTTGGTTTATGACATGTTGTAAGAGGAATATGCTATTTTTAGTCGTGTATGACAGATTCTCTTACAACATTAAGTGTTGTCATGTTACATATTTTTATGACAGCTATAAGATGCATAAGAGCATCTGTCATTGCCTATTTTTATCCTGGAGCACTCTACCTTGGGAAGTCAAATCTGCCATGTTATGATAGATGTAAGAAAGGTGAAAACATGTTGGACAAGTGTCCTTTGAGTGTGTAAATGGCCATGTGGCCAAGATGGATGCCCATCTCTAGAGGCTTCTCAATTTTGCCTTATAAATCTATGTAATGCAATGTTTTGGAGTTGTAGTTTGCATAGTGTTGATACAAGTACTGTTATGCTACCAGAATTACTCCAGAAATGACATTTGTAGACTCCTGGAAGAACTTGCATTGCAAGTGTATTGTAAACACCATTGTTCTAATAATACATTGTGTAGGTTTTGGAGTGTGGGGTTTTTTACCTAAAAAGGTTTTCCCCACGATATATCTTGTGTCTCTCTTGTATTCATGTGTTGTGTTGCTGCTGAAATCTTTATGTTATATGTTTAACATTGCTACAATTGTAAGGATTTTAAAGAATTTGCATATTATTCCCCTCATTAGATTGGTGTAGGAAGTGTGTTCTGTGTACCTTGCTTCCTTTCAATTGGTATCAGAGCTTGATCACCTTTGATCCTAGTTGTTGGGTAGGGGTTTTTTGAGCTAATCTTCGATTGAGTGGGAGTCTATGTAGAATATTCTACAATCTTGTTGTAGGAAAGAGATGGAAGGCACATCCAGAAGAATAGAGTTGGAAACGTTTAATGGCATCAATTTCGAGTTATGGAAACTTAAAATGGAATACATGCTTGTTGACAAAGATCTATGGGAAATAATTTCTGGAACAAAACCAATGGCAATGGTACAGGCAGATTGGAATCTCAAAGATCGTAAAGCTAATGGTCTTGTGAGACTCTATTTAGTTGATTCTGTCCTGTTAAATGTTCATGAAGAGAAGACCACGAAAGAGATATGGAAGAAACCATTATGATGTTTATCAAGCCAAATCCTTGGTAAATAAGTTATTCCTAAGGAAGAAGTTGTATTCTCTAAGGATGGAAGATGGAGGATTGGTTGCAGATCACCTGAATGCCTTCAACATGTTAGTTGCACATTTGACTTCTGTTGGTGTGAAGATGGAGGAGGAGGATTGTTGCATGACCTTGTTTTGTTCTTTGCCAGACTTGTGGAACCACCTTGTCATGGCCATTAGGAGTACTACAACCACCTTCAAGATGGATGAAGTGGTGTCTTCATTGTTATCTGAAGAAATGCGGAGAAAGTCTTATGAATTGGCTAAGGAGGCTCTTGCAGTTCATGTTAGACCCAAAAAGAAAGGGAAGAAGAAGGACAAGAAAGTTGAAAAGGGCAATTCCAAATCCCATGGGAGATCCAAATATCTTGGAAAGTCCAAGGCAGTGTGTTGAAATTGTGGTAAAATTGGGCATTTCTGAAAGGAGTGCAAGGAGGAAAAGAAGAAAAAGAAGAACACCTCCGATTCAGATTTTGACAAATCACAAGATGATGGAGATGCTTTTATTACTGCCTTGGCCACCCATGCATCAGAAGATGTGTGGCTGATTGACTCCAGTGCTTCCTTCCACATGACCTCACATTGAGGTTGGTTCACAAAGTATGAAGAGTTCAATGGTGGGAAGGTGTACCTGATGATGACTCTCACCTGAAGATAGTTGGCGATCGAAGAGTCTTCATCTGATTCCCTGATGGATGAGTGAAGGGGATCAATGAGGTGATGCACATCCCTAGTTTAGCATGAAACCTACTCTTTGTAAGTAAATTGAATGATGCAGGTGTGCAGGTTGTCTTCTCATGTGGACGATGCAAGATGACAAGAGGAGCTATGGTGCTTGCTAAGGGTACTCAGAGAGGTACTCTATTTCAACTGGATGCATGAATTGCACAGTGCAATAGTTATTCTATTTTAAATAAAAGAGCTTTATATTCTTCATCCTCACTATTCGAACCAACATCAAAGAGATGTGTTGCTTCAACTTCTAATGGTAGTGCTTTCTAGGTACCTAAGGGTTCTCCTGCTTTGGAAATGAAACTTCATGCTGAGAAGACAATGTTGTGGCATAAGAGACTTGGTCACATTGGTGAGAAGGGTCTTAGAGCCCTAAAAAATAAAAACCTCATCGAGGGGTTAAATGATTGTAATCTCGAGTTCAACTTTTGCAAACATTGTATATATGGAAAACAAAACCATGTTTAGTTTTACTCTAGTTCTCATAATTCTTCTGGTGTGTTGGATCTTATTCATTATGATGTGTTTGGTCCTATAAATGTTTCTTTGATTTCTAAATCGTTATATTTTGTGTCATTTATTGATGATTACAGTAGAAGGACATGGGTTTATTTTCTCAGAAGCAAATCTAAAGTCTTTAGTTAGTTCAAAGAGTTTAAAGCTTTTGTTGAGAATCAGACTGGTAAAAAGATTAAGTGTTTGAGAAATGATAACAGTGGTGAGTTTTGTTCTGTAGAGTTTGATAAGTTCTATAAAGAACATGGGATTGAAAGACATAAGACAACTACATACACCTCGCAACAAAATAGAGTATGCTTAGTGGTGCTAGCCTCAAACAGAAGTTTTGGGCTGAAGTTGTAGTCACTGCTTGCTACCTGGTTAACAAGTCTCCTACTTCAACACTCATTGATAAGACACCCATGGAGGTGTGGTCTGGTAAGAAGCCCTCGTTGAGACATCTTCATGTTTTTGGTTGTGAGGTATATGCACATGTGCCTAAGGAGAAGAGGTCAAAATTGGAGAACAAGGCAGTTAAGTGTATCTTCATTGGCTATGGTGTTGGTGTGAAAGGGTACAAGCTTTGGGATCTTGTGGCTGAGAAAGTGTTGTATAGAAAAAGTGTTATTTTCAGAGAGGTATCTCCTTATCCTGTTGTTGTATAGCTAGAAGAAAAAGAAAAGAAAGAGGATGTGGTTCAGTTTCCTACTACCCCTGAGAAGACTAAATTGAAAGACCCTGTTGGACCTAAAGATGAGGAGAGCTCTAGCAGCTCTAAAAGTTCAGAAGAGGAAGAAGAACCTCCACCTCAGCTTTTGAGGAAGTCTACACGAATTAGGAAGCAACCTAACATGTTTGGTTATTCATTGGTTGATTCTAGTTGTGCTTTTGCCTTGATTTATAACAATGATGAGCCTAGAACTGTTAGAGAGGCTATGGGTGTGAAAGATGCAGGTTCCTGGAAGGAGGCCATGGAAGAAGAGATTTACTTCTTTGGAAAACAATAAAACTTGGGACTTGGTGCCTTTGCCTGATGGATGAAAAATTGTTGGATGCAAATGGGTTCAAGAAGAAATTTGGTGTAGATGGTAGTCTTGAGAAGTATAAGGCTAGATTGGTTGTGAAGGGGTATTCACAAGTGGAGAGAATTGATTATGGTGAGATTTTCTCTCCTGTTGCAAAGCTGACATCTATTCGGTTCTTGTTATCTCTTGCAACAACTTATGACTTAGAAGTGGAACAAATGGATGTGAAGATAGCTTTCCTTCATGGTGACTTGGAGGAAGAAATCTATATGTCACAGCTAGAGCATTACATGGTGAAAGATAAATAAAATATGGTTTGCAAGTTAAAGAAGTCTGTGTATGGTTTGAAACAATCTCCTAGGATGTGGTACTTGAAGTTTGATGCCTTTATGTCGTCTATTAATTTCTGAGATCAAAATCAGATCATTGTGTGTATTACAAGTTTGACAATGATCGTATTCTCATTATTCCACTATATGTTGATGATATGTTGTTGATTGGGAATGGTAAGAATATGATTTCATATTTGAAGTCTCAGTTGTTAGCACAATTTGAAATTAAAAACTTAGGTGCAACCGTGTACATTCTGGGGATGGAGATCAGAAGAGACAGAGAAAACATAAAACTTTGGTAAGGCTAGAGTAAGTATGTTAACACTGTATTGGAGAGATTCAGTGTGGTGGATTGCAAACCGTTGACTGTTCCTGTTACTATGGGGACAAAGTTATCTATTGATGATTGTCCAAAGTCTCCTTCTGAGATAGAGGATATGAGCAGAGTACCTTATGCTAGTGCAGTTAGCAGCTTGATGTATGTTATGGTCTGTACAAGACCAGACATTGCATAAGTAGTGGGAGTCCTTAGTCAGTTTATGGCTAATCTTGGATAGGTACATTGGGATGCAGTTAAGAGAGTGTTCAGATATTTGAGGGGTACTTCCAAGTATTCCTTTTGTTATCGTGGTCATCCTACCCATTGACTATTCCTGTTACTATGGGGACAAAGTTATTTGTTGATGATTGTCCAAAGTCTCCTTTTGAGACAGAGGATAGGAGCAGAGTACCTTATGCTAGTGCTTGGTAGCTTGATGTATGCTATGGTTTGTACAAGACCAGACATTGTCCAAGCAGTGGGAGTCCTTAGTCGGTTTATGGCTAATCTTGGATGGGTACATTGGGATGCAGTTAAGAGAGTGTTCAGATATTTGAGGGGTACTTCCAAGTATTCCTTATGTTATCATGGTCATACTATAGGACCTCAGCATTCTGTGAGTATTCATGGATTTGTGGATTCTGATTGGGTAGGTGACATTGACAGCAGGAGATCCACCAGTGCTTATGTGTTTACTATGTTTGGCGGTGCTATTAGTTGGATGAGTAAGCGAAATCCTGTGGTTACTTTGTCCATGACATAATAAGAGTACATGGAAGCAACTCATGCTTGTAAGAAAGCCATTTGGCTTAAGAGTTTGTGTTCAGATGTTGGTTTTGATGTAGGATAGATTACTATCTATTAAGATAGTTAGAGTGTGATTTCCTTAGAAACGAATCCTACTTTCCATGTTATAACAAAGCACATTGATGTTCAGTATCATTTTGTTTATGATATGGTAGAAGATAGGAAGGTGATATTAGAGAAGGTTGACACTTTGAAGAATGTTGCAGATGCATTGACTAAACCTGTGAGCATAAATAAGTTTAGATGGTGTTCAGAGTCTATGGGCCTCTTGGCCCCTAGCAGTTAAATCTTGTCATTCTATTAGCTCTTGCAAGGTGTTCAACAAGTGGGAGAATGTTTGGAATTAAGGTGTCTCAACCTTCCAATTCCTAGCATTGATTATTAGATTATTTATTTATTTATTTACTCAATTTTGTATTTACTTGCACATCCAGTTTTGGCATTTAGTTTGAGGTGGCATTGTGACATGTCATCCTACTTGTAATATGCTTTGGATGGTCAAGTCAAACACATGATGATTTGGGTGTCCCATTTGAGGTGGCACTAATATGCCATCTATCAGCATCTAGGATTATGATGAAGGAGTTATTTTGTATGACAGAATCTATGACGCGTAAGAGCCAAGTATAGAGATTCCTAAGATAAGTGAAGACAAGTGTCGTAAAGTATCTTTGCATGAGAGAAAGGCATCTTTGGGAATCCAAGTTGGGTTATGACTTGTTGTAAGAGGAATATGCTATTTTTAGTTGCATATGATAGATTCTCTTACAGCATTAAGTGTTGTCATGTTGCAGATTTTTATGACAGTTGTAAGATGCGTAAGAGCATCTGTCATTGCCTATTTTTAGCCTGGAGCACTCTACCTTGGGAAGTCAAATTTGTCATGTTATGACAGATGTAAGAAAGGTGAAAACATGTTGGAAAAGTGTCCTTTGAGTGTGTAAATGGCCATGTGGCCAAGATGGATGCCCATCTCTAGAGGCTTCTCAATTTTGCCTTGTAACTCTATATAATGTAGTGTTTTGGAGTTGTAGTTTGCATAGTGTTGATACAAGTACTGTTATACTACTGGAATTACTCTAGAAATGACATTTGTAGACTCCTGGAAGAACTTACATTGCAAGTGTATTGTAAACACCATTGTTCTGATAATACATTGTGCAGGTTTTGGAGTGTGGGGTTTTTTACCTGAAAAGGTTTTCCCCACGATATATCTTGTGTCTCTCTTGTATTTATGTGTTGTGTTGCTACTAAAATCTTTATGTTATATGTTTAACATTGCTGCAATTGTAAGGATTTTAAAGAATTTGCATACTATTCCCCTCATTAGATTGGTGTAGGAAGTGTGTTCCGCATACCTTGCTTCCTTTCACAATCGTCATAAATGCTTATTTCTAAAAGCTAGATCAAACCCTTACTCTGCCACCCATAGTCGATCTAAATTGCTCCAAAATCCACCACATTAGATTCTTTTCTACCAGAATCTTTTTCAAAAGACCTATCATTCAATCTTAAAACTCATATCATCATGCTAGATATCAGCACCACATTTTTGGCCGGGGAAATAGGATTTTGAATTTAATCTCCCCCTGAGCTAGAGCTCCTAATTTACTTCCTAGAGGAAGTACCTACACCAGCATCTGGTGTGGACTCATCCTTGACTTCTTGTTCTTCCTTCTTAACCCAAATCTAATTCATCTGCTTCTCGATCTCTGCTGGATCTGCCTTTAGCACTAGTTTCTTCATTTCTACCTGATTATTCCTCTTCATATTCTTGCTTCTGCAGAATCTTGCAATATGTCCAAGCTTGTTGTAGTTGAAGCATATGACATTCCTCTATCCATTCATTCTTGATCTGCATTGGTTAGCCTTGTGTCTAAATCTATTGCATGCAAAGCAATTCCCACTAAAGGATTGAACATTCCTTCTATTGTTATAATTATTCCTAATCTGACTTCTACATTTACTGGATTTATGACCAAACCTCTTGCATATAAAGTAGTTACCTTTGAAGGTTTGAGCATTCCTTCTGTTATTCTAACCATTCCTTATCTGACTTCTACATTCATTAGCCTTATGACCTACTTTATTGCAAGTGAAACATTGACCAGAAAAAGATGGAACATTTTGATTCACTTTTCTCCTACATTGAGTAGCCTGCCTTATGACCAAACTTATTGCATGCATTACAATAGCCATTGAAAGAAGGGTACCTTTGAGCATTTGGTTGTCTGACCAATGGTCTTCTAGGTCTGTTCCTTTGATTCTAAATTTGTTTTCCTTTGTCCTTCTTGATCTTAGCATTCTTTGCTTGACCGGTTTTGGAACTTTCACCTTTCTCAAATCCCAAGCCTTCTTTATCATCTAGACTCTTCTGACTAGCAAGTATTCTATCAAGTTGGGCAGCACTCACTCTGAATTTATCTTCCTGAATCCATGCATGTTTCAGATTAGCTTTCAGATCCACAACTTCTTTCTCAAGCTTTATGCAGTCTTTAGTTTTGTTTTTCACCAATTGATTTAGGTCTTCTTTTGCTTTTGCTCTTTTTACAACTTCCATTTTCAGATTGTTCAATGTGTCATTTGCAGATATAAATTGTTCACTAACCTCCTTATATTTTTCTTTGAACCTCTTGACTTGCTCCCTTAATTTTTTGATGCAGTCATCTACTTCCTTGACATTATCTTTTAGATCCTTGTTTTCTATTTCAACCTTTTCAAGATCTGCAAGTACAAGCTTGAGTTCTTCATTGACAAGTGTACATTCTTCTTCAGTTTTAGTTGCATCAATTTCTTCAGGAGGAGTAGGATGTTTTTTACCCACCATGTGTTCACTTTCCAAGATATTCCTCAAGTTGTTAGGCTTCTTCCAAGGAACCAGGCTCTGATACCAATTGTTGAACACCCAAAGTACTGGGGGGGTGAATCAATACTCTATTAAACTTCTTACTTATTAAACTAGTAATCCATTTACCACATGCAATAACAAAGAAAATTAAACATAGAAGAAACAACCATAATCCATCACACATGAACACCAGGATTTTTACGTGGAAAACCCAAAACTAGGAAAAACCACAGTAAGTGGTAGCTCACAATATATTATGTAGGAACAATACCGAATTACAATAGAGGCTCACTGCCCAAAAGAAGTTCTCACTGCAAGAAGGCTCACTTCCTAGAGAAAGAGAGAAATAAGAAAAGTGGCTCACTGCTAATTTGAACTGTTCTGATTGCATCTACACATGCATGGTTATAGTTCCAATGAAGCACTAAAATACTGATTCAAAACTCTTCATTCCTGACTGCTCTATTTTATTTCTTTGTTTCTAAATGAGAATAAGATCTCTCTTCTTCTACTCTTTTCACCCTTCTGACTCTTTACACACAAAATTTATAATCACATTCACAAGACACCACTCCAAACACTGAATTTGATCACATATATATATCCGCAACATTTGAAATTTACACATTAGGTCGGCATACTAAGATATAGTGTGTAGTCATGACTTGTCGGCCAAAATCATTTACCAAAATACACAGTGGATCAAAACAACATTCGAGTCATATTTATATGTTCTCTCCATCCATCTAATCACTTAGGATAAGATTCCAAACAACAAAACTTACCATACATACATCATATTGTCATGTCGGCCTTAACCACAGACTGTCACTGGTTCAGTTCAACTGTCAGACTACATCTTCCACTGTGAACAACAAGACTTGCTCAAAACCATATCAAAGACTCTTCACATATCATAGATCATATCTCCAGAACCACAAAGCAAAATATTCTTTTGCGGTAGAATGCAGACCACAAGAACACATGCTCTGTCACAGTCAAGTTCTGTCAAACCAAGTAGCGATACTTAGGCACCCATAACTATCCTTCCGGTGGAACTCAAAACTTGAAACTTTAGATTTAGATACTTAATACATGTGTTTACAACACCTCAAAATCACATAACAAGATATGCAACAGTGGAGAAATGTGGACCAATTCAATTGAATGTTCTGTTTTGATTTCCTCTGTTCTCTACACTACCAGACTTAGACTTTTTGAAGATAGGCTTCTAGTACTCATCAAGAACTAAAATCTTGGACAAATGATCACTTGAGAACTATGAACAACATACCTAAACCGTATGATATGATCTTCTATTGTGGACCAATACCAGCTCAAACACTATCTCCTTGTCACTACTTCAGTATACTGCCAACACTTAGCCAAAATGACAAAGTCTTCTTCTTCAGACCAAAAACACTGTTCCAATATTGTTCCTTTGCTTGTTGCCATCAATGACAACATCTTCAAACATCATGCACAAACACTCTTCAACATATTCGCAATGTCTCTCTCTTTATGATGTTTGCCAAGTTGCCAACAGAAACTTGCCACTACTAAGTGCTCCTTCTTCTCCCCTTCCAGTGGCTCCCTGACCTCTAGCAGTTGCTCATGTTCCTCCTACCCCTATGGAAGAAAGAGGAAAGTAATCCATGTCAAGGAAACCTCCCCTCACCTGTGTTCGCCCAATTCTTAGAGGTTATTTAGGTCTCCCCATGTATCCCTATGAACATAGATGATTGAGAACCCATGTTGGAAGACCCTTCAACTCCCTCAACATAGTCTATGGTTCACTCTCAACAGAACCAGTAGGTGAGAGATCATCAGTGTCATTGTCGTGCCACCACCTATGGATGCACTACTAATACACAACCTCTCGGTGAACATCCTTCCCCTATGCAACCACCTATGGATCCCCTAACTCCTGCACCCTATCAACTTGTTGATCCTCCACCTCTTTCTTTACCATCTCCAACTCCTCCTTCACCGTTGCAACCTAACATCAACAATGCTCCCAGCACCACCTTGTTTGAGCTATCTCCCATCCTGTATACCTAGCATCAAGTGTTCCTTGATATCCTACGACCCACTACTATTGACATGTACATTCCATGCATGTTTCTTAAGTGTAAACCAAAGCACTACCCAACCCCACCTTTCTGCAAGCCAAAGTGCATGCCACCCTCACCTGTACTGAGTCCTTCAGTTTCTACTCTACGGGTTGTGGAGACCTCATCTCCACCTATGGCCACCAGTGCTTGCGATCCCACTGTCATCACTGGGAAGCCACCAAGATTTTCATCTACTCTAATAGTGACACTGATCACCCTTCCCCTGAGGAAGATATATTTGAGTCTTTAGAAGAGGTGCAATCCCTATCCGCGATCTTCAAACGATTGATAGACCTTGCCTTTGGTGAGTTGCATAAGGATCCACCTTTGGTTGTTGATCCTCCACACGATGAACTAGGCATTGTGCCTAGCACTTCCCTCAATGTGGTCTCTCTCATGGTCTATCCTCCATCCCTTTATAGTGAGCAAGATTGGAAGGTGGATGACTTGCTAGAGCCCGATCCTTGAGTGTAGTCCCTTCGTGCATCTATTTTTATGTGTGTTTGTCTATGTGATTTATAATCCCCACGTATGACTATGGTGTGACTCTTTGTTTATTAATCCTCCCTGGATGACCCTTGATACCCTTGTAGGCATCTGGAAACAAGGGGAATGAAAATGTCATGTCATTCTTCTATCTATATCTACATTCTTCTATGTGTTCTACTTGAAGTTTCATACATATTTTGGGGATGATGCAAAGCATTGGATGCTTTAGCATCCTTCCATGTTGACACAAAATTTGTATTTGCCTTCATGTGCCTGATAATAATGCAAAATATTGATTGAGATTCCAAGATCACTTTTATATAGGTATGTACATTGTACTAACCCAAAACCATGTAGATCCCTTGGTGGTTTTACTTTTGATGTTGTCTATCTTATGTGACACCTTGTTGTGTTGTTTGGCATCATTCCATGCTTCCACAAGCCATTGTGTATCATGCACACAACATTGCCTTGGTTGTCCTTATTTGGGGGCAACTCCTTCATGACGTAGCTCTTGGGAACATATCCTTTAAGAATATGCTTCCTAAAATCTCTCATGCCTTATTGTCCTCTTTTTACCTTAAAACTAATTGCTCCTTCATGATGTAAGAAATTATTTTAGGGTGAGGGCATACGTTTTATATTTATCATACCTCATCACACACCACAATGATGGTATTCTCCCTAAAGCATTTTTATGTAGCATTTGTGGTTTTAAGAAGACATACTTTCTTAGACTAACCACCTTTATCAAAATTACCTAGCAAATAATGGAATTACTAGCCATGTAATTTCTTATACTATCTGACATGTAACTCACCTAGCTAGGAAATGCTAGTCTGTGATGTTGCATTTGATACCCTGTTAGCGCTTCTCATAAGACACCTAGAAAACAATGGATTTTTCTTGTCCTAATGACTTATAGAAGCTTTTTTAGTATGGTTCCTAGCAAACAATCGAATTTGCTATCCCTAGAATCATACCTTGCGTTTTACTTTTTTTGTATGTTTTAGTTTAGAATAATGTGCATTAGACTATATCATTTTCCAACCACAAGTGTTTCAACAAATGATATTTGGTCTAATCCACCTTTTATAGATATACATGTGCTACTAACATTCACTTTATGTGCAGATTTTTTGGCCTAACATTGTGGTTTTTTAGAATCCGAAGGCTGGGGCTTCATACCTTCACTTAGCAACATTATGCATCTTTCACATAGTATTTGGGTAAAATTTTTCTTTCATGTTATTTCTTTCTTGTACTTTAGCTTTCATATGCATGTTGTTTCATATGCCCACTAAAGTGAGGGCTAAATATAGCATCGTAAAGCTTGCACACAATTTTACGCTCTACTTGGTACTCACTTTAGCATTCCCTTCCCTAACCTTGCTTTTAGTCTACATGGATGCCTTTTGACCTCTGTTTTGACCTCTTTCTGCTTGCCTAAACCTAAATCTGTAATAGTGCCTTAACCCTAGCAATGTCCCAAGCTAACATGACCTTTTAAGTCTTGAAGTTTCCTCGACTAGAGTGCTAGGTACGGATGTCTGCGCCAAGAATTGGTATCCTGATAGCGTCTTCTAGTTCGTCAACTCATTTTAGAAGGTGCATTTTTGCTTGCACAACATTTTGTTTCCTGCATGCCTATTTGCATCCAAACGGCTCTTTGCCAAGCTTTTTTTCCTCCTTCATATTCTATAAAAACCCTTTCACTTTGTCATTCAAAGCATCACAAATTTTCATAGCGAAGCTCTATCAAATTGATTACTCACTATCATATTACTTGTGCAGTTGTATTTGCATATTGGCTACCTATTACAGGTTATTGATTCCATGTGATTTACTCTAATTCTCTTTGCACACTCACATGTGATTACCATCCTCAAGAATAGAGTCTTCTTGTTCTCCAATGTGATAGCCTTCCAGTGAATCTCTTGTAACTATCCTTTGCATCTTACTTTCATTCCATTTAGACTAATTACATGTCTTTATGATTTGAGTATATTTATCCTTTATCTTGAATGCATTATTGCTTGTCACTACTCGCCGCTATTGTAGACACACAAAGGATACAAGAGCACACACTTTTTATCATCGTATTTATATATGGTTGTCTTTGAGGTAGAAATAACAAAAATAGGGTTTAATTGAGGCAAACCTCCATACAACCCAAACCTTTTCCTCTTTTCTTACAGGTTGAAGATTGAATGAAGAAGGATTGCAAATGCACAAGTGTTTGTGTATTTCTCCCCTTTCCTTGTCTTTATTCTATTTCTAGTTTTTCTGTTATTACTTGACTTCTATGTACTAATTTATGTCTCTACTATCAATAAGATTTACTAAAACTCATGTGAAGTTGTACGTGTACAGATTGTAGATTTCAGGGTCATATAGACGACAGTACTAGGTGCAGATGTCTGCACCAAGTGTTGGTGTCCCTAGCAGTGAACTCCAAAATTTGGTGCCAGGTTCCTTGTTATCCATTATTTTAGCTTCTAGATTAATTTCTATAAATTTAATTCTCTGTCTCTATATTTTCTTGTTTTTTTTAGTTTAGTTAGTTCATTTCCACTTCGATTGTGACAAAAGAATCCAACTCGGATAGTCTTGCTCTTCCTAATTAGATAGCAACAAGATATACATATTCGTCAGTTGGGATTCTAATGTTGGGTTGAAGTTTGTTCTAATTCGCAATAGTTTAGTTAGAATCAAAATTTTCAACCTCACACAAAGATCAATAAACAACTAATTCCTCTAATAGATTCCAACAAGCTTGTCATGCTAAGAAATCAACACATAGGAATAGCTAGAACCAAATCACCATGGATCTGTCACATGCAATGACATGCAACCACGTGAAGGAACCATACAAATCCATGCAAACAACATATAAGTACATACAACTCACATGCAAGCACACGCAAACCATGGAACCACCTCTGCTCTGATACCAAATTCCAGGAGAAGTACCCACAAACCCCTTAAAACTTAAATTATATTTACAGAATTATTAAGTATTATAGGTGTTTCCACATTAACCTTCAAGTAAATTAATACATTAAGTAGATCTACAAAAAATTTAACAACATTCTAGCATGTAAACAACACATGGAAAAGAAAGAATGAGAGAATAACAATGGAAATCAACCATAAGAAAGAGAATGCCACAGATATACCCTAGGAAAACCCTTTTGGGAAAAACCTAGCCTCCAAAATATCAAACCAATATATTATTCAACAATAATAAACCTATTACAATACAATATTAGGTTCTTACCTCCATGGAGATGAACATTTCTTCCTTTCATAGAAACCCAATAGCATAACCTAGCAAAAAATATTGTATTTCATCCTCTATCCCATGCATCCAATATATAGACTTAAGGAGGCCCATAAACCACCAAATAATAATACCATGGGCTTAAACAAGGTCCAAAAATATGATGGTATGAATTTTCATGCCCCTCACATGTATGGAGTCATCCAAGAATAGAAAATAACTCTTGAGCATGCATCTTTGACATCTATTATGCAAGTTGGCATATGTAACTCCCAAGCACTCCCCCGTGAAGCACTAATTATATCCCATGCTCAACTAATAATATAAAATGCTATGATAAATCCACTATGTAACCCCCTCATCAATTCTCTTATGCATCATAATATCTCATACACCATATCTTTGTCATAGATGCATTTACACATCTTTCATGACAAGATATTATTTTACAAACTTATTTGCAAATGTAAATGCCAAAATAAAAATAAATTACACATGATATAATGGCCAAGGAAAAAAGTGGACATCCCATTTCATGAGGACAAATAAAATAATAAATAATTAAATAATTCAAACATGTGGACTTTCAAGGTGTATGACACACCTAATCCCAACACTTATGAGATCTAAACTAGATCATTGTGTTTGTTATAAAATGGGAAGTGATAGATTTCTTGTTATCACATTGTATGTAGATCATATGTTATTTTTTGGTAATAGTAAGGATGTGATTTTTGAGTTAAATTCTCAGCTTTTAGCATAATTTGACATGACCGACTTAGGGGTTTGGTGCAGAAGCACCTAAGAGAATACCTTGGAGCAAGAAGACAAAAATGACCATGGAAGGAACCTATGGAACAAACCAAGTCAATTGGGACACCTTACAACCAATTATGGCATGTTGAAATATTCAAAATGATGTAATAGTTAAATGTCCTGAGGGTCCTAGTAAGGACCCTAGGACCAAAAATGATGTAAGTTGGGCCAATAGTGCCCCTAGAGTCAAATAGAGGTGTCTAAGACCAGTAAGAAAGTATAATGAACCTAAGAAGATCATACATGGTGAATTAATAAGGTAGGAGTTCATTAAATAAGGTAGAAATCCTTTAAACCAATGTTTTAAATTCAAATTTATGAATTATGCATTTAGGCAGGAAAAGCCTTTTTAATTAGTTTTTGAAAGTTTAACCATCCCTAACTGATGGGAATTGGTTGTATAAGTTAGGGAGAGGTTATATAAGCCTGTTCAAGGCATTATATGGACGGAAAAGTAACTTGGAGGGAGTTTAGAGGTGCACAAATTGAATAAAAACAGAATTTTCTGATTTTTTTCTGTAAATCTGCTGTTCCAGGCCATACCATTTCTCTATACGAAACTGTTTTGATCTGAAACCAATTGGATGTGGTAGGGGATTGAGTTAAATTTCAATTGCATTTGGTTTGAGGTTTTTTCAGTGAATTTTGAGGGAGATATCATGTTTTTTCTGGAACTGCTTGTTTGACTGTGAAAACAGGGATTTTGAGGGTTTGCAATACATTTTTGGACCTTTCCATGAATGTAGGATCCTAATTCTCATGGAATAGGTCCTTATTAACATGTAACATATGTTTCTAACCCTGACAAAGTAGGAGGAGTGTAAATGGGAGAGGTGATCACCGTTTGGAGTCAAGTTTGCATGTGAAAAGAACATGAGAATGGTGGCGTGGTTATAGCAGCCGGAGATCCGTCTTAACAATGTGATCTTTTTATGTTTGGTACTATCTAATATGATCATGGAGATGGTGTTAGACCTTTGAATGAGGTCTGGAAGTGATTGGAAGTGGGAGATCTAGGAAGCCCTAGGTTTTAGGCCCTAGAAATGAGGTTTTTGTATTTGAACATCTAAATGAGCAAATAAACTGATCAAACCTCGAAAATCCTTGGTTTTGAACCCTTTCTTAAGACTTTTTTTAGGTTTGAAGTGTGTGGTACAAGTTTGTCATAGGGTTCCTTTGTAAAATGGTCAATTTAGGCCTTGTAGGAAGGCAACAGGGTGTTAGGACAGTCACATTTCGTCCAAAACAATAGTAGGTGAGTTTGAGATATGTTTTAGAACTCAATAGAGGGTATCAAAATCAGTCATTTTTTTCAAGAGTGTTTTGGGAAAGTTTGGAGAAAAGTACAGTTTAGTCGCTGAACAGGGCTACTAGGATTAGGCCTAGTCAAGAGGAGTTATCAAGAATCGATCAAATTGGTTTGTGAAACCTGTTGAATCTTGTTGATTGGGGTATTTTGAGACCCTAGAAGGTGTAAGATTTCATCTGAGAAGTGGAACCTTAATTTGAGCCCTTTGGTGGAGTTTAGGACAAGAAGAAGACTAGTGAGTCTTATTGGTTGAAGCCATTATTGTTTCAAATCTATTGATCTTGTTAAATTACCTTTGGAGACCTGACACCTCTGCATCAGGGTTTCCAAGTATATCTTGGGTATGAAGATCATAAGACATAGAATAAATAGAAAACTTTGGTTGGGCTAGAGTAAGTATGTGAACTCTATAATGTAACATTTTAACATGATAGATAGTAGGCCATTGAGTGTTCCTATTTATATGGGAACTAAGAAATTATAGTTGAACAATATCCTACAACAAGCATTGGGATGGAGGATATGTCTTGTGTTCCTTACACTAGTGTAGTTGGGAGTTTGATGTATGCTATGGTTTGTACTAACCTGGATACATTACCTAAGTAGTGGGAGTCTTAAGACACTTTATGGCTAATCATAGACAAGATCATTAGGGTTTAGTTAAGAGGGTCTTTATATATTTGTGGGTACCTCTAAGTACTCTATTTTTTATCATTATAATTCTATAAGGGACCAACATTCAATGGATATTTGAATGGATTCATGAATTTATATTAGGTAAGAGATGTCGCCAACAAATTATCCACTAGTAGATATGTGTTTAGTTTATTTAATGGTACTATTAGTTGGATGAGTAAGTGACAAGTTGTGGTTACTTTGTCCACTATAGAGGATCAATACATGGTAACTACTCATTCCTGTAAGGAATCTATTTGGATTATGATATTATGTTTAGATGTGGGGCTAAGACAAGGAGCTATTAGAGTTCTTTATGATAGTTAGAATATTATATGTCTGAAAAAAAACCTAACCTTGCATGTGAGGACAAACAGATAGATGTATAGTACCATTTTGTTTGTGACAAGATAGAGGATTGGATGGTAATGTTGGAGAAATTTGACACATTGGAAAATATTATAGATGCATTGAGGAAGCTAGTTAGCGTAGAGAAATTCAAGTGATATAGTAAGTCTATGTGCCTCTTGGCCCCTAGAAAAATAGTTGATAGTGCTGGTATTCCCTTTACTCTTGAAAGGTGTTTAACAAGTGGGAGAATGTTGGGAATGGTGTCTCAATCTTGCATCCTAATGTTAAGAATATAAAAAATACATTTTTCAAGCTAAATAATATAAACATACAATTTCTTGCTGTGAGTCGTTCTATTTCTTTGGCAGTTCCGAATTCCTCTTCCATGTTGCCGGTGTTGCAAATATGTGCCTAATCGGTGTTGTCATTGATGTCAACATATGTTTGTTGTCATTAGTGTCAACTGTATCTTATTCTATTACTTGTTTAGAAGACTTGTATGTTGATGATATTGAGAAAATTAGCCTCTCCGAAAGAAACAAGTGAGTTACATATCTCTTTGTTAGACACAGTGAAGACAGTGTAGCTCAGTGAAGTAGATTGCTCCACATTCCCAGTAAGATGAAGATTAGAGTCTATGGATTAAAGGGTTTATAGAGGATTGTCTGAAGTTGCTCCAGTCAAGATTTGAGAGGTTTGCATGGAGAATTGGTGAAGTTATGGCCATTTGAGTAGAACCAGGTTTTGTAGTTGTTTAGAGGTGACAGAGTGACATAAATTTGGTCCGAATTGATCTGCATTGGAATATTATGATCTGCGGATCTAGAAGTGTGTTTGAGATGTCAGTGTGTATACTCAACTCAAGTGGTTCGTGGTTTGAAGGTCTACAAGCAATCTTTCTAGTATGACAATCATGACAGTTGGTGTTCTTGAGTTCCCAGATGAAGGTACAAGTGCTTATGGTGATCTGAGGTGGTACAGTTGTTCCTGTTGATTTCATTGTACTCATGGTGGTCTCTGAATTGGGTGCCTATTGTGTTGGTAGTCCGCATTGAGGATTGAGCTCGTGGATGAAGATTTTTCTTTAGGTGTTGTTGTTCTTCCCAGTCTTGGCCGACCAGATGCATGGTGCATGTTGCAGATGATCTAAGAGAAGTTTTATAGAGTGTGGCATGATGTTCGAGGAAGATTTGAGTCCCTGTTATGTTTGGCCAACAATGTAGTGGTTTGCATGTAGCATTTTAAGTCGTGTGATTGTAATTTCTTGTAATTCCTATCTTGGAGAATGTTCCCAATAGATGATTGTTTGGTCGACTTTGATGTTCATTCCAAAGTTGATGACTTGTATAAATAAGTGTTGTGAAGTCATGAAAATGTGTGGATATGAGCGAAGATGTGGATATAGCGAGGAAGTGAGTGGGGGCAGAACAGAGGTGTTGTGCGGTTCAATGGAATTGAACCTTGCATGAAGAAGATGTTTCTCAGTTCAATCTTTCTGTGTTAACATTGTAAATGTTCTTGTAGGTAGTGAGCATCTTTTGAGCAGTGAGCTCTAGGCAGTGCACCCGAAGGCAAGTGCCTTCCCATTTTCTATTCTTTTAACAGAGAATAAATCTTGTGGGTTAACTCCCACCATGGTTTTTCCCTTAACCAGGTTTCCACGTAAAAATCCTAGTGTTATGTGTGTTGGTTATGTTTCTGCTCATGTGTTGTTGATTCTTGCTTTCATGGTTATATCGTTAATTTGTTAATAAGTGGTAAAGAAGATTAAATGCAGTAAAAGATAAAAGTTTTGTGATAGCTGATTCACCCCCCCTCTCAATTGTCTGCCCTAATTTCAACAATCAACCCCTTCTTTAGCGTGTGACTGCCCCTTAGTTGCGGGGTCTAGTGAGGGGCCCCTCCTTTCTCCTCGCTTTGAGGACTTTGACTCTGGGCTTTCTTGGACTATTGTTCATAGAAAGTGCAGAAAGGCATCCCCAAGTCTATCGCGGCTTCATGATAGAGGGTCAAGGGAGTTAGGTTACTGCCTTCGAGATCTGGTTTTGTTTAGACCCTTTGTTTCTACTTTCCATTTGGTTGTTGTTCCTTTGTTGTTTTTGTTATGTTTTTCTTTGTTTGGCCTTTTTGTCACCTATTTTTTTCCCTAGGGGCCTTTGTGAAGGGTTCAACCCCTGTAAGTTGCTTATCTTTATCAAAAACATAAAGATACAATTTTTAGGGTTCTAGAGGTTGATTTTGGCCCCAAAAAAATGTTAAAATAGGCCTTAACTAGATCAAATAGGTTACTGTGATGTGGACCTCTTCAAGATCTTTTGTTTAAAAATATGGGCTCAATCAACTTTCTAAATTAAAAGTTATGACCTCCAAAAGTTGGGCCTCCCACACTAGAAATGTAAGAGCATCTATGATGCATTTGATGGTTGTAAGAGGGAGTTACACTTTTTCACCAACTTACGATGGATGTTATCACATGTCATAAGACATCTTTGATTGGACATAATGGATCCAAAATGGAATACCCAAGTTGGTGAGTGAATTATGACAAGATTATGATAGTTGGAAGGAATATTCTATTTTTCACCTATGGACTCATCTTGGGATTTGGTTGATAGATTTTGACTAGGGATTTGGGTGACACATTTTAAGTGGTTTTAGCTCATGGTTTACTAATTACCGTTTTATGGTTTCATATATTTTTTTCTCTTATGTATTGGGTGCTTGAGATGGAGTTTTCATAGTGAGTTTTGTAGGTATTATTATGCTACCAAAATTGCTCTAGATCTCTTATTGGTGATATTAATGTAAAGGCTTAGACTCTGCAAATGTGTTGTAACCATTGATTACTAAATAATACAATGAGTTGCTTTGGAGTGTGAGATTTTTCTCTTGAAAGGGTTTTCCCACATAAATTATTGTGTTATGATATATTGAGCTTTTGTGTTTATTTCATTATAACTATATGATTACTTTAGTTTTTTGGACATACCTCCTCTCTAGATTAGTGTAGAAAGTGTATTCCACAACTTTGCTTCCTTTCAAAGAATGTAGATGTAGAATGTTGTATGGAAAGTGCTATAGTATGTCCATCTGCAACAAATGATGTATCTTCCTTTCAAAAGTGTGGATAAAGAATAAATAATCTACTTAATTTATCGAGATAAATTATTTTCAATTATCTACCTTAAATTTCCACAAATATTCTAATGTGAAAGAGTCTACTTTAGTTTGCCTTAAACAAGGTAAGTACAAATAAATATTACCAACTAAATTAAAGTTATATGAAGGAAAAGTTATGTGCTCCTTCACATAGGAGACTAAAGGTGTCCTACTTAGACTAGATTCCTATCTTAAGTAGAACTAATAGAAAATGACAAGTAATAAATGAACCAAAGAATTAGGAAATTAGATGAAGAATAATTGCACTAGTGAACTCAAGAAATAGAGATATGAAACTTGGATACAAATTGAGATGAAAACTTGGATTGCTGAAGTGGTGTTTGAAAAGAAATTAGGGAATTCTTCTAATCTTAGATATTTACATATCCACAGTGATGTCAATGTGGCCACGTTTGTGTCTTGCACATAGAAAATAAAAAATGTGATGGTACAAATGATAGAAAATCTATAGATTGTTAAAATTGAAACTAGATAAAATATATGGTAATGAACAAAACATAATTGAAATAACCTTTTTACAAGTGAATTTTAAGAATGAAACAACAAAGAGATTAAAAAAACTTGAACTATTTGGTTTTCAAGAAAAAAATTATGTTGAACCATAAATGATGGTTTAGGTAACACTCTAACTAGGTTAAAAATGGTTAAGACTCCTTGGGAGCTTGCCAAGGTGGTCAAGCCCCCAATTTAGCCTTTCAGCTCTACAATGGTCAAAGACAAATTATGTGTGCTTAGGTTTGTAACTATAGTTAGAAAATAAAATAATGTGCAAACTAATAAATAATCCCTCTTTAACTATTTTCAATTTATCAATTTCCTATCTCTAATTAATTTTGCATATATTTAACTAATACAAATTAATAGATGTGAGGTCTTAATTTCCTATATATTATTATATCTTATTTTAAAATAAAAATAACTATTTTTCTTTATGCCGAGAGGCATTCTACAATGGCAAGAAGGGGCTAAAAGATTCATATTCCCATAAATATGTAAACAAAATTCAAAAAATTCAAAAACTAAAATTTTTATTAAAAAAAAAACTACAAATTAGAAGTGGGGAAGGTGAAAGGACTGGGATTTCATGGCTGGGATGGAAATTAAAAATAATTCTTGTAATGGAGAGTTACATAACGGTGCAAATTAAAAAATATAGAGCAAACATATCAAATTGTACGAGTTGAGGTGAGTGCAGTAAATTGAAAAAAAAATAGGAGAAAGATATCTCTCAGCGTACTTTAGATATATTTTTTTAAATATAAATATACTAGTATCTATTATCTTTATTGAATGTGTAATGATTGCTTCTGCATTTTGTCTTTGTGGTTTTATCCTTTGTATAAATCATGATTAGATAGGAATCAAATAGTATTAGTGAAAAATTTGTGATGATTATGTCTAATAATTTTATAAAAAGATTGTTTTTTTTTCACATGAGATTCCTTTGCAACCCAAGTAATAGATTTACATTTATTTAAGTTAAATAATGTAAAATATTTTCACCAAACCTATAATAGTTAATGTTTTAGACATTCTTACATCTTTTCAAGGAACTTCTTTTCCAACTATAATAATTTTAAACATTTAACTAGAAAAATAATATTTTTGGCATTTATTTTAGTCTCTTTCTATTGATATGGAAACAAGAATATTCAGATTACACCACTTTACATGGGAAGCAAAGGTAGAGGCAATCCTCTAATGAATGATCTATAAAGAGTCAATCCTTCAGATGGATTAGTATACGGCACTTGATGTGCTGCACCTCTCACAGTTGCAAACATCAAAATAGTATTATTATTTCCCTTCATTCTAAACCCATATGCTTGAGTCCATCCTGCTATCTGTTTCAATCACAACTCTACATTGGTAAGAAAATATAAATCCATGTAGATCATTTAGATTTTCTAGAAAGATATTGTCTAGATAGATTCGGTAGAAGTTATTGAACTCTTTAATTGTTTAGACAAAAGATTCAACAACTTTTGGTATTTTATTATTTACATGCAATCATTGGATATATCAAGGTTGAGAACTTCCATTGTATCCATTAAAGGTTATTTTAGCCCAATACTCTACCTTCATATGGAGGAGACTTATAACCTTTGGGAACTCTAGGTTTTTCCACGTGCATATTTTTCAATATGTATAACTAAACATTGACGGCCCAATTAAGTTATAGAATTCACCTGTTGTTGATCATACCAAGGTCTATATGGGATCACTGTGAGTAGATGTAGATGCTTAGCCAACATACCGGCAATAGTTCTTGTTGCAGAAAAGGGTACAACAGAATCTTGATCCCCACTGAAAATGTTCATTTAAACTCAATTGTCAGTCACATATTTAAGGTACAGGTTGGGGATAACATGAAAACAATCATTCAATGCACAAACTAGGGCTAAAAGAGAAACAATCTCTTAAAAAAGCTTACCCATAAAGTATAACTTGTACACCAGCCTTGAGAAGGTTAGAGAGAACTGGTATGATGTTGATTAATCTATCTTTAGGAGCATAATTTTGATTTAGTGTCCTGAATACACATAATGTCTTATCATCAATTACCATAGAATTCAACTATAAATCTTCCACAACAAGAACTTGAGCTAAAAAGACATGCACTCATATCATGATTTATCGAACATAATATGTCCAAAACATATGTGATTATATAATACTATTTAATGACAAATCATCCTCAACAGAGGAGATAATTTCAAAATAAAATAAGATTTTTATGAGGATTTCATTAACACAAAGTCAAATATGTTGACACACAAACAATTTTTTTTTTCCTAAATAAAAATTTTCAACCATTTCCTATTATTCCTAATGTTTACCATGTCCTCAGATTATAATTATGAAGCATAAATTACAAGAACATACGAATTGCATAAGTTCCAAGGGCCAGGTAAGGTGCCACTTGTGTTTACATGTGTATACGCCTAAAAATGACACAAATCATCCTAAATAAATATTCTAAATATTTATTCCATTCTTCTATTAATTAAATAAATATTCTAAATTTATTTAATCGATTCACTGTTCCATAATTAAATAAATTCTATTTATTTAATTAAAATTCTTCCATTTATCCTTCACAATTAAATAATCATAAATTATTTAATTAATCCTATTTCCTCTATCCTAAAGTTCTAAATCCAAAATTCCACATCACCTTGTCCACCTCATCAGGTTGCACATGTAATTAAATATATTTAATATTTAATTATCTTATTTTCCCTCACCCACATGGCCTATTTCTTCTCCAATCAGAGGTCAGTTAACCAATCAATCAAATCTGTTAACTAACCTATCAGTTGAGTCAAATCCTCAATCAATCCAGTCAGTTCCACAATCCACTCTTCTAACTGATCAATCAATTCTGTTAACAGACCAGTCAATGGAGTTAACTCTCCAATCAGTTTTGTCACATCCCACCTTTCATGATGGAGCTGGGACACTTGTCACATTTCCACTGGTTGCACATTCCTCAACCATCCTCAACCGTTGATCTTCATATCTTCTCTCAACCGTTGATTCTTATTCCTCCGAGTCTATAAATGAAGCTTCATCCCTTCATTCTAAGGATCCAGGCTTTTGACATCGTTACTCTGCAGAAATATCACCAGCGCGCCTTTGGCACCCATTTGTCATCCACAAGCTTGAGATCACCATTGTTGCATTGGAGCTCACCTTCATTGCATATCACACTACAGCCGTTCACCATCGACTTCCTCCAACAGCTTTTAAAAGATTGCACTCTCTGAGGGCTCATCTCATCTGCGAAAGGACGATTCGTGATAGGCGAACAACAGAAGTTTCGAAACGGAAGAGGTTTGCTGTGTTTGTTCATTGCTTTGTTCATTTGAATCTTCTTTGTTTCTCTATTCTGTTGATGTTTGGGTCATCTGTTATTCATTTGATTGATGCACTATTTTACCCTCACATTTTTGGCGCCCACCGTGGGGCCGTTGCCCCTTTATTTTACCGTTTTTGAGCTCTTTTGAAGGCAGGTTCCGTACAGACCTCGCAGAGTCACGCACAGGTTCTTTCGGCGCATCTGTTCATTTTTACGGCGCTTTTGAAGACTGTTACAGCGCTTTTGTAAAACTGCGCATTTGTTGACTGTGACGGCGCTTTTATGTACTTTTGCTGCGCTTTTGTTTAAACCGCGCATTCGTTGATTTTTGCTGCGCTTTCATATAATATTGCTGCGCATATGTTAAAACGGCGCATCCGTTGTCTGTTATGGCGCTTATGATAACTGTTACTGCGCATACGTCAAAACCGCGCATCTGTTTATTTTAACGGTGCATATGTTTATTCTTACAGCGCATTCGTTAATGTGGCGCTTCTGTTGATCACTTCTGCGCATCTGATCACTGAAGCTGCGCATTTGTAACTGGCTCAGGTTTTGGTACTTTTCTAGGGTATTTTGCTAACGCTAACCCCTTTTGCAGGTGTTTGCTGGAGCGGTTTTGCAGGTTAGGCACGGGTTCAGTTACATGTAGTTGCATCTAACTAGCTCACCTTTCATTTCTTTTGGGAAAGAGTAAAATGGCTGTTCATTACAAATCTTCATCTAGTCTTAATTAGGGAGGAAGTAAACTTGTTTATTTCATGCTTGCATTGCAAACAAACTTCCAAGTTATTGCTATCTAAGACTTAAAATTGAACTCACAACTGCATTCTGGAGTTAAAATGAACCATTGCTATATCGTGAGACCTGAATTTCAAAGTTAACAATCTCGTGCAAACGTGGACTTAAAATTGAACTCACAATTGCATTCTGGAGTTAAAATGAACCATTGCTATATCGTGAGACCTGAATTTCAAAGTTAACAATCTCGCGCAACGTGGATTTAAAATTGGACTCACAACTGCTTTCTGGGACTTAAAATTGAACCACTGCAATATTGTCAAAATCACTTCAAAGTTTTGTTTGACTAGCTTAGCCCATTTAGTTTTTATCTTTTTAACTAGGGTGGATTGAATCAGTGTATTCTGTGTTTGCGAATGACAATAGGCTTATGCTCTCCCCTCTTCTGGGTGATCAGAATGCCAGACTTGTCATTCTACTTGTCTAACCTTTAGGAGGGGCCTGCCCTTGGATGCACGCTTGTCCAAGCGGGAACGACCCTGAGTGGTAACAGGCTAACGCCAAGCCCTACCGAGCCACTTAAAATAAATTGTGCTTGAGGTGAAAACCTCCTGCAACGAGTGCTGTTATGTTACACCGACGGCCAACCTCCCCCAAAACCCTCTCAGGCGCAACCCTGTGAGGCTGGGAGACTCCATAACGGAGAGTAGCGCCGCCGCATGTGTAACCACTTGAACGGTTGCCCGAATTACAAACCTCTTGTTTTAGTGGCCCAAATCCCTTATAATCCATTTCTCGCCTAGGATTTTGTACTTGCTTTTATCCAAAATAGAGTCGAAAAAACTACAAAAACAATGAAAAACTACAAAACATTTTTTTGTGCTTGCTGTGTTTTCTTGCTAAATTAATTCATAAAATCATATCAGGAAGACTTATTCCAGCCAAAAAGTACCCAAAAACAGAGAAAAATCCCAAAAATACCAGAGCTGCGCATATATCCATTTCTGCGGCGCATATACAGCGACTTGCTGCGCTTTTGTACCGACTTGCAACGCTTTTGTACCCTTCTGCTGCGCATATACTCTGTTCTGCTGCGCTTTTGCAGCGACTTGCTACGCATGTACGCCGACCTGCTGCGCATATACTTTTCTGCTGCGCATTTGCGCACTGTTACTGCGCATACGTACCTCTCCAGAGCGGCGCATTTACAACGACTTACTGCGCATTTGTCTATTCTTGCTGCGCATCTGTCCCTGCGCATGCGTGACAGTGAGCATAAGCCCTATTTTTGAGAAATTTTCGTCAGCTGTTCGGAGTACCCATTTCAGCCTAGTTTCATTTTTCAAGGTCAGAATCAACCTTGCAGTCAGTTTTCATCCATTTCACCCATTTCTCTCTCTTTCGACAGTCGTCCAGTCACCTCCTGCCCTAGTCACTCTTACCCCAACGTCATTCTGTCCCATACCGATTCGACATAGGTCCTTCTTTAGTGAATTCACGTAAGCCTAGTAGGTCACAGTACCTTTTGCTAGTAGTCTTGTTGAACGACTCAGCCCTACACAGTGAGACTGGTATCGACTACCCTTGCTAGTGGCTAGAGTCTTGTGTCAACCGTCTTACCTGAAGTCATTGAGCGAGAGAACCCTTTGTCCAAATCTTGTCCTAGATATCCCATTCACTACAGTCTTAGTCGGCACCTTGCCAAAATTCTCCATCCTAGTCCATTTCATCCCATCCCACCTTGCATGGTTCTTACTCGATCCCAGTACAACAAGCTAACTGAAATGGCCGACTCTTTTGATCACATCGCCCCACCACACGATGATGATGAAGAAATTTCTCGTGAAGAATTAGTGGCGCACATGCAAGATAGCAAATTCCAACGCCTAGTGGAGAGAGTACTCCTTGAGGATCCCACCAAATATTTCCATCATCTTGCTAATCTCGGACTCAAACTCCCTGCAGACTTTGACATTAGCTCCATCATGGAAAATGCAGACAATGAACGAGAAAGGGACACAAATGCCACAGTCCCAAATGCACATGAGAAAGGCACAAATGACACAGTCCCCCAAGCTAATGAAAGAGGAAAACAACACATAGATCAAAATGCTCCTATAGCGGATGTGAGACAACAAATTGAGAGTCTAAAGCTAGAAATCTCCAACCTTAAGATCGGCACCAGCTCCAAGAACTACTCCTTGGAGGATATAGCACCGTACCCCTTTGATAGAAATTTGGTCATGAAACCATTCCCCTTTCAGTTCGGAATCCCGAAATTCGACAAATACAAAGGGAAGGGGGACCCTAGAGATCATATCAGGGAATTCACTGCAGCATGTTTAGAAGTAGCTCACAACGAGACCTACTTAATGAGACTATTCCCAAGATCTTTAGGAGGTCAAGCTATGGAGTGGTTCTCGCGTCTTCCACCAGGAATCAAAACTTTTGATGAACTTGTCAATAAATTCATAACACACTTCTCTTACAACATAGAACACGAAGTATCTATGCTAGACCTATGCAACACCAAACAACAGGGTGGTGAGTCTTTCGCAACCTTCTTACAACGATGGAGACAGCTAGCTAGCAAGTGTTCTTACGACATGCCTGAGAAACAACTATTGGAAATGTTTGTCCACAATTTGAATCCCGACCTTAGCTATCAGATTCAGATACAATGCCCTACCTCATTCACCAAAGTCATCGAAATGGGGCTATTCATTGAGAAAGCTATGATCACTAAAGGGACTCTCAAGCTCTACAAGGACACACCTCCTTCCAATTACACAACGGACAAGTCAAAGTTTTGGACCAAGAACAAGAATGTGGTCAACGATGGAGTAGTGGATGCCAAGGCGGCAGCCCCTAAACAACAACCCATCTTCACTCTTAAAGAATAAGCAAATCACGGTGCACTCAACAAGCCATCCCCTCGGGAATCTAGACCTTGGTTCAATTCAAATCCAAGAAGAAAATTCACGCCGTTAGGAGAATCTCAAGAGTCCGCTCTCAAGAAATTGTTGGCCAACAATGAAATTTCTCTACCGCCAACAAGTGACTATGAGCCCATAGTCAAACCTCCCTATTGGAAGGACACAGACTATTGCGAGTATCACCGAGGAAGGGGGCACACAACCAATAATTGCATCCGTCTTAAGAACGTCATACAAGATATACTAGATCAGAACCAGGGAGGAACACAACAGCATACCTCCAATGACTCTCATGTGGCCTACCGGGACCCTCTCCTAAACCACAACCGGCCGTATAACAGCAATCACAACAACGGTCACAATAACAACAATGGTCACACTGGCAACAATCCCAATGGTCATAACAATAATGACAACAATCGCAACAGGCCGAACCAGAACAGTGGGTCGAGTAATGCTAACTATGCAAGCGTTCCCTTTGAGTACACCATTAACTGCATTTCTGAGCACATTCCGCAAGTCAACGTCATATCCCCTAACCAACCACCAGGACCTAACGGAACTGGTTGTAGTATACTTACCCGCAGTGGTAGAGTCACTATCAACAACACTCCTCCCAGGTCGTCGCCATCTTCGTCCAACCCCCGCCCGTATAATGTCATCGACCAATTGCAAAAGACTCCGGCTCATATTTCTATATTGGAGCTCCTACGTCTATCTCCTTCTCATAAGGAGATTCTTGAGAAAGCCTTAGTGGAGACTACTGTCCCCACTAACCTAGCCCAAGAAAAGTTTCAAACCATGGTGGGTAACTTGACATCCTCCCCTTCCATATCATTCACAGAACAAGACGACCTTTCCATGTCTCAACCCCACAACACTCCTCTACACATTGTCGCATTCGTACATAGGCACCGCATCAAGAGGGTTCTCATTGATGGGGGTGCTGGTTTGAATATTTGCACTTTGAAGCTAGTCCTTGCATTGGGGTTCTCTGAACAGGCAGTGGATCCACGGAGAAAGATTACCATAAAGGCCTATGACGAGGAGGAACGCACCACAAAGGGCACGGTGGTCCTACCCATTCAAGTGGGACCGGTAATTAAAGATGTGGTGTGCCAAGTCCTTGATCGGGAGCTGGCTTACAACATTCTACTAGGGAGACCATGGATCCATGCCATGAAAGCTGTCCCCTCCACCTACCATCAATGCATAAAGTTCCCACACGATGGCAAGCAGGTCACCATACACGGCGACCCCGACCCCTACCAGCATTGCAACTCATTCCAAGCCAAACCAGAATGTGTCATTCCCAACAATCGAGCCCATATCTCCCCCACTCCGCCACAAGACCATACTGCTGAAGCTTCCTCTTCACAGCCCAAACCAATGAAAATCACCATAAAAGAAAATGGCGTGGGGGAATACCAGATTGAGCATAGCCTCAACCTTGCAAAAATGCCCTTGTCTCCTCGCTCCTTTGGCCAGCCCAAACATCAACCCAGGCATTTTCCAAAGCCCTCTGCTCCTCCTACAACCCCCGCAAACCCCTTTGTAAAATGGGGGACCTTATCCGATGAATCAGAGGAGCGAGATCTCTTACAATGGCTCTATGCCGAAGAAGAAAACACATCCCAAGATCCACCCAAACTCCCTACAGAGCTCTATGGGCGAGGTGAAACCATCTTGCATAGGATGGGATATGAAGGACAAGGCCCCATCGGCCTCAGAAAAGAGGGGATCATCGAACCTATACAACCCTCTTCCTCCTCTTCGGCTAGAAACACGACTGGCCTAGGCTACAAAGGTAAAGGTAAAGCCAAAGAAAATGCCTGCCTAGTGGAGACAATTCAAACACTCCAAGGGGATAGTGATGCAGATTCAGATGATTCCAATCAGTATGAATGGGACGAGCTGACAGAACACTCCTATGATGATAAGGAGATTGATACCATCCAAACCCTTAGCCCATATCATGAGAGACAAACGCAACGGGACAGACCCCTGGAGTCTGATTTGCCCCTCCCCGAAGTTATGGCTTTCGAGGAAAGTATTGATTCCATCGCGATAAACAACCTGGAAGAAAGTACCATCCAGAACACTACCCCCACCTGTGCTCCTAGCATTTCCATCCACACTATCAACGAATCAGGTCTTTCATCCGACTCCCTTCCCCTTTTACACCCTGAACTTATCGACTGGGACCTGAAAGGGGCCCCTCAATTAGATATGTTCTAGAATGATGATGCCTACATTGACTATATGGAACTTCGAGATCACTTACCAAAAGGAGATCATAAAGCCGGCTTCGCTATCGAACTCAATACTGTAGCTTACTTTGGGGAGGGTGCCAAGCCTTCTAGTCGCAAAAATGTAAAGATCAAAAAGGGATCTGACGGTGAAAACCGCCATGCGGCAGTGTCAGATCATAAAAAAGTGAAAAGAAAGGACGTATCTGAAGGTGAAAACCCAACTGTGGCACCTGACGATGGATTGCTTGACACCCTCCCAAGTGACATGTATCAAGAAAGGTCACAGATCGTGGTAGAGCCAACAGAGCCAGTAAACATTGGAACCGAAGAGCAGCCTCAGATAATCCACTTTGCAAAATCTCTCACGCCGCCTGAGAAAACCAAGTTTGTACCATTCTTTAAAAAGAAGAGAGGCAGCTTTGCTTGGTCATATGCCGACATGCCAGGTTTGGACCCAAACCTGATTCTACATCACTTGCCATTGGATCCAGGGGTGAAGCCCGTAAAGCAAAAACTGAGAAAAATGCATCCCCATATTGCCCTCCTGGTCAAGGAAGAACTCAAGAAATTGTTAGACGTGGGGTTCATCAGGGCCATTGATTACCCCGAATGGATATCAAACATCGTGCCAGTGTCTAAACCAGATGGCAGGGTGCGACTATGCAACGATTTTAGAGACTTAAACAAAGCATGTCGCAAGGATGACTTCCCCTTGCCCAACATCGATATCATAGTCGACCTCACAGCGGGACATACAATGTTGTCACTTATGGATGGATTCTCAGGGTACAACCAGATCAAAATAGCACCAGAGGATCAGCACAAAACCGCTTTCACTTGTCCATGGGGTACCTTTTGCTGGAATGTCATGCCGTTTGGGCTGAAAAATGCAGGTGCTACATACCAGCGGGCCATGACAACTATATTCCACGACATGATGCATGTGACCATGGAAGATTATGTTGACGACATCTTGGCAAAATCACTCACCAGGGACTCACACCTGGACACATTAGAGAAAGTCTTCCAACGGCTGGACCAATTCCAAGTAAAATTGAACCCGAAAAAATGTGTGTTTGGGGTCACATCAGGTAAGCTGCTAGGCTTCATCGTGTCAGCAAACGGCATAGAGGTAGACCCGGCTAAGGTCAAGGCAATCATGGACATGCCTCCGCCCAAAACTCTAACACAGTTGAGATCCTTACAGGGCAAGCTACAGGCCATCCGCAGGTTCATCTCACAGTTGGCCGACAAGTGCCATCCTTTCAGCCACCTTCTACATAAGAACGTTCCATTTAAATGGGATGAGCAGTGCGAAGAGGCATTCCACAAGCTCAAGGAGTACCTCACGAATCCTCCTATACTCATGCCTCCGATCCAAGGAAAACCTTTGATCCTCTACATATCCGCTACACCTACTGCTCTTGGGGCTCTCCTAGCGCAGCAAGACTATGAGAACAAGGAAAGAGCTGTGTACTATATCAGTCGAACCTTAGTGGGCTACGAGCTACAGTACTCACAGGTGGAACGTTCATGCCTTGCGGTGGTTTTTGCCTCACAAAAACTCCGACACTACATGTTGGCACATCCTGTCAAACTCATTGCCAAGATCGACCCACTAAAATATCTTCTCAGCAAGGCAGCTCTCACAGGACGACTAGCCAAATGGGTTATGCTTCTTAGCGAATATGATATAGAGTATGTGGATAGAAAAGCCATCAAGGGGCAAATCATCGCAGACCAACTCGCTGAGGCACCATTACAGGACACTTCACCAATGCAGTTTGAGTTCCCCGATGAATCTCTATTCACTCTGTCCGTATCTCCTTGGAAACTCTACTTCGACGGGTCTTACACCAACCATGGATCGGGGGCAGGTATCTTGTTCATCACTGCCCAAGGCGACACAATTCCAAAGTCCTACAGGTTGTTATTTCCATGCACTAACAACATAGCCGAGTATGAGGCTTTGGTAATTGGTCTCAAGATGGCCACTGAGTGGAAAATTCAAGCACTACATGTCTATGGCGATTCTCAGCTTGTCATAAACCAGGTCAACGACGAGTATCAGACCAAAGATGAGAAGCTCATCCCATACAAGCGAATGGTCGACGATCTCAAAGAACACTTTGGGACCATCTCGTTTGAGCAAATACCCAGGATAGAGAACAAAGCAGCCGACGCAATGGCGACCATAGCCTCTCTTCTTGAGATACCTGAACAGGAGTCACGGTATGAGTTCCTAGTGGAAACAATTCGACAGCCGGCTTATGATCTCCTTGAAACCCATTCCATCTGCCACCTAGTAGGATCTGATTCACCTTGGTACGGTAAGACCTACACTTACCTCAAGGACAATATCCTTCCTTTGGACCTCTCTTCCAACCAAAAACGAACCTTCATCCGACAAGCCTCCCGTTACACCATTATCGCCAATACCCTTTACCGACGTGGTCTGGATGGTACTTTACTCCGTTGTCTAGAACAGGAAGAATCTATTACTGCCTTGCGAGACGTGCACGAAGGGATCTGCGGAACACACTCCAGCGGTCCTTCCTTAGCTAAGAAACTCATGCGTTTGGGTTATTACTGGCCCAATATGGAAATGGATTCATATCAGTTCGTCAAAAAGTGCAGACAGTGCCAGATACATGGGAACCTGATTCATGCACCTGCTCAGGAGTTGAGACCTCTAACGACACCCTGGCCCTTTTGCCAGTGGGGACTGGACCTCGTAGGAAAGATTCATCCGCCTTCTTCCAACGGCCATAAGTTCATCATAACCGCTACTGAATACTTCACAAAGTGGATTGAAGCCGTTCCCTTATCAACCGTCACAGGAAAGCAAATTTCCTCTTTCATTCTGAATTACATTATCTGCCGATATGGCATCCCTTCATCCATCATAACGGATAACGGGAGACCTTTCAAAAATCAAGATGTCCAGGAACTTTGTGAACGGTTCAAGATCCAACATCGCTTCTCCACCCCATATTACCCCCAAGGTAACGGCCAAGCTGAGGCATCAAACAAAACCATTCTGAAACTCTTAAAGAAGACTGCCAATGAAGCCGGTCGCGATTGGCACGTCCAGCTCAATCCCGCTCTGTGGGCCTATCGAACCAGCATACGCACTCCCACAGGTGCTACACCTTACGCCCTCGTCTATGGTTCCGAAGCCATCCTTCCCATTGAGGTCGAACTCCCCTCCCTTCGGGTGTCGTTGAAAGGTCTCATCTCCGACGAAGAGTACAGAGTCACCAGACTGCAAGAGCTAGAACTGCTAGAGGAACGGCGCCAGAAAGCTTTTGACCATCTCAAAGCCTACCAACAGATGATGTCAAGAAGCTACAACCACAAGGTTAGACCAAGATGCTTCAAGGTTGGGGACCTAGTTCTAAAAGAGAACCCTCGCAACCAGCAGGACAGAGAAAAGAAAGGTAAGTTCGAGCCTAACTGGCTGGGACCCTATGTAATTGTAGCAGCTTATGGATCGGGGGCATATCAGTTGGCCACATCGGAAGGTGAGTTGTTTGATGATCCAATCAACAGCATGCACCTTCGCAGGTTCTATACCTAAGAGAACCCCAATGCAAGGGGGCACAATAAAGTCAAAAAAAAAAAAAAAAAAAAATCGTCCTTTGGTGAAAACCTGGCAAACAGGCGCCTTGGATAGGTATCATGGGGAAAACCTGGCAATCAGGCGTCGTGTTACTTTCTAGCTTCTCGTGCAAATAAAAGCAAGTGATAAAAACCTGGTAAACAGGCGTTACTTGTGACAAACCGCATTCTCCATCTTTGGGAATCCAATCACCTCGAGCCCATTCTCTCTCTATTTTCCCCATTCGACCCATATCCATCCCACAATAAACACTTGACAGTTACCTATCATGGCTTGATACTCAGCTTGTGGCCTTGTCGACCAAGGTTTTGTCCCATACCGTCCCCTCGAAGTGAGCCTAGCGTAGTGTCTCTCGTCAATGTCTGTGGTCCGCACCCGTGAACTACGTTGCCTCTGCGCCGTCACGTAGGCAAGGCCATTATTCTAAATGCGCCCCCGAGGCTTCCATCTCCCCCGAGGCTTCCATCTCCCCTCTTGTCTTCGTTCTTGTCGTCTTTCTTCTAGTCCATCCATGGTCCATTAGGGTTTACCCCGAACTACGTTGCCTCTGCGTCGTCACGTAGGCAAGGCCATTTAGCAATGAGCCCCCGAGGCACTAGGTCAGCCCCTTAGGGTCCGTCTTCTCAATAAGGATTGTGCAATCTTCTCACCAAGCAAGCAAATGCAAGCAAAACCTGCGCTTCAAGCCAAAATCTTGACTATGAGCATCTTAACCTATGCAATGCAAAGCAAATACCTAAGGTCTTCTAAATGATTTTATGCAAATTAAGGCAAGAAATAAACACATATCAACGCAAATATGCTTTGTAGATCAGAAACAGGGTTAAGTTACAGAGTCTTGATTTTTGCTATCATACCTTCCTATGCTACTCAATGATGCCAACAGCTAGAGATGCTATGATGGGGGCATGATTACTTTCTTTATTTGTTGTTTGTGGATTAAACTTTAGTAATGTGAAGCCTTGTCTTAGGACGTGATCGGCAAAAGATCACCGAGGACATCAAAGGTCTAACATGAACGGGGGCAATCCTTGCTTGTTGAAACGCAAGAGGTACTCAGGTCATCTAGATTCAATTTTGACTAGATGCTTGTCTTAACTTGCTAAATCACAATCCATGTAAGCGATACTCAGGTCATCTCGGTTCAATTATACCTCGATGCTTGTATTCACTTACAACATTTCAGAAAAGTACCAAAAACAAATTGCCCAATGATGAAATAAAGCAATCTAAAAGCAAAGCATCCATCCTATACCCATATACACATCCATGCATCCATATCCCATACAATCCTCATTATCCAAACTATGCAGAGTAACGATGTCAAGAAAAGTTCCCAAGTCATTCTTTCGCAACCATTCTTCCATCATGTCATCCTTGTGTCGATATAGTACATTTGGACATCACAAAAACAAAGCATATAAAAGCATATCATATCATTCGTAGAAACTAGTCATGCACATGATTAGGTTAGTAGAATACATCATCCAATGCATTAGGTCACCAATATATTTGCAAAAAGCCCAGAAAATCAAACAACATAGCTAAGTGCATCACACATATAGTTACATCACCCCATAGTACTCATGTTACAAATGCATACATTCAAAGCATCACATCATATAAATATCCAATAACATATCATATATCTATACAGCATCATAACATCGAAAGCATGTTCCATATACATACATTTGCATTAGATCATATAGACATCACGTATACAGTTACATCATAACATAGAAATCATGTTTCATATACATACATTTGCATCATCACATAGATATCATATCACATTTTGCATTCATTTGTCACATTAGATCATATAGAAATCATATAGCAGCATATCAAAATGTATCTCATATGGCATCAGATAGACCATCTAACTATACAATAGAATCACATCATACAATAGAAGTACAATCATCATCTCATAACGCACGCAATAGGTACACAAGGCTGCATCATCATATATATAAAAGAGGTCCAAATGTACAATATCGCCATCTCTCTCAAAATCAAAGTGTCATATACTATATACGTCTAAATAGACGGTGATACATGTCCCAAAATGTACAAAATCTAGTCTCTGACTACCCCTGCGGCTGTGAGCCACCACTGCCGGCTCCTGACTGCTGAGGTCCCATGACAGATGCCCCTGACTGAGATGGACCTGCTCTGTGGGCCACCCCAGACTGAGTCCTGAAACTGCCTGCCCTCTGGCTCGCCGACACGGCACCATGATATAGACCTCGGTAGTACTGTACCTGCTGCTGTGCTCTGGCTAGGTCTGTCTGTGCCTGTGCCAACTGCGTCTGCAACTGGCCTACCTGTGTCTGTGCCTGCTGCACCTGCCCAACCAAAAAGGTACTCGCTGCATCTGTGCCCATGGCAGCTACTGCTGTGTCCCTCTCTACTCAGATCAAACGTACCCGGGCATCTGCCATGTCTCGCTCGCGAGTCAAACCGGCGATCACTGCTGCATCTGTATCTCGCATCCTCTCCACTCTCCTCAGCTGTGCCTGCAGCTCCCGCACCTGTCCTCTCAGGCTGGCTATGGTCCTGTTGTGTGCCTCACCCTGCACTGGCCCCTGTGCTGCCCCTGCCTGTCCTAGCCCCTGCTACTGTGGCACCTGCTGCTGTGGTACCTGCTAGGGTGGTGGCATCTGTGCCTGCTGCTGTCCCTCCCCCTGTCCTGGCACTGCCTGCCCAGCCCTGTCTATCCTCCTCCGCTGCCTCGGCCTCTCTGCAGCTCGGCCACCGCGTCCTCGTCCTCCTCTAGCGGCCCTCCGCCCTGGGCCAGCCTCTCCCTCCTCCTCTGAGTCTGCCTCGTCAATGCGAGGCACCAGCATACCAGGTCCTGAATATCTCGGAAATGGATGTGCAGTAATCCAGTCCTCATACTCCTGTGTAACCCCAGCATCTGCAATCTCTCGCCTCATATCCCAGGCTACATAGGGCAACTGCCGGAACTCTGCCAGAGCCTCCTCGTAAGAAGCCATCGGCCCCCATCGGACCCTCTCTGCATGTGTCCGTGCGAACATGGCCTGTCCCTGCGGCATGCCCTGTCTCCTGCCGAACTGTCTCAGTACTCGGCCCACCGTCTGCCTCTCCAAGATGTGCCGTGTCCGGCCAATCAACCACCTGGTCTGGAAGCAGAAAGGCAGCTCATCTGCCTCGTCGTCCCAGGGCTCGCAGTCTAGATATGGTCGCCAGACGACCACATCTATCCCATCCAATGTATGCCTCCAATACTCTAGCTTCCCCAGCCTGTGCTGGGAAATCACTCCTGCGTAGCCATAGCTGTACGGCTCTCCCCTCTGCCTAGCAAAAACACATATCGGCCTGGTCACCGCTATGTGCTCCCACAGCCAAAACTGTAACAGCAGCACCCCAGCCGATAGACTCGTGCTGCGATGGTACACCACCTGATGCATGTCGTGGTATAGGTGGGCTAGCACGCAAGGTCCCCACGCATATCGGGTGCCCTCAGTCACCATCCGCTCCATAATCCTGCCCCATCCAATGGGGAACCCGTGCGATCTCCTGTCAGGGCATACAACGCCCGCAATCAGTCCAGCCACGATCCCAGGGAAGTAGTCGTAGCAGTCATAGATATCCTGCCACGGGATGACCTGTCCCGCCAGCTCGGGATCGTCGAATACTCGCTGACACTCGGCGAGTCCCGCGTCCCGCTGTGCGTCGTACTCCACCAACTCGCCTACCACGGGCAAGTGCAGTATCCTATAGACGTCCTCCAACGTCACAGTCATCTCTCCAGTAGGGAAGTGGAAGGTCCCGTCCTCGCTGTGGAATCTCTCCACGGCAGCTGTCAGCAGTCCTCGGTTCGCCCGCACCTCGGGCATGAAGCAAACATAATCTAGGCCCATAGCCCCAAGCGCCACCCTGTCAGCCTCCGTCAACATATGTCTCTGCAATAGAGGCATAGGGAACGTCTCCCTCGACTGCAGTGTCTCTCGTATCTCCTCCTGCAAACACGCAAAGCAAGGCGTCAGTCCCAAAACCGCATATACCATACTCAACATATCTATTGGACTATATCAACTAAACTTAGCATTTCAAATTGATCAAAACAGCACACTACATCTCTTGACTAGATTCCTGCAATCTCGGAGATAGCTCATCGATTCCTGCGTCAAACAGGACGCTAATCGAATCAGTTTGGCTAAGTAATTTGCCATCCCAAGCAAATGCGCCACTACAGGTGGTAAATGCGCCATTTCTGGTATATGCGCCGCAATAATCGACGTATGCGCCGCACAAATACATATGCGCCGCTACATGCCACATGTGCGCCGTTATAACGCATGCGCCGCATAAAGCAACATATGCGCCGCTAAATTACAGATGCGCCGCAATAAGTCACATATGCGCAACTTCGGCAAATGCGCTGCTACATTTCACGCATGCGCGGCGAAAATACAAATGCGCCGCTTAATTACGAAAGCGCCGCCAAAACGAACACATGCGCAGCTTTCCCGCATGCGCCGCCGAAACAGGCATATGCGCCGCGAAATCACAAAAGCGCAGCCTCGCGAGGCATATGCGCCGTTCTGCGTTTCGGCGCATTCATTTCACCTATTTTCTATGAGCATTTATGACACCTAAACTCGACCCTAGGAGAATTTTTTCGAAGCACATACCGGGGGTCCTGCCTCTGCTGGCCGCCCGAATCGTCGGACTCGCTCGAATCGATGCTCCTCGCGTGGAATGTCTGCTGCTCTGGCCGCCATGCTGCTCTAGGTTTGCTCTGAGCTCTCCTTCTCCAATCCAGATCAAACAAGTGTGCAAGTGACTATTCTTGTGGACCCAGCTCCTATTTATAACCTCCAAAACCCTAATTCTGGCTAGGTGATGACTGTGACTGCTTCCCGTGTCCATTTTTCCTCCCGTTTTCTTCCCGCGTCCCTGACCGCGTCCCTTTTCCTCCAACCTATCCTAACCCCTTCCTCGTCGTGAGATCGTCCGTCTCCAAAACTTTCGCCGTTTTTCCCGTCCAATCTCCCGAGGGGGCATCCTATCGTCATTTAACCTACACCAGGGGCAAACTGGGGCATGTATCATCATTCAGACTATCAATTTCTTTGAAGCAACGCTGTAAACTGCATTGCATCAAAGAGGGGCAAAATGTATACGCCTAAAAATGACACAAATCATCCTAAATAAATATTCTAAATATTTATTCCATTCTTCTATTAATTAAATAAATATTCTAAATTTATTTAATCGATTCACTGTTCCATAATTAAATAAATTCTATTTATTTAATTAAAATTCTTCCATTTATCCTTCACAATTAAATAATCATAAATTATTTAATTAATCCTATTTCCTCTATCCTAAAGTTCTAAATCCAAAATTCCACATCACCTTGTCCACCTCATCAGGTTGCACATGTAATTAAATATATTTAATATTTAATTATCTTATTTTCCCTCACCCACATGGCCTATTTCTTCTCCAATCAGAGGTCAGTTAACCAATCAATCAAATCTGTTAACTAACCTATCAGTTGAGTCAAATCCTCAATCAATCCAGTCAGTTCCACAATCCACTCTTCTAACTGATCAATCAATTCTGTTAACAGACCAGTCAATGGAGTTAACTCTCCAATCAGTTTTGTCACATCCCACCTTTCATGATGGAGCTGGGACACTTGTCACATTTCCACTGGTTGCACATTCCTCAACCATCCTCAACCGTTGATCTTCATATCTTCTCTCAACCGTTGATTCTTATTCCTCCGAGTCTATAAATGAAGCTTCATCCCTTCATTCTAAGGATCCAGGCTTTTGACATCGTTACTCTGCAGAAATATCACCAGCGCGCCTTTGGCACCCATTTGTCATCCACAAGCTTGAGATCACCATTGTTGCATTGGAGCTCACCTTCATTGCATATCACACTACAGCCGTTCACCATCGACTTCCTCCAACAGCTTTTAAAAGATTGCACTCTCTGAGGGCTCATCTCATCTGCGAAAGGACGATTCGTGATAGGCGAACAACAGAAGTTTCGAAACGGAAGAGGTTTGCTGTGTTTGTTCATTGCTTTGTTCATTTGAATCTTCTTTGTTTCTCTATTCTGTTGATGTTTGGGTCATCTGTTATTCATTTGATTGATGCACTATTTTACCCTCACAACATGAAGTGCCTTCTGCACATCATCCCTATTGATGTATGCACTTATTTCATTTTCAATGCATACATCAACACCATTTTGTGAAATCTGCACCACCATCCCCACAACAATGAGCAATGTCTTTAACTAAGTGAATACCATAAATTGAAATTCAAAACACAACAACAATGTGCTCCCAACAAGATTAGGTTCATGACTTACTTTCTTCTGAAACTTTATATCTTGTCTCTGTAATGCCCTTGTCTGCATTTGACTGTTTGATACACATTTATCTAAAATAACGTCATAATCATTTACCTTTCCCGTTTCGATATCCACCATTGATGACACATTTGAACAAGCATCAGATAATTTGCCATTGCCATAATGTTCAACCCACAGTCTAGAAGTGTTGCAAACTTTCTGAACAAATTTATATGTTCTGTCTGAAATTAGACCATGTGACCACAAATACTCCCCATTGTTTATACTGATCTCAATATCCAGAAGAGGATTCCCTAACTGCCCTTTTTATCAATCACAAAACTAAGTAATTAGGCCGCAATATATCAAACATAAGTAAACAATAAAATCAGACAAGTTATCCGTCTGATTAATTCAATGAACTTGTGAAAATGACTTCAGAAGATAAAACATACAGAGATCCCTTTCAAATTTATGGGCTTTGTATTCTTCTTTTTGTTGTAATCCACAACAAGAGCTGTCAGTTGAGGAACATAGTGCCCTGAAAAGTGCAAAAGATAAGCATCATCATGACGATGCTGAAAAGATCTAAGCAAAGAAAAGCTGGTCATACCTGCATAGCTCTCCCCAGTTATGTAAAAGTCTACATCTCGGAACTCTGGAAATTTCTCATACCAATTCAAAAGGAATGCCAAATTGTCTTCAGCTGTATCAGTTCATAGTCTTTTATTAGACTCAATTCCCTTCAATATTGCCCATCCAAGCTACACCCCAAAAATAACAGAGATAACTAGCATACCAGTTGAAACATCATTAATATTCTGATAGTCTTTACTGCTATTGGAATATGAAAATCCCACTCCAATTGGGCTCTCTACATACAACACGTTTGTTTCTGCCATGGATAGATCGCAACATCAGTGATGTTCATATATATCAGGGTAGATATCAATGTCTATTTTAATAAAAAGAAGTTATGAATCAGTAATCCACTACCTCTATTCCAAGAATACATATCCTCCACCAAAAGATCTCCGTTGGGTCTGAAAGGACCATGCTCCTCGAATGCTCCCACCCCAAGTGATGAACATCCAGGCCCTGCAATATAATCAGGGTAAACCTTGATAGAACCCAGAAGTTCACCTTGGTGAGTTCGTTTAAAAACCACCGAGGAAATATCTTTCAAAAGTTTGTGATAGCATGTGATTTGAATTATTTTACTCAATTACCTCAACCTGTACTAAAAGCAATAGATTATTGTTCTTGTTACCTCCTGTTAGCCATAAGGCTAATGGATTTGATGTGGGTTTAGCAGTATCAGCCTCTACAAAATAATAAAACAACGCTTTCTCTGCATTGATAGTGATATATCCAGCATACTGCTTGAAACTAACATCCTTTGTTTGGCCTGGCAACTTCTCCACAAGATCAGATTCAGGAGCTCCCAAGGCACTTGAAACTAACAGCAGAACAATACCCAATTGCAAAGATACAAAACTTCTTCCATTTTTTAGTCTAGGATCCATGACTAAAAAGCGTACCCAACAACTGAAATGGCCTACTTTTAAATAGACTGCCTTATGTGTTTATTTATAAGTTAGTTTAAATGCACCTACCTCGGTATCATACTTTTTTGGAGCTTGTGTATTCTTTATTGAAAAAAATGATAAAGATTTTTTGGGATGAATAATTGCTTTATTAATTTTGAGAATACCAAAAAGATAATAATATACTATTCAAAAAAAAAGGGTGGGTGGTAGAAGGCACACACTCAAAAGTTCATGTAGGGCTACACCCAAACAACAAAACAAAGTTTAATGGGGCCAAGCTCAAACAACAAGAACCAACAAAGCTGTTAGGCGGCAAGAGCTACACCATCATGGGATCATGGTCATCTAGTTTACCCCATACATCAGAGGGATTGGAACCATCATCAATTGGTTTCCAACTAATAATAGCACCATGCTCTCCTTGAGGTTCATTTGTAAGTTGTTGAGCATGAATAGGAGAAATTACTAGATCCAAGTGAGGAAACTTGCTAGAATTTAGGTATCCAGGAGCACCTTGCCCATGTGAAGAGGTTGATGATGGGTGAGAAGGCTAACACCATCCACAAACAACACTATCCCTAGCTCATTTGGAAGGCAGTTGAAAGCCATGTTACTAGGAGCAATGATCCCTTCTGGTAGGTTGGCTACATCCATGTCTATGCCCATGTGGAGGGGAGTGACCCTCATGGGAGATAGAAGGAGATGGCACTCTACAACCATACAAGGGGCATTATCCTACTTAGATAAAATCACTTGTAGATGAGTATCTTCAAGTGCAACTTTGTTTGCTTGCACCTAAATCTACATAAGCACATTAGAGAAAATCATAGCTTTAAGCATACAACTGATCTTTTGGACATGAAACTCTAGTTTTTGTATTGATTTGGCTTCCACTCTTATTTCTTTCTTTTGCACAAGGCTATTTTTTTCCCCTATACTTTTGTTTACATTCTTTTTCTTATGTTCTTTTTCTTCTTAGTATACCTCGTAAAGATTTTTCTCAACTTCATATGGAACTTCATATAGAGGTTAGTTTGGAGTTGGAATGTACGTGTCCAAAGTAATGTGGCTCACCTTTGTATTTGGCTCAACTCCTTATCTACCCTCTCCAACATTTTCACATATATCTTGTCACTTGCAGCTCAACAATTTCCTCCATAACTTTACGGCCCCACAAAAGCAACTCAGAATAGTATATTTTTCTCAATTCTAAACGGTATCTTCACATATATTGGTTTTAAATGTGCATCGTGGACAACGAAGATTATTTTTTTGAGCCACATCTTCCAAACAGTATGAGCAATATCGGAGGTGGCAAAAGTGGGAAATGGGAGCTTCTTACAATGCTCACCATACAACTTTTCTCGACAAAATCGACTCCATATATTAATATTAAAATTAAATCGACAAAGGAATGGACGATATTTATCGACTTCTGAGTTAAGCATACAACTGATGCATCGCTCAATAGATTTTTAATGGTAGATATGATATGTAAACCTCATATAGAAACACATTACATCAGGTGGTCTTCTGATTGTAATCCTAGTCATCACTGTCATGTCAGACAATGGGCAAAGAAAACGATGTATCCAGACTGTTTTAAATCCTTGGGCTGGCATTATGTATGTATAGTTAGTATCTTCACATTTAGTGAGTAATGAACTCACAATAAATGTCATTCATTAATAATAGTCATATTTACAATTTCGTGTAGTCATCACTGCAGTTTGTAGTTGTCATCACTGCAGTATGTAGCTGCAGTCATCATTACAGTTTGTAATTGTTAACATCATTACATTTTTTTAGTTGTTAAAGCTTTGTAAGAATTCTGGCCTAAATAGAGTTGGAACTATTCTCTATATTATGAGGCAATGTTGAAAACATGTATTTTATTTTTTATTTAGTATCTTTTATCTTTTTATTTTTAATTTATTATCAAATTAAGGATAGGACTGTAATGGAGGCATAATCTCTCTAACACAAACACTTGCTTGTTGTTGGTGCACTATAGAGTAGGAGCCATATAAGGTGTTCCAGTTATACGGAAACAAAATTAGCTATGCATTAGGATGTAGATCAGATTCATCCTCCTTGAACCTAGTCAATTCATGCACTAAACTGTCACCCATATCACAATGTTTCTAATCCATAAAAGGGTTTTTTTCTTTGTTCCTTACTATTACTTGGTTTAACATTTAATTTTTTTTTTTGATTGGTTAAGTTCAATGCAAATATTATAGTCTAGGCACACTTTTCATTGTTGCGTGATTTGCTTGGCTTGAATTCTCTTAGTAACAACTAACCTTGGCCTTGTATGGTGCTAGCTAATCCATTTTGACAACCACGTCATATGATACAAGGTTTGTTACATGAAGGTCAACTTGGGTAATTCAATACATAGTTTTACATTGCCTACATAGCATTCTACTTGATTGAGATGGTGAGTTCTATGTGGAAGCCTTTGCAAAATTATAAGTTTTGGTGGATTAGCACAACATCTACTAATAGATGAAGGGTAAACAAAAATTACTAGTTGCTTCAAGAACTATTAAAATTTAAAGTGTTTGATTTACTATTTTACCTACTATTTCTATGACTAATGCTTGACAATCATCTTGTTTTTCATTATGAGATAGGTTCTTAGTTCACTACCCATATAAGCAATTGTCCACTCTTTTTCTATAATGGGAAATTTGGTTGGTCTTCAAATAGTGGAATGATTGTCTGGCTCTTAGAATACTACTTGTCTTAAGAACTTTACATCTTTTAATGGTTGATATTATTTCTAGCTAGCATTCCAACTTGATTGAAGTGTAGGTGTAGAGGAGGAAAAATTACACCTTGACCAAAATGTACTAGCCAAAGGAATTTTCCACTACAACTACACTAGGATTTGTTTTAATTTTGCTATCTACCTATTTTGACAGACTAACGTTACCAGACCCTTGTTGCACTAAAAGATAAAAATAGAAACTATAGTAACTGCTAGAAAAATAAAGAAAATTTGATAAAATACTAAAAATAAACTATTACAGACAAAATCTAGAAATTTCAGATACAAAATGGAAAAGGAGGGATACAGAAGAACCTGGTATCATAAGATGGAGCTCTCTTCCAGGAACACCAGTGTGTCGTGTTGTAGTTGAGCCATATAGAAAATAAAAAGTTTGAAGTCTGCTTTACTTACAGTCATCTATACGACACAACACCAAATACAATATAAGTCCAGTAGTCTCTAGGTGACAAAAATGAACTTTAATCAGCAAGAAATGAATGAGGCAACTCAAATAGATAAAATAATAATAGAATTTAAGGGATTCAAGGAAAGAGCTCCCAAAACCCACAAAGAGGAATGAAGCTTTTCACCCAAATCTATGACCTGCAAAAGGAAAGAGAAATTTGCTGGGGCTGCTTCGAAGCTTACCTTTAGGTCAAGCCCCTATTTTGGTCTTTTGACCTCCATGGGCAACCAAGATGAAAACCTTGAAAATAATGTGTGTGTGTGTGTGTGTTGCTACTTTCTATGTGTGAATATCTAATGGAATACAACAGTGACAATATATATCTACAAAAGTAAAACTAATCTACTCAAACCAAAGAGAGAAAACTACTATGATAACTTGGAAGAGAGAGAAAGGAAGGTGAGGTAAACCACACAATGCAACAAGAAAATAATGGATTACACTACAATATAGAGATAAAAGAGGATAAATGAAACTCGACCACCTGGTTAATGGAGGTGCAAACTGGTCAACTGAAGGAGAACAATCCAGCAAGCAATGGTCTCAAATAACCCCATGAAGAAACCACAACATCCCTCAAGAAACCTGACATTTAGCATGTATAAAACAACACAACCATGGAGAATCCTTGAGAATGCCAAATGAGTGTTGTATATGAGCACAATAGGAACAATAGTTCACAGATTCATTCACCATGTTGTAGATGAGATCCAAAGAGGTTTTCCAAAAAAACTTGTGAATGAGAAGATAGATTCAAAATTGCAAGAAGAGAAGGAAAAAGTGAGAAGATGGGTTAAGGAAGGTCATTCTAGAAGATGCAAAGGCATTACAAAGAATCTTAGATGTCGTTGAAGGTGGCCAGTAATGCCCAAAAATGGTTACTTGGTGCCATATAGAAATGGGATGCTAGCGCGATGTGTGAACATCCACACTAAGTGCTAGCATTTAAGTGACTCTAGCTCATGGTCACATGAAACACCATAGGACAAAGAGAATAACAATAAACTAAAATAGATTTTGATGAAAATAAACACAAAGGTTCAAACATAACACAAATGCACATGTGTGGGTTATAGAAAAAGTCTAAGGTAGGGTTAAAATGAACCTACAAACATACTAGGGGAGTGGACACCAAAATAAATGCAAAAATGTAGCATGAAATTGCAAGGGTATGCAAATTTTGACATTACAATTAGCCCTCACTTTAGCGGGCTTATGACCCTAGGTGATATGCTATGCCAAAGTACAAAAGGGAATAACATCATAAATACTACCTCAAAAAGAATATTGTAGAGGCCACAGAGAGTTCTTTAAGGAGAGGAGTGAAGCCCGTAGGTTGAGAACCTACAAAATCATAGTATTAGGCAATAAAAATCTACACAAGAGGCAATTTCAGAACCACATACATAAAATCTATGCTAAAAAAATATTAAATCCAATATGATTTTCCTAAACATCAGTGTTAGCAAACCATATGATCTAATGCATATTTTACTAAAATCTATAACAATCTAACACAAATCACACACAAGAAAGCAAAAGAAAGTAACAAAAAAGGGGTATTTCTAGCATTATGTTGCTAGAAGGATGCCAAGTATGGTTGTAGGGCTAGCACACTATGAGAGCTAGGAACCATACCAAACTTCTGTGGATCACAAGGACTAACAAACTACGTTGTTGGGTGACTCACAAAGAGTGCCAAAAAGTAGCAAGATGGAGCACTACTAGCTAGCATTGCATCGCTAAGTGGCTCACATGTTAAGCGATATTAGGAATTACATGGGCTAGCATAGCTAGGCAATCCTGATAAAGTTGATTAGTCTAAGCAAGTGTGTTTGCTTAGGACCACAAGCTACTAACACTGCAAATAGCAAATGCTTCAGGGAGCATAACATCAATGTGATGTGTGTGAAAGTGGAAAAGTGCAAAAGTATGCCCCCACCTTAAAATAATTGCATAAAGCAATAGTATGCAATTAATTTTAAGGTAGAATAAAGGGAAATAGATTTAGGAAAAATATACAACGATATATGTTCCCAAAACTATCTCAATAAAAGGAAAAATACCCCTAAAGAGGGCAAACCAAAGCGATGTTGCAAGCATGATACACAAAAGCTTGTGTAAGCATGATATGACACTGAAAAATTCAACACTTGTCACATAAAAACAAACAACATCACCAAAAACACAAATAGATCTAAGTGCTTTGGGGTCAATATGTATTATAGGAGGGGAATCATCAAGGGACAACTAACAAAATCATCATCATCCCCCAAGCACATAGAACTACAAGAACAAAGGAAGAATGTTACAAGAAATCAAATGAAAAATATATTTTTTGGGTCAACATGGAAGGAAGCTAAATCTCTCAATGCTTTGCATTATCCCCAAAAGGTCGAAATAGTCAAATAGATTACATATAGAAGAATTTAGATATAGATAGAAGAATATGACAAAATTTTGTTCCTTTTGTATCCATGTGTCTACAAGGGCATCATGGGTCCTCTAGGTAGAACTAACAAACATATAAAACATTTCTATGGGGGAAAACATAACAAGAAAGCATGCAAACACATATATAAACATGGAATGATGGTAAAACCCTCATGGGTCAAGCATCATCAGATCATCCATGTCTCAATCTTGGCTATCATAAGGGGATAGAGGAAGAGTTGAAAAAGGGACCACATTATGAGTGGTATGTAAGGAGAATGCCCTGGAACCAAATGCAAAGGATTAGTAGAAAGAGCAGGATCCTCTTGAGCACTAGTAGAGGTAATTGTTAACAATTGTGTGAAAATCGTAGGTAATGAGGAAATATCCATGATAGACTCAAATATTTTCTTTGTGGGGAGGAATCAGTGGAGTCATTGTTAGAATATTCAAGTGGGAGTGTATACACTTGTAAGCCCACCATTAATGCCTTGTTTAGGCATACAAAGTAGGACCAATGAGGAGGAACTAAACATTTTTATCCTCAACATCACGCAAAGGTGAGAGAGGAGAGAATACATGGCCTACAATCTCATTTCTAGGGGCACATAGTGAGTAACATATTGGTGCTAACTATTAACTAGTACATTATAAGCATATATGGTCGAAGGTATTATCTAGGTTATACAAGGTATGCTAGGGGACATCCTTAATATACCCAAGGATATGGAGGCCAAAGTCTATGAACAAGAGTTCTATCTACAAGCATGTGGTTTGGGTCAAATCTGTTCCCACTTCACCTTGTCCCCTCAAGTAGACAACAAAGTTGTGCCAGACATGATAGCCCTTTTTTCAGGTGAGTCTTTTGATTCTCACCCCTTTTTATACCCTGCTAGAATGAGTGCTTCAGGTCATCCCCCTTGGTGATGAAATCAAAAGCTAGACCCATTAAAAGGGAAATAAGATTAGGTTATTTTGATCTCTAAGATCACCTTTAGTGTTAGGAGAGATTATACACACCTATGCTCCTTGGGATAACACAAAAGTGAATAAGAAGGTGATTTTGATTCCCAAGATCACCTTTCAGTGTGAGGGAAGAGAAGACACACCTAAATGTTCACACAAGAAAAGCAAAAAAAGTTCATTCACCTTAGCATGCAAGTGTGCAACTAGGCTAGTGAGAAAACCAAGATCTTGGACAAATGAAAGTTACATGGCAAACATGTTAGTAGTTTGATAATCAAGCCTTGGATGAACATTTTTACTACACAAATGATGTTAGCACAAAAATAGCAAGTGATGATTAGTGGAAAACCAGTAAGGCACAAAATTCAAGAAAAATTATAAATGATTTGTGATAGAGCAGATGCATCGCATAATAAAGTGAACATGCTGAGATAGAACATGTATGCAACATAATGATCACATGTACTAAAATAGGGGTTTATTAGTTTACCAGTCACTTACTATATATGTACTGACTGGTGAAGCAGAGATCACAAAGTGTAGGTACTAAAGTATGGAAGATGTGCTGAAATATGTTGACATGTATAGAAAATAATTTTTTTAGCAAAATCCTTAAAAAATATCTAAACCTGTAAGATGAGATTTAGTTGCAGTGATGAAACATGCATGCTAGATTTTGTTAAGGAAATAAAAATTATAAAATATAAAAATAAAACCCAAAAAACATCAAATAGTAAAAGCAAGGCTAGAGGGACACATGTCAATTTGTGAGCAGAAATGTCTTAGGATTTCACAAGCATCAAATTGTGAAGTGAAGGTGTTGAAATGAGTTGTAGGCTAGAAAAAGAGTGAAATAATTGTAATGAAACACATCAAATATACACCCAGATAACTATGTGATCCAAACAAGTTAGGGTATTTAAATTAAATAATATATATATTATCCTCATTCAAATGTTACTTTCAAAGAAAGAAATGGGTGTGGTGACCTTGCAATTTTTGGTTGTCATTTCGACTTCCAAGGAAGACAAAGTATGATGTCCTTTCAACTTCTTTTTTAAAATGTATAAATGAGTTCAATTCAAAGTAATATGGTGGGAAGTTCACGACATACATCTCTTCTCAAAGATACATCTCATCCTTTGAGATTGCCAAACTGTACGAACTCTCCCAAATGGAGTTTCCAGAGCATATATCTCATCTACTGAGATTGCTCACATTGCTTTGTATGAGCTCTTATTTTATGAAATAAAATTTGGTTTGCACATTGCTTATTGTGTGTTTACAATACTGCAAGCCCAGTGCTAGGTATTGTCATCTGAATTGACAAAATAATTCAAATCACTAAGATCTACTTGAAATGTTAGTGAGGCCATAAACCTACAACATAGATCTTAAAAACTTACAAAATACAAAAAATGCGCATAAAAACATGTTAGGGTTGTTGGCTAGATTGCTACATACAATCCCAATAAATGTGTCGAAAGATGAAACAAAGGCACCAAAATGTGAGTGGATGTGCTAAAATCAGAGTGCACATGTTGAACTGTAGACTTGCAACAAAATACTCAAACACAAGTTTCCAAAAGATGGTTAGAAAGGGACGTGGGTTCCACCAAGTGTGCCAAAATGTATGCACATAAATGTGAAACAAAAATAAAGGAAACAAACTATAAAGCTAAGGCCCTATTTCACATCTAAATGTAACCTCAAGTTTAAGAAAAAGAGCATGCAAACATTGACAAAGAAACAAGAGAGATCTCACCAACACAAGCTCTTTGTTGCACCAATGGTGGTTGTGCTCTGTTGGTTAACAGATTTGTCACTTTGATTTTATACTCATTTGCCCACACCAATGACAATCTGACCAATAGTTGAGTCACTTGTAATGTTATTTGCAAGTGCTCTCTACTTATTTTACAAGGTGCAGCTACCTTTGAATAATGTGCAATGAATGAAAATAGGGTATGCTTTTAACCAGAAAGCAGAAAAGAAAAACTAACATCTACCCATAACCATGAAAATAGATGTGATTGATCAACATAGAATGACAAAGATGTGAATAAAGACACACAGTTCACTTACTCCACATCCTCAAACGGTAATCAGGAAAAGATGGACAGTAGACCATTTTCAAAAGATGAGTTAACTTGAATTCAGTGATTTAGAAACAAGCACCTACACAATCTGATATAGCAGATAATATATTGAAGAACGATTACGAAGACACATAGGACATTTGCAATCAAAGAAAATATTAGTAAATTCAAAGATTCAGAAATATTTCCCTTATTTCTCCAATACAAAATATGAGTTCACAGACCCAACATCTGGTACAACAAACTGTATTCAAAAAAGAAAAGTTGCTCCCTGCTTCCCCTGTTCCCGAACAACTAAAAAAGATATCCCTCTTATGAGCCCCCAGTGAGTTTTTAAAGGCTTCCTCTTTGTTTCCCATAACTATTTTCTTTAAAATCAATTACTATCAAAATATAATCTTGTTTTGAGAATAACTTATAAATTTACTTTTTAAAAGAGGCCTTTCAACTTCTCCGAGACTAATGGGCATTTCACATTTTTGCCCTTTTGAAAATTTTCTTATTTCCTTAATTTTATATCCAGGTCACCGATTGAATTCCTCGTTTTGAAAGGATTGTAGAAGCCACCCCTCTAAGTGCTTAACTTAGAAATAGCATATTCATCACATCAAGAGCATTCCCCTATTTGCATATTGTTTTCAATGGTTGTATCATCCAAGCATCAATCAGGTCTATCCTTAAGTTTGCAAAAACCAATTCTATAAATGCCCTCAAATGAGATAAGTAATAGCTTCAATGCATTTGTTTCCTCTGGTGCAATCTCAGTAATATCAACTATGGTATTTAATATACCATGTGCTGTAGTTCCAAACCATGAAGGTGCACCTACCCAAGGATTTTTTTGTACACAACTAACTGCCATCTCCAAGAAGAGGAGAATTCTGAAATGATTGTCTCTAATTTGCATATTCTTGTTCCAATTAAAGCCTTCCACATGGATACTAGGTATTTCATGGAACAATCCTCACTAATTTCCCTTTGAAGACTAATTACAGGTTGACTTAAACATTTATAGCTTCCTATGCTGGGTCGTCCATCAATTCCTCAGCTAGATTCAACAGGTCTATGCTTTGCGTACTAATCATGACCTGCATTGTTTGACTTGACTGTTTCTTTTTGACATTCTAAAGTTGTGTCTCTGGTTGAGACATGTCAAACTCCAGGCACAGAATTAGGTTTTCCTCTACATCAATATTTTGGCTATTCTACAAGAGTATTCTACCAGTGAAAAGTGACATGGCCACTAAATTTGATTAAGCAGCCAAGCATATCTTGTCCAAACCTACTAAATCTCTCTCGGGCAAGTGGCCATCTTCCATGTAAACTCTAAATTTTCTCAGCATTACTTGGAAATATACTGTGAACATAAATCTCTTTATTCAACGTGGGCACGATAACAATGTTACAGAGTTATCCACAGGAGTTCAGTGTTTGAAGAGCAATACACAAGATGCACCTGAGAAATAAAAGTTGCAAGATAGCATCGTAATGTAGTCATTTTTGCAACTCTATCATCGCCAAATCTAGAAGAACTTTCCTTTCGAAATTATGATCCATCACAGAGCATATTGCTTTGTTTCTTGCCTCTATATTACGGACATAGTGATGGCAGACCAGATTTAACATGCATGGGACAACATTTCTATGAGTCATTTTGTCAAATGGATCATGTTCCTTACGAAGGATTTCACACCGCGCTAGGCTATGGAATTTGGCTTTACATCCACCAATTGCATTTCGTTTTAAAGTTTCTAAAGCCTTTTCAACAAATCTCTGCATGCATACCCTGCTCGAAAGTTCTCATTTTGGCACAGGCTCGGCAGTGAAGCCTAGTTTTGTACTCAACAGTAGCATTTGTTAAAAATCCACATTCAATCATGCTTTGATGGGCATCGATACCCTGTTACAGATCTCCCACTTCAACACAGACCAAGAGGATGCTAACAAAGATTGTGGAGACAATTTTACACGATAGATTGCATTTACTTGGAAGATTCTAAAGCTCCCCAACAAATCTTGCAACCATGGCATTCCGTATCAACAAAGACTTGGGTTTTGAAAACCCTAAAATCTTCGACAAGGAGAGGTCGAGAAGTCAGGGATTTTCATAACTTTAGAACCTTAAATTAAGAGTTTGGGAGTTTCAAAAACTCTCGACTCCCCGACTACATTACTTAATGTCAAAACTCCACACTTGAGTACTTTTACACATGCCAGTAATAAAGAAGTCAGGAATTATCATGAATTTTGAATTTGCAATTAAAAAAGAATTGGACCTTTATGAAGTTCATGAACCAATGAGGCCCCCCGACAACAAAGAGTTTATTATTCATAAAATTCTTAAAACTTAGCTCATAAAACTTTAGGGCCACTAAACATGTGACTTTAATAAAGTCATTTATCCTTCACCATGGGCTTTATAACAATGTGATTATTCACCGTTCCAATGTATTCTGACAAAATTTTTACTTGGAAACTTCGAAAACATACTTGAAGCTGAAGATGGAAAAGTCACATATCTTCCTACAAATAGCTCCATTTTTTGTGAAATTTAGATTGTAAGGTGATTGGACCTTCTTGAGTAAAACCCAGAAATCCTTTAAGATCCAACAATACAAAAATTGAATTTTGACTTTATTTACAAATTGTCGGTGGGAAAATGTAAGATTTAAAATCTTTTAATCGGGAAGATATTTTGACATGCAAACTGGTCAAATGAGGCAAAATGATGTTAGGGTCGAGCCTATATGAGGATTTTGCACCAGCTTTCACAGATTTTCAAAATCAATTGTTTTCGTGACTTGGCAGGCCAAAATGTTTGGGGATGTACTAGAAATTTTAAAATTCATTAGGTTAAAATCTTAGGTAACATTCTCAAAGGATACTTTTTGGTCTTGTTGAGAGGGATGTTAGGAATGCTCACACTAGTAGTATAACAATGCATTCAAAGGTGATATGAAAATGGCTTGGGTGAGGATCTATTTATAGATTTCCATGGAGGAGGATCAATTGGTTAGATTGATTCTTGAGATCAATGACTAGGGATGAATGAGAGGTGAGGGTGCATGAGAAGCCTCCATGTGTCACCTTATTATTGGTGCACATGAAGAGGCCCATGATCCAAGGGATTTGGAAGGCTAAGATTTTCTTGGAGAAAATGGAGGGTAGACATTAGAAAAGTATATTTTTGGAGCAATGTACAAGATTGCCTTGACTAATCATGATTTAGATTATGCAAATGATTAGTTAGATAACTAACTAGTTTTAGTCAACTAATGATTGGAGAGGGAAAATAGAGGAATTAAATAAATAGTTTGTATTTATTTAATTTGAGGAGGGTGGGAATGGGAATGATGAACTTAATTAAATAAACATGTACTCATTTATTTAATTAAGATTGGACTATACAAGAAAGGATAAAATGATTGATTAACTAAATAAATAGTCTTAATTTATTTAATTTGTTATGTCAGAAAATGTCTCCCTGGACTTTTTCCCTCCTAAGTTTAGCTCTCGGGTCCCTTGTTTTGCATCTTGCATGTTCATTTTAACTCCCGGAAGAAAATGGCCTGAAACCCATTTCACATGGGGCATGAGGGACATTGTTGCACTTAGTCCTGCCCTGAAATAAGACTTGAGGACACAGGCACTCGCGCCCTTGTCCTGCCCTATTTCAGACAGGTCCCAAATTTGAATGTCGATTATGTGACTATTAATTAGGTCCCATGTCGACATCTTAAGTTTGAATTACAAAATTCTTAGTGGGAATGTGTGTTGTTGCATATATAAGCATGTTTAGGGTTTCATTTGCAAACTAGAAGATGATTATGAGATTTTGGCGAACTTATGATTTTAAAGCATTCAAGATATTCATTGTTGCAGAGCAAAGCATTATTATTATGTTTGTGATTGTAGATTTAGCTTCATCTTCTCATGTGTTGAAGGATCTTCATCTACATGTGAGCTACACCTCCAAGGTGATATCTATTTGTATTTGAATCATTTATCATTTAGTTTTGCCTCTATCTCGCAGGGATACACACTCTTTATCTGACAATGGTGTTCAGACTTGACTTGAATGTCCTTCTAGGGCTTGACTGAGGTAAGCTCCTAAACACCACAACCCCCAACCACACTCCTTGTGATTATAGGATACAGGTATATTGGATTTGGTGGAGTGGAGTTGCAGAGGAAGGTTACAGAAGATAAAGATCCAGGATCCAACGGAAAGAAGCAGATCGGATCATTTTCGGGACATGGACACCTAGGGCAATGTCCTCCAGAGTTTTAGACATATAAATCTTTGTGACAGTGACAATCAACATTTTAAGAAGCCTCGACATCCTGAAGAACAGCCTGCCTTGGACTAGGGTGGTAGTGTCCTCTGCATCTCCCGTGATGAAAATAGACAGAACAATGATTATCAATGCTGGAAGGAGTTTCGTATTCCCTGAAGAAAATTGTTCCTTGGACTTGGGTGCCTAGGGAAGTGTCCACAAATATTCCAAATCATGAACTGTGATTAAAAATGGTCAGTATCTAATCCCTATCTACTATCTTCGTCTGCGAGCATTTGTCATAATTGATCAATTTGCTTATTGTTTTACATAATTAGGGTTTTGAGGATACTTGAGCATTAAAGTAATACATTAACTATACAATTCCAAATTTCTTCTTCATTCCAAGTGAATGACAATCTATAGTAGATTCCTCTACTCCTTTGAATGTCCTTGAATGTTAGGCGTGAAAGGAGGATTCAATCATATCTTGCCTTGAATTGAAAACCCTCTTTTTACACTAAACATTTTGGTGAACCCATGTTTTATTTGAATTTTGCACCTTGCTGAGTGTTGTACTTCACATTTACATTCAATTCATTCATCAGAAAATTTACAAAAAAATTGAAAAATTTGAAAAAAATGGCATTTTAGGCTTGCATTTTGAAATAATTTGAATTAATTTTCATTTAATTTCTGATTTTTAAATTAGATCTGATATAAATTATAGAAAATCATCATCTTACAATCCTTTACATTGCATTTTTCATATTAAAATTGCTAGGGTTTGCTTGAAATTTTGAATTTTTATTATAACCCAGTGATTTCAAAAACTAGGGTTTGTAGTTAAAATCTTGTTTCAGATTTTACTACTCATCTTAGACACTCATTAAAATCTAATTTTGCATGTAGTGTTGCATTGTTGTGTGTTTTTGCATTCATATTTCAAAAATTTGCATTTACACTTAGTCAATTTCAACAAAAACTAGCATTTTTCATTGATTTATCATTAAAATTGTACTTGCATCAAGCATTGTAGGACCTTAAAATCATTTTCAGATCTCATCTAAGTTGTTTTACATCATAAATCTGATTATAATTCATTCATATATCATTTTACAAATATTCATGCATTAATTTCACAATTAGGGTTTAAAATCTTGCATTTTCACTAGATTTTGACTTATCATCCATATAGATTTGCATCATAGGTGTGTTGTGAAGGATATTTCTGCATTATTGGACTATTATAAAGGTTATTAATTTCTTTCCCTCATCAAATTCCTTACAATACTTCATCTTTTAGTCTTTTATGGTGAAAAAAGGAGAAAAAAGTAAACATTTTAGGTGCATAAACAAGCATAATTAATGTTGTTTCATTGCATTCAATCTAAATATAATCAAATCATCAATTGGGCCTTGCTTTTTTGTACTATTTTTCCTCCTATCTATTGTGTTTGTTTTGGACTTTAGATGTCCTTTTAGCCTTTCCCTCAAACAAGTGTTTAGGAGTGAAATAGTCACACATCTAGGGTACCTTAATCAACATATAACATTGCATGAATTGTCTCACTAGGTTTCATTGGGCATTAATGTTACAAGACATCTCAAGATGGAACCTTCATGGAAATCTTTGCATGAATATATCTTGGATTTTGAAAATTTCTCTAATTTCACTAATGAGAACCCTCATGTTTTGGAACACATAGCATGCGTACATGATATTGATGTTTCTAAATGTTCTACACATGAGCTTAAGTTACTTTGTTATATACATGATTTTGATAGCTTCACATTACTCACAGGAGCATATCCCTTGATATTAGAAGATTTAACCAAATTCATCTCTAAGAACTCTCATGAGAAAGATAAGTGTGAAAATTCCTCTTTTGCTAATGCCTTGGAATTGATAGCTAAAGAATATGATGATGTTAATGATACCACAAGTTATCCTACTTCTCCTATAGTTGAATGTCCAAGAACCTTAGATGAGATGACTATGCGTAGATCTATTAATGATGCAACACCTAACCTTCCTAACTGCACCTTACCTTTCTTTCATTCCAATGCTCTCCCTGGCTAGGATGAAGCATTTGTGGATGAGAAAAGGTCTCTCACATTAAATCCTATAGGAATAGATGTTGGGCATAATCGAGAGGGAAACTGTTAATTCAATCTTCACTGATAGACTTTGTAGTAGTGTTCCTAAGATGATTGTACGAGAGGCACCTAGTGCACATTCTTTCTTAAAACCAATTATTACATTTCAAGGTGATCGAAAACCATCTAGACACCCTGATTACATCTTAAACTATGCAAGACAAATCACTCAAAAAAATCAAGGTGTTCAAAATGTGATTGCTCAGACATATAACACCCATAATAACAAGCAAAGTAAACAAGCACCTCATGTGCCTATCTCTCTTCCATGTTCTCAACCTATGCTCCCTCCACCACCTCGTCTTACTTATAAAAGTGGTCAAGAATATGATCTTGTCAAGAAGCTCCGTGCTACTCCAGCTAAGATTTCTCTTTGGGATTTAATACAAACATCACCTACATACCATGGAATGCTCCAAGAAGCTTTAAAACAAGTGATTGTACCACCTGTTGTTAAGCTGAATAATGTAGCAACTCTATTAGATTATATGCATGTGACAAAAACATATATTCTCTTTCAACCACATGAATTACCATCAGCCGAAGTTAAAAACCAATATGATCCTCTTGTAATCTTTGTCATGGTAAATAAAAATTTGATAAAATGAGTTATGATTGACAATGGACCGGCTCTTAATGTTTGTGGCATAGACTTACTACACAAAATCAAGATTGACATGTATCTTTAATCAAACCGAATAGGATTAGCGTTCATGGCTTTGATAATGTTGGTAGACAATCCATGGGTACAATAACTCTACCTGTAAAGGTTGGAACTGTGACATTAGATACTCTTTTTCATGTCATGCCTGGTTCACTCTCATATAATATGATTCTAGGTAGACCATGGGTTCATGCCATGGGGGCAGTTTCATCTACCCTTCATCGATCACTAAAATTCATTTATCAAAACAAACTCTACACTATAGAAGCCGATCCCAAACTAGATAGTGGCTTACATATTAAAATACAAAAATAAGTTAACAATCAACAAAGTCTAAACAATTTATAAGTGGATTCATCAATGCCTCTTGCCATAGATGATGTTTTGCAAGACTCTACACCATCGAATGTACTTTTTGGTGATGATTGGGGTTTATTAGATTTTAATCCTTGCGGTATAGGGGAATATAAACTCACTAACTCTGACACATCAAAAGTCACATAGATCTCATCCAAACAATCTTTTGAAACACCTAAGAAACCTAAATTCTCCTTGGTAGAAAATAAAGACAGTACCCTTACTTATACTACAGATTATGATACTTACGAGGCTTCACCTTCCTCTAAAGAAATGGATTCTCTATATGGTCGTGGATTTTAGATTTTGTACAAAAATAACGACTATGTAGGTAATGGATGTGGTGTAAATCAACAAGGAATCATAGTACCTTTACAAGTTGCTGGAATTAACTACACAACTAGTATAGGATACCACTCTTTGAAACCTACCAAAGACCCTCATCGCTCTAAACTTAATGTTAATGTAATATCAACAAGACCAAATCAACATGTGAGATATCCTGAGTTGATAGACAAGAATTGTCCACCAAGAGATATCCCTATGAGTCAAGTAAATATTTCTCCCTCTTTAAGCCACACTCATTGTAGAAAATATTCTAGTTGCTCTCATGGGTGGCCTTCTCTTAGATATGTATGTTTGTAACATTGGGTTGTATCAAGTAAGTATTTCTAACCCTTTCTCTCTCGTGTTGTGTTCCCCCGTGATGTGTTATGTGTTGTCTAGGCCTCCTACAATGACCCTTGATACTCTTGTAATATCAAGGATACTAGGAGACCACCTCTATTGTGACCATTCTTGTATTTGTATCATCATTCTTCTATCTTGCTTCTCCTCTTTTTTCATTGTTGTGTGTTGTGTCTTGGGGGCATAGCGTTGCGGTTGGTGACCTAGGGGCACCTTCCAACATGACGACCCTAAGGCACTTGTTCTCCTCTCTTGATTTGTTGTTTACCTTCCTCTAGTGGTTCTATCTAGCTAGCGGATGATGAAAAACAAATAATATTGATGCAGACCAAGTGTCCCTTCGACGAGTAATCAAACAATGGATCTAGTCCATACATAACAATGGGGTTGATATACATCATCCGACGCTTGGCTAGTAGAATCACTTTGTATGATATTTTGATGAATATTTGATAACAAACAATAATAATACATCTACTCTGTGCACTTTGTCTATCTTGATGTGATTGTTTTCATGCATTACTTTTTATCATGTGATGTGGTTATTATCTTAGAAAGATTTCTAACCTCTCTTCTTGCAAGAAATTGTGTGTTTGTGGGAACATTCGACAATTGTAAAGTACATGTCACCTTTGGGGGCATGGGCTTTGCGAGATCTCTTTTTCCCTTGTGAGTTTTCTCTCTACCTTAACGTGCTTGATATCAGTACACGATATCAACCACCTTAAGTTAGGGGCATATATAGGTAAGCTGTCTAATGATTTTCGTACTAACGAAGCATGTTTGTAAGCCCTCTGCGGAGGTGGGATGTTGTATCTCTGTGTGAGTGCACATCTTTATTTTATATTGCAATAAGAAAGCCCTTTGCAGAGGTGGGATATTGTATCTCTTGAGCTAGTGCGTATCCTTTTATTCAAAATCCCTCTGCGTGAGGCGAGATGGTGTATCTCTTAAGCTAGTGCACATCCTTTTATTTCAAAAGTCCTCTAAGTAGGTGGGGTTGGATATGAGACTATCCTCCCTTAAGCATGTTTTTGGTAGTTGTTGTGGCATAAGCCCAACCATTAGGTGTGTCTGTAGCATGCTTGAGATGGTGGGGGATTAGCAATAAGTTCTTATTGACCCATTTTCCTCTATCCAGAGTCAAACAGTTCACCTTGAATATCTCCTTGATATTATTTGAATATAGCCCTGCAGGCCTTAGATCCTTCAAAACCTAATGTTCCACTTTGCAAAATCCCTAAAATCTCATCTAGAGAATCCCTATAAAAAACCTAGAAAAACCCAAAAACCTTTTGTCTTCAATATCTTCCTTTGCAAAGATTTTTCACCTTCATACTTAGTCATTTTGATTTGGTAATCTAATGGCCAGATATCCAGATCTTAGCTAATATCAAGATATTATCTTAATATCTAGATATTATCTTAATATCTGGACCTTAGCTAAAATCTTGATATCTTTCGAGTATCTAGACCTTAGTTAATATCTAAATGTTTTCTTAACATCCAGATCTTAACTAACATCTGGACCTTTTCCCATATCCAGACCTTAGCTAATATCCGGATGTTTCCTTAACATCCTAATCTTAGTTAAGATCTAGATACTTCCTGAATGTGCGGACCTTAGCTAATATCTAGATGTTTTCTTAACATCCATATATTTCCTAATGTCTGGATCTTTCCCAATATCCGTGTCCTTTGTGAATGTCCCGATGACGTCATCAGGTCTCTTCCTCAAAGAAATGCATATGATGATGATGTCATCCAAACATTATGCCACTAGTATATGATCCTGTAGTGTTAATATCCTGATGATGTCATCCAGATCCCCTCTTTAATGAAGTTCTTCATGCAGATGACATCATCAAGATATTCAAAGGGTGGCGTATTAAAAGTTAATATCTTGACATTGGATATCCATGCAGATGATGGCTTCTTCATGCTGCGAAGGTAAAATTGATGGGCTATGCATCTAGATGTTTGTGAATGTGCAGACCAAGAGATATTCTTGGATATCACAAGCCCGTAGACCACCAAAGCTGACGTCATATCTCCATTGTGTGGATGCAAGATTATGACACGTGGCGTGTTGGTGCTCCTCAGGAAATTTCAAGGGAGACTCTCCTTGGGTGTGCGCCATTGTGACAAGTGGCACCCTCGGTGTGTTCCATTTGGTGGGCCCTGACAAGATGACAGAGCCAAAAAGAGAAAGATATAACTACAGACTCAACATGCCACCTCACCTTTCGCTGAAGGAAGACTCTTTGCAGGACTCTTTAAAGGTTTTCAGTGAAGCCACGAAATTGCCATGTAGGCAGAGTCTTTAGGCCTCAACACAGAATCAAAAGAGAAGGCAATGGTTGTTGATTCTAAAAGTAGACTCATCTACAACTAGGATTCAAAGGTAACTCTCAAGCATCTTGAAGGCGAGAAAAATGTGAACTCGATCGACAAGCCATTGCAGGGGTCAAAATCTCAAAGGATTAGGAGCTGATGAAGACGTAGAGACTCAAAAATCTAAAGATTTAAAGTGTTGTAAAATCTTTTCTTGAGAAATTGTCTCATACACCATCAATGCAGACCTAAATATCTCTCAGCTGCCCCTTCCAAATATTTATTACATTCGTTATTGCAGATGGTGAATCAGCTTCTCACATTGAAGACTCAAAATATCTCCCAACTACTTGATGAATCCAGATATTTCCTGCATTAAATTCTTGCAGGTAGACATCCCTTCTAAAGATAGGCCCATGGGTGCATTCATTATAGTAGGTAATGGAACTCCTTTGTAAATGGTATATAAAGCATGAAATGTAATGTATTCAAGTTAGCTTTTGGTTTTACAAACCATATCTCTCGCAATTGTAACCGTGCCTCTTTAATAATAGAAATTAGATTTTACCTTCTCATGAATGGTTCTTTGCTTTGTGTATTTTTCTCTTTGGTCTCCATCTGTGAATGCATATTTCCTCTTGGATTTCATTTAGTTTCTCTTACCTCTACAAGTAGTTCATGATTTGTGTATGTTCGTCTGTTGGATATTGTTATTCTGTGCATACATGGTTGTTTAAAGGGCCTTCTCATATTCAAATCTAGTGTATCACCTCCTTTTACTTTCAGTTTTACTCCCTCTAAACCTCTTTTCATAAACAGGTGGATAGATTAGGTTTAGTCTTAGGATCATTGAATCTCATATTTAGCAAAGGAACTAGCCTCTCTCTAGAGATTTGTCCTCCTTGTAGGGTCCCACACCTGGAGGCCATCTCAATGTTTCACTAGATTGTTGGAGCTATAAAGGCCTTCAACACTGGGTACAAATCTATGTGAAAATAGTTCCTTCCATTGCTTGTTTGCCATGTTTTAGACATATAGTATGTCTTTGGCATGCTATACGGTGCTTGTGAACTTTCCGTGTGTCTTCCATGTGTTTTCCCCCTTGTGCAGTTAACCCCCACTTGGTCTTTGTATGGCATGTTTTCCCCTCTTGTGTGTGTGTAGCGACAGGCTCCACCTACACTTGAGGTTTGTTTGGTGTGTTTTCCCTTTGGGGTTGTATGTTGTAGTTTTACTTTCCATGTATTTGCATTTGCATTTATATATGAAAATGAAAATGAAAAAGAAATATCTCTACATTCATCATGTCTTGCGTGACTGCTCTTGTGTATTTAATGTGTATTGCATGTCTTCAATATTGTCTTCTCTGTATTTTGCGTGCCTGTTACTGTCTTCACTATGTTTGGCGTGTTTGTGGCATGTTTTCTCTAATGTCTACCTGAGATTGGGGGCTAGAAATAGTTCCTCAATCTTTGTGTATGCATTCGCTTCAAGTGCCTAGCATGTTTTCTGTGTTTTGACCATACTTTAATGCATGTATGGGTCTTGCATTCATACATACATTAAAGTGGGGGCTAAATGTTATGTCAGAAAATATCTCCCTAGACTTTTTCCCTCCTAAGTTTAGCTCTCGAGTCCCTTGTTTTGAATATTGCATGTTCATTTTAACTCCCAGAAGAAAATGGCCTGAAACCCATGTCACATGGGGCATGAGGGACATTTATGCACTTAGTCCTGCCCTGAAATAGGACCTGAGGACATGGGTGCTCACACCCTTGTCCTGCCCTATTTCAGGAAGGTCTCAAATTTGAATGTCAGTTATGTGACCGTTAATTAGGTCCCATACCGACATCTTAAGTTTGAATTACGAAATTCTTAGTGCAAATGTGTGTTGTTGCATATATAAGCATGTTTAGGGTTTCATATGCAAACTAGAAGATGATTATGAGCTTTTGGAAAACTTATGATTTTAGAGCATTCAAGATATTCATTGTTGCAGAGCAGAGCATTGTTATTTAATTTGTGATTGCAGATTTAGCTTCATCTTCTCATGTGTTGAAGGATCTTCATCTACATGCGAGCTACACCTCCAAGGTGATATCTATTTGTGTATAAATCATTTATCATTTGGTTTTTCCTCTATCCCGCAAGGATGCACACTCTTTATCTGACAATGGTGCTCAAAAGACTTGAATGTCCTTCTGGGGCTTGATTGAGGCAAGCTCCTAAACACCATAACCCCCAACCACACTCCTTGTGATTGCAGGTTACATGTATTGGATTTCATGGAGTGGAGTTGCGGATGAAGGTTGCAGATGAAGGTTGCAGATGTGATAGGTAAAAAATTAGGTTAATAAGATCAAGGATAGCCATGAAAACCTAACCCTACCATCATCAAAGAATCTAATCCAAATGAAATCAAAAGCATGCAATTCAGGAACAATATCATCTAGATTGTATGATTCCTTGTTTATGATGTGGTTTGCTTCTTCAACAATGAACAATTATGAAGATAAAAACTACCATGATGGATGGATGATAATGATAAAATGCTAAATGGATGCTAAAATGCTCAATATGCTCAAGATGATAATGTAGACACTATATGAATGCTGGATAGATAGTAGTATGGAATGAAAGGGTGTTTATATAGAACTCAACCAAAATCAATCAATGGTGGAGATTTGGTGGCTATGTGAATGGATAAGATAAATGGATAGGCATAGGTGAATGTGTAAATGACAAGTGGAGGGAAGATAAGGCTTATGTGTGTTCGTGTACATAAAAAGTACTACATGTGAAAGATATTAAATAAAAGATGTACCACTTATCTTTTTTAAATGAAAGAGGCACACATGTTGGCTCATGAAGATAAATGATAAGAAGAATTAATTAAATAAATAAAATTTATTTAATTAATTGGAAAGTGGGCTTGTGAAGGGATTTTTAATTAAATAAATAAGATTTATTTAATTAAAATAGATAGAATGAAGATAATTAAATAATTAAAGATTGTTTAATTATAGATTAGAAGAAATAGCTAATGAATTAATTAAATAAATATAAATTTATTTAATTAATAGAAGAAATAGGTGATAGGGATATTGCTCAAGTGTGTTAGACAAATGCAGATGGTAGCTAATGCGATATTTGAATGCTAATGATAACTAGATCAATTTTGGGTGTCTACATTTGGCCCCTCTTTGATACAATGTTCGTTAGAGTGTTGTGTCAAAGAAGATATGATGATTCACTTGATAAACAAAGTTATGCCCCAGTGTAACTGGCAGGTGATGCCCCCTTGAGAGGTAAACCAGGCTAACTAGGAAGGGATAGGTTGGCTCGCGATAAGATGAAAGGCTAGGAAACAAGGCTGACACAAAGAAAATGGGGGTTGGGAGGGATGAACGGGATGGTATAGAAGAATTAGGGCTTGGACAAGGGCTATAAGTAGGGCTCTGAAGGGCAAATAGGCTCATTTGTGTTCAGGATTCTAGAGAGATCCATAGCTCCTTAGAGGTGTTGTGCGATGAGAGTTGGAGAGCTATTAGGATGGTGATTCCACGCAGAGATCATCGTGCCGAGCGAGTGAGGACACATGGACGACCAGAGGGAACAGGCGCACCGGTATGTATCGAAACTTTTGCTAAAAGCATGATTTTGATAGGATAGAAGCGTCATAAATGTACACACGTCACCAAAAGTGACTAGGTTGTAGGATAGGTCATGTAGGTCGCTTAGGAAGAAAAATAGGTCCCTTAGGGTAGTTGAGGTCACTTATAGGCGCGGCTTGGTCACGTATGGGAAAGCAAGTCACTTTCAGTCGGCTAGACAAATATAGGCAGAATGTGCATATAGATAAAAGCAAGTCACTTATGGGCTAAAAATAGGCGCATATATAGTTTTAGCTCGTGTAGAAAGAAAATATGCTCGCTTATAGAATAGAGATCACTTAGGGCAATAAGCAGTTGCATAGGAAAGCTAGGTCGCATGTAAGCAAGAAATAATCGCATGAAGTAAAATGGGTCACTTACGATCAGCAGATAGGCGCATATAGAAAAAGGAGTCGCTTGCAGTAGATAGAAGCAGGTAGAGCAGGAAACAGTCCAGTTTGGGATGAGTTGTGTATAGCACAAGAGACTAACAAGATGAGTGAAATGATGCAGGATGTACTACCGCCTTTATTATCACAAGAGCCACATCCGAGGGATTTACAGTTAGTGAGATTGCTAGATGCAGAGGAGCGGCTAGTGTTAGAGATCCTTACATTAGAGCATGTGTCTAGATTGGAGCCAATGCAGGCACATCGAGGACTGATGACAGCGATGGTGGAGTGATGGATGAGAGAGCATAGTTCTTTCTTGTTACCGACGGGAGAGACGACGATCACACTAGAGGATGTGTTCCAAATTTTGTGTGTTCCTATTGATGGGGACCGAGTAGATTATGATCCTGATATGGTTCCAGCTACATTTAGGAGATTGTTCGGGAGACCAGACATTAGAGCGGAGGGCTCAGAGATTCCAATGGTGAGGATGGAGGAGCTATGCAATAGACTGTAGCGAGTGGTAGTAGCTATTATCAGATGGCTAGTCGGAGATAGACGGGCTAGAGGGTTTCCGGTTGGATGGGGGATAGTGATGGAGGGGATGTTCTCCTATGGGATGAGATATGCATGGGCGGAGTGTGTGCTTGGATAGCTCTATCATTTCCTGCATGATTGCACATATATGTTCGAGGCGAGTATGTCAGCAGGAGTCACAGTTTTGCATGTATGGGCATATGAGCATATTCAAGTGACAAGGCCATATGGATGGGTGGCTAGAGCAGCAGGAGAGCCTTATGCTAGGATGTATAGAGGAGCATTGACATATCGGAAGCACAAAGGACTAGTGTACTGGTGGAGGATATTGGATGAGGTGGATAGATTTATATGGAGGCCATGGCTAGGATGTGAGAGATGTGATGAGGAGGATATGGAGCTTATCTATGCTAGGCAGGCGAGATATATTTTTGGATGTGGGATATACATTATAGAGCGCTATTTGCCTGAGAGGGTTTTGAGACAGTTCAGATTACCACAGGCAGTAACAGTTGGTGATGCCATTTTTGGGAGGACTCGATAGGAGGTGTTTGATTGGGGGCCATAGGTAGTGGTTGACACAGCTTTGGCGAAGAGAGAGGAGCTACAACCAGTTGTATGGCAGTGGGGATAGGGTCTTGTAGATCCAGGCATACTACCAGATTATGATACATACTAGGTGATAGCAAGACCAACGCGGCTAACATGGGTTGAAGAGATAGAAGAGATAGGGATGGAGAGACCAATCAGGAGGAGGCGACGACAGGCTCCACCAGCATAGGCTGTTGTGCCAGTAGCTCTAAGGATACATGTACAGGGACAGGTACAGGGGCAGCCTTAGATACTTGCATAGCCTCAGGGATAGATATTAGGAGGTGATAATGTTGAGATTCAGTAGCTGCGGAGGAGGATTAGAGAGGCTTGTACTATGGGGTTGTGCCAGCAGAGCAGAGGTAGCCTAGCTTCAAGAGCCGATCAGGAGCTTTAGGTTCATGGAGGATAGGTGGATCTCGATCTGTAGCATCAGTGATGGGGCCATAGAGAGATAGGGGTATAGGTGCAAGACCTAGTGGTGACAGTCAAGGAGAGGGAGCTACCAGTAGTCACTAGGACTACATTGTTTATGTATATTATGTTGTATCATGATGATGCCTAGAGCCGATTGTACATACATTCTTTATGGCTCAGCTTGTATATTGACACATGTATATATATGATGGCATTAATTATCTTCATGATGTGGTAATGGATGCACTGTTGGTATTATGATGGTTATGCATGTTGTATGTGTATTTTCATGGATTATGTATGGATGTTTATGCCAAGAGGTATGGATATGCAAATGGAAATGTCTTATGCTAATGATAATGCAAATATGTAAATGATAATGATATGATATGTGATGGACTTATACATGCCTAACACACTTGTTTTGCAGGATAAGAGATTGGAAAAAAGAATGATGGAGGGAGATGATTGATCTTGGTTGAGGACTATATAGGTGGATAATGAGATGAATAGATGGTGTGATGGGTATCTTTAAAAGTAATTGCTCAAGAGTGAAAATAAATGCAATCCTTATGTTTGATACAACATGTGGATGTTATGCACCAAGGTATAGAAGACCAAGGTGTCAAGATATCCAATGCAAAACTAGCATGCTACAATCTTGTCTGAACGCATGAGGTCAAGATGTTGAGCCAACAAACACAAGATATGAATAGAAGCTAGTGTTTTGAGATGGACTTTGATGCTACAAGCAATGGTTTGAGCTTACCTCCACTACACATAGTGACACCTTGCTGGTTATATGTATGGAGCTAGTCTTGACATAGAATAGTCTCATGTGCATAAGAGACTGTTTAGCTTCTCAGATGCTAGAAATATTGATATGTAAGATGCTAATCCCAACACGTACAAGATACCAATATGCATAGGAAGAGAATAAGATCATCCCATAGAAATGACATACGAAAGCAATATGACCATGCCCCATTCCTTACTTCATCGCAACATACCAAGATATGATAGATCAAGACAGTCTTGATTAGGCATAGAAAAGGGACAAAAGATAAATCAAAAGATAAAACAAAACATACTGTCATAATTTGGACTAAGGTTGGTATGACTTGGATTCAAAATGGACTTTGGAATGGATGTGCAAAGGTCCAAGGATGAAAATCAAAGTATTCACCTAAGGTTAAGTGAATAATGGAGGGATAATGAATTTGGATTGGGATTTTGGAATGAAATGATTAATGTGTAGACAAAGTATGACCAAAGATCAAATATCAAAATGATGTTTATCTAAGGTCAAATGGGATGGAGTAAATGGAGTTGGACAAAGGTTGGACTATATTTGGGGATGAAAATGTGGACAAAGGTTGGACTTGGCAATTGATTTTGGATGAGATTATGGTAAAAAAGGGTCCAATAAAATCAAGATGATTTTCTCTAAGGTCTAGATGAAAAGGATGTGGATGAATTTTGAACAAAAGGTTATGGATTTATGATCAAATGTGAATTTGGATTTTGATGAATTTTGACAAGGTGACCACATCTTTGGACTGAACAGAGTCCAACAATTCCAAAATAGGTCAACAGACACATGTGGGTTCTACCCTACAGATGACGCTAATTTCTGGATAGAAGGCATCAAAATAGAGGTAAATGGTGTCAGAACAGAGACAGATGGTGCTATAATATAGGATTATGGCACCACAGAAAATGGTGCCATGGGAAAATTTTATAGCGCCAAACAGAGAAGTTATGGCACTGAAGTGAGACAGTCTTTGAGATTTCAACTAGGGATTTGGCAATTTTTGGCAAATTTTGGATTTTTGACTCAAGATTTTGGATTTTCAAGGGTAAAATGCCTTGATTTCAAAGGTTCAATGTTTGATTTCCAAAAGGATCAAATGTTCAATGGTTTGATTTTCAAAGTTTCAAGTGGTTTTGGATAATTTTGATAAGATTTCTTGGCAAGTAGAAACAAAAAACCAAACAATCAAACACAATGGCCTTTTGACTCAATGTACCAAAGTAACTTTGCTTTTATGGGGTATAACATGAAGACACATCAAGCACATGAACATCCTAGTATTTATTCAAGTAGGAGTGTATGAGACCATAAGCCCACTTCGCTGCCTTTATATAGGCGTAATGTGCAAATCCCATGAGGAGGAAACTAACCGCTTTTGATCACTCAAGATCGCTCATTACATCGTGAGGGGAGAGCATACATGACATGCATGCCCGTTTCTCGATGACATTTGCATTTGGTGATAAATCAAATGTGGCTTATGCAGTGACTAACTTCAAGGGCCTAATTGGTATCTGTTGCACTACAATCTCATACGGCTAAAAGGTCTTAAGCTAGGATATTTACGAGCTTCTAGGGGAGTCCTCTAGCATACTCAAGGTACTTGAGGCACAAGTCTGTGAACGTGGGTTTCCCAATCGACTGGCGCTCAACCACTCAAGTCTTCACGGACCAAGGGTCTTGGAGGTCTATTACTTGTAGGCGAGAGGGTCCTTCCTTTGAAGCTATCTTTTGAATCGCAACATTTATATACTGCACCGGAACATGCAGTTGAGGTCATCCCTTGGGGTGATGAAATCCCCAAGCTGGCCTCTTAAGAAGAAACTACCCTCTTATTTTTTATCCCCAAGATCGCACTAGGTGCGAGGGGAGAGCATACATAAGAAAAGTAACCCCTTCGGGTAACACTTAAAAGCATGAAAATGTTTGCAAGTAGACTTTTGATCCCCAAGATCACCCTAAGGTGCGAGGGGCGAGCATACGTCTACAAGTGAACCAAACAAAGCACACAAGTTAATTATCCTTCTAACTAATTTAGTGCGACTAAGCTAGTGAGAAAACAAAGAGTCTTCTACCAATGAAACTTGCAGCAAATTAGTCAGTAGTTTCAAGATTTGCCTTTGACTTGCATTCTTTTGCCTGCACAAACATGTCAGTACCCTGCATAAATCCTGAAAACTTGTTAACCAGATGGTGCCAAAATAGAGATAAAAGGTGCTAAAAAGAGTCAAATGGTGCTCAACATCAGAAAAAAGGTGCTAAAACAATAGAAAAAGGCGTTAAAATTCTCAAACTCTAAGTTTACACACACGACAGAGAGCAAAATGAAGATGGTGCTAAAAATAAGGCAAATGGCACTAATTTCAAGCATGGAGTTGAAAGTTTGAAAAATGGTGCTAAAATTTTATAAAATGGTGCTAAAACGTCTGTCACCTACCTTACCTAGCTAGCTGGTTCGGTGGCATTGTTATGTGTGAATATGGCACTAAATTGAAGATTTTCCCTAAAACCTGCTCAAAAAAGGATGTTAACTCAAAATGAACAAGTCAAAAGGTGGTTAGAAGGCTTCTCTTCCTGTCAAAGAGCACCATGAACCAGGTTAGAGCATAAAATCAGTTAGTTGATAGTGAAATAAACTAGAGTGACACAAAAATTCTTTCTCATACATTCCTAGATAAATTTCACCATTAGGACCCCCTGTGTCTGTTAATTTCTGATAAAAATAGAGATATCTAAACTCTAAAATGTGCTAAAACTTCTAAAAAACACCCTAAGAATTTTTTCCTAAGCTTAACATGTTAGAAATGTCATAAGATTATGGCACCAAAACAATACCAAATGGTGCTAAAACAGACTACGATGGTGCTATTTTGCAGAACAATAGCGCTAAACAGAGAGCTTTTGGTGCTAGAACTCCTCCTTGTTCAGATCCTTGCAAGAAAGCTCAAACAAAAGGTTAGTTGGGACCATGGGGTCCCATTGGGCATGCCAAATGAAGATGAGAAAGTTATAAATGCATAAAAACATGAAATAAAACAAACAAACAAGAGATTTATACCTTGCAATGCATTCCAACTCCTCACTCCTTGATAAGGTGGAGGAACTTGCACCCTTAGTCCCTAGCTATTACCAAATTATCATTTCCAATGTGAAATGCTCACTATGTCAATGTAAAACATCACTCTAACCTAGCTCTAATGGAGGAAATTGAGAGAAATTTTAGCATAATAGACTTGCTCTAAAATTATATGATGAAATAGCTTGTGGAGGCTTGTATTTATAGGCAAATTGTAGGGGTTCTGATCCAACGATGGAGATTGATTGTTCAGATCAAGGGATGAGATTGATTGTGAGGTGGAGGGCTAGGATTTGATCAACAAAATTGGATAGTGGAGAATAAAAATAAATCTTTTATTCATTTTGAGGAGGACTTAGCATTAAATGTGATTTAGATGTGTGAGGAAATTAAAAAAGAATTTCCTTGGGATGAGATGGAATTAAAAATTCCATTTTATGTGGGAATGTGAAGGTCATGTGACACATGCACATTTTTGGGGTCTTACATTTGTAAGCTAAAAATGTGGAAGATGTTTTAGCATGAAAATGACAAAAATGAGTTGGAGGGGTTATGTATTTTTTGTAATTTTTAATTTGTGGGTGTTGGAGAAGGTGTTAAGCATGATTTGACCAAGTTAATCAGGGTGATTAACTTAGTTAATGGGGTTGGAAAAAATTAGTGAATGAGGTAATCAAGATTTAGGATTAATTAAATAATGATTTATTTAATTAATTTAGGTCTAGGGGTCATGTAGGCTAGGGTAGCTAATTGATGCAGGAGCATCCCTAGTTCAAGAGCAATCTTGTATCAACCAAAAATATTTTCATTTCAGTTTGTTTTCTTTTCATTTTCCAGTATAGTACAATCAGTTCAGTCAGTAGCAATTTATGTATTTTGGTCCACATTCTGCCGCAGTTTCATTTCAAATCTTGTAGAGCTGGACTTAGTATCTAGACATCTTCATGCACATCATATCCAAAATTTAGATCATTTGGATTAGTTACCGGAAAGTTATCGCCATCAGAAGATTGATTGTTTTCTCATAACAGAGCATTCAAATAGTCTCAGACAGACAACTAAAGGAGAGGACTTGTGGAGATAAATGACACATCATTCAAGGTTGTCTATGTCATGGCTGACCTTCCCTGAGATCTTCCCATTATTTCATTCATTTGTGGAGGATTGCCATATGTTTTGGGGTGACCTATCCATGTACACACATTACACCTCTTTCATTAGAGTTTGTAATCTGTTTGGCCAACGTGAAGGAAACTAATGTTCTGGAGATGATATATATGCATGTAATAGATGCCTAGGAAAGTAGTTGATCATTAGTTCATAAGTTCATCATTAGTTCATAGTTTGAATTCTTTTGTAAGGTGCTTCAAAGATATATCTTGTGCATGTGTTGTAACTGGAGAATCAAGCCTGTGAGCCCTAATCTGTAAGCTCGCATGTTGACGACATGTTTGTATTTTGAACCTACGATATACTAAATGATTGAATCTGCATTTGCTTTCTATAGTTGAGTTACTTTCGTTGTGTTTACTCTTGCTGCACGGTCTAGACTATTCACTTTGTGGACCCTCCTAACCAAGACTACACCAAGTGGTATCAGAGCAAAGTTTGAATCTTTTGGGAGTGAATTGAGTGAAATTGGCAAACAAATTCTATAAGATCTTGCTGTGAATAGATCACCGAATCTGAGGCAAACTACCTGTGTTGTCAATCGATTATTTATTGTGAGGTAGTTGTCACCTTGTAGCTCAATCGCCGAATTTGAGGCAGTTACACTTGATCTTAGGAAGAGATGCCGCTGAGGAGAATACCTGTTGTTGGTACTATGGCTGGAAGAATGGATGAGATGATGGAAATTATGAAGACAAGGCATGTTCACTTGGATGTTGTTGAAGAAGATTGAAGAAGAGGACTTACACCTAGACCTAATGTTGAATGTGATGATGATGAATAATTTCAATCTGTTGATCAAAATGGCGAAATCCTAGGAGAAGAAGAAGAGGAATCAGATCAAGTAAAGATGTTGCAAGCTATTTCAAAGATTAGAAAAAGACCTAGAGTTGATGTACTGAATTACACTGGCAATTTGAATCCTAAAGAATTGATTGATTGGATAAATGACCTAGAAGAATACTTTAAGTATGAAGAAATTGAAGATTCGGAGAAGGTGAAATTTGCAAAGACTAAGTTGAAAGGACATACTGCTATTTGGTGGAAAGAAGTTCAGTTGGAAAGAAACAAAAGAGAAAAAAAGAAGATTACAAAGTGGGATAGAATGGTGACAAATCTGAAGAATCAGTTTGTACTTGCTAACTATGAGTTGGAAATGTTGAAAAGATTACAGAACCTAAGACAAAAGGAGAAATCTGTGGAGTATACTGAATAATTTCATAAAATGATCATAAGGACAGGACATGGTGAAGCAAGCAAAGAGAAAGTGGCAAGATACATAAATGGGCTGAGATTAAACATTCAAGAAGAATTGAGTTTGGTGAGGATGACAACATTGGAAGAAGCATATTAGTTTGCCTTGAAAGTTGAAGAAAAGTTGAATAAGAAGCATGAGCAGAGACAGAGAGGTAGAGGAGGTAAATTTTAGAGAGGTAGAACATATTTCAGAGGAGAAAGATCATATACAGAGAAAAATAGACAAGATAGCACATTCAAGAAGGATGACAGAGAAAACAATACATACTGAAGAGATGACAAAACTTTCTATCGCAGAGGAAACCCTCATTCATATTGAAATGAAGGATACATAAGAGAAGGGAGAGGACTTGATAGGAGAACATTCAGAGGTACCTGTTTTAAGTGTGGAGGTGAAGGACATAGAGCATTTGAATGTAATCAGGGTAGTACAAGCAAAAGGACAGAGAACAGTGGAAGAGCAGCCTATGTTGAAGAACCTGTTGGATCACCTAGTTCAGTTGGTAAACTTGAGAAAGGAGAATCACTTGTCATGAGGAGAGCACTATTTCAAGTAGAGACAAATGAAGAACCACCGCAGAGAAAAAGTTTGTTTCAGACAAGATGCAAATCAGGAGGTAAATGTTGTAAAGTTGTAATTGATAGTGGTAGTTCTGATAATTTGGTTTTAGAGGAGATGGTGACTAAGCTAAAGTTGGAAATATTGAAACACCCTAAGCCATACTAGATAGCATGGATTCAGGATGATCATAAGGTACTGGTGAGTGAACAATGTTTGGTAAAATTTTATATTGGATCTTGTCATGATGAAGTATTATGTGATAGTATGCCTATGGATGTATGTCATATTTTTTTGGGTAGGCCATGGCAGTATGATAGAAAGGATATACATGATGGGAGAAAGAATACATATACTATAACATCAAATGGAAAGAGAACTACTTTGATTCCTTTAGAAGATGAATCTAAGAGTGAAGTATGTGGGATGCTAGAATCGGTTTGGTAGATGGAAGGAAATTTATGGATGGTTTGAGACATGAGAATATGTGTTATGCTTTGATTCCTAAGAAGCTTGAAAATCTAAAGACAAAAATTGAAGAATCACAACCTAAGGAGATAACGGAGTTGCTGACAAAGTATGAAGACATCATATTAGACAATGTACTTGATGGATTGCCAATGATCAGAAGTATCAGTCATCACATGGATCTTATACCTGGAGCTAGTTTGCCTAACAAAGTAGCACACAGAATGAAACCAAGAGAGAATGAAGAATTGAATAGACAAATACATGAGTTGTTAAGGAAAGGTTTGATCAGAAAAAGTTTGAGTCCTTGTGCAATACCTGCAGTGCTAGCACCGAAGAAGGATGGAGAATGGAGAATGTGTACTGACTCTAGAGAAATAAACAAGATCACAGTTAAGTATAGATTTCCATTGCCTAGGATGGATGATATTATGGATTGTTTGAGTGGAGCAAAATATTTTACAAAGATAGACTTTAAAAGTAGATACCATCAAATCAGAATTAGAGAAGGAGATGAATGGAAAACTGCTTTTAAGACAAATGAAGGATTGTATGAATGGTTAGTGATGCCTTTTGGATTGACAAATGCACCGAGTACGTTCATGAGGTTGATGAATGAAGTTCTTAAGAAATTCTTGGGTAAGTTTGTTATTGTATATTTGGATAATATTTTGATTTTTAATAAGACAATGGAAGAACATTTGTGGCACCTAAGACAAGTATTGTAAAGACTGAGAGAAGAGAAATTGCTGATAAACATCAAGAAATGTAGTTTCATGAAGGAAGAATTGGTATACTTAGGATTTGTAATTTCTGTGGAAGGATTGAAGATGGACCCTAATAAAGTGAGAGCAATTGTTGAATGGCCTACACCTGAGAGTATTGGAGAAGTCATATCATTTCATCGATTAGTTAGTTTCTATTGGAAGTTCATAAATTTTTTTAGTTTAGTATGTAATCCTATGACAGAGATAATGAGAGGTGACAAAAAAGATTTTAAGTGGACATCAGGAGCAGATAAAAATTTTGATTTGTTGAAGAAGAAAGTGACAGAGCAACCTGTGTTGGCATTACCGGATTTCAATAAGGTATTTCAACTGGACTGTGATGCAAGTGGATATGCAATAGGAGCAGTGTTAAGTCAAGAAGGTAGACTTGTAGCATATTTCAGTGAGAAGTTGAATGATGCAAGGAGAAGATATCCAGTTTATGATCAAGAGTTCTATGCTATAATTCAAGCCTTGAAGAAGTGGAGACATTATTTGTTGCCTAAGGAGTTTGTATTGTATACAGATCATCAAGCTTGGTAGTATTTGAAGAGTCAAGAAAAGTTGAATCAAAGACATATGAGATGGGTAGAGTTCATGCAGAGTTATACTTTTGTATTAAAGAATAGGAGTGGAAAGTCAAACAAAGTTGCTGATGCATTGAGTAGGAGAAGAAATTTGCTGACAGAGATGAGAGATGAAGTGTTAGGATTTGAAGAACTGAAGAACATGTATGGAGAAGATCTTGATTTTGCAGAACCTTGGAAAGCATGTAAGGAGCCTATTGTGATAGATAGAAGCAAGTGGCTAGATTATTTCATTCAGTAGGACATGTTGTTCAAAGGAAATCGGTTATGCATACCTAGGAGCTCAATGAGAGATAATTTGATAAAAGAGAAGCACAGTGGTGGATTGGCAAGACATTTTGGCATTGATAAAATAGTGGCTTTGGTAAGTGAAAATTACTTTTGGCCTCAAATATATAAGGATGTTAGGAAGTTTGTGCAGAGTTGTAGAGTTTGTCAAGTTGCAAAAGGGAGTAGTCAGAATATTAGGTTGTACAAATCTTTGATAGAACCATAGAGGCCTTGGGAAGACATAAGTCTGGATTTCATATTGGGATTGCTGAAGACGCAGAGAGGACATGATTCAATGGTTCATGTAGCTGACCTATTTTTCAAGGAGATTGTGAGATTGCATGGATTACCTAAGAGCATAGTTTCAAACAGAGCTACTAAGTTTGTTGGATATTTTTAGAGGGCACTTTGGAAGAAGATGAAGATAGATTTGAAGTTCAATTCAACATTTCATCCATAGACAGATGGATAGATAGAGGTAGTGAATAGGAGTTTGGAAAACTTGCTGAGATGTTTGGTTGGATAGAAGACATGAAATTGGGATTTGATTCTATCACAAGTAGAGTTTGCATATAATAATTTAGTGAATAGGAGTACTAGAATAACACCTTTTTAGATTGTGACCGGAGTAAACCCTAGAGGCGTAGCAGAATTGAGAGATATCAGTATGGAGGATAAGAGAAGTGCAGAAGAAGAATTTACAGGACACATGGAGACAATGCATAATTAGGTTAAGAAGCATTTGAAGGAAATGAATAGTAAGTATAAAGAGCAAGCAGATGAGAGGAGAAGACACAAAGAATTTGAAGTTGGAGATGAAGTGATGGTATATCTGAGAAAAGAAAGATTTCCAGTTGGGACATATAACAAGTTGAATATGAAGAAGTTTGGACCATGTAGGATACTCAGAAAGTTTGATTTAGGAAATGTAAATTAAGTTGAGTTACCAGAGAACTTGAATATATCACCTATTTTCAACATTACAGACCTATATCAATATCATGAAGCTGAGTTCAGTGACAACATTAGAGAAGACTTGAAGAAGCAGTTACCACAACAAGCACTGGAGCAGATTGAAGACATCTTGGACAACAGAGTTGGACATAGCACCAAAGGCAAGTAATACAAAGAATATCTTATGAAGTGGAAAGGCCAACCGGTAGAAGACTCATCTTGGATTTCTCAAGCTGAGGTGGACCGTTTTGGTTTTCCTCTAGCCCTAGCAAAATGAGGGACTCACTTTTTTTTCAACAACCCCAGATGTCTGATGCAGGAGAATCCCTGGTTCAAGAGTAGGGGTGCTTACCAAGAGATACAGAATTTGGTGTTAGGAGCAAATATGGGTTGGAAGATGTATAAGAGTCCGTACATGAAATGGGTCAAGCTCATGCAAATGAAATATCTGGACATCCAATCTCCTGAAAGAATCTTTACAGTAGCAAATCCACCACAGGGTTCTTCGATTTGGAACTTCATTGTTAAAAGCAGAGAAGTCATTCTCCCAAGATTGTCATGGACAGTCTTCAATGGAAAAAAAGTATCCTTCTGGGAATATTCTTGGAACAGGTGGTCGAAGTTAGCCTCTATGGGGGAGCTAAAGGAGGCTGAGATTTATCTCAAAACCTTTTGTGGGAACAAGGTTTGCAATTATTTCTCTTTAGATATGAATGCCTTCCCCTCGAAGGTGGTGTGGAAGAGTTTTCAAAATTGCAATTTTCCCCAAAACCAAAAGACAATTCTGAAAAACTTTCTAGAAAAGAGAATTGTTTACTTCTCTCCTAAAGATGATGAATTGATTTGGGACGGGGACGGTTTGGGTGACTACAAAGCAAATTATGGTTATAAGTTTCTTTCCAATGGGGACACGGTGGACTGGCCCACGCATCTTTGTTGGGCAGATCCTATTCTTCCAAAAGCAGGTATCTTCACATGTGAAAGGAAGCTAGGTGTGTGAAAATCACTTCCTACACTAATCTAATGAGGGGAGAAGAGTGCAAATTCATTTTATATTTTTCAATTACAGAGTGTTAACAACAACAATGGAGATATTGTAGCAATACACATACACATAGAAATGAGACAGAAGAGAGAGACACAAGATATACGTGGGGAAAACCCTTATCAAGTGAAAAACCCCACACTCCAAAACCTACATAATGTATTATCAAAAATGAAATGGTTTACAATACACTTGCAATGCAAGCTCTTAGGAGTCTTCGACACTCGTATCTGGAGACAAATCGGTAGCATAACAGTACCTGTCAATCGCATAATGCATCACCTCTCCAAAGTACCTGTTTATAAAAAAATACAAGGCAAAAATAGCTCCACATTAATATGGGCGTCCAACATGGCCTCATGGCCCAAAACCCACACCTATGGACACTTGTCCAACACTGAAAGATGTTCCTGACACTTGTCAAGTCACCCCATCCCAAAGAGGTCACCTATTTCCAAAATGGGCTATGACAGCTACTCTTACAACTCTTACAACCATCATAGAATCTATCATAGCTGTCATAACTTACAGATGTAAGAGAATCTGTCATACACAGGCTATAAATAGCATATTCTCTTACAACATGTCATAACCTAGCTTGGGGTACCCAAAGATGCCTTCCTCAAATATTCTTCTCGACACATGTCCTCACCTGTCATAGATTCTTCTATTTCTGACTCTTACATGTCATAACTTTGTCATAGGAATCTGTCATGATTATTTCAGTCAATATTCCCTTACACACATTCCAAGATGCTGACACATGGAAAAATATTCCTACCACTAAGTGGGATGCCTATCTCCTCATGTGAGGACAAATTTACATGTGGTCATATGCCATGTAGGATGACACATCACTGTGCTAACTTCCACAAGATGACAACATAGGATTTGCATCCTAATTATACAATAGGCAATAAATAAATAAATACAATGAAATAATATAAGTAATTACCAAGGTTGAGACACCTTAATTCCTAACATTCTTCCACTTGTCGAACACCTTGTAAGAGCCAATAGAATTAACAAGATTTAACTACTAGAGGCCAAGAGGCCCATAGACTCCGAACACCATCTGAACTTCTTCAAAATGTCTACCTTCTCCAAATTTACCTTCCCATCCTCTACCATGTCTCATACAAAGTGAAACTGTACATCAATATGCTTTGCTCTAGCTTGGAAAGTTAGATTCTTCACAAGGCAAATCACACTCTGACTGTCACAACAAATCGTAATCTGTCCTACATTAACACCAATATCTGAACACAATCTCTTAAGCCAAATGGCTTCCTTGCAAGTATGAGTTGTTGCCATGTACTCAACTTATATCATGGACAAAGAAACCATAGGTTGTTGCTTACTCATCCAACTAATTGCACCACCAAACATAGTGAACACATAGGCACTGGTCGATCTCCTGCTGTCAATGTCACCTGCCCAATCAGAATCTAAAAATCCACGAATACAAACTAAATGTGGAGGTCCTGTAACATTACCATGATAGCATATGGAATACTCAGAAGTACCCCTCAAATATCTGAACACTCACTTAACTGCATCCCAATGTACCCGTCCAGGATTAGCCATAAATCGACTAAGGACTCCCACTACTTGGGCAATGTTTGGTCTTATGCAAACCATAGCATACATCAAACTGCCAACAACACTAGCATAAGGTACTCTACTCATGTCCTCCACCTCACTAGAAAATTTTAGACAATTATTAATAGACAACTTTGTCCCCAATGAAACAGGAACACACAATAGTCTACAATCTGCCATGTTGAACCTGTCCAACACGGTCTTCACATACTTACTCTGGCTTAACCAAAGTTTTATGTTAGCTCTGTCTCTTCTGATTTCCATTCCTAGAATGTACCTGGCTGCCCCAAGATTTTTCATCTCAAACTGTGCTAACAACTGAGACTTCAAATCAGAAATCATATTCTTACCATTCCCAATCAATAGCATATCGTCAACATACAATGCAATAATGAGAATACGATCATTGTCAAATTTCTAATACACACAATGATCTGATTTCGATCTCAGATATCTAATTGACAACACAAAGGCATCAAACTTCAAGTACCACATCCTAGGAGATTGCTTCAAACCATACAAAGATTTCTTTAACTTGCAAACCAAATTTTCTTTACCTTTCTCTATGTAATGCTCTGGCTATGACATGTAAATCTCTTCCTCTAAATCACCATGAAGGAATGTTGTCTTCACATCCATTTGTTCTACCTCTAAGTCATAAGCAGTTGCAAGAGATAACAAAAATTAAATGGATGTCAGCTTTGCAACAAGAGAAAATTTCACCGTAATCAATTCCCTCCACTTGTGATTTCCCCTTCACAACCAATCTAGCCTTGTAATTTTCAACACAGCCATTTGCACTGAATTTCTTCTTGAACACCCATTTGCATCCAATGGGTTTTCGTCCTTTAGGCAAAGGCACCAAGTCCCATGTTTTATTCTTCTCCAAAGAAGCCATCTCATCTTCCATGGCCTCCTTCCAAGAACCTACATCTTTCATGCCCATAGCCTCTTTCACAGTTCTAGGCTCATCAGTGTTATTGAGTAAAGCAAAAGCACAACTAGAATCAAGTAATGAATAACCAAACCTATCAAGTTGCTTTCTTGTTCATGTAGACCTCCTCAATGGCTGAGGTTGAGGTTCTACTTCTTCTGAGCTTTCAAAGATGCTAGAACTCTCCTCATCATCAGGTTTCACAGAGTCTGTCGATTCAGTCTTCTCAGGGGTAGAAGGAAACTGAACCACATCTTTCTTTTCTATCTATTCTGGCTATAGAACAACGGAAGAAGGTGTTAGCTCTCTGAAGATAACACTTCTGCTATACAACACTTTTTTAGCCATAGGATCCCAAAGCTTGTATCCTTTCACATCGACACCATAGCCAATGAAAATATACTTAACAACCTTGTTCTCTAATTTAGACCATTTCTCCCTAGGCACATGTGCATATGCCTCACAACAAAAAACATGAAGATGTCTAACTGAAGGCTTCTTACTAGACCACACCTCCATAGATGTCTTACCAACAAGAGCTGATGTAGGAGACCTATTTACCAGGTACCAAGTAGTGGCAACAACTTCAACCCAAAACTTTTGTTTTAGGCTTGCTCCACTAAGCATACTCCTAGCCTTCTCCATCAGTGTCCTGTTCATCCTCTCTGCAACTCCATTTTGCTGCGAGGTGTATGGAGTTGTCTTATGTCTTTCAATCCCTTACTCTTTACAAAACTTATCAAACTCTGTTGAACAAAACTCACCACCATTATCAATTCTCAAACACTTAATCTTTTTACTAGTCTGATTTTTAGAAAAGGCTATAAACTCTTTAAACCGACTAAAGACTTCAGTCTTGCTTCTGATAAAATAAACCCATGTCCTTCTACTATAATCATCTATGAAAGATACAAAATATACAGATTTGGAAATTGAAGTAACATTAACAGGACCAAACACATCAGAATGAATAAGATCCAATACACTAGAAGACTTGTGAGAACTAGAGTAAAACTAAACATGATTTTGCTTTCCATATACACAATGTTCGCAAAAGTCAAACTCGAGATTACAATCATTTAACCCCTCAATGAGGTTTTTATTTTTCAAGGTTCTAAGACCCTTATCACTAATGTGGCCATATCTCAAATGCCATAACATAGTCTTTTCAGTAGGAAGCTTAACTTCCAAAGCATGTGCACTACCATCAGAACTAGTTACAATAGATTTCTTCACTGCTCATTCAGATGGTGGGGATGAAGTGACTACAACTCTTTTCTTTGAGTCAGAAGAACTATTACACTTTGAAGTGCATGCCTCCAGCTGAAATAGAGTACCTCGCCGAGTACCCTTCACAAGCACCATAGATCCTCTAGTCATCTTGCATCCATCCTTCGAAAAGACAACATGCACACCTACATCATTCAACATACTTATAGAAAGCAGGTTCCGTGCTAGACCTGGGATGTGCATAACCCCAGTGATCCCCTTCACTCATCCATCAGGGAATCAGATTGAGACTCTTCCATGACCAACAATCTTCAGATGAGAGTCATCACCTAGGTACACCTTTCCGCCATCAAATTCTTCATACTTCGTGAACCAGCTTTGATGCAAGGTCATGTGGAATGATGCACCAAGATATATCAACCACACATCATTAGATGCATGAGTGGCCAGGGCTGCGATGAAAGCATCACCATCATCTTATGACTTGTCAGAATTTGAATCTGGGGCAATCTTCTTTTTCTTTTCTTCTTTTCATTCCTTTTAGAAATGCCCATATTTGCCACAATTCCAACAGAGAGCCTTGGACTTTCCAAGAGATTTGGATCCCCCACAAGATTCAGATCTGCCCTTTTCACCTTTCTTGTCCTTCTTCTTCCCTTAATCTTTGGGTCTTTCACAAACCACAAGAGCCTCTTTGGCCAACTTAGATGTCTTTCTCCGCATTTCTTCAGATAATAGCGAAGACACCACATCTTCTATCTTGAAGGTGGTAGTGGTGCTTCTAATGGCCATGACAAGATGATCCCACAAATCTAGAAAAGAACAAAGTAGGGTCATACACCGATCCTCCTCCTCCATTTTCACACCCACAGATGTCAACTGTGCAACAATCATGTTGAAAGCATTCATATGGTCTGCACCAGATCCTCCATCTTCCATCTTCAGAGCAAACTTCTTTTTCAAAAAAAGCTTGTTCACCAAGGACTTGGCATGATAAACATCACCCAGCTTCTTCCAAAGGTCTTTTATGCTCTTCTCCTCATGGACATTCAACAAGACAGAGTCAGCTAGATAGAGTCTTATGAGACCCTTAGCCTTCTGATCGTTGAGGTCCCAATCATCTTGTGACATTGCTGTAGGTTTTACACCAAATATAGTTTCCCATAGGTCACGATCAACAAGTAGGTCTTCCATGTTGAGTTTCCACAACTCAAAATTAGTGCCATTAAATTTCTCCACCTCTAATCTTCCAGATGTGGTTTCCATCTCCTTCCTACAAAATGATACAAAATACTCTATACAAACTCCCACTCAACCTAAGATTAGCTTAAAAAATCCATACCCAACAGCTAGAACCAAAACTAGCCAGGCTCTGATACCAACTGAAAGGAAGCTAGGTGAGCGGAAATCGCTTCCTACACTAATCTCATGAGGGGAGAAGAGTGCAAATTCATTTTATCCTTTTCAATTACAGAGTGTTAACAACAACAATGGAGATATTGCAGCAATACACATACACACAAAAATGAGACAGAAGAGAGAGACATAAGATATACGTGGGGAAAACCCTTATCAGGTGAAAAACCCCACTCCAAAACCTGCATAATGTATTATCAAAAATGAAATGGTTTACAATACACTTGCAATGTAAGCTCTTAGGAGTCTTCGACACATGTATCTAAAGACAAACTGGTAGCATAATAGTACATGTCAATCACCTAATGCATCACCTCTCCAAAGCACCTATTTATAAAGAAAATACAAGGCAAAAATGGCTCCACATTGAGATAGGCGTCCAATATGGCCTCATGGCCCAAAACCCACGCCTATGGACACTTGTCCAACACTGTAGGATGTTCCTGACACTTGTCAAGTCATCCAATCCCAAAGAGATCACCTATTTCGAAAATGGACTATGACAGATGCTCTTACGACTCTTACAACCGTCATAGAATCTGTCATAGTTGTCATAACTTACAGCTGTAAGAGAATCTGTCATACACAGGCTATAAATAGCATATTTTATTACAACATGTCATAACCCACCTTGGGGCGCCTAAAGATGCCTTCCTCCAAGACGCTTCTTGACACATGTCCTCACCTGTCATAGATTATTCTATTTCCGACTCTTACATGTCATAACTTTATCATAGGAATCTGTCATGACCGTTTCGGTCAATATTCCCTTACACACATTCCAAGATGCTGACACATGGCAAAATATTCCTACCACTAAGTTGGATGCCTATCTCCTCATGCGAGGACAAATTTACATGTGGTCATATGCCATGTAGGATGACACATCACTGTGCCAACTTCCACAAGATGACAACACAGGATTTGCATCCTAATTATACAATAGGCAATAAATAAATAAATACAATGAAATAATACAAGGAATTACCAAGGTTAAGACACCTTAATTCCCAACAACATGGCTAGCTCTGAACAAGAAAATCCTTACAAGTGAAAGAATTGAAAGGTGGGCACTGGTTTCTTCTTTTGACTGTGTCCTGTGCCAGGATGCAAGTGAAATAGTTGATCACCTCTTTTTAAACTATAAGTTTATTTAGGAATGTTGGAAATGGCTCATGAGACAACTGAATTGGTGTACACCCCTCCCAAATACCTTGTTACAGCTACTTAAAGGTTGGCCTCTTCTACATCAAGATGCCAATTTTCAACATTTGTGGATCGTCAATCCTTCTTTGCTGATCTGGACTCTTTGGAAGGAAATAAATTTTAGAATTTTTAGAAACAAATCAAAGCCTTGGGAGGAGATTTGTAGAGATTTAGAAAAGGCAATCTTAGAAACTATAAATGCCAAACTCAGAAGATCTCAATCAAGAGATGCCAAGTGGTCTAATTGGGACGATATTATGTTAAAGTGATGGTCAAATCTAGATAGAAAATCTTGTGGAGGGGCCTTTCATTCACACTTGCAGAAAGTGGACAGAACTATCATCAAATGGCATCCGCCAGATTGTCCCTTTGTCAAAATCAATTTTGATGACACCTGTCGTGGAAATCCAAGGCCATCGAGTCTCGGGTGTATTATCAGGAGCAGTGCAGGGAAACTTTTAGCAGCGAAAGCTGCAAAGCTGCCAGAAGGGATGAATAACATTGCTGAAGCCTATGCTCTGGTTCATAGTCTTGAATTGACCTTAGTCAAAGGTTATCAAAATGTCTGGATTGAAGGGGACTCAATGATAATTATCTTAGCTCTGAAGAGTAGGCGCTCAGAAAATTGGAATATCAAATATATTCTCCAGTAGGCTTGGGAAGCTTTAGAGCACTTTGATTCTTTTTAGATCTCCCATTGTTACCCGGAAGGTAATAGTGTAGTATACTAGCTGGTGAATTTGGCTATTGACCAGAATGAGCAAGAAGCCTTCTTTGATCAATCCTCTATTGATAGACCAGACACTTTGAGCTCGCTCATTAATAGCGACTACAGTATCTCTGACCCAGCGTTGGCCGCTTAAGGGATAGAAAGGTTCCAAAAGCTATTGGTTCCTCTCTTGGTCGGGTTTATCCAGGGTAGCAGGAGTGAATGAGCAGCCATCTTCTCAGGACTTTGTTGCACACAACTCTTTTCCTTTTCTCTCTCTTGACAGACTCAACGGTTCTCTTTTTGTCCTTTGTTTGTCCTTCCATGGGACGGATGGGGTAGGCGGTGGGAGGGGAAGGGATAGGATGGGATCTGACAGCTTCCCTCTTTTCCAAGGTAGAATATGGGACAGTTGGTGATGTTTCTACCCATTCAGGAGGTTTGTTCAAAAGGACAGCTGGAGTTGTTTCCATCCAATCAGGAGGTCCGTTGTGCAAAAAGGTCTTTCTCAAAGTTTTCTAGCCCAGGCATTCTTACACGGTGCCAAAGAGACTGAGGGTTAGATGCAAGGAGTTGTTCGTGGCCATCAAGTTTCTCACCTTCATGTTGTTGATCATGTTAGGAATTATTAAGATTGTCTAGAATGTTTCTAGAAGTCTTCCAAAGAACATTCTAGGAAGAAGCTTCCAGTTGTTCTAGAAAAGAACTTTCTAAGAGAAACTTCCAGCAGTTCTAGAAAAGAACATTCTAGGAATTTAGAATCATCTAGAATGCCAGAAGCTTCCAGGCCTCAAAGCTTCTGTAGCTATATATATGTGTTTAGAGAGAGCTGCCGGATAAGCATTTTGGATGTAATGCAAGTTAGATGAATAAATATTTCTGAGTTTATTCAACTCTGTTTGCCCTGTTTTCTCTCTGTTTTGCTGTTGCTGTTTTGTTTTCATTATCTTGGGACTGTTTCTTACAAGGAATGGTAGTGCTCTCATGGCCAAAGTATTACAAGTAAATGACCCAATCTCATATGAGCAAGCTAGAGGAAAGAAGGAATGGGAGCAAGCCATGAAAGAGGAATATGATGCATTGTTAGAGAATAAAACTTGGGAACTTGTACCCCAGCCCAAAGGTAAGAATGTTATTGGTTGCAAATGGGTTTACAAAACTAAATTTAAATCAGATGGTGCTATAGAAAAATTCAAAGCTAGATTGGTTGCTAAGGGGTTCAATCAAAAAGAGGGTGTTGATTATGAAGAAACATTTGCTCCTGTCATTAAAATGAACGCAGTTAGAATTATTCTTTCTTTGGCTGCAAGTCTTGGGTGGCATATTCATCAAATGGATGTCAAAAATGCATTCTTAAATGGAGATTTATATGAAGAAATATATATGGATCAACCACCAGGTTTTGTGGATCAGCAACATCCTAATCTTGTTTACAGATTAAAGAAGTCACTTTATGGTCTTAAACAAGCGCCACGAGCATGGAATGAGAAGATTGACAGGTATTTTCAGCTTCATGGATTTAAGAGATGTAAGTCAGATCCCAATCTTTATGTGAAGAAAGTTCAAGATGATATTCTTCTTGTTGCACTTTATGTAGATGATTTACTCATTGCTGGACCGAATATTGGGTTAATCAATGATTTAAAATCAGATCTTAAGAGGACATTTCATATGAGTGATTTGGGTGAACTAAACTATTTTCTTGGCTTACAAGTTTGTCGATTACATGATGGATTGTTCATCTCACAATCAAAATATGCTTTGGACCCTTTAGAAAAGTTGAACATGCTTGAATGCAAGCCATCATCTACCCCATTTCAATCTGGAGTCAAGCTTACTAAAGAATGTACTTCCAAGAGTGTCGATGCCACTTTATATAGACAGCTTGTTGGTAGCTTGGTTTATCTAACTCATACTAGACCAGATATTTGTTTTGCAGTCAATCTTGTATCTAGATTTATGCAAGCACCTAAACAAAGTCATTGGCTGGCTGCTAAGAGAATTTTACGATACATCCATGGAACCATACACTTTGGAATCTACTATGGCTATAAGTCTTCAATTTCTTTGGTTGGATTTACTAATTCAGATTGGGGTGGTGATATAGATGATTGAAAATCTACTGGTGGTTATGTTTTCAATCTTGGATCAGGCCCCATTACATGGAGTAGCAAGAAACAAACAACTACATCATTATCTTCATGTGAAGCAGAATATAGAGCAGCAAAAGAAGCAGGCAAGGAAGTAGTTTGGATTCGAAATCTTCTATTTGAGATTGGTTTTCTACAAAGTTCAACCAGCACTCTGTATTGTGACAATCAAAGTACCATACAAGTTGCCAACAATCTAGTCTTTCATGCTAAAACAAAGCACATTGAGATAGATGTTCACTACCTTCGGGATCTTGTTCAAGCATCTATTATCACTCTTCAGTTTTGTCCAAGTGAAGAACAAGTAGCTGATATATTCACTAAGAGTATGACTGAAGCCACATTCTTAAAATTAAGAGGCATGCTTGGTATGTTAGAGGTGAACATTAAGGGGGGATAGTAGTATAATGTTCCCCTCTCCTTTGTATTTCCCCTCTCCTTTTGTATTATGTTTGTATTATTCTAGCCAATCTTAAGGGGGGATGTTAGGAATTATTAAGATTGTCTAGAATGTTTCTAGAAGTCTTCCAAAGAACATTCTAGGAAGAAGCTTCCAGTTGTTCTAGAAAAGAACTTTCTAAGAGAAACTTCCAGCTGTTCTAGAAAAGAACATTCTAGGAATTTAGAATCATCTAGAATGCCAGAAGCTTCCAGGCCTCAAAGCTTCTATAGCTATATATATGTGTTTAGAGAGAGCTGCCGGATAAGCATTTTGGATGTAATGCAAGTTAGATGAATAAATATTTCTGAGTTTATTCAACTCTGTTTGCCCTGTTTTCTCTCTGTTTTACTGTTGCTGTTTTGTTTTCATTATCTTGGGACTGTTTCTTACAGATCAGGCCCCTCATCTTCCGAGGAATCCAGAGGCCATTGATTCTGAGTCTGATATAGAGGAGGAACAGGAGCTAAATGATGTGCATGAGCTTGCGGCAGAGGTTAGTGCAGTGGTCGGTCTGAGGGGTTTGGGTACTGGTTAGTGGTTTCTGTTGTGAGCGCTTCTGGTTTTTTGGTGTCCTTCTGATGATGTTTTGGCTCATTATCGGTTATGCCATGTTTTTACTAGCTATGTCTTATTTCCTTGTCTGGACTGGGATTACTATCCCCTCTGTAATTACACTTTTTGTTTAATATATTTCTGAGGGCTTCCCCCTCTTTTCACTAAAAAAAATATTGGATAGAGAAAATAGTTTATTCAAACTATTTTAAATTTTTGCGTGGCATTATGTACAGTTTGTATTCTTCATATTTAGTGAGGAATAAACTCGTCTAAATGTCATTGATTAACAATAGTCATATTTACAATTTCATGTAGTCCACTATGATTTGTAGTCGTTGTCGTCACCTCAATTTTCTAGTTGGCGTAGATTTACAAGAATTCTGGCTTATACTGAGTTCACTCTATTTAAACATCATCCACTTCAATAGTCAAACAGTCAATAGACATTTTACACCTCATTCATAACAAAAAGTAGTAAATATTTGTCCTATTTTTATTGGCCAAAATTAACCTTTGACTATTGAAGTGGATGATGGTTAAGAATAGCCTACAGTGTTGGAACTTTTCTCTACATTGTGAGGTAGGCTTGGATGTTCAAAACATGCATTTACTTTTTGTTTCAGCATCTTTTATCTTTTCATTTTTATTTTATTATGAGATTACGGATAAGACCATGACGAAGGTGCACTCTCTGTAAATTATCACAAACACTTGCTAGTTGTTGGTGCACTACGTAATAGGGGCCATATAAGGTGGTCTTGTTATATGAAAACAAATTTAGCTATGCATCAAGATATAGAGCAGATTCATCTTCTTTGAGCCTAATCGATTCATGCACTAAACTGTCACCCATATCATAATGTTTTGAACCCATAATAAGGTTTTTTTTCTGTAGTTCCTTGTTGTTACTTGGTTTAACAAAGTATATTTTTTCATTGGTGAAGTTCAATGCAAATATAGTAGTCTAGGCACACTTTTTACTATTGTGTGATTTCTTGGCTTCAATTCTCTTAGTAACAACTAAACTTGGCCATGTATGGTGCTAGCCAATCCATTTGGCAACCATATCATAAGATAAAAGGTTTGTTATATAAAGGTCAACTTGGATAATTCAATACAGAATTTTGCATTGCCTACATAACATTTTGCTTGACTGAGATGGTGAACTCTGGGTCATCCCACAATAATGGGTCCCGAACTTGGGACATCAAACTTTTGATTTCGGATTGAAAAAAAAAATTGTAGTCATCTTCATTTGAAGAAATTTCTTCAAACAAAGGTCCTTTGCTCGAAGATTTTGTAAAAATCACCTTCGAGCAAAGGTCGACCTTCGAGCAAAGTTGATCTTTTCTCGAAGGTCTTATTCTATCAATTAAAAATCAATAAAATAATACCTTGAGCAAAGGTCACCTTTGCTCAAAGGTCTTATGTTATTATTTTTAAAAAAAAAGGAATATGAAGTGAAAACGAGTCATTTTCGTTGTCATTTTCACAAAATAGAACTGAAAGCGAATAGGCTTCAACCTTCCACGACTTCCATGGACTCCACACAACAGAAGCATCAAAATTTTGTCATGTGCCTTCGAACAAAGGCATCCAACTCCATCCACCTTAGTCGGCCAACATCAACAGGTATTCCTCTCGACAATGTACTTGAAATTTTCATGGTGAAAGATGATAAGTTCAATTTCAAACAAATTTTCATGGTGAAAGAAGTTCAATTTCAAACAAATTTTCATACTAGTGAAATATAAATTCAATTTCAAACCCTAAAATGTTAAATTCAAACCCTGAAACGTCAAATTCAAACCCTAAAATGTGCAAAAACAAACCCTAAAATGTCAAATTGAAACCGTAAAATGTGCAATTCAAACATAAATTTTAGGGTTTTACAATTAAGGTTTGAAATTTATGTTTTAGGGTTTTACAATTAGGGTTTCAAATTTTAGGGTAATTTATGTTTTAGGGTTTCAATTTTTTGTGTTTTACTATAAAACCCTAAAATTTGAAACCCTAAAACATAAATGTGAAACCCTATTTTATGAAACCCTAATTTTATTTCCTTGAGAAAATAGACATATTAATGCAAAATTAAAAATAGAAACATGCTACATTGTAGTTGATGCTTGACAACCTAGGAACAAATTTATAGAAGCTTACCAAATTTTATTTTAGGATTAATGCATGGTAGATAGCACATTCTTTAGACTAAATTATATGGCATACCTTATTCCACCTATTTCAATTTTTTTTCCTACTTGTGAGCTAACATTTCCAAAAACGTGGATTACCCTATCAGTCCATACACTAAATACCTTGAGTTGAACAATGAATCTAACCTATACTAATACTCTTATCCTAATAATTTGCAACACAAAAGAAGATCCAACATAAGCATGAAATTACAATATCATTTAATTCCAAGAGCATCTAAGGAGAAAATATGCATCTTAGTGTTTTATTAAATTGCATCATCATTGCATGCATATTGTGTAATGAAACTTGTCTAGTTTCTTCCAAGGGGTTGAGTTATTGTCTTGATACTAGATTAGGTCATCAAAAAATTTCCTTCAAGTAAAGACCCTCATGCTTCTTAGCATGACAAGTTTCTTAGAAATAAGTTTAGCATGAAAGATCCCACAAATCATTAGTGATAGGAAACAAGGTCACACAAGTAGGATAGGGTCACATATAGCACATTTAAAATGTACATCTTAGTGTTTTATTATTGCATCATCATTGCATGCATATTGTGTAATAAAACTTGTAGTTTCTTCCAAGGGGTTGAGTTATTGTCTTGATACTAGATTAGGTCATCAAAAAGTTTCCTTCAAGTAAACACCATCATGCTTCTTAGCATGACAAGTTTTTTAGAAACTAGTTTAGGAACACATGAAAGATCCCAAAAATAATTAGTGGTAGGAAACAAGGTCACACAAGTAGGATAGGGTCACATATAGCACATTTAAAATTAGGACTATAGGGTGTGGCACAATAGTTTATAGAGCCAAATTTTTGGTATCAATTATTTTATTATGTATCACTATCATGTCCTAAACCTAGTTCACCTATTTCAAATTTGTTTTTTCCTACTTGTGAGCTAACATTTCCAAAAACTAGGATTACCCTATCGACCCATACACTAAATACCTTGAGTTGAACAATGAATCTAACCTATGCTAATACTCTTATCCTAATAATTAGCAACACAAAAGAAGATCCAACATAAGCATGAAATTGCATTATCATTCAATTCCAAGAGCATCCAAGGACAAAATGTGCATCTTAGTGTTTTATTCAATTGCATCATCATTGCATGAATATTGTGTAATGAAACTTGTAGTTTCTTTAGGGGGTTGAGTTATTGTCTTGATACTAGATTAGGTCATCAAAATGTTTTCTTCAAGTAAACACCATCATGCTTCTTAGCATGACAAGTTTTTTAGAAACAAGTTTAGGAACACATGAAAGATCCCACAAATCATTAGTGGTAGGAAACAAGGTCACACAAGTAGGATAGGGTCACATATAGCACATTTAAAATTAGGACTAGAGGGTGTAGTACAATAGTTTATAGAGCCAAATTTTTGGTATCAATTCTTTTATTATGTCTCACTATCATGTCATTATCATTTAATATTATAACCATTTTGTTTCATGTACCACATATACACTAGTACGTCAAAGAGGAAATCAACCTCACATGTGAAATAGCTAGGCACTTATATCTTATCTTAAACTTTTATGAGACTAATCTCTCAAATTGATTTTTGATATATGAAATCTTATTTGTGATGTTTGTTGTTTGATTAGATCTAAATCATAGCACGTATTTAATATATGCACATCCTAGGGTTTGAGCTCATAGCAATTTATTTATCCACATTTTTAGCAAGCATGTTGTTGTTGATAGTTATTTTAAATTACACCTTGACTATAGTAGAAACATGCCATTTCCATTGTAAGTTTAATAAAGTAGAAACCCTCATTTCAAGGAAGTGGGGAAACAAGCCGAAGTTTTTCATCTCAAAAGGAGATGCAGTAGAAAAATGTGATCAATTGACACTCTTTTTAATGTTCAACCTTCCATTCATATTTAAATAAATATGTGGCATCTACAATTATACTAAAAAAAACCTTTATACTCTTGAGTAGTTCTTGACTAAGATTCAATTTGACTCCAAAAGAGGTCCAAGATCACTTATTACTCAAATGGATGATTTGTAGAGCCTTATTGAGGCCAAAAGTGTAGAGTACAAAGAAACATTAAAACCATTAGCATATAATAAATTTAGGTTTGATTTTAGAAAATGCACATGAAATATCCCAAGAGCTATACCAATAATTTAAAAGGACTTAGTGAATCACCATTATTCTAGATTGTTTAAAGAGATACACAAGAAACTAAGAAAATCGTCACAAGTGTAAATAATTATGTAAACTTTATTTAAGAAAGAGTGCAATCTAGTTAAATTATCTACTATGAAGAATAATTTGTGCTATGTACAAGGACTCAATTGTTTATTCTTTACCATGCAAACATGCCAATCTTTTACTACTTAATTTGATTTAAATTTATGATTGCTACTTCTTAGATATTGATAGAATTGAGAGTTATTTTCTAGTTTGGATTTCTATAGATAGAGGTCTTAGATTGGAGCTTGTTCTTAGAATTAGAATCTCCTACATATTTGTCTTGACTTTAGCCTTTGCTAGATAATTTCCAAAAGTTTATTATGGATTCTAAATGATAGATGAGGAAAATGATACATTAGGAAAAGTATTTCCAGTACCAAATTATAAAAATATTTCCATCCCATGTCAATATTAATTACATTTGTCCATAAAGTATTTTGAAGAGTACTTTCATAATTTACTAGACCTTAGGTTGTTCATACTCATGTACATGTTTGGCCTTCCCCTAACATGACATGAGTATATGTGCAACATGTGACCCATGCAAATTTAAATTAGAACTTAATTTATTTTTGTGCAACACTGATATGGATGGCCTTTGGGTACATACAGACTGAGAGATTGATAGATTGAGAGCGGTTTTAGATGACCCTTCAACCACAAGGGTTTATAGAACCAATTGTGACACCATTTTAGAGAGTTTGATTTGAATTAGGCATTCTTTAGGGGACATCCATGCATACTCTAGTGAGACTTTAGTAGCCCTTCTATCCCAAATGCAGGAACAAGTTTCTGGTGACATTCCATTAACTGAGGTCCAATTAAGACTACCAAAACAAACTATCAAAATAGAATGTCGACATATTTGGCGGAAGGCATTTCTAGCAGACAGTGATGTGAGGAGACTGTTAGGGTTTAGTTCAGACGAAAACACTGCTACCAACCTTCTCCGCCACCTTCCTTAACAACCCAACTATGTATGTTCACAAAACCCACTCAAATTTTCTATCAAACATATTGTATGTGACGATGTACATGCACTCCAAGTTATGGAAAACACTTTTATTTTCTGTCAAATGTATTGTATGTGACGATGTACATGCACCCCAAGTTATGGAAAACACTTCTATTTTATGTCAAACATATTGTATGTGATGATGTACATGTTCTTTGAAATGAACCTGTACCTTCAATTATGTATTTAAAAAGTATAAATCCCTTGGTAACAACATGAGACATTTGAACACTTTCAACATATCAAACTAAAACTATAAATCCAAATAAATTAGTCTGAAGTGCATTTAAATCATATAGATTCTTTAAAATTACAAATAGCTAATTAGATCGCAGTTAATTTTGGGAAAATAAAAAATATATAGAACAGTGTTTCTTTTCATGCATTTAGATTAAATCATTTAGATAACTCTTTTTCATTTAGTAGAGAACATGATAAAATGAAATCCCTTGATACCAACATGAGGCACTCAACAATGAAGCGGTCAAATTCAAACAAAGAAAACATGGAAACAACATACAATAATAAAAAAATTAACAAGCATAGTAATCAATAAACACAACAAAGATAAACATAACTAAAATAGGCATGGAACATACCTCTATAACTTGATCTCTAACACTTATAGGTCCATGTGTCCTAGGATTAGAGAAAAATGGGTGAAATCCATCAGAAATGAAATTGTACAACTAAATCTATAAGTATTTGACGTTGAACAAGTCTAGGAATAATCTTCTATCTTGTGCCAAATTGAGAGAGAATATAATAGGAGGCATGAAGGGAACTAGCCCATGTAAGAGATTTAGATATCTTAGAAGAACTAATTGAATTAGAGAGCCATAGGCTCAATACCTTTCATGCATTTGCTCCGCATGAGTTAAAATATTTGAGCAAATGACCCACCTAGCCAAATAAGAATCTGTTGTGTTAAACTAGTTCTTGGGTTAGAGTTAGTGGATTAACCATTAGTGGTCTTTAACACATGGTTTTGTGATAGTTGTATTGGTCCATGGTTTTGGAGCTCTTGGTTTTGAGCCCATGGTTTTGCATGTATGGAAGTCTATATAATGGCTTGGTGACTCCATTGTATGTGTGGTTGGTTGGAGCCTTCAGGGTCAGCCCAGTTGGGGCTGAGGGTTAATATGAAGATCTTCATTGCTAGTTTTTTTCTCGGTTTGGGGTTTTCTAGGGTAAATCATTGTGTTGTGATTGTGTTCTTGTTCCATGCTTGATTTCAGTTTCTGTTGTGCATTCTGAATACTTGGTTGTGTGTGGGTGTTGTTTTTAATCCCTAACAATTGGTATCAGAGCATGTGGAGATAATGCAGCATTTATTTTTTTGATCTGGTATTCTTGCTGAAACAGAAGGCTTGAGCATGTGCCTCAGTGCTCTGGCTCCCGAAAGAAGGTTGAGCAGGTCTGTGCAAGATTGGTTGTGGTTACGGCTGTAGGCATGTTGCCTGGTAAAAGTCATTGTATGTAGGTGTTACAGGTGCCCACAGCCAAGGCTGGTTGTAGCAAGAACAAGATTGTAATGAAGTTCTATGTAAATTTTAATACATGTATTTGGACTGATGGTTGTAAGACCTGGTATGGCTTGCTCAATCCCTGAAAGGAAAGGCATGGTAAGAGAGGAGTTCTCCCAGGTGGTAAGGGGGGCTTAGAGTCATGTGGATTCCTAGTTTGATGTCGATCTCGGTGACAGAGAGGGCATTGCACTTGGTGCTTGTGGAAGGGGGGTTTGGTGCTAACCCCAAGACCAAGTTTAAAGGGCAAATTGTTGGGTTAAACTAGTTCTTGGGTTAGAGTTAGTGGATTAACCATTAGTGGTCTTTAACACATGGTTTTGTGCTAGTTGTATTGGTCCATGGTTTTAGAGCTCTTGGTTTTGAGCCCATGGTTTTGCATGTATGGAAGTCTATATAATGGTTTGGTGACTCCATAGTATGTGTGGTTGGTTGAAGCCTCCAGGCTTAGCCTGGTTGAGGATGAGGGTTACTATGAAGATCTTCATTGCTAGTTTTTTCTCGGTTTGGGGTTTTCCAGGGTAAATCATTGTGTTGTGTTGTGTTCTTGTTCCATGCTTGATTTGAGTTTCTGTTGTGCATTCTAAATTCTTGGCTGTGTGGGCATTATTTTTAATCCCTAACAGAATCATTACAACTACACCTCTACAAATGTTTACTAGGTAGCACCCAAACATCCTATCTCTCACTCCATGCTTAAACACCATCATCTACCATCAATAATTCCTTCCTCATGAAGCAAGTGAGCAAGTTGGTGTGACTTCCACCCAACTCATTAATATTGTTTCCACCAACCTATGAAACTCTCCTTCCTCATAAAGAAATTAGTCTATTAGACTCTACCCCACTCTATTTTATTTTTCCATGTGAGCATGAGTGATCTAATTCATGATAGTAGCAAGGGTGTAATGCATGTGTTATCCTAAGTCCAACTCATACACATTTGTGGTGAGTAGGTTTAGAGTATCGTAGTCACAAATCAATAACAAGTTATAAACTCAATAAATCATAGTGGGAAACTAAATAAACTAATCAATACTTTCATCCTAGCAATTTAAACTTTGATTACACCATTTAAAAATATACATTATTTCAATTCAATCAAAATCATCAAAAGCATAGTCTACAAATCATATCAATCTTGCACATGAAATTTTAGACTAAAAAACACAAAGGACACTAAATAAGCCCTAAAATCTATAGCTTCAAAGATCTATAATGGTAGCTCTTTTTCCTTCTTGTCTTGACAATGTACCTACAATTTGCCTTTGGATTAGAGAGAGAAACTATTATTTTTTAAATATGACAAAATTTAATTGTAAGATAGTTTAGTACTAACTACCTAAAACGCATTCTACCAAAAAGCATTAACAATTTTCTCAACCGAGGAAAATTGGTGATTCAACTCACTAGTCCCTTAAAAAACAAGCTCGTGAGGTTTCATTCATGATCTTAAAGAAAATCTAGTAGACAAATAATACTTCAAATCTGGAACAACTTCTACTGCCTTTAGTTCTTTTTCATCTAGTGTCTTCTGATCCTCCTTCCTATGTGGAGCTACATACTTTGTTGGCTTTTTCTCAGCCTCAAAGAATTTCTCCTCAGTCTTATTCTTCTTAACAACCTCCCTTTCAAAATACTTATCATTATATTTTCTTACATCAACACTTCTCACATCAATCTTGGTGGATGTTGCAATCACATAAACCTAATTAACCCGTCTGGTAGGTACACCATTCACCTTGAATTGACCTGTAACGAGAAGAAGCCCTGATTCAAGCTATTTGAGGAAAACTACACACCCAATATTGTCATTTAATCCTCTAATAGTAACATCTAATGTGCCCAATTTTGACATATCCACTTGCAATTTTTTCAAACAATCCTCACTACATTTATTCAAGCTAGATCCATTATCAAGCAGGGCATTTTTTACATTTAAATAATGATATATTTCATCACACTATGTAGAGATAAATGCTCATTAATAACCATAGTGCTAAGTAAATCATGAGACTCAAATGAAATCTTAGAAGCATCCTTTTAAACAGGATCTAGAATTGTATGCACCTCTATAGGATCAATTTTTGAATCTAGTATAAGTTTTATAATTCCTTCCTCTTAATATCTCTATATACCTCAAATGCATGCATTAATTCCTAAAAAGAATTTTTTGCTAGATATTCTTAAGTTGATCAATAATATCATACTCTTTAAATGCATTGGTTGTAAGTGTAGGTGTAGGATGAAGATTAGGATTATTATAAGGCACAATCAGATAATTAGATGTACTCTTTTGTCCTCTAACAATTTGTTTATAAGTATGTACATTTTAATTTTGTGAACTACTTGTATAAAATTGAACCTTAAGATGGTTGAGGACCCTAAGATTATAATTACACATGAAATACATGAGAAAATGAACTAGTTATCATCTTTGATTATATTGAGTTTACACTATTTAACTCCATGAATGATGGGAAAGATATAACATGATATAATAGGACCTCCATAGATAAGATTCATTCATATAATAAAATTACATATGTAAATTAGGTATGGATGTGTCATAAGATGTGAAGGATACAATTATGGTAAAATTTAGAACAAATGAATGTATCTTAGCCAATGAACAAACCCTAATAGGTGTAATGAATGTAGGGTAAAATAGGTTGGGAGGGTAGGCTAACATACAAACATAAAAATTATAAATAAAAATTATAATCAAATGAAGAATAAACCCTAGACACATCTAAAATAAGTAATAAAGTCAAAATTATATTGGATTTGGAAACCCTATGTTTTATAAATATAAACTAAAGTATGCAAACTAGGTTGTGTGGCATACAATTAGGTTCACCAAAAATATGATGGAAAAAGAATACTAACCTATAGTTAATCTAGGTTAATCCAATGGAATACAAATGCATAAAAATAACCTAGACTAAATCACATTTATATAAGAGATATAGTTAGACAAAAAAAGACAAATATTTTCTATTTTTTGAAAGAAATAAGAGGTGGAGAAGATTAGATCTATGACTGAAGAACACATGTAAGTCTAATGTGCCATTAAAAATGATTTTTTATGGGGTTTGGAATTGTAAATGTCAATTACATTAATGGATCAAAATCAATATGTTCCCTTTTTATCTATATGGATTAACTTTGTGGGTCAAATCATGTTCATGACTGTGTACTTGATCTCTACTAGTGAACTTAACTTTTACTACTTTTTGACTTCTATTTTTTCATTCACTATGTTAATATCTATTTACTCTCACAAATTTAAACTAGTTTTTTTTTTTAAATTTTCTAGTTTGTACTTAACAGTGAAAGTGAATCCCTTAGGTGAAACTAGGTAATTATGTTGATTTAATGACTAGACAAATGATCAATGGAAACACTCTTTAGCCATGAAAATGCTCCTAGAATTCTTAAGTAGATGATGCATTCCTTTTAGTGCACCAATTGAAGTGTAAACATGCCAATGATATGTATATAAGATCTCAATTCTCAAATATTTATTTATGATTTATATTTAATTAGAATGAATTCATTGGATGTCTTTAAATACAAGGAAATAACAATAAATCACACACATTTTTAAATACATATTTTTGGAGTTCTCTTTGATTTACTCCCATTAAGTTAAAGAAGATTTTAAATAACCATATGAGCAAACTTACTTGTTTACTACCCTACACATAATTCGTAGGGCCCAACAAAACTAAGGAGATTAATTATGTTTTAGTTTTACCTCGACAAGCCCTAAAATTACAAGACTTTTGAAGGATACATTATGCAAGCCACTATTCATAGCCCCCTCTTAGAAAATTTTATAGAATCTAATACAAAATTTAGAAGGTTTGACAAGGGTTTCTATGGCCTTTGGATTGGAGAGAGAAGCTATATTTTTTTCAAGAATGTCTAATTACCTAATGACTAAAAAGTGGAAAAAAGTGGGCTTATATACCAAACCTAAAATAAGTTTTTAGGGTTTGTGCACAGGAAAATGTAGTTAGGGTTAGGGCATTAGTGAGTGGTAAAATTTTGCTAAAAGAATTCCACAAGTTCATCTACATTAGGGGGTGTAGTAAGTGTACTAGACGGGTGCAAATTTCCTTATAGGATATGAATTTCTACTTTTGGAGGTGGTCTAGGGTGGTCTAGGAAGGTCTAGGGAGCCTATAAGGTCAAATTGGGATCACTAAGAGGCCAAATTAGGTGTAGAATGGACCTAAAAAACATGCTATGGAGAAGAAACTAAAATGAAGTCAAAAATGTAATGAGGAAGTTGTAGGGTATTCAATTTTTTATATTAAATTTTTTCCCCGACTTTTGTGGGATGGTGACACTAATTGGAAGAAGCATGCTAAAATAGAATTATATCAAATATATATCATTAGACTAATGCAAGGATACACAAAAAAGGATAAAGTCTTCATAGTCTTCTTAATAATTTTATTTAATGTCCATGTACATGTTCTTACAATGTAGCACATCAAGGCAATGTAGTCACCATAGGATAGAAGAGCTTACATGCCTTAAAACATATATAGAGATGGAAACATTAGGATAAGCAAATTTAAACATGAATATATATATATATAAGGTCAAGCATTAAGAATATGAAAATCATGCATGTGAACATATACACATTCATAAACATGACCAATAAAGGAAACCCATGCTAGCCATGATATACTAAACAAGACAATGGATATAGGATGGAAACAAGATGATAAATACACAATTCCCATTTTTTTATGGATAATGTGGCAACAATAAAGAATATGAAAGAGGAAGGAGGATCCAATAGGATCATGCAATGAAAGATAGATGGATGGATGTGGTAGGTCTATATAGTAAATTATACCTTTGTAAAGTTTGATACTTGATAAGATAAGATAGGATATGATAGGATAATGCTCATGATGATAATGAATTTGAGGTTGCCACCCACATGATAATGACAAGCCAAGATAAAAGAAAAATGGTTAATGATGATTATTATGGTTATGTGGTTATCGATTGGCTATATGTGGTTACCATCCAACTAGCTAAAAGGTAAATGGTGATAAAAACTTTGAGGTTTCCACTAAAATAAAGCTAGGCCAAGCCAAAGGTAAAAGCTAGTAAATCAAGGTAACTCTACCCCAAAAATGAAATCATCGTGATGTAATTAATGTAGAGGTAAAGGCATGTAGATGTTGAATTCTCATAGAACATGATATATATATATATAGAGAGAGAGAGAGGACCTACTTGATAGACGATGCCTCCAAGGTAAGAATAGATAATTTCCCCCCAAGGGGAAGAGGATATTTGAAATAGTAATTAAAGGATCAACAATAAGGAAAAAATAATGTGATATGATGTTGACGATAGTAGAAGAACAACAATAGTGAAAATAAGATCAAACAAGTATTTATTACCTAGATTAAAGAGAGTTGACCATGATATAGCAAGAGTTAGTTCTACATGTAGACTTCCTTCTTGTGTGGCTAGTGTAAGACTCAATTACTTATAACGTAGTTTTTTTGGACATGGGTTAGACTCTTAATAGAATGTATATTAACATTTACAAACTTATGTGCTCAATAGGTAATCAATGATGAAATTATATTGTGTTATATATAAATTACAATTTAGTTTAACTTGTTTATTTATGTCATAATGTATATGATGCATTATGTATTGTATTGTCAAATTAAGAAAGGTGATAGAAGTTGGTTCTTGGTAAATTGTCTCCCCTATGTTTAATTTATGCATTGATCATAATTATTTGGACTATTAAAATTACGATGTTATGTTGTCTTTCATTCCAATTTACTTTTTTGCCAAACATGTGAACCTCATCCTGAAGTTTGGAGTAGATTTCTTTTAGTTTACACATTTTCTATGATTTAGAAGTGTTTTACTTCATTTAAATTTAAGTTAATTTTTACTTCTTCCATTTATATTTTAATATTTGTTAAATTGGGTTTGGTTTCAAACTTAGAAATTAAATTTATTTTAGTTTCAATTTAATTAATTGTTAAATTTTTTAAATTAAATTACATTTTAATTATCATGTTGCAGATATTTTTACACATGGATGATCAAACTTCACATCAGTCTAATCATCTTGACACTAGTGATAGTTCTACTTTATATGCTAAGACTATTGAGAGGTTTGAAAATGCTTTGATTGAACTTGACTGAACAATACATAACACACCAAACCTGTCAAATAGAGACAAGTTGGTTGCGATCTGAGAGGAGATTTCACGTGTGATCGATGTCATTCAATCATACAACCCTTATGATCACATTAGTCTTGACATGTTCTATGCGTCACTTTCTTAGAGTGTTGGTGGCCATGAGAAATGGTCATCTATTTCTAGGCTGGTTTCAGTAGATAATGTTCTTAGCATGGTCCCATCTTATAGGGGATGAGAGAGAGTGAGAGGCTATTCACCCACCAAGTGTGAGGATCCAATTGTGGGTTCTTTTATCTATCCTAGATTTTTGGTAGCACATCACAAATGGCCTAACAATGATGAGTTGCCATTGTATTTTTGCAAACAATTATATGCAAAGTTCCATTTACATTTATTTGTCCATTATACATCTTTCCCTAAACATGTTGGACAGGGGAGAGGGAGATTTGCAGACAAAGTTGAGTATAGATGACTAGAGTTGCCACCTCTTATGAACAAGAGGTCCTTAGTTGGTCCACACTTTTTGGTTCTTCCAAAACGTGTGGAACTAGCAGAAGCCGCACAATCAGCACTGGCCCCCTCAAGATGTAATATTTTTGAGAGCCTCATGACTATTACCAGTGAGGTTGATCAGTTGTCTTATAATCATGTTGGCAGATATTTGTTATGTCTGCGAAATCACATTCCTCCCACTCAGGCCACATCGACCAACTTTGATCGTTACATTTGTGCTGATATACCATCGCCACATGATGTGGCATGGATTAGTGGAGATACTGCTTTGCATAATATGACTAGATGCCTTGCCAATGATTTATTAGATGCATACCAATTCATCAGTGATGAGTATGGGATCTATTGATGGTCTGTTTAACACAATCATGCAACACAGGCAAGGTGAGATTCAACTTGCCTCTCCTAAAAGGACTATTGATCTAAAAGAGGATCAACAATCTCCAAAGTCTTAGGAGTTGGGTCACAAATATGCTACGCAAGCACAAGGATGATATGGACAGTTCATAAGGGGACTTGGTTGTACAATTTATTTGTTCAAACTGAGCACAAATTTAATCTATCTATTGTTGTTTTGAAAGAAAGATCAAAATGTTGTACGAGAACGAGAAGTAAATGATATAGTATAGAAAATTTCAAACTTTGTATCAACACACTTATCCAAGAAATTCATTAACCATAATATTAAAATCAATTTTATAAAACCCAATCATTCATATTAGGGTGCCATAGTCGAAGGATTCTAAAATTGATATTATTAGAATTGTATTTTCTGATTACTATATTTCATACCAAATAAAAAATAAATTCAGAATTTTAAAGCACAAATTTTAGAATTTCTCAAATAGACATGGAAGTAAAGAATGAGTTCAATGCACTACACCAGAAACACAAAGAAAGATCCCATGGAATTGACAGCCATCTTGCATTAACTTATTTGAACTTCAATACAAGAAAGTAGATCCAGCACAAAGACCAGAAATACGAATCTGTTTCCAAAGGAAACTACCTTCTCTATACTAGAATACTGTAAAAATTTCTAACTGCTGAAAAGCTTTAAAAACTAAAATGTGGACCGATAGCCTAATTCTTCAACTTTCGGACCCTTGATCAAAATGAGTCCCTCCCTTTTATAGGCACTTCAAAAGAATAATTACAACAGTTCAAAAGTACATGCAATACCTTTTGTCATTGTTGTTATCACCAACTTCATGTAACTCAAAGAGCATATTAAAAAATAGAATTGTTTTTGCATGTCTATTTCCAAGTTGACTTTTCAACTCAAAAATATAAAATATAAAAAAGAAAGATTTCTGTAGGGTCCACTTTATAAAAACAATGAGTCCCTTTTTACAAAAGTGTTTTATTACAATTTCTTTTAAATATCAAAATTGACTAAGTCCACAAAGTGAACTTAGTGAGAACTGAACGCCCCTGTAGCAAATTTGGCTTTCTTGTACTCGACATAATCTGAAAGAAGTTTCTTTATTTTGTCCACATCGGGCCCATCTAACCATTCATATCTGAATTTAAATGTCTTCAAACACTGAGCAACCCATTCACACTTTTTCTCCATTTTGCTGACATCTACCAATGCTAGCTTGAAATGAGCCTTCGATTCCACAAACCTATCCAACTTGTTTTCATTGCAACCTAGAGCTTGATACAAATCATCCATCTTCTTTTTATAGACTTCCTTCACTTTATCCAAGGATTCCAACCTATGTCTGTCATGAGAATACATATCTGAGCCCACAACTACTTTGACAAAAGTCTCAAAAATTATAGCAATATATGTAAAGATGTCCTGCTGCAGTGTGATTAATGCAGGGCAATACTCGGCTATTTGCTCAATCTTATATTCAGTGATTTTGATGTTGTCCTCTACAAAACTAGGTTCTTCATCCTGTAATATACTAGATTCTATCAACTCTTCTTGAGTCATTTTCCCGATCACCTTTAGATTTTTCAAAACCTATTCCAATTCTTTATCCTCTATTTTATGGATTTCCACAAAATATTCAATTTCTTTCTCAAGCTGACATGACTCTTCATAAAATGGGAAATAATTATCAAAAATGCTGAAATCTTCTACTAAAAACTGGGAAACCCACCTATCAAGCACAGAAGATTTCTTTCATTTCTTGTAAAGTGTATACTTCCTGTTTGGTCATCAAAATTGGAACATCAATAGGTGCTGGCTGCTGAGATACTGGAGTAACAAGACCCTTCACAAATTCCTTCATCTGATGTAATTGTAACTTCATGTTGTCCTTGGCCTGTTTGTCTTTCTACATTCTAGATTTAATAGTTGTATATACAGAATCAAAAGAATCTATTTCCTCAATACGGGTCTGTTTACCCAGATTTACCCTTGTAATTGGGTAATCCTCAGCCAGCAGGTCCCTATCATCCTGGTTAGCTATCAAGGTTGTGATTTCTATAATTCTTTCCCCTTGGTCATTGGTGCGAATAACTGACAAACTCCTAGCCCTTTTCTTCATCTTATCTTTCTCCAGCTCAACAATCATCTCTTGAAAACTCAATGGCTTTGAGACAATTTGGTACCTTTTTCCTAAATTCAAATTCAACCATGAAGGTGCAGCTAGAGCTTGCAAAGTCTGATCAGGCTGATTTTGTGCTATCTGTTGTTGTTGCTAATCAGACTACTCACCTATTATTCTTTCTTGTTGTTTCTCATGATGTGGTGGCTCATCTTTCACTTTTGGAGACTCAACATTGTCCTTTTTTGCTTGCTCAACAACATTGATAAGTTCTTATTGTTCTTGCTCAGTGAACACGTGTTCTTCGCCAAAGTCTTCTCTTTCCTCATCTAAAGGAATGTTCTTCCCAGCTCTATCTACTTCTTTATCTTCCTTTTTCACTTCTTCTTCAAAAGATATGTTTTGTTGCCCCTCAAATTGTTGTTCGTGTTCTTGCTCAGGTACTTCCTCATTGGGGACTTCTCCGTGCTCATCAACTTCCTTGTCTTCTTTAGTGATCCTCTCTTCCTTAGGTAATTGTTCCTCTATAGTTCTATATCAGTTTGTTGCTCTGAGGATGGAGGCGGGAATATAATTGTACCAAAGGTTGCCTGTGAAGTTTATGTCTCAACAATCTACTGCTCTTCACATGGTGTTTGTCCAATAGCATCTCTAGGAGGTATAACTTGGGTCATTCATCTTGCTCCAATACCAGATGTAATGCCTACTGCACCCTCCTTATACATCGTTGAAGACTCATCCAACTTTTCTTGTATTGCCTTGAGTACATCTTCAGGAGAAGCATCTTCTAAAGATACCCTAGACTTTGTAGTTTTGGGGGGCTTACCCCGTGTCTTCTATCTTTTACCAGCTGGGGATCCTGAAGATGAAGCTTGATCCTTGTTTCTTTTCCTTATTTGTGGGGTTGGTGGCACAAGATTTATGATCCTTGGTTCGATCCAATCCATTCTCCTCTAAAAAACATAGGTACTGAATTCTCTAATAGAATAATCCTCTTTCTCTAACCACTCAATAAGATCCAACCTTTTCTTATCCATAGAATCTAATTCATACACAGGATCCAAAACTACACCATCATCAGAAAACACCTCTGGAATATCATTTCTCAACCCAAATTCTCTTAATTGAAAGGCAGTAAGCTTGGTATATTGTTTCTTCCTTACCTCGAAGTCATCTTGGCTATTTTCCCTGAAGTCTTCTAAAGAATTTTTATGCTTAAAATCCATAGTTGGGAAAAGTTGATTTAGCTTGCCAATAGGGTCAAAATCATCCCTAGGCTCATAAACTTTCAAATTTAGAGCATTAAGCTCTTTAGCCATTGTTTTTGCTGCATTGATAGATGGACACTCATAAAAACCTAACACAAAGGGATACTTAACCCTAGACTTATGCTTTCCAGATAGTTTCAGATGAACTTCACTTATCTAGTGAGAAAACTCCATCAAAATGATCTTATCATTGCAATGTCTTGGGAGCAAGAATGGAGCTCTCTTGAAACTGGCTATTTTGATGTATGTGGTCTTAGGGAACTGAATGAACCATTGGCCCCATGGCTTGATGAGATTCATTGCTTTTGAGGACATACGGAAAGCAAGGTCTCCTGTCATTTGCAAAATAATAGCATATAGAAATGCGTCATTAACCCTCATGAAATGTTTCTCTGCCTCTTTGAGATCTAATTGGGGATAAAAATCTCATATTTTACTTTATCCTAGAACCTCCCCTCTGATTCCCACATTTGTCAATCCAGGAAAGTTCCCTAGTCTGGCAGCTAGCCATACAACATATGATATCAAATAGAATTTCTTGACTTGTACCACCAACATCAACTGGGAATGTATGTTGTCTAAAACAATCTGTACCCAATCTGGCTTAGTGTCTCCTTTCAGAGTGTAATAAATAAATTGAAACATCGAGGTTTCATAAGTTCTAGACTCTTCCCTTCCAAAAGATCTACTCAAAAAAGTGATGACATCAGATACCTCTCCCTAAAAATCTGCCCTTGTCAGTTTTCCTGGCACCTTAGAAGCAGATTTCTTCTTCTTTGCTAACCAATGTTGGTTCAGATATCCCTTGTTTCCTGTAACATCTTGATTGTATGCTCTAAGGGCTTCATTCACTATTAATGTGATGGCATGTGGGTATGCTGGCAAACCAAAGACCATCTTGATCATTTCAGGGGTGATATCTAGGAGGAGATTTCCACTAGAGTCAAGGCGTTTCCTCCCCTTAGGGCATAATGATGAGCGAAAGTAAGAATCAGCTCAAGGCATTGGACTATAGGTGGAAAACATGCTATGTGTCCCAAGCTAGATTGAGCAATCTTCTTTGCTCTTGGAGCAACATTGTCCCCAAATGTGTCATGTTTAAAAACTTCTAGATCAATGTGACCTAGCTCTATTATGTTCATAAGCTCGTTCTTGAACTTTGACTCCTTTGGTACCCCTTGGAATTGGTACTTCATTGTGATGAGTAGCTCCTTCTTCCTCTTCTTAGCTATCTTTTTAGAGGATGATTGTGCTTCTTTTGTCTCTCGTTCCTCTAGATCAACTTCTTCTAAAAATTTGAAATCAAAAAGGGTCTCTTCACTTTGATGCGTAGAAGTATCTTCCTCAAACATTTATTTGGCCTACATGAGAAAAAGGATATAAAAACTCAAGAAAATCCAAAGGAATTATTAAATTTCAAGCATTCTAAGAGTTTCTATGTTTTGGCGGGTTTTCGGGACCAAGTCAGAAATCTGGTCCCTGGATCAAATTTGGATCGCGGGCCTGACATCCCAATTAGGTCTTGAGTAGTGGGTAGAAATTAAGCCTTAGGTTAAAAAGTATAATTGGACCATCAAATCGTCACAGGCCCGAAGTCCCAAAATGGACCAATGGGTAGATGGCGAGCCGTGGGGAAAAAGCTAGTCCGAGAACCCTTTTAAAGACTAAGGACCAAAAGGCCCATCGAGGTTCAAGGTCCCGAAAGGACTTTAAAATGAATTTCTCCTAAGTGTCTTCATTGGGTGCGGGAGTAAAAAGTGAATTCGTCCCCATGGGCTACTTCTTGGATCAAGGTCGGCTGACCTTCTAGGGCCTAAAGGTCTAAAAGGTCATTATACTTAGATTTGATTAGACCTGCAGGGAGTGGGTCAAAATTAGGTTTTGGAACCTAAGACAATTTTTAAGGTTGAAGGGCCAATCGGGGCCTGAGGTCCCGATTGGACCCTACTGTTTGAGTGGAAATCTCACAGTCTCCAAAAAATGGGGCACGAGGCCCAAAAGGGTTCTTTTGAAAATATGAATCAAGGGTTTATTAGTGGTGAATTTAACTGTAAATTCTGAACTCAGTCCACTTATTGAAATTAAAATCCTAAATTACACTAAACCTAACCCTAGAAAGTAGGAAAATGCGGGAAAAACAAGCTAATTTAAACAGAAAGCATTTAAACCCTATTTAACCCCTAACTACTACCAACACCAAAACAATAAACAACAAAAAAAAGAAAGAAAACAAGAAACAAGAGACAAGAAACAAAAGAAATCAACTAACAACAAACAAAACCCCATCTGGCACGTGAATTCTAGGGGGAAGACTAGCAGGAAGGCAAGAAAACATAGGAGAACACCAAAGCTCTCATCCCACGGGTGAAAAATGGCCACCAGCGCCTTCAAATCATGAATTTCACAATGGTAGTAGGCCCAAATTACTTCAAAAATGACTGCAACAGGTAGGAGAGAGAAGAAAAGAGTAGAAATAAGGTAAAAAGGGTTGTGAAAGCCCTTTTATACCTCGACAGTACAAGCCCCCTTTACCACCATTAATGTGATAGTTGGAGCACGGGTGCGGGACTAAAATGGTTCTATGAACCAATGGCCAAAAGGCTGACCAGGCCCCACGATCCTGACGGGGCTTGTTGGGAGCAAGGGCCAAAGACAGGAAAGTGACCTCAGGGATCCCAAGGTTACTGGACCCCGAGGTCGAAGGGACGGTTGGGACCCAAAGTTCCAATCAGTCCAAAAATTTGATCGGGACCCGAAGTCCTGATTAGTCTACAACACTCGGTCCCAGGAACCAAGATGGGCCCAAGAACCTGCGAGCCCAGGAGTGAAAGAACTCCCGGACCTCAACAAAGAAACTTAGAAACTTAAGTTTTTAAGGCAAAAACATAAAGTCTCTTAAAAATTTAAGAGAGAGTAGATTTAAGGCAAGATCATTAGAGGAATGACCCACAAGCCAAAAAGGCAAAAAGGGGGTCCCAATTTGTCTCAAGGATGGGGGTAGTTATGCAGGGAATAAAAGGATCCTACTTGATGGTATATCCACACATGTCAGGTAATATTTTGGTAGATAGAGGAGCCATGGTGAGGTAGCTTCATAGGGTTTGGGGGCACATCAGGATGTTCTAGTTGGTCCTACATGCTCCACCCCTCAGCATGTTCCAAATCAAGTTAAGGTTACTACACCTGATATTGTAGGAGGTGAGTATAGCAGGCTTCTTTTTGGCATTGAGGAGCCTACACCATCTACATGTCTCTCAATCTCCCTCCGTTCTTCTAAGATCAGTAGGATTGGGAGGGTCCTCGATGCTGCAGTTGAGGTAATTTATTTTTAAAAAATTACAATCTAAATTCATATATATATAATAAGTTTAATTTTAAATTAAATCGTGCACAAGTTCAAGCTCTGACTCTTGATTGAAATCATGCGTACATGTATGAATTGAATGTGTATTAGACACATGTTGATGTATTAGCACCTGGATATGGAGATCTACAGTATGCTAGCAATCCTAGACATCATCATGAGATATTTAAAAACCATATTACACACATACTTGATTTTTAAGTACACATATATCTTTAACTTTGTACGTACACACATCAAGTACAAGTTTTCTAACTAAATACAAAAGCATATATACATGTACATGTCATATAGGTTCCAGGATCAGGTCATGCTTCTATTCAAACTCTTGTGCATGCTCATCCTCTGCATGCTCATCCTCTACATGATCTAGACCATGGATCAAATTGTAAGTTTTTGGAAAAATTGTGTTTCTTTTTTTGTATCAACGTTTTGGATCACACTCTGTGATCCATCATCAAGATAAGAGGAGAATACAAATGAAGTAAAACTACAGATAGAGTCTTTTAAAAGGAGAGAGGGGGGTAGGCACGGGTTACAAGCTTAATCCTAGGAATAAGGAAAAGGCCAAACAAAAAGAAAAAGAGTGAAAAGGAAACAAGGCTGAAAAATGTAAAAAGAATAGTCAAAAGCAATAAGTAACTCCCTAAAAATACTGATTAGGTTCAAATAAATGTATATAAACATACAATGCTAAATGTAAGTATACATATTTATATATGAATATAAATAATATATCTATATATATCAAGAAAGGTATAAATAACAAATATCTACATATATCTAATAAAAAAGTATCTAAATAATATGGTAGGTATCTAAATCTATATGAAGATCAAAAATATGTATAAATGCATGAAAAAGAATATACATAGGAACGTATATCATTAGAAAGGTGCAAGTAAGAACATCATGCTAAATGTAAGAATGCAAAGGGATGAAAAACAAAAAAGGTTAAGAGTTATAACAAATTGAAAGCAAACTATAAAAAGAGTGCAAATTAATCAAAGGTGCAAGTAAGAGAAGCAAGTTAAAAGCAAGAAATACAACAAGAAGAAAGCAAAAAGGCAATTGGTTATCTGAGTATGAATGCAAATTTAATCATGAATGCAAATTATATATCTATATATATAAAGAAAAGTATAAAAAGAAAATATCTACATATAGATACTAAATAAGAGTCTAATAGTAGGTATCTAAATATATCTAAGGAACAAAAATAAAAAGAATATACATAGTATGGGTATCAATAGAAATAAGAAGGTTAAAGAAAGAGGATCAAGCTAAGAGCCAGAATTACATATAGGTGAATGCAAAAAGTGAGAGATAGAAGAAAGAAAGAAATTTATAAAAACCTAACGCATGACCTAATAATATCCAGAATATAATAAAGTATATAATAGAACTAAGATATATCTAAGAATGAAGCTTAACCAAGAATATATGACATATAGATGTATATAAAGGAGGAAAAGTCTGAGTGAACCTATAAAACCACCAATGTGGAAAAATAACAATCTCCAAGAAAGAGTTATAAATAAAACATGGACTGTGGAAATATCATGTCTACTAGACCATGGATGTCAGGTAATTTAGAGATCTGTCAAGTATTAATTATTTATTTAAAATTAAAACATTATATATATATATATATATAATTTTCTGGGGTTTCATGTGCAGGACTCGAGTTAAGGATCAATCCAGGGTTCGGGTTAGTGACCAAGATAGGGCTTGAGACATAGCGAGGCTCAATGCATTCGCCAAGATCTATCTAGACATTTATGAGTTGTTATTACTTGAGTCACATGTTTTATATTTGTACATTTGGACATTATGAGTATATTTTAGAGACATTCTTATGAGTCATAGATGTTTTATATTTACATTTGGACATTATATATACACTTAAGTTTTATATCTAGAGACGTTCTTAAATTATGAGTCATGTATGTTTTATATTTTAGTTTTATATCTTGGACATTTGGACATTATTGATTTATGATGAAATTTATTTATGATGAAATTTACATAGATTTTTCTTAGAAAGATACATGTATGCTAGTAGCATTTGCAGTTGCAATATCAATATATAATAACATTATTTAATTAATTATTTATGATGGAATTTATTAATGATGAAATTTACGTAGATTTTTCTTAGAAAGATACCTATATGCGAGTAGCTTTTACAATTGAAATATTAATATAATAACATTATTTTAATTAATTATTTATGATGGAATTTATTTATGATGAAATTTACATAGATTTTTCTTAGAAAGATACCTATATGCTAGTAGCATTTGCAGTTGCAATATTAATATAATAACATTATAATTAAGTATTTATAATAATTATTTAATCATTACTTATTTAAATTACTTCATAAATTCAAAGGTATGTTGGAAGCCACCATTAGGAATATTATTTAAGAATTGAGATATAATTTGTTATAATTTCATAACTTTATACTGACATGTGGATGTGCCTGACAGGTCTATCTGGATAACTATCTTCTTGGAAGTAACTTTATAACTGTCAACTCTGATCAACAATCATGGCCATTTATTATTTCTAAATAATGAATGAAGTAGTACAGATAACATTTATGGTTGTAAAGAAAATGCTAAGAAGATTTGAACAATTCAAAGGTATACATTGGAAGCCACCATCAAGAATATTATTTAAGAATTGAGATATAATAAATTATAATTTCATAACTTTGTGTTGACATGTGGATGTGCCTGATAGGTCTCTCTAGATAACTATCTTCTTGCAAGTAACTTTATAACTATCAACTCTGATCAACAATCATGGCCATTTAGTGTTTCTAAAGAAATGGACAAAGTAGTACAGATAAACTTTATGGTTGTAAAGAAAATGTAGGAAGATATTTTAGCATTTGCTTTACAACCATAAAGTTTATCTGTACTACTTCATCCATTTCTTTAGAAACAATAAATGGCCATGATTGTTGATCAAAGTTGACAGTTATAAAGTTACTTCCAAGAAGATAGTTATCCAAAGAGACCTATCAAGGACATCCACATGTCAATACAAAGTTATGAAATTATAACATTATATCTCAATTCTTAAATAATATTCTTGATGGTGGCTTCCAATGTATACCTTTGAATTGTTCAAATATTCTTAGCATTTTCTTTACAACCATAAATTTTATCTATACTACTTCGTCCATTTCTTTAGAAACAATAAATGGCTAGATGATTGTTGATCAGAGTTGACAGTTATAAAGTTACTTCCAAGAAGATAGATATCCAGAGAGACCTATCAAGCACATCCACATGTCGATATAAAGATATGAAATTATAACAAATTATATCTCAATTCTTAAATAATATTCCTGATAGTGGCTTCCAATGTATACCTTTGAATTGTTCAAATCTAATAAATATGTAAATATCAAATTTGAAGCAAGTTGTAGTCACCATAGTTAAATGAACATGTACAAATTATGAACATATTAAATGAATATGTAAATTATGAGCATGAACATGTAAATTATGAACTTATTAAATGAACTGTGTAAATTATGAACTAGATAGATATCTAATGTAGCCTTGTTAAGTTTGAGGCCCCTAAATGATAATGATACAAAAAAGTTAAAAAATAACTCAATTGATAAATTTACATATAATGATCTACCAAACTCACAAGATGAAATAACATAACTTTAAAAGGCTGTGGCCTAAGTAGCTCATTTGAACATGTACATTATGAACATATTAAAAATGAACATGTAAATTATGAACTATATAGATATATAATGTAGGCTTGTTAAGTTTGAGGCCCCTAAATGATAATGATACAAAAAACTTTAAAAAGAACTCAATTGATAAATTTACATATAATGATCTAGACCAAAGTCACAAGATGAAATAACATAACTTTAAAAGGTCGTGGCCTAAGTAGCTCATTTGAACATGTAAATTATCAAACATATTAAAAATAAACATGTAAATTATGAACTAGATAGATATCTAATGTAGGCTTGTTAAGTTTGAGGCCCCTAAATGATAATGATACAAAAAAGTTAAAAAAGAACTCAATTGATAAATTTACATATATAATAATGATCTACCAAACTCACATGATGAAATAATATAACTTTAAAAGGTCATGGCCTAAGTAGCTCATTTGAACATGTAAATTGTGAACTCTAGATAGATACAAAAAAAGAGCTTCCCTTAGCTTCGAGAAATATTTAAATTTTGTACTGACAAGGCCAACCACGTGAAGGTGGAAGCTGATGTGGCCTCACCTAAGACCTAAGACACCTAAGACATATAGACACCTTTAAAGACCTAAGACACCTAAGACATCTAAGACCTAAGATACCTAAGACATATAGACACCTTATAAGACCCTAAGACACCTAAGACATAGACACCTTTAAATACCTAAGACACCTAAGACCTTATTGAACACACCAGGATACTAAAGGGGGGGTGAATTAGTATATAAACAAACTTCAAATCCTCCAAAGCAGATTAAAACTTAAGCATTATAGCATTAACATAAACATGAAAGATCAATACAATGCACATCAACACATAACACCAGATATACGTGGAAAACCTAAGAAGGGAAAAACCACGATGAGGATTAACTCACAATATATGAATCTCAAAATAACAACTTTTTTAGGGCGATAACCCAAGGAATCTATTACTCCTTGACAAGTTTTCTTTAGGGTAACTCCTATTACAAGTATGTGCTAATCGATGTTGTCATTGATGTCAACATGCTTGTGTTGTCATTGGTGTCAAATGTGTCTTCTAATATTACTGATTGTTGCTTGATTAAGTTGTCATGATAAAGTGATTTGAATGCCTTATAGAATTGTTGATGATGTTGGTATATTGCTCTTATTTTTGAGTTTCCAAGTGCTTTTGAGAAAATTTGATTTATACTGAAGATAGTGTTGCGAAGAAGTATTCTAGCTTGCAGGATACTGTCTGAGTTTTTTCTCCGCATTTCTTCTGTGTTGAAGACCGGAGTGTGAGTCTTGGATATGATTTACATAAGTGTTTGAAGATGATAAATCTAGAGTTTGGTGGTCCAGATCGATGTGAAGTGGAAGTTATGTTCACTAGTTTGAAGATTGTATTTGACAGAGTTTTTGGGTTGTGCAGAGGTGTTTGGGAGAAAGTATTTTGCTCCGCATTTCTCCATAGAGTGGTTTCAGATGTTTTTGGTTCTAGAAATATGTTTATAAGGTCCTTAGCTATCTTCATTCCAAAGGATTTGTGATTTGATGCTCCAGAAAGCAAGTTCTTGTGTAGTAGAGTTTGGCAGCGTTAGTTGTGAGCAGTATGAGATATGTCGTCAAGTGAGATTTGTTGTAACTAGATTTGTCAGCTCCCATGTGATTTTATGTTGTTTGTGGATGTCTCTAGATCATGTTAAAGGCTTATGCTTGATCCACAAGCTATGGAGTTCTTGGAAGCGTGTGCCTAAGTATTCTTGGTGTTCGCACAAGTTTGGCCGACTTGGGTGCTAACACTCTTTACAAATATGTTTTGTGGATTGTAGAAGGGTGTTGAAGCATGTGAAGATGTATTTGAGTCTGAGTTAAGTCATGAAGTGTTCTACCTTGATTCATTTGATTCACAAGATTGTTTAGGTCCAGACCTAATTTGAATTATGTATGTTTGCTGACCTTGAAGGTTGTTTCAAATGTTGTAGAGTGTGTTTCTGACCTTGATGTATGTTCCAAGGTTAATGATTGATATAAATAAGTGTAAATAATCTGTGTAAATTAGCGAAGGATGTGAAAGATGCAAAGATGAGGATGTGTGTGTTGTGAGGCTACGAAGGAGATATATATTGTGCTTCAATGGAACTGAACTCAGGCATGTGGTAGATGCTATTATATCAATTCATGGTAGTGAGCTATTCTAGTAGTGATCCCTATTGGCAATGAGCCCCATTGGTAGTGAACCCTATTGGAAGTGAGCTGCATTGATAGTGAGCCCTATTGGCAATGACCCCTATTTGCAGTGAGCATTTCTTTGGACAGTGAGTCCTTGGGTAGTGAGCCCTTTAGCAATCAGCCTATTTGTAATTTCGTATTGATACTACTATATATTGTGAGCTAATCCTCATCGTGGTTTTTCCCTTTTAGGGTTTTCCATGTAAAAATATGGTGTTCTCTTGTGTATGGTGTTGATGTGATTAAGTTTTTGTTATTTGTTTTCATAATTAATCATCATAACATAATTAGGGTCTATGTGAATTGATGTGGATGTGATTATGTTTGTGAAGGCTTAAAGTTTTTGATACAACTAATTAACCCCCCTCCTCTCAGTTGTCTTGTGCATTCAACAATTGGTATCAAAGCGAGGGTTCCTTGGAAGAAAGCCTAATAACTTAAGGTAGATCTGGGATGGTGCACAAGAAAGACATTCCCCGGTTTGATGGAACTGACTATGCCTTCTGGAAGGTATGAATGCAAAGTTATCTTGTTTCTCTTGGTTACAATGTGTGGAGAATAGTTAAAGATGAATACACTATACCTGATAATGGTCTAGAGACTGGAATAAAGATTAGGGCATATGAGACTAATGGCAAAGCTAGAAATGCCTTACTGAGGGCTTTATCTAACATTGAAATGGTGAAAGTTTTGGATCTGGAAACTGCTCATGAGATCTGGGAAAAATTGAAGAGTATCTATGAAGGTGATAAATCTATTAAGAAAGCCAAGATGCAAAACTTGAAGTCAAGATATGAAACTATGTGGATGTCTAAAGATGAGAACATAACAAGCTATATGCAGAAGGTTGATGAAGTTGTCAATGGCATCAAAGGTCTTGGTGGAACTCTAACTGATGAGGAAGTTGTGAATAAGGTACTCAGAACACTTCCGAAATCTTATAGTCATAAAGTGTCTACCATTGAAGAATTGCTAGATACAGGCAAGCTTTCAAAAGATCAATTGCTTGGTAAACTAATTGCTTTTGAGATGAGAGAATTTGGTACTACTAATGGTCCTGTGAAAGTTGAGACTACTTTTAAAGCTAAATCAAAAAAGGTAGTTAGATCAAATAAGTATGTTGTGGAATCATATGAGGAAGACTTTGATGAAATTGAGGCAAATTTTGTAAACGGAATGAAGAAGGGAATTGGAAAGTTCAGAGGTAAGTTACATTTCAAATGTTTTAGTTGTGGTAAGATTGGTCATTATGCTTCAAGATGTCTTGATAGAACTTTGAAGATCAAGAATAGAGAAGGTAGAGGTAAGATGGTAAGGAAAAGTTACTATGTTAAAGATGATGAAGGTGTAACTGATGATGAATTTGATTTTGAAGATGGTAATGCTTGTGAATGATTGTTTGTTGCTATAAAAAAAGAACATATTTCTGCTAACCTTGCGAGTTGTGTGAAGGAAGGAAGTACGGAAGAAGAGAAAGAGATGTCTGCATTTCATGTTAGAAAAGAATAAGATGAATGGGTCATTGACAATGGATGTTCAAATCACATGACAGGAGATAAGAGTAAGTTTGTGAAATTGGAAAAGTATGATGGAGGACTGGTTAGATTTGGTTATGATGCAACTGGTAAGATTTGTGGAAAGGGGTCAATTAGTTTTGATGGCAAGCATAATACAGATGATGTTCTTTATGTCAAAGGCTTAAAGAATAATCTTCTAAGTGTTGGACAGATGTGTAACAAAGGATACAATTAAATGTTTAAGGACAATGGATGTGAGATAAGGAAAAGTTCAGGAACACTAATTGTTGCTGGTAAGAAGACTCATGGTAATGTTTATCATTTGAAAGGTACTGACAATTGCTGTTTGTTGGCTCAGACAAATGAAAGCTGGTTATGGTATAGGAGAATGTGTTATATTAACTTTGACAATCTAGTGAGAATAAGCTTAGTTCAAGCTATAAAAGACCTACCTAAGATTGTGAATCCTGCTAATGCCATTTGCAAAGAATGTCAATTTGGGAAGAAAACAAAGATAAGTTTCAAAAATAAAGAACAAATCTCTACTAGCCTGTTGGAGTTGGTGCATACAGACTTGTGTGGTCCCACAAGAATAATAATTCTACAAGGTGACAGGTATTTCATGTTACTTATTGATGATTGTTCAAGAATGACTTGGGTTACTTTTCTTAGAGAAAAATCAGAAGCCCTAGACAAGTTCAAGGCATTTAAAGCAATGGTTGAAAACAAAATGGACTTGAGAATCAAGTGTCTGAGGTCTGACAGAGGTGGTGAGTTTACTTCAAATGAATTCAATTCTTTTTGTGAAGAACATGGGATAAAGAGATAATTGTCTGCCCCTAGAACTCCTCGGCAAAATGGAGTAGTTGAAAGGAAGAATAGAATAGTTCAAGAAGCTACTAGAACAATGATCAAAGAAGCTGATCTTCTGGAAGTATATTGGAAAGAAGCTATTCATACTGTTGTCTACATTTAGAATAGAATGCAAGTCAAAGAAAATGGAACAAAGACACCTTATGAGTTGTGGTATGGAAGAACTCCTACTGTCAAGTATTTCAAAGTTTTTGGAAGTAAATGTTATATCAGAAGACATGAAGAGTTGGGAAAGTTTGATGCTAGATGTGATGAAGGCATATTCCTTGGGTACTCTACTAAGAGCAAAACCAGTGCTACAACAAAAGGTTGGGGAAGATTATTGAAAGTGCAAATGTAAAGGTAGATGAAGATATTTAGAAAATCTCAGAGCCTGATGGATATGTGTCAGATGAGTCTACTGATACAGAAGTAGTTGAGGAAGACAAGACAAAGAAGTTTAGATTGATGAAGAAGAAGCTCCAGAAAGAGTTCCTAAAAACCCCAAGTATGTGCAAAAGAATCACTCAGAGGATCAAATCATTGGTGACAAAAACAAAGGAGTTTTGACAAGAAGAAGAGTTGCAGAAAAACGGATAAATCTCAACTTAATTTCAAAGCTTAAACCTAAGATTGTCTTTGAAGCTTGTAAAGATGAATATTGGGTCAAGGTAATGAATGAAGAATTGATGCAAATTGAGAACAAGACTTGGGAACTTGTCCCTAGGGCTGCAAATAAGAATGTGATTGGAACAAAGTGGGTTTTTAGGAGTGGAAGGAATAGACTATGAGAAAACTTTTGCTCCGGTGGCAAGACTGGAAGTTATTAGGTTGTTTTTGTCTTATGCAGCACATAAAGATTTAAAGGTATATCAAATGGATGTAAAGTTTGGTTTTCTGAATGGTGAGTTGGAAGAAGAAGTATATATAGAGAAACTGAATGGATTTCAATTATTAGACAAACCAGACATGGTATGCAGATTTAAGAAGGCATTGTATGGACTGAAGCAAGCTCCTAGAGCTTGGTATGCCAAATTGGACATGTATTTGTTGCAGTAGGGATTCAGTAAAGGGTCTGCATATAGTAATTTGTCTATCAACGTAAGCAAAGATCAAATTCTGATTATTGAAAGTCTATGTAGATGATATAATCTTTGGTGGAAATGAAGGTATGTGTAAGAACTTTGCAGATGAGATGCAAAAAGAATTTGAGATGTCAATGTGTGGTGAGACGAACTTATTTCTTGGACTGTAAATTAATCAGATAGATAAGGGCATTTTCATTTCACAATCAAAGTATGTCAAGGAATTGTTGAAGAAGTTTGGAATGGAAGAATCTAAACTAGTTTGTACTCCCATGACAACTGGTTACAAGCTGAGTAAAGATGATGAATCTCCTAAGGCTGATCAGAGCATATGTAGATCAATGATCGAAGGACTGTTATACCTAACTGGTACCAGACTGGATATCATGCATGCAGTCTGTCTTGTGGAAAGATTTCAAGAAGATCCTAGAGAGTCACATGTCATGGCAGTAAAGAGGATATTCAGATATTTGAAGGGCACTCTTGATCATGGTTTGTGGTATCTTAAGAACAATGAATTCAACTTAAGTGCCTATACAGATGCAGATTGGGTCAGATGTGTAGATGACAGGAAAAATACAAGTGGTGGTGTGTTCTTTCTTGGAGACAGAGTTATGTCATGGAAAAGGAAGAAATAAGATTCAATATCATTATCTACCACAGAGGCAGGGTACATTACAGCAGCATCATGTTGTACACAAGTGCTATGGATGAGGCAAACTCTAAAGGATATCAAAGTTGAGTATGAGGAACCAATTCCTATTTTCTGTGATAACACCAGTGCCATTAACATTTCAAAGAACCATGTGATGCATTCAAGGACAGAGCATATTTCTATTAGGTATCACTTTCTGAGAGAGAAGGTTAAAGAGAAAGAAATGAAGCTTGAGTATGTGCCTACAAAAGATTAGATTGCTGACATATTCACCAAGGCTCTTCCTATGGATACATTTGTGTATCTCTGGGAGAAGTTATGTGTTATTGCCCCCCATTTGTTGAACTAGATGCATAAAGAAGTGCATCAGCCCAGTGTGATTCAAGAATCATTCTTTTCTAGACTGATGATGGAGGCTACCTCTCAGGGGGAGTAGGTAGTGACATTGGAGAGTGTTATAGTCAGAAGAAAGTATTCAAAACAATTAAGAACAATTGCAAGTATGTACAGTATCATATTCAGGGGGAGAAAGTTTGAAGAAAGTGTGTCACCCTTTGCCATTGATGTCAAAGGGGGAGAGAGTTCATGTGAAAAACAAAGAGAGAGTAAGATGTATAAAAGAAAGGGGGAGAATGAGATTAGTGTAGAATGGTATCATGATGGTTTTCCACATCATATGTTGCCATCAATGACAAAGGGGGAGATTGTTGCAAGTATGTGCTAATCGGTGTTGTCATTGATGTCAACATGCTTGTCTTGTCATTGGTGTCAACTGTGTCTTCTGATATTGCTGATTGTTGCTTGATTAAGTTGTCATGATAAAGTGATTTGAATGCCTTACAGAAGTGTTGATGATGTCAGTATATTTCTCTTGTTTCTAAGTTTCCAAGTGCTTTTGAAAAAAATTGATTTAAACTAAAGACAGTGTTGTGAAGTATTCTGGCTTGCAGGATACTGTATGAGTTTTTGCTCTGCATTTCTTCTATGTTGAAGACTGGAGTGTGAGTCTTGGATATGATTTAGATAAGTGTTTGAAGATGATAAATTTATAGTTTGGTGGTCCAGATCACTATGAAGTGGAAGTTATGTTCACCAGTTTGAAGACTATATTTGACAGAGTTTTTGGGTTGTGCAGAGGTATCTGGGAGAAAGTATTTTTCTCCACATTTCTCTGCAGAGTGGTTTTAGATGTTGCGGTTCTAGACATATGTTTATAAGGTCCTTAGCTATCTGTATTCTAGAGGATTTGTAATTTGATGCTCCAGAAAGCAAGTTCTTGTGTAGCAAAGTTTGGCAGTGCTAGTTGTGAGCAGTATGAGATCTGTCTTCAAGTGAGATTGGTTGTCTTCAAGTGAGATCTATTGTAACTAGATTTGTCAGCTCCCAAGTGATTTTATGTTGTTCATGGATGTCTCCAAATCATGTTAAAGGATTGTGCTTGATCTACAAGCTATGATTGAGTTCTTGGAAGCGTGTGCCTAAGTATTCTTGGTGTTCACACGATCTTGGTCAACTTGGGTGCTAACACTCTTTGCAAAAATGTTTCATGGATTGTAGAAGCATGTTGAAGCATGTGAAGATGTATTTGTTGAAATAAGGGTAGACAACTGAGAGGGGGGGTGAATCAGTTGTCTCAAAAACTGTCTTTTTCTGTATCTAATCTTCTTCCACACTTATTAACAGATTAATGATATAACCATGAAAGCATAAATCAATAATACATGAGCAGAAACATAATCAACACATATGACACCAAGAGTTTTATGTGGAAACCTGGTTAAGGGAAAAACCACAATGGGGGTTAACCCACAAGATTTATTCTCTACTAAAAGAATAGAAAAATGGGAAGGAACTTGCCTTCGGGCGCACTGTCTAGAGCTCACTGCTCAAAAGAGGCTCACTTCCTATAGAAACATTTATAAGTTTGTTATAGAAAGATTGAACTGGAAAATAACATCTTCTTCATGCCAAGGTCAGTTCCATTTAAGCGCACAATACTTCTGTTCTTCCCCCAAACACTCCTTCACTATCTCCTTATTCTTTACTACTCTTCTTCTTCTCTGCTCTACCTTTCTTCCTTTCTTAGGATCTTATCATTTTCACACAAGGATGATTTTCCACAACTCAACCACACATATTTATATGGTTCATCAACCTTGGAATAAACATCAAGGTCAGAACTACAAACATTTGACTTAATGCAAATCACTATACTATCGGCCAAACATAGCTGGGACCTAAATCTTCCTCGAACAACACGCCACACTTCATAGAACCTCTTTTAGATCATCCACAACATGCACAAAGCATCCAATCAGCCAAAACTGGAAAGAACAACAACACCCAAGGACAAATCTTCAACCACAAGCTCAATCCTTAACGCAGACCACCAACACAGTAGGTACACGATCTAGAGATGACCACAAGAATAATGAAATCAACAAGAACAATGACACTACCTTAGATCATTAGAAACACTTGCATCTTCATTTGGGAACTCAAGAACACCAACTGTTATGACTGTCACACTAGAAAGATTTCTTGTGGACCTCTAAACCATGAACCACTTGAGTTGAGGATACACACTAACATCCCAAACACTCCTCTAGATCCGTAGATCATAATATTTTAATGCGGATCAATCCAGACCAAATTTCTATCACTCTGTCACCTCTAAACAACTGCAAAACCTGGTTCTACTTATATGGCCATAACTTCACCAATTCTCCATGCAGACCTCTCAAATCTTGACTGGAGCAACTTTAGATCATACTCTACAAACCCTTTAATCTACAGACTCTGATCTTCATCTTACTTGGAATGCAGAGCAATCTACTTCATTGAACTGTATTGTCTTCACTATCTCTGGCAGAGAGATATGTAACTCATTTGTTTCTTCTGGAGAGGCTAATTTTCTCAATATCCTCAACATACAAGTCTTCTAAACAAGATACAATTGACACTAATGACAACAAGGATATGTTGACATAAATGACAACACCAATTAGGCACATATTTGCAACAGTATTTGGGTCTGAGCTAGGTTGTGAAGTGTTGTACCTTCATTTATTTGATTCGCAAGATTGTTTAGGTCCAGACCTAATTTGAATTATGTATGTTTGTCAACCTTGAAGGTTGTTTCAAATGTTGTAGAGTGTGTTGCCGACCTTGATGTATGTTCCAAGGTTGATGATTGATATAAATAAGTGTAAAGAATTCATGTAAATTAGTGAAGGATGTGAAATATGTGAAGATGAGGATGTGTGTGTTGTGAGGTTGCAAAGAAGATACATATTGTGCTTCAATGGAACTGAACTCAGGCATGTGGTAGATGCTATTATATCAGTTCCTGGCAATGAGCCATTCTGGCAGTGAGCCCTATTGGCAGTGAGCCCCATTGGTAGTGAGCCCCATTGGAAGTAAGCCCCATTGGCAGTGAACCCTATTGGTAGTGAACCCTATTGGTAGTGAGCCCTATTTGCAGTGAGCATTTCTTTGGATAGTGAGTCCTTGGTCAGTGAGCCCTTTGGCAGTTAGCCTCTTTGTAATTCAGTATTGATACTACTATATATTGTGAGCTAATCCTCACCATTGTTTTTCCCTTTTAGGGTTTTCCATGTAAAAATCTAGTGTTTTCTTGTGCATGGTGTTGATGTGATTAAGTTTTTGTTATCTATTTTCATGATTAATCATCATAACAGAGTTAGGATTTATGTGAATTGATGTGGATGTGATTATGTTTGTGAAGGCTTATAGTTTTTGACACAACTGATTCACCCCCCCTCTCAGTTGTCTTGTGCATTCAACAACTCCCAAGGAAGCTACAACTCCCTGTAGACTTTGTTTTAGGGCTACAACCCAAGGAAGCAACTACTCCCTGATCTAAGAACAAACTCAAAGATGATTACAGTATGACAATCCTTCTACTACCTAAAAACTGACATTAAAGCTCACACCTTTGATGATTGCAATTCTCCTTCTTCTAATGATTGGATCAATTAGGCACACTCTTCACTTCCCTCATGTCAAAAAAAATGTTTTCAAGATGAATCAAGACATCCTCTAATACTTCTGCTCTTTCACCTTCAATCACACATCACAATGCATATGGTATTCATATTCTACTCTTTTTCAAACTCACATATTCATCTTCACAATCATACCTTACCTAGACCAACTATGTTTACAATATATACATGGCATTACATTAATTTTCATTACAAGTAGGGAAATACAACAAGACTATTACATTTTACAAGTTGGCCAGAGATTATACAATATGAAACTTGCATAGGGTAAGTTCTATCATGAACAACACGCTACACCAAAAGAAACCATACACTTTGTGGACCCTAATTCATGCTTAGTCCGGTCCTAAACATCCTTCATAGCATCATTCTTCAAGGAATCACCTCCGCACACATCCCTCATTTGAAATAGGACGGCCTTAAGCAGGAAGACATGAAATTTGAATTATAACGATCACAACCACTTGAAAACCTTATGTAGTATTGGAAACACAAAAGATCTTCATGAAATTCTTCCAAATGAGTCTTCATGAATCATGCAAGGCCTTCAGATACACCTCTAACTCCTCACAACAAAAACATTGTGCCGCTTACCTTAAAACATGCACACTGAGATCAAACAAGCATCCGGAACACACTATAACACACTGTCATTGAGAAACTAAGATTGTGGACCTCCAAAACAACTAAAACTCATCTGGATGCACTCATACCCTTCTATGAACATGTCCTCAAAACTGCATAGCCATATCTATCACTGCAGAGAAATGTGGAGCATTCCAAATAGTCTTCATCATCACCTAAATCTGCCAAAGCACAGACTGGAACTCTGTCTCTCATAACTTTCACTGCGGAGGGAAAAACAATCTGAAACTTTGGATTTAGAACCTTTACATCATACTAAACTTAGATTCTAAACCACAAGACTTTATCTTCAAGCGTGGAGAAATGCAAAGCCAAACATTGCAGTACTGTGAATAACTTCTTTAGGAACAACACTATCTCCAAACTATCAACTGCAAAACACACTTCTGATAGTCCAAACAATATGAAACTTGGAACATGCATGGTTTGACACTATATGAAGTTGTCTTCCAATCCACAAAGATACAACATCATAATAATGAAAATGCAAAGTAATCTCCCAGAGAGTCTTCAAAATAGTCTTCCTGTAGAAAAAACTTTCACCAACTTTCAGAGGCCAAAACCTTCATATAACAACATATACATACATAAGAATGACAAGGATCAAACAATATACCACAAGCCATTAGCAACATCTTTTTATCCTCAACAAATATTAATATATCATCTTTCATCTTAGTGCTTCTAATTCCATCTTAATATTTCATCATGAGAACATGACATCCAACCATGAACTGTATCTTCTCTGTTGGATAGGACATGACATCCAACCATGAACTTCTAATTCCCATCTTAATAAATCTTCTTTAGGACATGACATCCAACCATGAACAACATCACACATCCATGACAATGTTGACATCAATGACAACCAAATGTTAACAATCTCCCCCTTTGGCATTGATGGCAACACATACCTACACATTCTCCCCCTTTGACATCAAGGACAAAAGGAAACTTCTTATCTCTTAGGGCATAACTTATTCTTGCAAAAAAAATTCCCCCTACCATTAGCAACCACTACTTTCTCCCCCTGAGAGGTACCCACCATCCATCCAGGAAAAAGAAATAACATTAACCACTCCCCCTGGATAGATGCACCACTATGCATCTAGCAAGAAAAAGGAGGGGCAATTACCCCTAACCTCTGTCAAAGATCCTCAAAAGTTTCCTTTGCAAGAGCCTTTGTGAAAATATCTGTAGTATAATCCATTATTGGAACATATTCCAACCTTACTTCCTTATCTGCAACCTTCCCTCTTTAAAAGTGATACCTGATTGATATATGCTTGGTTCTAGAATGCATCACTAGATTCTTGCAAATATTGGTAGCACTTGTATTATCACACAAAATAGGAATAGGCTCATTATACTATACCTTGATATCCTTCATGGTTTGTTTCATCCATAATACTTGTGTATAGCATGATGTTGCTGCAATATACTCTGCCTTTGTAGTTGATAATGACACTGAATCTTGCTTCTTGCTCTGCCATGAAACCAATCTTCTTCCTAAAAATAAAGCACTGCCACTTGTACTTCTTCTATCATCAACACAACTACCCCAATCAGCATCAGTGTAGGCACTCAGATCAAAGTCATTACCTCTTGGATACCATAAGCCATAATCTAGAGTTCCTTTCAAGTATTTGAATATTCTTTTCACTGCCTTCTCATATGTTTGCTTGGGATTAGCTTGATATTTGGCAACCACACATACTGCATGCATAATATCAGGTCTAGAAGTAGTTAAGTACAATAATCCTCCAATCATAGATCTATAGGAAGTTTGATCAACCTCTGGAGACCCATCATCCTTCCTCAAGTGACATCTAGTGACCATAGGAGTACTTACTAGTTTTGAATCCTCCATACCAAAATTCTTCAACATCTCTCTAACATACTTATCCTGAGAAATAAAGATACCATCATCTAGCTAAGCAATTTGAAGCCCAAGGAAGAAAGACATCTCACCAATCATAGACATCTCAAACTCTTTTTGCATCTCCTCTGAAAACCTCTTACACATATAATCATCTCCACTAAAGATGATGTCATCAACATAAATTTCAACTATCAATACCATATCTCCTTCTTCCTTGATGTAAAGATTGCTATTTGTAGTACCTTTCTTAAAGCCTTGCTGAAGTAAGTACTTGTCCAACCTAGCATACCAAGCTCTAGGTGCTTGCTTGAGACCATATAAAGATTTCTTGAGTCTACACACCATGTCTGGATCTTCTGATATCTGAAAACCATCTGGTTGCTTAATGTAGATTTCCTCCTCTAGATCGCCATTTAAAAATGTTGACTTAACATCCATCTAATAAACCTTAAAGTTCTTGTGAGCAGCAAGAGCAAGAAACAATCTGATTGCCTCCATCCTAGCTACTAGAGCATAGGTTTCCTCAAAGTCAATGCCTTCAACTTGTGAATATCCTTTACACACCAATCTTTCTTTGTTCCTCACAACTTCACCTTCCTCATTCAGCTTATTCCGGAACACCCACTTTGTTCCTATAACATTCTTATTGGCTAGTCTGGGAACCAATTCCCATGTTTGATTCTTCTCAATTTGATCCAATTCTTCTTACATTATCTTTATCCATCCATCATCTTTGCTACCATCAACAAAGGTTTTGGGTTGTACCTTTGATAGTAAACACAAGTTTACTTGCTCATATGCTTTTGTAAAACTTCTCCTGGTCAACACACCTTTATTCTTGTCCCTAGTGATCTGATCTGCTGAATGGTTCTTTTGAACATACTTTGCTGGAGTCTTAGGTATCTGCTCTGGTTCGTGTTCCTTTTCTTCATTCCTTTCTTCTACTTCGTCTTCAATACATGGAAAGATATCAGATCCGGAGTCCTTTGATTCTTGTGAGATTTGATACAAGTCTTCATCTACTTTGACATTTGTGATTTCAATCATCTTCCCCAATCTCATGTTGTAGCATCTATAGGCCTTACTTCTAGTTGAGTAACCAAGAAAGATCCCTTCATCACTTCTTGAATCAAACTTACCTAGGTCTTCTTCATCTCTTCTAATATAGCATTTGTTTCCAAAGATCCTGAAATATCTGACAGTAGGGGGTCTTCCATACCATACCTCATAAAGGGTTTTAGTGCTATTGACCCTTAACTATACTCTGTTAGTCAGATAGACAGTACTGTGAACTGCTTCCTTCTAGTACATGTCAGGCAGATTTGCATCCTTCAATATTGCTCTAGCCATCTCTTACATAGTCCTATTCTTCCTTTCCACTACCCCATTTTGCTGAGGAGTCCTAGGGGTTGACAGATGTCTCCTAATGCCATGATCTTCACAAAACTTATTAAATTCATTTGAAGTAAACTCACCTCCTCTATCATACCTTAAACATTTGATCTTAGTATCCATTTCATTCTCAACCATAGCTTTGAAAGCCTTAAACTTATCAAAGGCATCTAATTTTTCTCTTAAGAAAGTAACCCAAGTCATTCTAGAATAATCATCAATAAGTAACATGAAATACCTTTCACCTTGTTGACTCTTTACTCTTGTAAGGCCACATAGGTCAGTATGAATTAACTCTAATGGCATTGAAGAAGAGTACTCCTTGCTCTTGAAACATGTCTTTGTCTGCTTTCCCATTTGAAATTCCTTGCATAATGTGTTTGTAGGCTTGGTTATCTTGGGCATGTCTTTCACCACATGAATAGAGCTGATCTTTACCATGTTGTCAAAGTTGTTGTGTCCCATTCACTTGTGCCATAGAAAACACTCACTGGATTGAGCCAATAAGCATGTTCTTCCATTTACCTCCTTTAGATGATAGATATCACCATATGACTTGATGCCTTCTACAACAAGTTTTCTAGACCCTGCCTTCCTGATTTCACAACCTTTGGCATGAAAGGTAAGATTGTATCCTTTACTACACATCTGACTGACACTGAGAAGATTATGCTTTAGCCCTTTGACATAGAGGACATCCTCAATCTTGTTATTCCCATCAATAGTTATAGCACCCTTTCCACATATTTGTGTTGACTCATCACCACCAAACTTAACAGCTCCACCATTCTACTTCTCAAGGCTGATGAACTTCTCCTTGTCACTAGTCATATGATTAGAACAACCACTGTCAATCCAATCTTTGGCTTCTTCTCTTGCATGAAAAGCAGTCCATACCACCATTGATCTATCATTGTTTTGGTCAACTTGCAAGGTATCAGTCTCTTCACATTTTCCAGTATCATCCTTTTTGTTACCAAAAAAGGCCATGAAAAGTGTTTCATCATTTGAATCATCATGATCCTCATCCTCTGAAGAACAACATCTCTCTATGGAATACAGGCTTCTTTTGAAATTGTCTCTCTTATTACTACCTCTTGATTCTTTAAAAGGACATTTAGAAGCAAAATGACCAATCTTTCCACAATTGAAACATTTGAAGGGTAATCTACCTCTGTATTTGCATGTTCCTTTCTTTAGGGTTCTTACTCTAGACATCTAAAAATGGTCACAACCACTTTGATCCACCTACGCAATTCAACCCTAATTCACCTACATCACTTCATCCGATCCATACATTAATTAAATAATTTTTAATTATTTAATTAATTTATTCTATATTTTTCTTCTATTATAAAAATCAAATTCCTCTACTACAGTTTGAAAATTAAATATTTTTTGACTATAGTTCATCCCAAAAAATTAAATAAATTATCATATTTATTTTAAAATTCTTATTTTGTTCACTTTTGATTACTTTTTGTAATCATAATTATTGTCTTCTCATCCATGTGCACATGAATTAATTTTAATTAATTTATCATTACAAACCCCCATGTTTCTAGAAATCCATTTGTCATCCAAAGTGCATGCTTGTACATGACAAGTGGTACTTTGGAAGCATGGGTAAATCTTCCAAAATGGGTGCATTTGTCCTATTTCTTCCACCCCACTCCATGTGTCACTATTTATGCTAATTTAAAATTACATGTGGCACTACTTGAACACTATTCTTCTAATTTTAAATTCCACTTGTCCTTTCCATGGAATTTAAAATTCATCACAAAATCCAACCCTTGCCTTTTCATAAATGAGTCCTTACATGTCATGCACCTACCCAATTCTAGCCATCCATCCATTCAAACTTGCAATCTCATCTATTGATCATCCTTTGAATCTTGGGGCAAAATTCTCATCCAATCCAATCATGTCATTTGTCCAATTATCCTTGCTTGAGGATCCTCAAGCAATCTCAACCATTGATCCTAGCCCTTCAATTCCATTCCCAAAAATCTATAAATTGAGGCCTCCACCTCCCATTTCAAAAAGCCATCATATGCAAAGTTACTCTGCCAAATTGAGTGCTCACATACAAATAGCTTAGCGCAATCACAAGTAGTATAGCATGGTATATCATAGTATATCATATATTAGGGCATATCACTACTAATAGGCTTAGATAGGGTGCAATTTACATAGTGTATTAGTAGTTTAGCTCAATCTTGAGGTCCCTTAGACTTGGGATTGGGTGCAATTAGGATAGTTAACATCCAATTTAGGATCCCACTTTCATAGGTTAGACATTTTGGCATGCCTGGTGGGGCCCCACCACCTTTTAGCTAACAAAATTTGCATGATTTGTATGCTTTTTCTTGTGACAGGTCGGATCGGTGCCTAAATTCTACAGAGTAGCACCTAGCTAGCACATCAGCGCCCAGTCCAACAAATCAGTGCCCATCCTGTGAAGGTAAAAAGATTGTCATTTCTTATGTTCTTGGTCAAATATTTGGGCTATACATGTTCTAGGTGGTCTTAAATCATCTCTTACTAACTTTTGGGACACTTTAGCCTTTGTTTTGCAGGAAAAACTCATTTTACAAAGGGGAGGTGTTGCCTGACTCAGATTAGCGCTTGTCATAGCAGTTCAACGCCTAGCCTTGCACATCAACACCCATCCAGAACTAGCATAAAACTAACATTTTGTGTGTCTTCTTTGTTACCTTTGGTGTTAATAGTGGTTTTTGGGCTTCTAACTGTCATTTTGTGCAAATCTAACTCTCTATTTTGCAAAAAAAGGGCATTTCACATACCAAAACTACATCAATGCCTATCCCTATGGATTAGCGCTCAATCTCATGGATCAACGCTTAGCCTCAAGTATTATATCAGTGCATATTTTTATGTTTTAGCGCTTAGTCTTTTGAGTTAGCGCTTAGCGTAAAAGTTGGGTTTTTTGGACTAATTTTTGTCTTGTAGCCACATTTGACCGTCCAATACCTAAAAAACATCCAACTACTAACATTTTTTGTAGGGTTTTGATATCATAGAAACACTTATTTTTGGTGCATTAAAATGAACTTTGTGTGTTAGCATAGCAAACATTTACTTTCGGTGCACTAAAATGAACCTTGTTTGTAACAAATAAATCTAGGAACATTTGGATTTAGGCTTTAAAAAGAACATAGATTTTGTTTGAAGTGTCTTGTGCACTTGCACACATGTGTCATTAGAACCCAAGGGATAGAATCAGAGTATCCTCTCCCCTCACCTTTTATAAGGATCTTGGGTGAACAGAAACAGTTCTACACTCTTCTTTTTCATTTTCTTAGAGTGGGCCTACCTTTGAGACACATCCGCAAGGAGAACTCATTGGTGACCCCAAGCGGTACTTTCATTTGGTCCACTATACAAAATAGGATAAGGTGAAAGCCAAGGCCAAATCAGTATTAGCGCTTACCATACAGTGCTTGTTTGAAAGGAGGCATACCTTGTGTATATGATACTCCTAGTATGACTAGTTAAAACCTTAAGTGGTTTGATGGATGCTCATAACGTGCTAATCCCATGGATGTTCCCCCACTAAACACCTTTGGTTAGAAGCCTACCCTTTTTTGGCCTTTTGGCGTCTTGTTCAAGACAAGGGCATAACTGGTTTTGCCCCCAAGATTCTCACCATATGGTTCACTTGAGATGAGATGGAAATCCTCAGCTTAGCATAAGCTATACGTAGCTTTCTGGGGAAAGGGTGGTTGTGTCATCCTTCCAATGTAGGATGCCCCTATCCATCCTCTCTCGAGAAGACAATATAATGGGACACACCTATTTGTTAGTGTGTTAGCATTTGAGTCAGAGATTCCAAGTTGTGGGCTTGACAAGTCACCATTCACCTTGACCTTAGGTAGAAATAAGCATTGTCTTCAAAGTGTTTTCGATTGTGTTATACCCGTGGAAATTTAGGCCTTAAGGGGCTTCTCGAACATACACATTACGCTTACACATCACAACAAACCTTTGGCCATTGTATGCTCTTGTTTGGAATGTTTGTATTGCTTTCTAAGGAAAACTATCATTGACATAATCTAAACACCATTTGAGCCATTCAAAAAAGTGAACCATTGAAACATTTGAACCTCCCAAATCTATCATTTAACATCAAAAGTTCAAAAACTTCACATCCAAAGTCCAAAATTTTCCAAAAATCTAACTCACCACCTCAAAAACCACACAAAATCACCACTGTCCCACATCAACACCTAGTCCTTTGAATCAGTGCCCAGTTCAAACTCATCACAAAGTCAAGCCTTTGTCCTTTTGGTTGCCAACAATCCCTGTTCTATGTCATACCTTGACATTACATTCCACCTCATCAATGCCCTTGTCCATTTGTCACTCTTAGCTTGTGATCTATCCTAATCATTGGTCATTATCCCTATCATTATCCTCACTAGCTTCTAGATTGTCCATGTCATCCATAATTAGTCCTAAGTCATCATTACCCTTAAACCATCCTTAGTCAAAACTTTATTTGTCATCCATCATTAGCCTTAATCAATCTTACCATCCTTAATCAATCTACATCAATCCATCATTATCATTGAATCAATTAAATCCAATCATTTCCTCATCCAAATCAATCCTAATCAACAAATCAATCCAAATCGCATCCAAATCCTAAGGTTAAACTCTAGATCAAAATTGTCCTTTTGTTTGTATTAAGCTTGAGACTTTGTTCATCTTAAGTTTAGTATAAACTAAGAATCATCGAACCCCCTTGGATAAATTTGCTTAGGAATTTAGACAACTCCTAAGTTAGTGGATTCCAAGAAATCCCATTTTTCTTGGTGCATCTTGTCTACCCCAAGTAAAATAATCCTATTATCCTTTTGCTCAGGCTCTTTGTCTACCTTAAGTATATAGGATAACCATCAACCTTTAATCATCTTGATCTATATTTTAGACCTATCTCCACCCATCATCATTGGTACCTCATCATCCCAATCTGACCCACATTCACCTTTTATGCCTCCCATCACACGATCACAAGCTAAGAAAATGGACGCTCATTACCAAACCCTCTCTCCTAATGGCTCTATCATGAGCAACACGGAGGGATGCATTAACCAACCTGAAGTGGGTGAAACATCTACTCATCCTCATCCCACCTATTCTCCTACCTTTGTTGATTTCCTTAATGAAAAGGGGCTACACAACAAGTTTGACCAATTCATTGACAACCATAAGGATGAATTTCTTCAAGGTCTCATTGAACATGGCACGTACCTTTCATATTCATATGACCATGACAAAATCAAAACCATATTCCATGACAAACCACCATCACCTATCTATGATCAACCATGGGGACATGTCCCTAATCCCAATGAACCCATCTACGACAACCCATGGGCTAGTTTTGCTTCCAACACCAACACCATCCATGCCTTAGGACAACACATGAGGGCTAGAAGTGTTTCACAACCACAAGTATCCAACCCCCCCATCGGGTTACCTTATGACATGCTACCCTCCGATGTGCCTATTTCTAGGGTACCTTATAATGTCAACATCACCACCATATTGTTGGCAAGAGACACTGCTAGGCATGATAGGTGTTGTCATTGATGGCAACTAAGATCATCCCAATCATCTGCATAACACAATTTGTTCACACCGAAAGTCAAAATCGAAATGTGTCTAAGTCTGGGCAGTCATGAACAGAGCAGGTGACAGGGTCCGGTATCTTGGTCCGGATCTATCTGGTGGAAAGGCATGGTTTGATACGGATCTGAGGTAGTTGTAAGCTTTGTCCAGACACTCTAAATCCAGAGTTTTGTCCTCCGGAGATGGACTCAAAAAATATTAGCTTATGAGTATCGGGTTTCAGTCTGACAGAACAAACAGAAGAAGAACAAGATGACCTTATGAATAATCTTATTTTTGGATGTATAGAAGTTGTTTATTGGGCAATTGGTGATGATAAGTAATGATAGCTGATATGATTGATGATTTACAAGTGCAAGTTTTGATTCGCATCTCATATTATGTATGGATCCAACTGACAGAGCAGAGTACTCTACAAAGTTCTAAATGTTCTTGAAGCCAACTGGTAAAATGATTGTAGATCATGTTATAGATATATATATCCAATGGAATTGAATGATTTAGAAGTGTGTGCAAATAAGGTGTAATTGTGAGAAGAACATAAAATCTAAGGAGCGAATCAGGGCAAAGCAGTAAGAAGAGCAAGTAAAGATGAAATGTGTAAGATCAGTTTTTGCACTTAACTGGAACTAAAACTCTTGCATGACTAGATGCTATTTATCAGTTCAAATCTCTATTATTCTCTTGTAATCTTCCTATAGGTAGTGAGCCTCTAATTGAGCAGTGAGCTCTGGGTAGTGAGCCCGAATGCATGTGCATTCTCATTTGTAAAAATAATTTTAATAGGGTATTAATTTTTGTGGGTTAACCCCCACCGTGGTTTTTCCCTTAACCGGGTTTCCACGTCAAAAATCTTGGTGTCAAGTGTGTTATTTATGTTTCTGCTCATGTGTTATTGATTAATGCTAAAATGTTTATATCATTAATTTGATTATAAGTTGTAAAGGAAGATCAATGGTAGAAAAGATTAAAATATGTGACAACTGATTCACCCCCCCTCTCAGTCGTCTGGACCTAAACCAACAATTGGTATCAGAGAAAGGTTCCTTTTGAAAAGTTTAACAGCTTAAGGGAGATCTGGGAAGTCAGTAAAAATGGATGAATATAACCTTCAAGGGAAACTAAATCTTTCCCTAGATGATCTTGAGTAGTCCAAGGCAGAGGTCCAAGAGCTACAAGAAACCTCAAAAAGGCTGAAAACTTCATTGAGATTTTAAAAGAAAAATTGAGCAAATCCAATGCAAAAGGAAAGGAGAAACCTCTTCAACTAGAAGACAAGGCCCTAAAAGAAAAGACAAAGGAATGTGAAAAGTTAGCTAAAGATGTTATTGTCTTAAAACATGAGATGGAAACTGGGGTAATGAGACTAACCAAGGAAATTAAAGATAGGAAAAAGACTGAAGAAGAAATGAAGCAAAATTTGAAGGAGAGAACTGAAGAATGCTGCAGATTGGATGGAATAGCTAGTCTCCTAGAATCAAATTTACAAGAAAGCAGAAATAATGAGAGAAAACTTGAGAGACAAATTATCACTCTCAGACATGACCTAGAAATTGCTAATGAGTATAAGGAGAAGTTCACGATAAGCTCAACTAAACTTGAAGCACTAATTGAAGAATAGAAAAAGGATGTCGACAAACATGATCTTAGATATGAGAAAGGTGAAAGCTCTGGATCCAGAGAAAGAAATTTTCAACTAAGGAATAAAAGAAATAGAACTAGACAACCTCCGGTAAGATAGCCTAATGCTCAAAGATATCCATCATTCAATGGAAATTGTTTCAATTGCAATAAATTTGGTCATAGAGCTACTTAGTGCAGAAGTAGAGTGAATCAAAATGGTCCATCCTTCTCCGGTCAATGCTTCAAGTGTAAGAGGTATGGTCATAGATCAAAAGAATGCAGAAATATGATAATGAATAATGCTAACAATAGAGGAATTGGCAATTCTTTCAATGGTTACTATTTTTCTTGCAATGGGTTTGGACACATGGCTAATCAATGCAGATCAAGAGGAAATCGAGTTCATAAGCAAGGAAATGTTGTGTGCTTTAATTGCAATAAATCTGGTCATATTGCAAGATTATGCAGAAGTAGGAACAATGAAAGAAGAGGTCCGGTAAACAAAAAATTGGATGAACAGAGACAAGACAAAGGCAAAAGAAAAATTGATGTGAATGAGATATGGAGAAAAATGAACAAGATCTGGGTAAAGAAAGATATAATAAACAAAGATGGTGGGTCCACACTAGAATCAGGTGTTGACAATTCCTCTGGGAATTAAGTCAGGAGCTCTGGCTCAAGGGGAGCTACATTGAACATCAAAATCCCCCCGTCAGTAAGTGGGTGCCTGAGTCTGGCACAATAAAAGAGAATATTTTGAATTGGTCCAGAACCTTTGGAAGGATTTTCAAAAGAAAAGATGTTGATATGAAATCTTGTGGAGTGATTCATGAAGAACTGTCAAAAACAAAGTAACTGGATATAGTTAGGGCAATGCATTTATTACAATGCCAAATTAGGTTTTGCAAGAGATAAAAGGTCACTTAGTAACTCATTTGAATCACCTTGCATTCAAAGAAAACAAGAAGAAGAGCATTCGAGTTGCAAATCCAGAGACTGAGCCAAAGCGCGAATTCAACCGACAACTGATCAACCCTAACCTTGTGAAAGAAAAAGGTACTTCTCTGTAAAGCTTTGAATATGAAATCTGTTGAGATGGCTACTCCTCATGTTGTTGACATTACTGAAAGGCCTTGACCCAAATTTAAGAAGCATCCTCACAAATCAATTGAAGTCGACCCGTTAGGTGCTTTTTCAAGTGTTTTGTATGGTGTGCTGCATGTAGAAGACATTAGGATTTATATTAATGCAAATATAGATGAGTTTGGAGATTCAAGGTATGTAGACTTGTTTGAGAAACAAATCAGGGATGAAAATCACAAACTTAAACTTGAGTATAAGGCACTATAGGATAAACACTTTATTCAGATTATGGAGTTTCCAACATTTGATAAGGATGAATGGGTCTGATACATTTTGAGTCAGATGCATGATGAATTCATTTGGTTGTTAAAACAATTCAAGACTACCAAGAATGCTATCAGAATTGTAACTGGCTTAAACTCAACCAGAGGATTACCCATGCTAAAAGTTGTGAAAAACCAGACAGTGACTGATGCTACCAGTGCTAAGTTTGATAGAAGGGCAATGACCATTAATGATATTATAGAACTGGATGTCAAATTTGCCTCCATGGTGATTGGGTACAAGATCTACCACTCGAGCAGAGAAAATTATGTTTCTAAAATAGCCATATATGATACATACAAGATGCTAAAGGAAAACACTGATTATGACTTGTGTGAATTGCTACATAATCAATTGATTGAAAATTTAAACAAAATCAAGAAAGATAAGAAAAATACTTTCAAGTATGGTACATTGGTTCTGTGTTTGCTCTTTTACTTTATGACTAAGGTACCTGGGGTAAAAGGTGTGCACTAGACTAAGGATGAGCCAATTGCCATTCATATTAGAGATCATCTTCATAGCATTGGTGATTTCAAAGCTCAAAAAACTGTAATATGGGGTTACTTCAAGAATTTTTAGAGTATGATGCACTTAAGGGAAAAAATCCCTAAATCAATTGTTGAGAAGTATAAAAATGATATATGCTTCATGGTTGATACTGATCAGTGTCTAATGGAAGCAATGGAACCCAGAACTGCTTGGATCATGCCCATGGGGTATGAAGTAGATGAAAAAATTTTGAATATGTATGCTCAACATCTTCTAAGCAAGCCTAAAGACACAATGGTTGAAAGATTTGGAACTTATGAGGAGCTGAATTTAAAACTGCATACTGAATTTAGAGAACCTAAAACCAATAGGAAAGTAAGAAAAGAAGTTGAGAAGTTAGCTAAAAATCTAGGCCTAACTAAGGAGGCTGTGAGGAAACACAGAGAAAGAATTGAAAAGGCTAAGAAAGAGAAACAAGATAAGAAACAAACAGATGCTCTGGTGGAACTCTCTTCCACTTCAAGAACCACTAGGAGCTCTAATGTTGCCCCTGTTCCTTCCAAGACTTCAAAACTGGAAGCAAAATCATCTAGAAAATGGGAGAAAAGGAAGAAAACAAAAGAAACCTAGACCTATGAAAGCATAAGAGAAAAAGAAGAAAATACAGATTCTAACATTGAAATCAAGGAAATAAAGGCCACTGGAACAAAAGCTGCAAAAGTAACTAAAGAAAAGTCCTCCGGAAGCAAAAGGGCTAGTAAAAGGCAAAAGACAGAAGCATATGAGGAATATGTTGAGAAGCCCACACTTTCCTTGGAGGATGTGATAAAGTCAGTCACAGTAGATGGTAATCTAAAACCCATGATTGTATTCTATGATGAATATAGTGATGTGGATAAAAGGGTGTTGGAGGAAGCAACTATCAGATATCTCAACATCTACAACAAGGCACTGATTGAGATAACTTCTGAGTTGCCACAAAGTTTGGAAAATATTTGGGAATTGAGAAAAGAAAATGCCAAGAGCAAGGACATGGAAATTAGGGAACATGAGGTAATAAATTTGTGTCCTCAAATTTCACCTGATCAAATAGATATGATATTCAAGGAAGTCAAAGATGACTTTAGAAGCAAAAGGAGAATGAACAAACTCATGCTTGGAGAAACAAGTGAAATCGTTAAAGAAACTCAAGAAATTATTTTGAAAGCATTGGAAAAGCACAATTTTCCCATAGTCATAGAAGAGGCTCTGAATGGTGAAGAAGAGAACATCATCAAGCAACAATATAAGTTGGGTGAAGCCTCTATTCTGGAAGTGGAACAAGTTAATACAGATGATACAAAAATGATGGATAAAGTAGTTGATGCAGGAGATACTCTTAATTCACCTGACCCATCAAGAAAAGAAGATAACATTACTACTTCATAGAGCTCTCTAGATTAGGTAGCAAGTGGTGAACAAACATAAAAGAGTCCCTCTGTAGAGAACACAAAGAAAAGTAAAGCAGAGAAAGAGGAATAAAATGGAAAGAAAGATAAAGCAGAAGAAGATGGTGCAAATATTGAAGCACCTAAAGAAGATACTGAGAAATCTAATGAACCAAAGGATGGTTCAGAAAATGTTGCAAGAGACACTACAGATGTAGTGAAAAGTCTTCTTGAAAAAGAAATGATTGAGATTGATGGGCCTGAACTACTCTAAGGTCTAGCCAATCCAGATTCTCTCTCTCCAATTCAATTGATGAAAATTGCATCATTCACCCAAGTAAAGGCTAGAGAAAAGATCTTAAAGTTCCACATGGAGGACAATGAGCTACTGGGGCTTGCAACTGGGATTTTGGAAAAATTAATGCCTTCCTACCAAAAGAGTCCATTTGATTCCCCCTCCGGACATCTAAAAAATCTTGTAAGTTCTGTAAATACTCATTTTGAGTCCCTTGAGAAGTCTACAGAGACAAAAGTCAGAGATGAGTTTTTGGATAAGAAATTTAGTGAAATTAAGAGTCTAATAGGGTATGATAGGACTATACTTGATATCAGTATAAAGAGTGTTCAAAATGCTCTAAGTGATGGAAGTGATGTATAACAATTTTGTCTATCCTGGCCCAAAGTAAATGAGGATATTGAGAAGAAAATAAGGGAACAAGAGATAAAATTGTCAAATCTGTCCAATAATTTTGATCCTCTAACCATTTCACCCATAAGTCAGGAATGTCAAATAATTAGCTTGACTGGTGAGATAAAGAGACTTTTTAAAGAGAAAACCAACATTATGAAGAGAATGTGTGAGCTCCAAGGATTGATTGCCCCTAAGTTAGAGACAATGTATAAGGCCCTATTTAAAGCTTAGACTGCAGTTCAGACTAGTGATACATCAGATCTGTCAAAGGTAGAAGTATATTCATTTTTGTTAAGTGGGCACATCTCTATTTTGGATGGAATGAAGAGTACTTGGGCCTCTGAACTTGTGCAAATAAAAACCAACTTTGTAGACATTCTCAAGTTCATGTAAATAGAATGCGGTCTTATATACAAATTTTTGAAAAATTTTGGCCTGCGGACCCCACCCTTTGCCATTGATGTCAAAGGGGAGTGAAGATCAATAAAAAATGAGGAATCCAGCTAAGGGGAAGTACCAAAAAGTAGTGTGAACAACAGTATAGAGCACAAGCTAAGGGGGGGCTATTTCAACACTTAGTCATTTTTCACTAAGTGTTGCCATCAACACCAAAGGGGGAGATTGTTGGCAAGAGACATTGCTAGGCATGATAGGTGTTGTCTTTTATGGCAACTAAGATCATCCCAATCATCTGCATAACACAATTCGTTCATACTGGAAGTCAGAATCAAAATGTGTCTAAGTTCAGGCAGTCAGGAACAAAGTAGGTGACAGTGTCCAGTATCTTGGTCCGGATCTATCCGATGGAAAGGCATGGTTTGCTATAGATCTAAGGTAGTTGTAAGCTTTATCCAGACACTTTAAATCTAGAGTTTCATCCTCTAGAGATGAAGGACTCAAAAGATATTAGCTTCTGAGTATCGAGTTTCAATCTAACAAAACAAACAAAAGAAGAACAGGTCGACCTTATGAATAATCTTATTTCCAGATGTATAGAAGTTGTTTATTGGTTAATTGGTGATGATAAGTAATGATAACTGACATGATTGATGATTTACAAGTGCAAGTTTTGATCCGCATCTCATATTATGTATGATCCAGCTGACAGAGCAGAGTACTCTACAAAGTTCTAAATGTTCTTGAAGCTGACTGGTAAAATGATTGTAGATCATATTGCAGATATATATATCTAATGGAATTAGATGATTTAGAAGTGTGTATGAATAAGGTGTAATTGTGAGAAGAACAGAAAATCTAAGGAGCGAATGAAGGCAGAGCAGTAAGAAGAGCAAGTAAAGATGAAATGTGTAAGATCAGCTTTTGCACTGAATTGGAACTAAAACTCTTGCATGAGTAGATGCTATTTATTAGTTCAAATCTCTGTTATTCTCTTATAATCTTCTTGTAGGCAGTGACCCTCTAATTGAGCAGTGAGCTCTAAGCAGTGAGCCTGAATGCATGTACATTCTCATTTTTAAAAATACTTTTAATAGGGTATTAATTTTTGTGGATTAACCCCCGCCATGGTTTTTCCCTTAACCGAGTTTCCACGTCAAAAATCTTGGTGTCAAGTGTGTTATTTATTTTTTTGCTCATGTGTTATTAATTAATGTTGAAATATTTATATCATTAATTTGATTATAAGTTGTAAAGGAAGATCAATGGTAGAAAAGATTAAAACATGTGACAACTGATTCACCCCCCCTCTTAGTTGTCTAGACCTAAACCAACACATACCACCTCCGCCAAACAATCAACAAGAAGCCACCACGATTGTACTACAACTTCTCCCTCCATTAAACATTCCACAAAGATCGATCATCACACAAACGGTGGTGACACCCATGACTCCAAAACCTATTGCAAATCCACTTGACCAACCACAAAACCCCTTGACAAGCTATGCCAATCCCACCCACACATATCAATCTTCCACACATCAACAACCTCCCCATGGGTCATTGATGCAACCTCCTTATGGCACCCAACAACAACCACCACTCCAAAATGAACAAATCATCCCACAACAACAAAATATGGGTCCCATGTTTACACGCAAACTATAGGCCTTCTACCACATGCACAACAACAACAATATGTCCATCCCCTACAACAACAATATATCCATCCCCAACAACAACAACAATACGTCCATCCCCAATATTAATAATCATCGTCACAACAACCTCCACTCCAACTCATATCACAACCACCTCTTGCTAACCCTTTTGATCAAGAATGGCAAGAGATGAAAAATGCACTTAAAAACATCCAACTAAGGACCCTAAAGAAACATTATAAGTTCGAAGACTTATGTCCCTACCCATTTGATAGAAACATCGCCATCACACCTTTTCCTCAACACTTTGAAATACCAAAATTTGATAAATACAAAGGAAAAAGAGACCCTCGTGATCACATCAAGGAATTCTTCATGGCATGCCAAGAAGTAGCCTATGACAACCAATTCCTCCTTCGTCTTTTTCCACGAAGCTTAGGAAGACAAGCCTTAGAATGGTTTATGCACTTGCCTTATGGCTCCATCTCAACTTTCGCCGATCTCTCAGAGAAATTTGTTGCCCACTTCTCATATAACGTAGAACATGAAATCACTATGCTCGACCATTGCAACACCAAACAACGAAGTGGTGAGAGTTTCACTACTTACCTACAAAGATGAAGAGCCCTTACTAGTAAGCTACCTTGGACAACCCCCAAAAAATAACTCATCCACATTTTCATCCAAAATCTCAACCAAGAAATGGCCTTCCACTTGCAAGTACATTGTGCATCTACCTTTGATGAGATCATAGAAAAAGGGGTCACTATTAAAAAAGCCCTTATTGCAAATGATCTAGTCAAAATCTACAACAAGAACGACAACGACAAAACCTCCAACGACAAACCTACATTTTGGGCTAAAAACAAAAACACCGTAGGAGATGGTTCTATGGATTCCAAGTATATCCAAATCGCCACTCCTAAACCAAAAGAGACAAACGTAGTCCAAAATGTTTCAAACAATGTCTCCATCCCATCTGCTCCTTCAAAGCGAAATCCCCCTAATAATCCAAAACGCAAGTATAGACCCTTGGGTGAACCACTTGAGGTTGTGTTCCAAAAACTTGTCCAAGCAAACATGGTTGAGTTCCCCACGAAGAAACCATTTGACGAAAACCAACCTAAACCTGCATGGTACAAAGAAAATGAATATTGTGACTATCATCACATAAAGGGCCATGCCACAAGCAAATGCATGAAATTAAAGAACTATATCCAAGACCTCGTCGATTGCGGTGACATCCAAATAGAAGGAAACACCAACCCATCACCCAACGATGGCCTAGGCATCTACCAATACCCTCTTCCCCACCGCAACAACAACCAAACTTGATGCAGGAGCATCTAGTGGTGTAAGGGTAATCTTACATCACCCAAAAAAAGATGTGTTTCAAAATTGTTGACGTTCTTTCCATTTATTTTTAAAATTTGTGGTTCTAGTTCCATAATCTCTTGAATAATGATGTAGAGCTTTCAGTTTTTCTAAACTGCTAAAAATAGCTATCTGTTATTTTAAGAAAGTTTGCATTTGGGCACGGATTGAAGTGAAAATTTACAGGAAGCTTCATAACTGAAAAATAAGACCTTTGGTGAAGGAATCATGCAAAGATCATTTGCGAGCTAAAAGATATTAAAGTTTCTGTTTCCTGAAAAATGCCTGAAAATTATTCAAACTTAGGTTTGAGGCACTAAATAGCCCCTTACGGGCTTGAAAATGGCCAAAATCGGCAGAGCAAGTTTTTAGCGCGTAGAGATGCATAAAACAGTTTGTCAATCGGATACCCAGATCAAAAGTTATGGCTCCCAGAAGTTGACCTATTTTTGGAGGGAGATGCAAATTTTGAAATTAGGTTGTTGGCCGCCAAAAAGGCTATTAATAACCATTTTTTGGAACCCTAGGCAGTAGTAGAGTTAAGGGGGAAAGTGTAGAGTCAAGAATAGGTGGGAAAATAGAAACCCTAGCAGATTTGGGGTTACAGATGGCAGATGATTCCAGAGTCTTGGGAGAGGAAGTTGTAATGTGTTGCAGCCTGTGGAGGGTTGATTCCTCTAATTGTATTTGAGCTTCTGTAATGTAATAAGTTGTCCAAATCAATAAAGAAAGTTCTAATTTCTATGTGCAATATATGTTGTTGTGTGTTTTATGATTTACCTCCATCAAGTGGTATCAAAGTAAGGGTTCCTGAGTGTGTAGACAGATCGCCGACCATGAGGCAGTTTGCACCAGGACCTGAGGTTGTGGGTTTACTGCAGAGATCAAGATGCCTGCACGAAGAAATCGTATTGGGAGGAATGCTTTGACAGAAGAGGGTTTTAGAGCCCTACAAAGGCAAATCGATGCATTTCAAGAGGAGCTACAAAGAGGGTTTGATCCGAGAACAAGAGAAGAAAGTGAGGATAAAGCTAAAGAAGAGCTATCCGAGGAAGAACAAGAAGTTGCAGGAAATCCTGCAAAAGTTAGGTTGTTGAGGGCCATTTCGAAGATCAGAAAGAGGCCGAGGATCGAAGTTTCTACATATTCTAGAGATTTGAATCCAGAACAGGTTATTGATGTTGGTGAAAAATCATATTTCACTTTTACATAAGTTAATTAAGGAGATTCCTTTTAGGCTAATGTTTCCTTTCTCATACTGGAGAGATTTATGGTGAGTGACCTAAGCTTTCCTTTCCCACTTTGTCACTATTTGGCAAGTGGTTATCTTTTAGGAAGGTTAGTTGTCTTTCTTTTTAGTGCTTGAGGTATTTATGGCATGTACCATCATCTATCATTTTTGTCTCTCTCCCACTTTAGCAAGTGGTTGCCTATTTATGTAACTCTAGTATTGTAAATGTGAAGCACACATATTCAAATGCATTTGGCTTGTGCATATCCTCTTGCAACTCTCTCTTATAGAAGTTTCCTGCAGATGATCCTAGCCCCTGTGAGTCCTTGTGTGACTCTAACATGGTATCAGAGCACATCAATCAGCTCTAACATGGTATCAAAGCCAGGTTCCGATCTGTCAATTTCTTCTCAAATCGGAGAGGGTTTTAGCTACGAGCAGATAATCTATGCATCCTAGAGCAAAATAGACCTCACAATTGTGCTCAGAAGGTGTTAAAACCCCTATTTTCATATAAGGCACTCTATTTTTGGTGACAGAAAAAAATTTGGGCATTTTTTGGGGTTTGGTTTGTATACACCTAAAATTGGCATGACTACTTAAATAAATATTTTAAATATTTATTTCATCTTCACATTCCTCTATCAATAAATAAATAAATTTATTTATTTATTTGATTCATCCCCTCTCGTTTAATTAAATAAATCAGATTTATTTAATTAATTAAATTCATCTGCATCAACTACATTCTTCTAAATAATTAAATAATTTCAATTATTTAATTAAAATCCTTTATTCTTCCAAATTTAAATAAAATGCAAATTTTATTTAAATAAAATCTTAAATATCCACTAAATAAAATATATTTTTATATTTTATTTTATTCTTCAAAAATCTCCACAAAATAAAATATATTTCTATATTTTATTTATTCCTCTCAATTATCTACAAAATAATTAAATAAATCTTTTTATTTAATTATGCTTTCTTATCTTCAAAAAGTCATTCTTATCTTCTAAAAATACTTTCCTCTTGTCATACAAAAGCAAAAGCAGTTTTTAAGCATCTTTAAAGTAAACTTGCTCTTAAATTATAAAAGTAAATTCTAATTTAAGAAAATCAAATCTCATCCTCATCAAGAGAGGAGTTAACTCAACAAAGCTTCTTTTCGAATGACACATGTCTTTCTTCCATTTGTTGCATGTTCCTCAACAATCCTCCTCTGTTGATCTTCTCTTTTATCCTCAACCATTGATCTTCTTCTACACATCTCTATAAATACAACCTTCTCCTTCTTCATTTCATCACCCATCGTTTGAGCAAACTTATGCTGCAGAGATACAGGCGCGCCTTTGGCACCCCCATCTTCTTAAGCATTTCATATCTTCATTGCTAGTGTGTTGAAGCTCACCTTCAATCACACAATATATCTCAGCCATTCCATTCTTGTCACCTTCAACAAGCAAGGGAGCAATCGCTTCTAAGGGCTTCATCATCATCAAGGTCAAGAAGAGATAGGTGAACTATGGAAGAAGAAAGGTAAAAAGGTGTAAGTATCATTGTTTGTTATTTTATTCTCCTTCTTATCTTCAGATTTCATAGATGTATTGGGTTGTTTATTCATTGATTTGATTAATCCGAATTCCCCTTCACATGGTTTTTCATGTGTAGGAAAAATCTATACGGCTACCTCGATTTATGTGCTAGATTTTATGTACAACCGCATCGATTTCCATGCCATATTTTTTTGTACAATTGCCTCAATTTTCGTACCCATTTTTTTGAGCCTATTTTAATTTTTGAGATGCCTCAATTTGCGTGCCAAAAATTTTCAAATTTACCTCGATTTTTGTGCGCCTCAATATTTGAATCTGCCTTGATTTCCATGTCGCACTCATGTGCAGGCCTAAAATGGCAGTTTTCTTCTAGAGGCCATAACTTGAGCATACAAAATCAAAAATTAGCAAATGAAAAAGCATTGGAAAGCTAGTTCTGAGCACTATCCATTAATTCTGGTCTTTTTCCGTTTGACACCTATTTTTTCTATTTCAAGTGAAGGCATCATTTCTAGCTTCTGAGCTCCGTTCTTACGCCCAAAATCTTCATTTTTTAAAAATGAATAGGTGTTGGAAAGGTATCAAAGAGCTCTACACATCCATCTATGTAATTTTTCATATTCAGCCCCAGGTATCTTTTATTCAGTTTGTCAATTTTATGGCTTCTATTGGATATCCTGGACATGCTGGCTCCTGGAAAGGTTCTGTTTGCTTTGATAGGCTTCTATTATTAGCATAAATCTATTTGCATGTTTTGATCTCTATCATTTTGAGGAGGTATCATGGGTTTTTCCACTCATCCTTCTGTGATCAATTTGACTAAGGACAATTATGAGTCCTGGCAAAGAGGCATCCTGGCACATCTTAGGTGGCTGCATCTTTTGCCTCATCTTTATGGGCTCATACCTGAACCAGAGACACCTATGAAGAAATCCGTTTGGGGTAACAATCGAGATCATGTTGTAGGTGTAATTTGTACCACTATTGATTATGATATTGTGTGTGATATTCCCATCTATGAGACCCCATGCACACTTTGGACAAAAATTTGGGAGTTGTATGGAGACCCTCATGTCTCACCATTTCCAAATGATCCTATAGCAGATTGCCTCATTCCACTTGATGATGTAGATAATATACCTTATGATGATGATACTTTAGAGGAACTTGAGTATATGGCATGTCTTGAATGTTCAGAGATACAGACCTCTCTTACTCCATCTTCTCTTCCTATTGAGATCACATCTTCTTCATCACTTGTTGCTACTTCAGAGTTTATTGTTGCATCATCATTGGCTTCTAGTAATTCTATGCAGCAGGTCAATATCAATCTTTCAAATCCACCTCATTGGGACTCCTATCTTGCAGACATATCATCTCTATTTATGGAGTCTCACATTGCTGATTTGGAGGACACATTTGAGGGTTTATCTCTCTTATTTGATGCTATCTTAGTTGGCTTTGCATCACCACCTTCATCTTTTGTGTTTTTATATGTAGTTCAGATCATATCCTCTCTTGGTTCTTCTCTAATTGGGTAGATAGTTTCTATTTTGGAGAAGACATATTTTCCCAGTATGAGGTCACTTGAGTTGCATTCAAAGGCACACATTTCAATATGGATTCCCTATTCATCCAAGATGTGGGAATGGTGTCTACATTCACCAATGGATTTGTTTCTTCTGAAAGGGAGAAATGTTGTTTACAGGTAGTGGATTGGATTCTGTCTTCAAGATCTCTTCATTGGTTCTAAAGCTTCTTCTTGGAGGTGATTCATATTCTCTATTCACTCTCTCTTATGGGGGGCACACATGATTGTACTCTTGTGATGGATTCATTCCATGGGGGATCTTAGTGTCCTTCCATCACATGTTCTTGTACTTTCTTTTTTTTTCTCTCTTTTGGAGAGGAGTTTTCTCCCACTGGGTTTTTCTCCTTTTCTCCACCTTATGAGAGATTCTTATTGTTCATGGGTACCTAACATGGCTTTATTGCTGAGACCCATCTTTCTTTCTTTCTTTCTTTTTAGCTTGTGTAATCTCCCTAAGTTGCACTTATGGGGCGGTGTTGGTAAAAAATCATATTTCACTTTTACATAAGTTAATTAGGGAGATTCTTTGTAGGATAATGTTTCATTTCTTATACTGGAGAGATTTATGGTGAGTGACCTAAGCTTTCCTTTCCCACTTTGTCCCTATTTGGCAAGTGGTTATCTTCTAGGAAAGTTAGTTGTCTTTCTTATTAGTGCTTGAGACATTTATGGCATGTATCATCATCTGCCATTTTTGTCTCTCTCCCACTTTAGCAAGTGGTTGCCCATTTATGTAACTCCAGTATTGTAAATGCGAAGCACACATATTCAAATGCATTTGGCTTGTGCATTATCCTCTTGCAACTCTCTCTTATAGAAGTTTTCCTACAGATGATCTTGGTTCCTATAAGTCCTTGTGTGATTCTAACATGGTATCAGAGCACATCAATCAACTCTAATAATTGATTGGATCAATGACATGGAGGAGTATTTCGAGTATGAAGATGTGGAGGACCCAGATTGGGTCAAGTTTGCAAAAATAAAGTTGAAGGGCCGTGCCAGTATTTGGTGGAAGGAGGTCCAATTAGAGAAGAAAAGAAGAGGAAAAGGAAAGATCACCAGATGAGATCAGATGGTGGAGAAATTGAAGAAGTAGTTCATTCCTATGGACTATGAGATGGAGTTACTGAAGAAGCTACAAGGACTAAAGCAAGGTAACAAGTCTGTTAAGGAGTATACAGAAGAGTTTTATAAAATTACTATCATGACAGGCCATGCAAAGCCCAACAAGGAGAAGGTAGCCCATTACATTAATGGGTTGAGGCTGAGTATTCAAGAGGAGCTGAGCCTGGTTAGAATGACCACCATAGAAGATGTGTACCAATTTTCCCTAAAGGTGGAAGAGAAGCTGAATAAAAGATTCGATAGCAAGCAAAGGGGAAGAGGTCAAGGTGGAAGGACTCGTGGAAGACCCTATGGAGGTAGTAATGAAGATCAAAAGAAAAGTGAAGAAGCTGGCACCAGTCAAAATCAGAGAGGGGATAATGCCTACCGCCCTCATGACCAGAACAATGGTGAGCAAAGAGGAAGAGGAAGAGGCAGACCTAGGCAAGGACCTAGAAGAGGAGGTTTTAGAGGAACCTATGTCCAATGTGGAGAAGAAGGGCATCAAGCATATGAGTGTCCACAACATCAAGGAAGGATGAATAGAAGACTTGAAGGCAATGCACAAGTTGTACATGTAGATGAAGATGCACAGTCTAAGCATTCTGAAGATGCTAAAAGGTGAGAAACCCTAGTTGTCAGAAGAACCTTGTTGAATGAGGAGAAAGAACCAAATCAGAGGAAGAGTTTATTCCACACAAGGTGCAAATGTGAAGGTAAGTGTTGTGATATTATTATTGATAGTGGAAGCACTGATAATCTTGTTTCAGAGGAGATAGTTGACAAGTTGAAGTTGACAAGAATAAAGCATCCACATCCATATCAGATCACATGGTTGTAGAAGGACCATAGATCTTTGGTCAATGAGTAGTGTTTAGTTAAGTTCAAAATTGGTGAATACCATGATGAGGTGTTGTGTGACATCATATCGATGGAGGCATGTCATATGTTATTGGGGAGGCCGTGGCAGTATGATAGGAGCGCTGTCCATGATGGTCGTGCAAACACATATTCCCTAACAAAGGTTGGAGTTCATCATAAGTTGAAGCCTTTGAAGGAGGTGGAAGAAAAGGTATGTAGGACTGCCAGAATTTGCTTGGTAGATGGTAGAAAATTTTTGGAAGGTATGAAGCATGAGCTTCATTGCTTTGCATTGATTCCTAAGATTTGTTAAGAGAAATCTAAAGATGTACCAGCAGAAGTTTTAGATATGTTGGAAGACTTTTAGGACATTATCTCTAATAATGTACCAGAAGGTTTACCACTGGTGAGGAAGATAAGTCATCAAATGGATTTGATACTAGGAGCCAGTTTGTCAAATAAAACAGCCCACAGAATGACCCCTGCAAAGAGTGAAGAGCTGAATAGACAAGTTCAAGAGATGTTAAGGAATGGGCTGATAAGAGAGAGCCTAAGTCCATGTGTGGTACCTATAGTACTAGCACTGAAGAAAGATGGCGAGTGGAGAATGTGTACAAATTCTTGAGCCATCAACAAGATCATAATCAAGTACAGATTTTCATTACCTAGAATGGATGACATAATGGATTGTTTGAGTGGAGCCAAGTACTTCACGAAGATTGATCTGAAGAGTGGGTATCACCAGATCTAAATCAGAGAAGGAGATGAATGGAAGACAACATTCAAGACAAAGGAGGGTTTGTATGAGTAGTTAGTCATGCCATTTGGGCTAACTAATGCACCGAGCACATTCATGCGGCTCATGAACGAGGTACTAAAAGAATTTTTGGGAAGTTTTGTTATTGTTTATTTAGATGATATTTTGATTTTCAGTAAGACTTGGGATGAGCATCTGATGCATATCAGAAGAGTTTTAGAGAAGCTAAGGGAGGAGAAGCTGTTGATTAATTTGAAGAAATGTAGTTTTGTAAAGACAGAGTTGGTATACCTGGGATTTGTTGTCTCATAGGAAGGTCTTAAGATGGACCCAGAAAAAGTAAGGGATATCATTGAATGGCCTACGCTAAGGAGTGCTACAGAGGTACGATCTTTTCATGGTTTGGCAAGTTTTTATAGAAAGTTTATCAAAAAATTTAGTAGCATTTGTGCACCCCTGAATAAGACAATGAGAGGGGATAGAAAAGAGTTTAGATGGACTAAAGGAGTAGACAAAAGTTTTGATACATTGAAGTAGAAAGTCATGGAGCAACCTGTTTTGGTACTTCCAGATTTCAATAAGGTGTTTCAGGTAGATTGTGATGCTAGTGGCAGTGCTATAGGAGCTATTTTGAGTCAAGAAGGTAAGCCCATTGCCTATTTTAGTGAGAAGCTTAATGATGCCAAGAAAAAGTATTATGTTTATGATCAGGAATTTTATGCAATAGTTTAAGCCTTGAAGAAATAGAGACATTATTTGTTGCCAAAAGAGTTTGTTTTATATACTGATCATCAGGCTTTACAGTATCTTAATAGTCAAGGAAAGTTGAACCAAAGGCACTTAAAATGGGTTGAGTTTTTGCAGAGTTATACTTTTGTTTTGAAGCATAGGAGTGGGAAGTCCAATAGAGTTGCTGATGCCTTGAGCAGAAGGCAAAATTTGCTAATAGAAATGAAGATAGAGGTTGTTGGGTTCGATGATCTCAAAAGTTTGTATCTTGAAGATCTAGATTTTGCAGAGGCTTGGAAAGCTTGTCTGAAACCTGTTACTTTGGACATGACAAAATGGTTGGATTTCATAATCCAAGATGGCATGTTGTTTAAAGGAAGCCAGTTGTGCATTCTAAGGAGTTCCGTGAGAGAGAACCTGATTAAGGAGAAGCATAGTGGAGGATTGGCCGGACACTTTGGTCGAGATAAGACCATTGCTATTGTTGGTGAAAATTATTATTGGCTACAGTTGCAGCAGGATGTGAGGAAATTTGTGTAGAATTGTAAAGTATGTCAGATGGCGAAAGGAGCAAGTCAGAATACATGTCTATATCAGCAACTACCTATACCAGAGAAGCCATGGGATGATATTAGTATGGATTTTGTTCTTGGTTTACCAAGGACACAGAGAGGACATGATTCTATTTTTGTAGTGGTGGATATATTCTCGAAGATGGCACATTTCATTCCTTGCAAGAGGACTAATGATGTTGTTCATATTGCTGAATTATTTTCTAGAGAGGTGGTGAGATTATACGGTATACCAAAGAGCATAGTTTCAGATTGAGATACCAAGTTTGTTGGTTATTTCTGGAGGACATTATGGAAGAAGTTGAAGATAGATTTGAAGTTTAGTTCTACACACCATCCATAGATTGATGGAAAGATCGAAGTGGTGAATAGGAGTTTAGGTAACTTGCTACGATGCTTAGTAGGAGATAAGCCCAAGGGATGAGATTTGATTTTACCACAAGCAGTATTTGCTTACAACAATTCTATCAATAGGAATACTGGTAAATCACCATTCCAGATTGTATATGGCAATAGCCCAAGAAATGCTTCTGAGTTAAGGAAGTTGGACAAAGGAGAAAAAACAAGTGTTGAAGATAAAGACTTTGCAGAACATCTAAAGAATTTGTATGAAGAGGTAGGAAAGCACATTAATAAAATGAATATTCAGTACAAGGCCAAGGCAGATCAGAAGAGAAGATAGAAGGAGTTCCACGTAGGAGATAAAGTCATGGTTCACTTGAGAAAAGAGAGGTTCCCAATTGGAACATATAATTAGTTGAAAATGAAGAAATTTGGATCATGCAGAATCCTGAAGAAGCATGATTCAGGAAATGCATATGAGGTAGAGTTGTTGAGTGGGATCAATATTTCCCCTATGGTCAACATTTAACAGAATATCATAAAGGTGGCACAGAGGATGGACCAACAGAAGAACAGTGGAGTATTCTGGCATCTACTTCAACAGAGGAGATAGAAGAGATCTTGGATAGCTGTGTAGAAAGAAGTACTTGGAATAGACAATATGAAGAATATCTGGTGAAATGGAAATGAAGGCATGTTGAAAATTCTTCTTGGTTGTCTAAGGCAGAGGTTGACCATTTGGGTTTTCCTCACACAAAAACCTGAGACATGACAGGGTCACTTCTCAAATTACCCTAGGTGTCTGATGCAGGAGCATCCAGTGGTGTAAGGGTAATCTTGCATCACCCAAAAAAAGATGTGTTTCAAAAATTTTTATGTTCTTTCCATTTCTTTTCAAAATTTGTGGTTCTGGTTCCATAATCGCTTGAATAATGATGTAGAACTTTCAGTTTTTCCAAACTGCTAAAAATAGCAACCTGCTATTTTAGGAAAGTTTGCATTTGGGCACAGATTGAAGTGAAAATTTATAGGAAGCTTCATAACTAAAAAATAAGACCTTTGGTGAAGGAATCACACAAAGATCATTTGCGAATTGAAAGAAATTAAAGTTTTTGTTTCCTGAAAAATGCCTGAAAATTATTCAAACTCAGGTCTGAGGCATTAAACGGCCCCGTATGGGCCTGAAAATGGCTAGAACTAGCAAAGCGGTTTCATAGTACGTAGAGTACTCCGTGAGATTTTTGATGCATAAAATGGTTTGTCAATTAGACACCTAAATCAAAAGTTATGGCTCCCAGAAGTTGACCTATTTTTGGAGGGAGATGCAAATTTTGAAATTAGGTTGTTGGCTACCAAAAAGGCTATTACTAACCATTTTTTGGAACCCTAGGCAGTAGTAGAGTTAAGGGGGAAAGTTTAGACTCAAGAATAGGTGGGAAAATAGAAACCCTAGCAAATTTGGGGTTATAGATGGCAGATGATTCCAAAGTCTTGGGAGAGGAAGTTGTAATGTGTTGCAGCCTGCGAAGGGTTGATTCCTCTGATTGTATTTGAGCTTCTGTAATTTAATAAGTTCTCCAAATCAATAAAGAAAGTTCTAATTTATGTGTGTAATTTATTTTGTTGTGTGTTTTATTATTTACTCCCTTCATCAAAACTACATCCAAATCATCATCTTCCAACACCAACCCTAGCAACCAAGCCAACAACATTACCTACAACAACGTTCCACCTCCTTACAATAATGTAGTAGGTCAAATCAACTTTGATTATACTTGTGTCACCACCATCAAACTCAAAAATACCACCCCCAAATGTGTCGTTACCACCCACCGTGGGTGTGTAACAGTAAAGGGACCATCCCCATCCTCCACTACTACCACTTTTGAATACAACCTCCTCAACCATCTTGGGAAGACCCCCACACAAATCTCCATCTTGGAACTCCTCAAGACATCCACCATCCACTGTGAAATTCTTGACAAGGTCCTCCAAGAATCTCATGTCCCCACGGACATGCCTCCGGCTCAATTCTGAAACCTTGTCACTCAACTATCTTCATCCTACCACCTCACTTTTAGCCATGCCAACATGCCACCCATCGATCCCACACATAAAAAAGCACTCCACATCAAAGTCCAAATTGCCAACCATAAAATCAAGAGGGTCCTCTTGGATAATGGATCTGGTTTGAACATATGTACATTAAAATTCATAAAACTCATGGGTTGTTCAGCAGTAACCTAGAGTCTTTGGTCATCTCCATCAAGGCTTACGATAACATAGAAAGGGAGTCTGAAGGCACTATATGCCTCCCTATCAAGGTGGGCCCACTCACCATGCCCACTCTATGTCACACGATTGATCTTGACCTTCCATATAATCTCCTTCTAGGATGACCATGGTTGCATGCCATGCAAGCCGTTCCGTCCACCTACCATCAATGCTTCAAGTTCCCTCATAACGGTGTGGAAGTTACTATTCATGTTGATCAACAACCTTTTGAATACTACAAGGCTTTAGAGGTTGTTTATGATAGACAATTCCATTGTCTGAGTACCTATGGGGATAATGTTAAAGATCCCTCATCCACTCTATCCACATCATCATTCATGCCGCAAGTCACCATCAAACCATCACAAGCTTCCACCCATACACCTCAAAAGGTCAAGATCGTAGACAAAGGGTGTGGTGAATATGAGCTTCACAATGCCTTCCATGTGAGACAGTTACCATTGTCCCCCCACTCCCATGGTCATCATCTTTAGAAGAAGGAACAAGAACAACAGCGCAGGATCAATGATAAAATTCCCTTTATACCAGCACATGTCTCTAGAGAAGAAGAAGCTGAAGAAATAGCTCTAAGTGATTGGCTATAGCGTGATGAAACCACCCCAACACCTGTGAATATGGAATACTTTAAAGAAAAATATCCTATACCATTCCAAATTTGTACCAAAATGCCTTATCGTGGAACAGGACTTGGTGCTGATGAACAAGGTGTTACAGAACCCCTTCTAGTTATTCCTACATCTCCCAAGAAATATGCTCAATACTTTAGTTTAGGATATGCTCCACTGACTATTACAATGTATTGACTCACTAAAACCTTGGTACAGGTAATGGAATCATCACTCTGAGTGTCAAAAGCATCACTCTGAGTGTCAAAAGCATCACTCTGAGTGTCATCATAGCTTCATGCGAAGATCTTGATCTTTCATGCATCTTCCCTGACAACGCCATCTTCATTATTGACCTCCCCCTCATTCATCCTGAACTCATTGCTTGGGATAGTCAAGGACCCCCGCCTCTCAATGTATTTCCACACAATGTGGCCCTCTCCACATTCCTAGAGCTCCGCGACAATTCACAGTATGACATATGCTTGCATGTTGACGCTTATTTTGGGGAAGAGGAGATCCTTAGTCCAAAAAAGCAAAAATCAAAAAATAGAAAATCCTCCCATAGTGAAAACCTCTCTGAGGCACTTTCAGACACAAAAGAGAAAAATAAATACATATCTCCTAGTGAAAACCTCTCTAAGGTGCTAGAAGATGAGGATCTCCATCTTCCTCCCATACCCTCCTACTAGCAAGAGCATTCCAACATTCTGATTGAAGACACCCAAGAAATCAACCTTGGTACAAAAGAATTATCCAAGCTCAAATATCTAGTAGAAATTATTGGCACTGAAGAACAATCCAACATCTCTATAGTGCTTCATGAAGCACCTAATGTGTTCACTTGGTCCTACGCCGACATGCTAGGATTGGATCCGTCCTTAGTTGTTCATCACCTTGTGGTACATCCCAACGCAAAACTTGTTAAGCAGAAACTCTGTAGGATGCACCCGCAAGTTGCCTTACTCGTCAAAGAAGAGCTATAGAACCTATTAGATGTCAGCTTTATCTATCTGATTGACTATCTAGAATGGGTCTCCAACATTGTTCCAGTTCCTAAGAAACCTGGGGGCATCCATTGTTGTACAGACTTCTAAGATTTTAACAAGGCATGTCTGAAAGATGATTTTCCACTCCCCAACATTGACATGATTGTAGATCTCATAGCAAGGCATGAGATGCTTTCCCTCATGGATGGCTTCTTCGGGTATAATCAAATCAGAATTGCCCCTGAAGATCAACACAAAACCGCTTTTACTTGTACTTGGGGCACATATTGCTAGCAATTCATGCCCTTTGGCCTAAAGAATGCAGGGGCAACTTATCAACGTGCAATGACTACCATCTTCCATGACATGATACATAAGATAATGGAAGATTATGTGGATGATCTCCTAGGGAAGTCAAGAAAAAGGGAAGAACATCCTGAGGTCTTGTGACAGATCTTTGCATGACTCAAAGAGTACAAGCTCCATCTCAACCCCAAGAAATGTGTCTTCGGTGTAACATCAGGCAAACTCTTGGGTTTCATTGTCTCCTGCAAGGGCATTAAGGTGGATCCTGCTAATGTCATGGCCATAATAGAAATGCCTCCTCCAAAGACGCTCAAATTGCTCCGAAGTCTCCAACGAAAACTACAGGCTATATGAAGGTTCATCGCTCAACTCGCATATAAATGTCATCCCTTCACCCATTTGCTTCACAAAGATGTCCACTTTAAATGGGACCAAAATTGTCAACAGGCATTCAACCGCATCAAGGAGTATCTAGCTTTACCACTGGTCCTAATGGCGCATATCCATGGAAAACCCCTATTATTATATATATCAGCAACTTCAGTAGCACTAGGGGCACTTTTAGCACAACAAGATGATACCGGTCACGAAAGGGCTATATACTACATCAGCAGGACTCTAGTCAGATATGAGCTTACACCCCCATGGAACGCGCATGTCTAGCCGTCATTTTTTGCTCCCAAAAGTTACGACACTACATGTTAAGTCACTCTATCAAGCTCATCTCTAAAGTTAATCCTCTCAAGTACTTGCTTTCCAAGACTTCACTCATAGAAAGAGTGGTAAAATGGGTCATGTTGTTGAGCGAATTTGATATTGAGTATGTTGACAAAAAAGCAATTAAAGGACAAGTTGTAGCAGATCAACTAGTCGAAGCACCTCTCATAGATTATTAGCCTCTATCCATTGACTTCCTAGATGAGTCCATCCTAACCGTGATAGAATCAACAAACTAGAAACTATACTTTGATGGATCCTTCACAAATCACGGTTCAAGGGCAGGAATACTATTGGTGACCCCGCAAGGCGATTATATCCCCAAATCTTACAGACTTACTTTCCCATGTACAAACAATGTAGCCAAATATGAATCTTTGTTCATTGGTCTCAAAATAATAGTACAATGGAATATCTTGCAGCTACAGGTCTATGAAGACTCCCAATTGATCATCAAACAAGTGAATGACGAGTTTTTCTCAAAGGATGATAAGCTAGTGCCCTATAAGAAAATGGTTGATGAATACAAACTATTCTTCACCTACATATAGTTTGAACAGGTACCTCACCTTCATAACAAAGCAGCTGATGTCATGGCTACTATTGGTTATCTTCTAGATATGCCTCATGACAGCCATCAATGTGAGTTTCTTGTGGTACAGCTCCTAATGCCAACATATCGTGTCACTGAGTCAGAATTTGTATGTGAGATTGTTGGTCTGGAAAATTCCTAGTATCATGACATCTACACCTACCTCCAAAATCACACTTTCCTTCCTGAATCCACCCGCAAACAACAAAGATCCCTCATTCGCCGAGCCACTCGCTACACTATCCTTGCCGACACCCTCTATCGTTGAAGCTATGATGTCACTCTTCTTCGATGCTTAAACACGGAAGAAGCTTCCCTTTCCTTACATGAAGTCCACGCATGTATCTACGGAGTGTACACAAGTGGAATTGTCTGAGCCAAGAAGCTCTTGCGTACTAGATATTATTGGCCTACTATGGAGCATGATGCGTGCGAGTACGTGAAGAAGTGTAAGCCCTATCAGCAGCATGGGGATCTCATTCACGCTCCCTCTCAGACATTGCAACCTATCACCACACCATGGCCTTTCTCTTAGTGGGGCCTAGATCTCGTTGGTAAAATCCACCCACCCTCCTCCGATGGACACAAATTCATTATCACCGCCATTGAATACTTCACTAAGTGGGTTGAAGCCATCCCTCTCACTTTCACCACTGGAAACCAAATCGTCAAGTTCATCCTTTACCATATCATCTACCATTATGGTATCCCATCCACCATTGTTACCGACAATGGTAAACCTTTCAAAAACCATGATGTTTAGGACCTTTGTGAACAATTCCACATCCAACATCATTGGTCCACTCCATATTACCCACAAGGTAACGATCAAGTAGAGGCAACTAACAAAACCCTGCTCAAAATCCTCAAGGAAGTTGTCAATGAAACTGATCGTGATTGGCACCTCCACATCCATCCTACCCTTTGGTCCTATCGCACTAGCATCCACACACCTATAGGAGCTACGCCATATTCCTTAGTCTTTGGAGCTGAAGCTATCCTGCCAATAGAGATTGAATTGCCCTCATTGCGCATATCTTTGTGTAATGTTATCACTGTTGAAGAATATCGTGTTACACACCTTCAAGAGCTCGAGCTATTAGATGAACGACGCCTCAATGCCCTCAATCACCTCCAAGCATATTAAAATAGGCTTCCCAGATCCTACAACAAGAAGATTTGTGGTAGGGAATTTGCAGTAGGAGACTTGGTCTTGAAAGAAAATCAAAAGAATCTGTCTAAGAGAGAAAAGAAAGGGAATTTTGAGCCTAATTGGCTAGGACCCTACATTGTCACTATAAAGTATGGCTCTAGAGCATGTCGCCTCTCCACCCTTGAAGGAGAAGAGCTTGATGAGCCCATGAACATCATTCACTTGAAGCAATTTCACAGTTAGTCCGCTGAATACCCTATGGCAAAATTTTCTAAAAAAATCAAAAAATCAAACAAAAATAGTAAAGAGAAATATTCCATCCTATGTTGAAAACCACTTCTTGTGGCACCTTGGGTAAGTACCATGATGAAAACCTACTTGTAGGCATCATGTGTAGGTTCAACCTAGATCCATTGTTCAAACTACCTTCCCATCTTCACCTGCACTATCCAATCTACTTATCCCTTCATCTAAGCTTCAGAACAAATCCATCATCTAAGCTTCCATGGTCCATCATTCCCAAACTATCTCCCATCTCCCAATGCTTAATCTCCACCTTTTCATGTCACATATTTCCACCACCATGTCACTCACCTAATCCTCTCATCCACCACAATCCTTGGTCCCTTTGATAGTTTCACCACTTCATGAGCCGCCATTTCACCTCACCAAACAACATACCCACCTTACATTGTTCATCACTACCCTACCTATCATGGTTCTTATACCATGGTATAGTCAGAAAATTGACATCCATACCCTCTAAACCAAACCTCATTCTTCCACATGAACCAACCCCTACATCATCAAGTCTCCCCAGAACTACATATCATCACCACCCGCATTGTAATGTGCCTTGATCCCGTGGACACAGGGTATGTAGGCAGTCTGAAATATGAAGGAAGTATCTAGTATGCATGTACATATGATGCACCCATCCAACCCGCTTGGATGGTCCCACTTTCCTGAGCTTGTTGATTGCACCTGATCTACAAATGATACACTTGCTAGGCATCCTATCAAAGCATAACAATCCCACAAAAAATCTTTCACCAACAGATTAGCTTTTCCATAATTAGTGGCCTGTGTCCCCCTGCCAATCCTTAATTTATCTTAATCCCCCATCGATTCTTGTCCTAGGATGCATCCTTCCTACAATGGACAAAATCATCAATCCTCCATTCACTCCTTTTGCAAGAGATACAATGGTTGTGTGTTTTGGCTCAGTCAGTCTTTTGGTCTTTGATTTTTATTTTATGCACCATTCCCGGATTATTTCAAAGTTGTCTTGATCTCATTATATCATAACTTGTGAAGAAAAATCTAGAATGGGGCATAGTCATTGCTTTCACATGCCGTGCTTGTGGGAAGTGCTCACTACTCCATCTTAGTATTCATATCTTGTGGATCGTAGGGTCGGTTCTAGAATATTAATTCCTTTTTACATTGAAGGTTCTTCATACTTTTTTGGTAATAAGGGCTTATACTATGAGTCCCCTTCCCTCGTCTAGACAGGATTGTACTATTATGGGCATGTATGGGTTCATCCTATTGTTTGCAGTGTCAAGTCCTATGCATGGATGCCTTGCCACCTTGGTTCCACATACCCTAGTGCATAACATCCTATGCTATATCAACAGTAGCACTCAATTTTTTATTGGTAGAATATCTTAATATGATGTAATCCCTTTATCCTACACATTTACATCTATACTCATCACCCCATCCCTCTACTTTTGCTTCAAGGTTCATCCACACCTACATTTCCATCACTCCCTACTTTCTACTAACCCATATCCACCCTACCATCTTGTGACCATTTTTAGGGACCTATTTTTGTATCATGATTACCCTACATATCCATCCTCATGTATTACCGACGCCTACATATCCAACCTCATGTATTAACCTACATCACAAACATGTTAGTCCAACTATAATCATTCAAATATCATATGCATCACATATCATTCATCCATAAATAACCATAGATCATCCTGCATCACAAGCACATTAGCATCACACATCCATATATCCATCATCATACATCTTGCACCTAAACACAAGTCAAGTTATAACATCTCATATCAAAACCATCATAAGCATCCATAAGCCATCAAAAGTATACACATAATCATATATCCATCACATATAAATCAATGCATCCATCACATCATAAATCAATACATCTATCATATATCCATCACATCATAAATCAATGCATCCATCATATATAACACAACATAAATCCATACATCCATCCATAACACATAGTACATCGATCGAATAACTCATCTCATATATATAGCAAAATGTGATCATGATACAAAATGTGGTCCTCAGACCTTTCAAAAAAATAGTACATGTATACATCATGCCCCTAGGTGGACCTATCCCTACCTGACTCAATTGGTCCCGAATCCCTCTGAAGCGGGGCCCCCATATCCTGCTAACCTTCTTGTCTCAGTGCCTACGGAGGCGGCATTTGTACTGCTACTAATACTTGTGATGGCGAGGGCTACTAAACAGACCTCCCGACAGCCCTGACCTCCTAGATGCAAAAGCCCCAGACCTACTCCGATAGCTGGCTCTCTTCTCTACTGGCACTACAGCCTCATATAGTAACCTATAGTGTTGGGCCTCCCTAGTAACCTTTCCTATCTACTATTGTAACATCCACATCACCTCCATCATCCCCAGGCCCAAGGCCTGACGTGCCTGATCTCTCTCCTGTGCATACCACTGCGCTAATACCTACAACTGTGTCACCTATGCCTGCAACCCTTTAACCTATGCCTATATGGCACCCAACTGGGCTACATGTCCCTATAACTGGGCTACCTGTCCCTCTAACTGAGCCACCTGTCCCTCTTGCTGGGCTATTTGTACTTGTAGCTGGGCTATCTGTCCCTGTAGCTGGCATATCTGCTCCTGTGCCTTGGCCAACTCTAATCCATCTGCATCACCTCCACCATCATATCTAACCTCTACATCTATCCCCTCTGCCTGTCCCCCCCATCATCACTCTCATCATCATCATCATCATCATCCTCATCATCGTCATCATCCTCCTCCTTTGTTGCTGCCTCCTCGGGTGCTACAAAACCCACTAGCACTGTGAGTCTCACTAGCCTCTGCCGAGCCCACCACTCCTCATATGTTGTCGTAGTCGCTGCATCCACTACATCCTATCTAGCATCCCATGCCTATGGCTGGAGTCCCTCAAACTCTGCTATAACCATCTGTGCATCAGGTACTAATCCCCACCGTTGCTGCTCCTCCCGTATCCGTGTGAACCTTGCATCCACTTGTGGTACATCCTGCACTAAACTGAACTGCCGCTGAACTCGCTTTAGTAGATACCTATCTATTATCAGCTCTATCTGCCCCATCAGGTATCCTAACTGCATTGCATAGCCTAGCTAGTCCTCGTCATCTGACCACCTCTCCACCTCCCTCCATGGTCGCCGCACAAACTCCACTATATCGTCCATCCCCTGCCTCTAGTATCCCATGTTCCCCAAACGATGGCACATCTAATGTCCTCTATATGCATAAACAAATGGTCGATGTCGTGGCCTATCTCACACTTTTAGTGTCTGAGTCACTGGCATATGCTCTCATGCCCAGATGTGCAACAATGTAACCCCACAACCCAGGCTCCATGATTGCATGTATACCACTGCATCCATGTCATGGTACAAATGTGCCAGTATACATGGGCCCCATGCATAAACCACTCCATAAGTCAACATCTGATGTAGCACAACTCCCCAACCCACTGGGAATCGATGTGATCTCCTATCTCGGACCAAGGTCCCTGCTATCAATCCTGCCAGAAATACCTACCAGCCGGTCTAGTCCCCTCTCTATTGCCAGATGGTATGCCATCTCCATCCTATCAGCTGTATATGGCACCTACCTCGAGGAAAAAACCTGGTCCAGATATGTCGCTCCATGTCCATGATCATATATCACCCTCTCACCATTAATGGGGACCTGTAGGATTCTCCATACGTCCTCGAGTGTAATCATCACCTCCCCTGTGGGAAACAAGAAGGCACAATGCTCTGGCTGCCATCGCTCCACCACAGTAGTCATCATAGCCCTATCGACGTGAATCCGTGGCATATTTGTAATATGCTACAGTCTAAGTACCCCTAGAATGAACCTGTCAGTGCCATCTAGCTCCTCCTAGAAATCAAATGTAGGTGGTCGCCTCTCCTGAGACTGCAGAACGCCCTCATCATCCTGCAACATCCCACAAACGCACCATGTTAGCCTTTATCTTATCACTACTCACCTATTCTACCCATCAGCGCCTTTCCCACGATATCCTTCTATTAACCACACCCCCTCCCCCTGCAAGGCCAAACGTGCCTACCAACTCTACCCCAGCCCGATGATAACCACCCCGCCCTTCCACTTTCCTATTCCTCTTCTTCCATTCCATAATCCCCAAAAAACCCCATAAAAATCAAAAATCACAATAAAAAAAGGGGGGGCAGTGATCGGTACCTGACCTAGTGCATTGGCGTCGAACTGGCATCAATGCCCTGGGCCGAGCATCCATTGGCGCCCATCCTAGCACATTGGCACCGATCCCTTCCCCTCAACACAAAACCCTGCCTACATTTGATTTCAATGCACCAAATCAAAATTTGTAGGCGCCAAATCAACATTTCAACATGCCTCTATAATATTTATTTCATTCAAAAACCCCCTCCACCCCCCAACATTTCATTCAAAAGCCCCCCATTTTCAAAACCCTCATTTTACCCTAATTAGGTAAAACCAAATAATAACAAAAGTTAAAACCACTTACCGACTCACTTGCCTCCGCGGGTCGAAGATACTCGCTCACCCACTTCGCTCAGTGCTCCTCTTGAGGAATACCTGCCATCGCTCACTATCCTCTTCCCTCTTCTTCACTTCCTCCTCCAAACTCACAAAAGTAAAATGAGCTTTTTAAGCTCCTTTTCACTTTTTTAACCCCCTCCATACTAACTTTTTATCCTTTTTTTTCTTTTTTCTTTTTAAGCCACCTTTTTTTTTATCTTTTTTCCTTTTCCGCTCCCCCTAACTTCTTTTAACCTTTTTTTCCTCTACTAACCTCCTTTTTTCTCGTTTGTCATGAGTTCTTCCCCGTTCTTCAGTCTTGGGACCCCTTTCACCCCCTTTCTGCCGTCTTTTCTACTTTTTTGAGAGATGACCAAAAATTAATTTTTTCCGTCAATCTCTCGAGGGGCATCACCTCGTCACTTATTCCTATGTCACTCACTCACCGGGGTATATTTATCAAAAAAAATTATATTCTTTGATATCCCGTCAACCCGACAACTATGACACCATATCAAAGAGGGGCAAAATGTAGACGTCTATAAATGGTCACAACCACTTTCATCCACCTACGTAATTCAACCCTAATTCACCTACATCACTTCATCCGATCCATACATTAATTAAATAATTTTTAATTATTTAATTAATTTATTCTGTATTTTTCTTCTATTATAAAAATCAAATTCCTCTACTATAGTTTGAAAATTAAATATTTTTTACTATAGTTCATTCCACAAAATTAAATAAATTATCATATTTATTTAATTCCTATTTTATTCACTTTTGATTACTTTTTGTAATCATAATTATTGTCTTCTAATCCATGTGCACATGAATTAATTTTAATTAATTCATCATTACAAACCCCCATGTTTCTAGAAGTCCATTTATCATCCAATGTACATGCTTGTACATGACAAGTGGTACTTTGGAAGCATGGTTAAATCTTCCAAAATGGGTACATTTGTCTTATTTCTTCCACCCCACTCCATGTGTCACTATTCATGCTAATTTAAAATTACATGTGGCACTATTTGAACACTATTCTTCTAATTTTAAATTCCACTTGTCCTCTCCATGGAATTTAAAATTCATCAAAAAATCCAACCCTTACCTTTTCATAAATGAGTCCTTACATGTCATACACCTACCCAATCCTAGCCATCCATTCATTCAAACTTGCAATCTCATCCATTAATCATCCCTTGAATCTTGGGGCAAAATTCTCATTCAATCCAATCATGTCATTTGTCAAATTCTCCTTGCTTGAGGATCCTCAAGCAATCTCAACCATTGATCCTCCAAATTAATCCTAGCCCTTCAATCCCATCCCCAAAAATCTATAAATTGAGGCCTCCACCTCCCATTTCAACAAGCCATCATAGGCACAGTTACTCTACCAAATTGAGTGCTCACATACAAATAGCTTAGTGCAATCACAAGTAATATGGCATGGTATATCATAGTATATCATCTATTAGGGCATATCACTACTAATAGGCTTAGATAGGGTGCAATTTACATAGTTAGTGTATTAGTAGTTTAGCTCAATCTTGAGGTCCCTTAGACTTGGGATTGGGTGCAATTAGGATAGTTAGCATCCAGTTTAGGATCACACTTTCATAGGTTAGACACTTACAAATTTTACTTCTACTTCATCAAGGTCATCATTTTGATCAGTTACTTCATCCCCTGTCTTCTTACTGGCTTTGAATGCAGTCTCCTTCTTTGGAATACTTTTGTCAAATTCTCTCATTTTAAAGGTTGTGAGAGAGCCAAATAATTGATCTACTATATATGTGTCCAGATCCTGAGTCTCCTCAATAGTAGATACCTTATGACTGTAAGATTTGGCAAGAGTTCTTAATACCTTCTTCACAATTTCATCTTCTTTCACTTCACCACCAAGACTTGTGATGCCATTAACTATTTCATCCACTCAGAGCATATAGCTAGCAATGTCTTCATCTTCTGTCATCCTCACTATCTCAAATTTTCTCTTAAAGATTTGCATTTTGGTTTGCTTCACTTTTCTATCTCCTTCATAAATGCCTTCAAGTTGTACCCAGACATCCTTAGCAGATTTTCAACTCATTACCTTTAGAAGTTCTATATCTGCCAGTCCACTCATGATAGTGCTCTTTGCCTTGGCATTATTATCATACAATCTAATCTCATCAGCATTTGTAGGCTCAGAACTAGGTAGTAGCCCTTCACAACAACTTGCCATACACCAAACCCTAGAGAAGATAGATAGTTCTCCATCCTTATCTTCCAAAAGGAATAATTTGTTCCATCAAACATAGGTACCTTGTGAGATCCATTAGGAGCCATCCCAAACCTTCCTCAAGTGGTTAAGCTTCTTCTGAGTAACTTGGCTCTGATACCAATTATTGAACACACCAGGATACTAAGAGGGGGGATGAATCAGAATCTAAACAAACTCAAAATCCTCCGGAGTAGATTAAAACTTAAGCATTATAGAATTAACATAAAGATGAAAGATCAACACAATGCACATCAACACATAACACCAAATATACGTGGAAAACCCAAGAAGGGAAAAACCATGGTGAGGATTAACTCACAATATATGAAGCTCAAAATAACAACTTTATTTTAGGGCTACAACCCAAGGAAGATAATACTCCATGAAAAATTTGCTTTAGGGTCACTCCCAAGGAAGATACAACTCCCTATAGACTTTGTTTTAGGGCTACAACCCAAGGAAGCAACTACTCCCTGATCTGAGAACAAACTCAGAGATGATTATAGTATGACAATCCTTCTACTGCCAAAAAATTGACATTGAAACTCACACCTTTGATGATTGCAATTATGTTTCTTCTGATGATTGGATCAATTAGGCACACTCTTCACTTCCCTCCTACCACAAAAATGTCTTCAAGATGAATTAGGACAGCCTCTAATATTTCTTCTCTTTCTCCTTCAATTGCACATCACAACGCATATGATATTCATATTCTGCTCTTTTTCACTCACATATTCATCTTTGTAATCATACCTTACCAAGACCAAATAGGTTTACAATATATACATGAAATTACATTGATTTTCATTACAAGTTGACCAATACAACAATACTATTACATGTTACAAGTCAGCCAGAGATTATGGGTAAGTGCACAAAGATGAGGGGACAAAATGGGGTCTTAAGATGCCACTTTTTTTTAAAATTAGGAAACATTGATGTTGGATGAGAAATTGAAGATAGCTACACTCAAAATTTAAAGATGGAACAAAAACAAGAGTCGTAGTGCTCCGAATCTAGTTTCTAAACTACTAATGTTTTCAAAAAATGGTTGAGATTAAGGGGTTCAATAAGGGGGAGCACACAAATTGGTCCTGTTTTTGTCAAAAAAACATAACATAGCGTCTGGTGTGCTCCCCCTAAAATGTTAACTTTTTTTTAGTATTTCAATAATCACTCTAGTGAGAAATTAGCTAACACCATGTAGTTTATCCCTGATTTTTCTGATAATTTTTTCATGAATAATTGATTTTTTAGTAATTTTCAAAGTGGACACATCCTGAAAAATAGAAATTTGAGCGTGCTCCCCCCTAAAGTTTTTGAAAACTAATCGAAAATCAATTTTTTTATAATAGGTGTAGAATGGATTCTAGTTTCTAAAAATGTAATTTATTTCAAATTTCGATGAATGGTTAAAAAAGAGGCAAAAATACTAGACACTGGTTTTTGACAAAAAAATGGACACACTAACAAAAGAAATTCAAGATGAGACCCTTAACGTACTCAAAATGTGAAAAAAAATATATGGTTAGATAGCTAACAAAGAGATTAAGACTATGGTGGTATTTTTTTTAGTTTTCATTGAAAAAAGTGCCATCCTGATTTGGAGTACGTTCCAGATTATCTTCAGATTTTGCTAAAAACTAATAAAAACATGTCAAAGAAAGCTGAGCATAATTAGCTATATGCATGCCAATTGCATTTTCTTGAAAGTTTCTAAAGCCTTTTCAACAAATCCATTTTTTGCATATCTTGCAATCATTGCATTCCATTACAGAGCATCTCTTTGAGGTGCTACATCATACAATTGACATGTCTTGTCTATTCTTCCACACTTTATATACGTGTCTACAAGGGCAACTGCACTTCCTATCATCTCTCTCACTCTCTACTTCCCTCCCCTCTCTACGTCCTACCCTCTCTTTGAGTCTCTGCTTCCCTCCCCTCTGTACCTCCTACCTTCTCTCTCACTCTCTTCTTCCCTCCCCTCTCTACCTTCTACCCTCTCTCTCACTCTCTACTTCCCTCCCCTGTCTACCTCCTACCCTCTTTCTAAGTCTCTGCTTCCCTTGCCTCTCTACCTCCTACCTTATCTCTCACTCTCTTCTCCCCCCTCTCTACCTCCTACCCTCTCTCTCACTTTCTACTTCCCTCCCATATCTACCTCCTACCCTCTCTCTCAGTATATGCTTCCCTCCCTTGTGTACCTCCTACCCTCTCTCTCTTCTTCCTTCCCCTGTCTACCTCCTACCCTCTCCCACTCTCTACTTCCCTCTCGTATCTACCTCCTACCCTTTCTCTCACTCTCTATTTCCCTCCCCTCTCTACCTCTCCTCATCATTCTTCCCATCCAATGAAATTTCATAAATTATCTTGTTTCCTTTTCATCATCCCAATTTATATCCTTGTCCCTCTTTGCATGTCCTAGTTTTCTTGTTTCCATATTATTTGTCGACATGGGAGAGGAGAGGGAGGAAGAGGGAGAGACAATGGAGATGGAGGGGAGAGAGAGGGGAGAGATAGGGTGATAAGCAAAAAGAGAGTTCTAGTTTTCTTGTTTTGGAGAGAGAGAGAGGGTTGGTCGGGTTTATGAGTTTAGGGTTTCTTAAGTTTAGGGCTTAGTGGAATTATTTAGGGTTTAGGGGTTTAGGGTTGCTTGGGTTTATGGTTTAGGGGTTAGGTTTTAGGGGTATTATTTAGGGTTTAGTGGTTTTGGGAGAGAGAGAGAGAGAGAGAGGTTTAGGGTTGCTCAGGTTTAGGGGCATATTTAGGGTTTATGAGTTTAGGGTTGCTCAGACCTTTAGGGGTAAATTATTTAGGGTTTATGAGCTTCTAGGGTTGCTCAAGTTTAGGATTTAGGGGTTAGGGTTAAAGGGAAATTATTTTATAATTTCCCTCCAATCCTCCTAATCTTAATGCATTAGTCCACCCATCTCCTAATCCATCAATCCCTATCATCCATCCACCATATAACTCACCATCTAATCCACCATCAAACATTCTAAGCTCTAATCCATCAACCCGTGAACGCTTGAAAAATTTTCTCCAAAGACTCTTTACAAAATCCAAAAATAAAAGCAAAGATATGGAGCCATCCAAATCCACTGATCCAATTTCATGTCCCTCTAACACTCCCAATCCTAATCCATCCGAGCCTCCTATATCCATTCACTCGATCCTAATCCTAACCCCACAACATCTTCCATCATTGTCCATCAACTATATGCATATCCTAGTCCATCAACCAATGAAGCCATGAAGGATGTGACCCAAGGACTATTAGCAAGGAATCTAAGAACATCATGTACTCAAATTCCTATCCTTGAGCCTAACAAAGAACCTCCTAATAACATGTCTACCACTCCAACACCATCATCCACTCCTATGTCTATCCATTTCATTGAAGAGTCTCCTACCATAAGTCCAATTCAAACCCCATCATGTAGCCATGTTGTCAAACATCCAAAGATTATTGATCCCATTCAAGAACCCATCACATCCATCTAAGAAACCCAATAGCTATGTTAAGAGCCTAGTCCAAAGCATGTGGAAACACCAACCACCCATCCTAATCAAAATACAAACATCCCATCTAATCCCATCTTGGATCCCTTACCATCTCATGGTCAACCCCTCTACATCGATCCCATCATTGATCCCCCAACATCTCCTAGTGAACCCCCATCACCACCTCTTACTCCCCAATCCAATGAATATCAATGCATCCCCACTTACCCTATCCATATCTAATATTGTGCTATCCATGCTTATCCTCCCTGTGATCAAGATATTATCTATGATCAAGATCTTATCCATGAGCAAGTAACCCACATCACTCCTATCCATCATCTTGTGCTAGTCCTATTCATTATCCATCAATATCCCATGATGAGACACTTGGTCCCCAAGAAAACATAGATAATCAAACAAATAACTTGGATCCTATCAAATCACATCCCAATGAGGATAATGATAATCAAGATCCAAGAATTCTACATCCATTTCCTATTGATCCTCGATCATCCTCTATTGAACTATATGTTTAGGGGTTTAGCCTGGTTGCTCAAGTTTAGGGTTTAGGGGTCAGGGACATTATTTGAGGTTTACATGAGTTTAGGGTTGCTCAAGTAAATAGGGTTCAGGGTTTAGGGTTAGGGTTTAGGGGATTTATTTAGGCTTTAGGGGTTTAGGGGTTAGGGGTTAGGGGTTAGGGGTTAGGGTTTAGGCATTAGGGGTTTAGGGTTGCTTAAGTTTAGGGGTTAGGGTTTAGGGTTTAGAGAGAGATAGAACGAGGGGACCGATAGAGATTGGGAGATATAGGGAGATAGAGTTTTAGGGTTACTTCCAAGTTTTATGGTTTAGGGGTTTAGGGTTGCTCATTTTTAGGGTTTAGGGGTATTATTTAGGGTTTAGGGTTTATGGTTTAGGGGTTAAAGGGGTTAAGGTTTAGAGGTTTAGGTTTATGGTTTAGTGATGTAGAGCATCAAGCACAGCAGGACAGCAGTATACAAAACTTCAGTGGAAGGCCTTGACACCACAACCTTCTCATGTTCATGATATAAAAGGAGGGTAAACTTCAAGACAATCACCTCAGGATACCTAACACCAACTAATATTCCACCATCTCCATTATGCAGACTCTGCAGGATAGCAACATCTACCATATCCCTCAGTCACAATCTCATAGCTCCAAGAGTAAGACAATCACACTATCCATCTTAGGGTGGTCTCTATCAACACAAGTTCAACTTCATTATAGCATACCAACTCAATAACCTACCAAACTCTTAATGCCTTCAATGACCAAACAACAACATGATGAATAAAACTCACTACATTCTTGGTATGATTGCTGTCCTCTCCTAACACATGGTTCTACAGAGATTTCTCACAAGACCACACTCATCTACACCATTCCCCTACCTCCACATTCCTCACAAGTTCTTTCCCTCATTAACATAAAACTCATTCCTCTGACCAGGGCAAGAAGGATCAAAGGAATGAGGATAAACTCATCAAGTTACTCAGAAGAAACTCTAGATCAAATTTTAGGACAGTTTGTAGACAAACCCTAATTACTCTCTTCTAGAGTAGTGTCAAAATCCCAAATAAAGTTCAAATGAGAGGTGATTCAACAACCTATCCAACCATCACAAACACCCTTCACCCACAGGCTGTACAAGTACGGATTTCGCAGGGAAACAGCAAATTTAAAGAAGTGAACAGCAATTCTGAAAAAAAATAGTTTTTAGGAAATCACTGATATCTCCCACCTAGATCATCATAAAGATCCCAAACTAGTCTCAAATCAAATATACTTCAGAGTAATTTCCATCCATCACAAGTTTGGGCAATAAAAAATCTATACAATTGCGGGTACGGCTGCAAAAATAGTGAAAAAAATAGAAAAAAGAAAAAAAAAATAGTTTTTGGTAAAATAGAGATTCCTCCCTTCAAATTCAATATTAAGACCTCCAATAAGCTTTGAATCAAAGACACTTCAGTCTCCTTTCATCCTATTCCAGATTCATGCCAAGGCTCTTCCGTACAGGTATGGATTTCTGAGAAACAATGAAGGAAAAAATAGAAAAAATAGTAAAACAGCAAAAAATAGTCTTCTTTTTATCATTTCTCCTCATCCTCTGAATGGAAAAAATACAATGAGTTATATTTGGCTTCAAACAGCCTTCCACCAAGCTTGGGGTTGTTTGGGATTCCAAAAAAACTCCTCAACCATCGAATCCTTTCTTGTTTTATAACTGCAGCTTTTAAAAACTATTTTAGAAACTTGTCTATTTTGGACTACCTTTTCAGTTTTTGAGCTTTAAATGCCTTTAAACACTTGGATTAACCTTTGGTATGGTTATATCACACTTACTAACCTAAGACATGCCTTTTAAAGGCTTACAACATTTAAATGACTCCCTAAACAAACATTTAAACTTAAATGACTATTGCACTACCTATGACAACAAGACTGTCCGAACAAGGACTACAAAAAAAAAAACTAGATTCATTTAGACATTTGGACTAAGTCCACTACAAGAATGGCATTAAGCCTTATTATAACATGTAAATGGTCTCCAAGACCTCATTAAACAAAACAAAACATCTTGAACTTTAACCACAATTTAGACATCTAGGTTCTCCTGCACCATTTAGGTAGAGAGGAGAATAGGCAGATATAGAGGAGACTAAGCCTGGGAGAGATATCTCTGTCTCCTCTATCCCTCTCTCTAACTATACCTGTCTCTCTATCTCTCTATCTCTCCATGTCTCTCTATCTTTCTCTCTTTAGATCCCCTCTCTCTATCTCTATCTCTCCCTCCCTCACTATCTCACTCCCTCTCTCTATTACTCTCCCAATCCCTCTACCTCAAATCTATCTCCCTGTCTCTGGAAGTTGTATCTCTTGATCTCTTTCCCTATCTCTATCTCTCTGGACATATCCCTATCTCTTAATCTATCCCTTGTTACCTCTCTCTCCCTCCCTCTCTATCTCTCTCCTACTCTATCTCTCTCCCCATCCCTCTACCTCTTGAAATCTCTCTCCCTATGTCTCTAGACATCTCTCCATCTCTTTCCCTATCTCTATCTCTCCACGCATAACCTTATCTCTTAATATATCCCTCTATGTACCTCTCTCTCTCTGTATTTCCCTATCTATCTCTCCCTCACTAGATCTATCTCCCTCTTTATCTATCTTTCTCCCTCTATAGACCCCTTTGTCTATCTGAATCCCCCTCTCTCCCTCTCCTCATCTCTATCTCCACCTATCCCTCTCTATCTCTCTATTTGCCCCTCTTTCTATATTTTTTCCTTTCTCTAACTCTATCTCTATCTCTTCATCTCTTTCTAGATGTCCCCGAGCTCTCTCCCTATCCATGTCCATGTCCCTCTCTATCTCTCCATGTCTCCCGATCTCTCTATCTCTCTCTATTTATCCAGGTCTCCCCCTCCTTTTTATATCTCCCTCCCTCTCTATATACATTCCTTTCTATCTACCTATTTCTCCCTTTATCTCTTTATTTATCTATCCTCCCTCTATCTAAATATATCTACCTCTCTATCTCTATCTCTATATCTCTCTCCCTCACATTCCAAGGGGTCGACAGAGAGAGGGAGAGAGATATAGAGAAAGAGAGGCAGATAGAGTTGTAGAGATGGAGGATAGAGAAATAGAGAGAGAGAGAGAGACTCTCCCATGTATATACAAGGTTACATTTGTCCCTCCTAGTATAGACAAGTTTTATTTCACAAACCACATGGATATTTGAGTCTAGGGATACTCTTGGACCGTCACTTGATTACCTATTTGATGCACTACATGTATAGTTACAATATATTTTATGTGAGAGCATGACATCCTAGACCATGATTTTGGCACTAACATTGAGAAGGTTATGATTTTTGCATGCATGAATCTTTATGTTTTCATGCTTCCTAGAATGCGCTAGCATTATGGGAAGCATGAAAAATAGGAAAAAAGCATGTGGGATCCATGATTCAGACCCCACATGACTGTTATTCCTACTTTTCATGCAGTATATCAGACAAGAAAATGCTTTTCATGTTGTTTGACATATTGAGAATCATTTTTAGATCAATCAACCATTTTTTTTGTTTTTTCAATGTAAAAGAACTAATTTTGCATGTTTTTGGAGAAAAATTGATTATTTAAACTGAAAGTTTCATGTTTCATGTGTGATATTGTTTCAAAGATAATTACCATTGATATATAGAATGAATTTGATGATATATGTCTATTTTTTCCATAAATTTCACTAAACCTATTCTAGAGTTATATAGAATTCATAATCAAACTTGCGAAAAAGAAGAATTTGAGGATTTTGAAGCCATATTTTGGAGAATTGGTCAACTCCAATATCAAATTCTAAGGTATGTTCAAGTTATGTCCATTTTAATTCACTTATATATGTTCTTATGTTCTTTATGTGTTTATGTCTTTATGTCTTTATGTTCTAAGATATATTTGTTCTTTAAATATGTTTTCATACTTAGTCAAAAGTTGTTTACCAAAACACATGAATCGTGTATGTATGTCTTCATACATTGCAACCAAAATCAAACTATGGCTTGCAATAACAAAGACAAACTTGAGCAATTGCTTCTTATCACTTTGATACCTCAAAACATTCTCTAGAAAATATATACATGTTCTCAATTATCATTACATGCACTCCAACACTACCACATGTGCCCTTGCACTACCATACATGCTCTAGAAACTCACTTAGCTCATGATGCAATAGTAAGTTCTTCACCAAGCGTCTTGCAATTGCTACCATAGCAACTATTGATGTACAAGTCTAGGGAAAAAAGGTTTTAGGATGGAAACTTGATTAAAAATTCATTTTTTGTAACAAACACTCCATTCTCCCAAAAGGCTACACCCATTTTACCAAAAGGCTTCTATTTCTTCCATCACTCAAATATTTTCAAGGCCTTTCCATGGTTTCCTCTTACTGATCCATCCAACCAAGACCTTGAAAATGGTGTAGCAGTAACATATAAGGCTAAGAAATCATGTAAAAGATCTATGTGATCATCTATTTTTAGTTTTAACATATTTTTCTATCATCATTGACCATTGTATCCATGCATGTGTAGGTATATCAGTTAATTCAGTCAAAGAGACTTCAAATTCATCATGTTTCTACCTTGTTTCAGCCCTTCATGCCTTCATTTCACCTATTTTCACCTATACAAGAGAAAAACAATATCAAATACTTCGTAAAATAATTTTAGTGAACAACTGTTTGTCATACTCATATTCATGATCAATGGAGCCAAAATTGATTCCAAGACTCTTTATTTTTGTCCTAGGATGATATAGAAGGATTTATTCCTTAATATGCATAATGATTCATTCAATAGAACCATGCAATGGCTTGAATCTTAAACTATCATATGCCCCCTATTATGACAATCCTTCTTGTCTCTATTGATCATTTAGACATAATTGTTACGCGTCCTTAAATGATAACTTCTCCATGCATGTTTCATAGTATGAATTCTCTTGGAGAAGGTTGGAGGATGTGGAAACTTCTTTAGTGTCTTAGGATAGGACATTCCTTATGCACCTATTCATGATGATTTGTATGCATGACACAACAATATTTCAAAATCTCCTAATTGTCCTTTGTTACTACATGATGGTGGTTACCTTGATCGACTATATACCTTTCAATACCCTAAATTATAGATATTAGTTTAATGATTGTTCTGACAGTCCTAGGTATGGCTATCCTAAAGAGGTCAAGGGTACTCTTTGACCATCTTGGATTGTAATAATCCCTCTCACTACATACGTAGTTTCCTTAAGGGTTTTAGGGCCTTTAGTAATTGTTGTCACCCAGATTTGCACCCTTACTGAGTTTGTAAAAAACTTGGCAATCTGGAGAAACATGGGAATGATCTTGAAGTGTGGGACCGTGCAAACTGAGATCAGACCTCCGGAGAAGGCTGGCTTCCTCTTTCTAAGCCTATTACTTAGAGCAGTGTAACTAAATCTAGTGCTAATGCTTGCAGGGGAAAAGGGTTAGAAGGAAACTGAAATGAAAAGAGTGATACACTAGATTTAGTGAGCGATGGTGATTCTAGAAGAGAGACACAACAATGTTCTTAATCATGGAGGGAGTTAACATAGACTTATAGGGTTGATTAAGGCTTTGATATGAAGATCTAACCTATAGAGGAGTGTCTTTACTCACAGAATAGATTATAACTTCAAGTAAAACATAGAAATTAGGACACAAGAGAGGCAAGAAGTCATGCATATATTGATCATGAAGGTCAGAAACTATTACTTTACAGAATATTCAGTAGCAGAGAAGGTCTGACTATAGAAAAATCGGTAGCATAATAGCCCAAAATAAAACCATCCTCTTCGATAATCAGGTTACAAAGCATTTTATAGATCAAGCTCTTGTGTAGGGGACGCTGAAAACTGCTGCACAAGATCTGAGGTCATCAATGTAGGAACAAGGGATGCATGGGCAGGAGCATGGTGAAAAGATAGGAACCATGTCACTGGCAGTCCTGCAACTATAGAAAATAGCTGCCCAAATGCAAGATAGGATAGAGCATTAAAGACAAAAACCCCCAAAGTCGTCGCCAAAATATGAAGATCTACCAGCAAAACACAGAGCCCATACACATTGAAGAGTGAAGCCATTTGTCATGAAACCACCTGCAAAACTCACCAACTAGAGTTACTGTGAAAATATCAGCCTTTGCACACACCATATCAGTCACTAAAACATCCTATCAGCCAAACATGCAAATCCAGATCATATTTTAAAAGTGAAAATACCCACTCAAAAGCCTGCCAAATGAAAGAGGAGGCAAAAATAAGCACTTTTGCCTTTTGAAGCATGTCAAAATTTGCCAAGATGAAAGAGATATGGACGGTCAAAGTTATGGTCAACTACATATTGCATCTGTGTATCGCTTTGCATCTGTATATACAACTGTGGTATATATCGGGCTGTCGAGGAGACTAAGAGTTGAGCCGCTAATATGCAAAGTGGCGCCGAAAATCATTTGTATGTGCTTTTTGCATATGCCTTGTATGTGCAAATGTATATACATATAATCGCCAATATACAAAAACAGGCCTTGACTTTTGCATCACCCTTTGTATGTATGCCCCTGCCACGTGTCATCACTCCATTCGTCTCTGAGCTAAAACTGGGACCCATCGCTGAACATTTTCCTCCATATCGGCCATCGAAAAGACCTTTGCATGAGCCACCGATAAGCATTGCTTCATCGAAAAACCATTGTATGTTGGCCTTGTACATCGCCATTTGTATATCGGCACATACAATCGCATGTACATTCAACCCGCGGACCCCAAATGATTATCTTCCATACTCAATTCTACAGTTGGATCCAACTTGTATGTATCCCTTGTATCTTGCTCTTTGTATATCGTATATACAATGCAAATATACAAGCAAAAGCTACATACAATCGACTGTACACACAAACATTGCATCTAACCCCTTGCATCTTCCATTGTATATGCCCTTTGCATGTTCCTTTGTATATCGCATATACAATTCGAATATACAAAAACTTTTGTATATCGCCTTTTGCATATCCACTTGTATGTGACCTTTGTATATTTCCTTGTATATGCCTATGTATGTTGCCTTGTATGTGTAATATACATTCACCTTTGTATATGGCTTTTGCATCTTGCCGATGTACATCTTGCCTTTGCATCTTGGCGATGTATATTTCCTTCGTATATTCCGCCTCTTGTATCTTCCCCTTGCATGCTTTCCTTTGTATGTTGCCAATGTACCTTTGCATATGCTTCATCGGCCATCGAAAAGACTATGAGTTGAGCCGCCGATAAGCATCTCATGCCAAAAAATCCTTTGTATCTCTGCCTTTTGTATATTGCCATTTGTATATCGCATATACAATGCGAATATACAAACAAACCTTTGTATCTCTGTCTTTTGATATACAAAGAAAACCCGATGTACATTCTCTTTTGTATCCTGCCATTTGTATCTTCCCCTATACATCCCTTTGTATGTACAATTGTATATGTGATTGTATATGCAAAGGAAGATGTACATACAACGATACATACAAAGTATAAAACTTCAGAATTATCTGCAATGGAAGGCACTTGAAGACAAAGATTTCTGGGTTTTTCTGGGTTTTCTGCAAGGATTCTCAAGGTGAGATTTTTTGGGATTTTTTTGCAAGGTAGAGCATGGGTTTTTTGAAGAATTTAAGCTTTGTAGGGTCATCTCTAAAGGATATTCAAGGAATATACAAGGTGAACTATTTGACTCTTGGCCAGAGGAAAAATAGGTCAACATCTGTCGACTTCTACAGGATGTTTGCCTGCTAAACATCAGACCAGTGGCCTTAAGCATCCATTGGGCACAGGGTCATACAGAAACTTAAAACACTTTTGACAATCAACCCTGACCCCAAGTGATTCAGCATGTCAACAATGAAGAACACTTGGAAGACCAAAAATTTCAAAACAAAATGCTGAAAGCAACCCACAAACTATGCTAGACAACACTTAGGGAAAACAAAAGGCATCTAAACTATTGTGCAGTAGCACTTATTGAAAGCAGGAAACCTAATCTACTAATTTTACAAGGCAACTCCTACCTCAAAACACCTCTTCAGGTGTATCCCATTGACTGGGATAGGCAAATTTTCTCCATCCATGTTTGATAACTGAAATGCATTGTGCTCCTTGCATTCAGTAATGATAAATGGGCCACTCCACATGCTGTCAAACTTGGAGTGCTTCCCTGGCTTGCTTTTCGACTCATCCCATTTGAGTACCATATCACCCTCCCTAAAAATTCAGGGAGTGGCTTTCGTATCAAATACTCTTTTTGTCTGAAGCTGATGACACTCTATAGCTTTCATAGCTTTTTCTCTTATTTCTTCAAGCTCCATAAGTTGAGCATATCTGATAGCCATGGGATCTTGTTCTTCAAACATCTCCAGTTGATTCATGATATCAAGAGCTGGCAGCTCTATAGATATAGGCAGTCTTGCCTCTTTTCCATAAACCAACATATATGGGGAGTTTCCAATAGACCTCTTAGGAGTTATTCTATCTTCCCATAAAGCAGATTTCAGATTGGTGTGCCAGGTTCTTTGGTTGTCGTCCATTGATCTTTTGATAATCCTTATGAGATTCTTATTTGTAGATTTGGCCAAACCATTACCCTGTGGGTAATAATTTGATGAGGTACTCAAATAGATTCTATTCTTCACAACCGAGTTAGTTATCTTCATCCCAACGAAGGCTAGAGCATTGTCTGAGATGATCAACTCAGGTACCCCAAATCTAGATACCAAATCACAATAAAAGTTCAAAACAACACTCTCATTGGATTCCTTCAGAGCCACTACTTCAGTCCACCTTGTGAAATAGTCTGTTGCTGTAAGTACCCATCTGTGGCCTGTACTTGACGGTGGGTTAATGGGACCTATAAAATCAATGCCCCATCTCATGAAGGGATGCTCTACTTGAATTGGCTGCAGAGGTAAAGCTGGCAGCCTTTCTTTGCGTGCAAAAATGACACATTTTACACACTTTTTGGCCCATGCATGGGTATCCTTGAATAAGCTGGGCCAGTAATATCCAGCTCTCATTATTTTCCAAGCAGTAGTCCTTGGGGCAAAATGACCCCTTGCTATTCCATCATGAAACTCATGCAGCACCTTGTCAGTTTGACCACTATCAATGCATCTTAACAACACACCATTAAAATCTTTTCTGAAAAGGATATCATTAATTAAAACATATGGAATAGACTGCAGTCTAAAATATCTTCTCTTGGTTCTATCTAAACCTGCTAGACATTCACCAGTTTGCAAAAAATGAGTCATGTCATTAACCCAACCTATTCCAAGTGTTGTTATATCATCTTGATGTTCATCTTCAATGGTCAGAAGCACCTCTTCTTCCTTCTCTGTTTCATTTTCAGACCTAGTAGCAAGTTGTTCACTGAGTCCTCTACCTCTAACGAGCTTGGCTATTTTGATATCTACATCATATTCCATGACTTTGGTAATCCAACTAGCCCTTTTCTCATTAACATCCTTACCTAACAGAAACTCTTTAACACCAGGGTGAGCAACCATCAAATGTACCTTATTGTTAGAAATAAGATGCCTAAACTTCTTGAGACTCTTTACCACTGCAAGGACATGTTTTTCAATGAAACTATATCTCTATTCATACCCCTCCAGTCCTTGACTAAAGAAAGCGATTGGCTACTCAAAGCCTTCATTTTGCTGTTGTACCAGAATTACAGAAATTGTATCCATACTGCCATAAGCATACAAAATGAAATCCTTTGAAAAATTGGGATTTATCAGAGTTGGTGCAGATGATAACGCCTCTTTTATGGACTCAAAGCTGAGTTTGCTCTCTTTTGTCCAACTAAAAACTGTATTTTTCTTTAAAATAGAGGTTAATGGCTTCAATAAATTTGCAATCTCAGGTATAAATCTTCACAGAAAATTAATTCTGCCAATAAAACTTTGCAGTCCCTTCTTGTGACTGGGTAAAGGCAGCTCCAAAATAGCTCTTACTCTTTCTGTATCAATGGTAACTCCCTCCTTTGACACAATGTGTCCTAAAAGCTTGCCTTCATGCACAGCAAAAATGCATTTCTTTGGATTGAGAGATATCCCAAACTCTTTACATCTCTCAAATACTTGTTTCAGGTGGGATAAATGTTCAGCTGCATTCTTAGAGAAAACTATGATGTCGTCAAGGTACACGAGTACCAATTTATAAAGCAAACCTTTAAAAGCCATATCCATATCTCTCTGAAAAGTAGAGCCAGCATTTGATAGACCAAAAGGCATCCTTTTGTAGGCCATGGTGCCCCATTTTGTGGTAAAAGTAGTTTTAAACTGATCTTCTTCCTTGACTAATACCTGATTATAACCAGAATATCCATCAAGTAAGGAGAATCTTTCTAAACCAGCTACTACTTGCAGAATTTACTCCATTGAGGGCAGTGGGTAGTGGTCCTTCAGGGAGGCTCTATTAAGGTCTCTAAAATCAATGCACAACCTAATCTCTCCATTCTTCTTCCTCACAGGAACAAGATTCGAGACCCAAGAAGTATGCTTGATCAGAAAAATGATATTCCCCTCGATCAGGTTGGTTAATTCCTTAATCATCAGAGGCTCAAGTTTTGGATTTAAAGGTCTTTGTTTCTGCCTTATAGGTTTTGCACTTGGCTCTAACTCTATAGTATGCTGGGCAATATGAGGGTCAAACCCTTTTAAGTCTGAGTATTCCCAAGAAAACAAAACCTCAAATTCTTGACAAAGAGCAACAAAAGCTTTCTTATCCTCAGGTGAACAGATTTTACCAATTTTGAGAAGCTTACCTTTGAAAATTTCCAACTCCTCATAATGTTCCTCTTTGACCTGCATGCTGATTTTGCTCTTTTTTAGCCAATCATCAGTACCAAAAATGGATTCCAAGGTTACTAATCCTCTGGGTAGCTTATTAGTCCTTAACTGAACAACTTGATCATCATCATATTGTTGTTTGAGTTTGTTCTGATTAATCACAGAAAACTCATCTTCTTCTAACAGGAAACGCAAAACCTGCTCATCACTCTCAAAAACCTTCCAATGAATGTTTTTGTCAGGAATAGAGGGTCTATCAACTATCTTCACATGAGGCTGTATCCTTTCTCTTTGAATATCACTGGGGATATCAAACTAAGCCCCAATTGCAACTAATCTATCTACATGATTGTTCTGATTTCTTGGAATAGAGATTAGATTGAAAGCATCAAAGTCCTCAATCATATCCCATACCCTATGTTTATAGCATTTTAAGACATCATTCTTTGTAACGTGCAGTCCCCTCACCTGATTCACAATAATTTGGTTCTCCCCATACACCTGCAAACAGCCAATTTTCCTCTTCCTTGCCCACTGCAAACCTTGAATCAACCCTTCATACTCAGCAGTGTTATTTGTACACGAAAAAGCAAAATGGAAGGTAGAATAATATCTATCACCCTGTGGAGACACAAGCATTACACCACCACCAGATCCATTCCTATTCCTAGAGCCATCAAAGTACATCTTCCATACTTCATCTTGTTGTTTTATCTATTGTTTTGCACTCTTTACAAGGTTTGGAATTGTTGTTTTAGGTTCGTACAGTATGTAAACCCCCATACCAGTTTCTTGAATGAGTCCTTCAGGATCATCTATAATATTTTCAAAGGCCAACTCCTTTAATAGCACTTCTGGTATACTTTCAGCTTGTAGTTTTTAAGCAGCAACAAACTCAGGATCATCAGAAATAATGCAATTTGCATCAACAGCACTTGGGACATAAGGCTCTATGTGATATTTGGCATGCAATTTGGATTTTAGGGTCACTTTTGTGCCATATTGGATCCTAAAATACATGTGGGACCAGTCTGAGGATAAATATCCTCCTATCTTGGCTGTGAACTCCCTTGACAAACACATGGCAAAATAAGGAGGTAAATCTATGATGAAAACCTCTTGGGAGATGGAAAGATTTGGGCAGGTATGCAAAGTGAGACCTAGATCTTTTATCACACCTACAATGTTAACAGCTGTGCCATCTAGCTGGAGTACACCCTTCGCAAGGGGCTAGTATTTCAGTCATAATTGGTCTGTAATCTGTTTTGGCATTACAGAACTACTTGCACCACTATCTAGCATGCAGTTATGTACTAACTTGTCTCCTATTATTAATGACACATAAAATGGAAGTAGTTTAGTACTCTTATTTGGTTGTTTACTATTGTCCTAGGATGAATTGGTAAGAACAGCCCTAGCTGGGTCAACAGTTGCATCATTTAACACTTTTAAATCAAACAGGGCAGATTGTAACATGTCCTTTTGACCTGGGATGGCTAAAGAATCCCACATAGATATTGTCACATTCATTTTCTTCATATTTTCAATGATATTAAAAGGTGAGGTGATGTTTACCTTCTGATGCGACTTTGCAGCAGCAACATCAGCCTGCACGTGAGGTTGTTCCCTAGCAGTTGCTTGAGTATTCCTTTGCAAAATATGGGGAATCTGGGATGTAGAAGGATTAGCAGGTCCTTTTCCTTTGTTTATTGCTTGATCTATCCAATAACCCCTCTTTTTAGCTCTCGTATTTGCTGCAACTGAGGCATCATCTCTGTTTATGCCACAAAACTCATCTTTCTGCCAATTTAAGAAGACAGTATCATTCTGAGGCTATTACTGCTGCTGTACAGTCCCATCATTAGGGGTGTGTGGCTGTGAAACTGCAACGTTTTGCACCATTAGAGCCTGATTTATCACTCCATTTGAATAGGCTGCCTGACTATGTGGCTAATTACATGGAAGACACCATTCATACTCAGCTACAAGGTTGTTCTGAGCAGGGACAAGGTCGCTAACTGTATTAATGGGTGCAGGATTGTAAGGTTGGAAAGGCCTTTGGTTCACATTTTGCCTAGCACCCTAGTAATTACTTTGATAAGGTGGCCTATTAGATTGGTATGGCTGGTTTTGCCCTTGATAAGGCTAATTTTGCCCTTGACTGTATGGTTGATAAGGCTGTCTATTCTAGAACTATTGTTTTTTGATATTCACCAGATCATTCCCAAAAGATTGCAACAATCCTTTGATCTCTTGTAACTCAAAAGACTGAGTTTGAACAGCATTTTCTGATTTATCGGGCCATGTATTAGGTGCTGGTAATGCTAGTGTGGTAGGTATAACAGCTATGGGAGGCACATGCATTGGCATTGGTGGCTGAATAGCAAGGAATATTGGCAGAGGAGGCCTAGGGGCAATTTTACCAGCCTATGAGGTTGTTTTCAGCTCTTATGGCTATGGCATAAGCTTGTGGTAAGGAATTTCCTCCCATAAATTGAATCATGACAGAAATATCATTGTTTAAAGCTCTCAAATAGTATAAGAAAATGTGGTCAGCTATAGGCCTTACCGTTGGTGGGATTCTATACCACGTCTTCTAGAAATGGTGGTTGAAGTCTGACATGACTTCATGAGGAGCTCTTTTAATTGTAGACAGCTCTTCCACCAACAACAGATGGTCTGATTTGTCCTCAAAGAAGCTACACAACTCTTCTCCCAAATGATCCCATGAATCTATGGAGTTCACCAGTAGGCTTCTAAACCACTGCAAAGCCTTCCCTTTAAGGGAAGCTGCTAACAATCTAATTGCAACATTCTCTTCTGTCACATGATGGACAGCACATAGGTTTGCAATGTCTTTTATGTCTTCAGCTGGAGTAGTCTAATCTTCACCATTAAAATATGGTAAACTTTTCAAGGCAATGACCAGAATATCATTGTGCTGAGCTAAATTCAATGGGCTGCCTTGGTTGAATGCAACAAACAGTTGATTTATGACTGCAGGAATCATTGTAACTGAGATTCTTTGGACTGTATGAGTTCCAATAGCAGGAGGAGTAGACTTAGCTCTCCTATAATAGACACGAGTCTTATTGGGTTTGACAGCTGTTATCCCTCTTCTCCTAGGTGGGGATAATTGCAAATATTCAAAAGATGAAGAACTGCTTCTGGTTTGTATTCTTCTCATAAGCAGAAATATATTGATTTTGCTAAACCAAAGCTCAGAGTCACCAGATAAGCGTTTTAACCTCTTATAGGTCTGAAAATCACTAGCTACACATCAAAACCAGCAATAAAAGTGGTATTTGAACTGTTACTAATTCTACAGTCCCACCAGGCGTGCCAGAAACTGTTGTCACCCAAATTTGCACCCTTGCTAAATTTGTAAAAAACTTGGCAATTTGGAGAAACATGGGAATGATCTCAAACTGTGGGACCTTGTGAACTAAGATCAGACCTCTAGAGAAGGTTGGCTTCCTCTTTCTAAGCCTATTACTTAGAGCAGTGTAACTAAATCTAGTGCTAATGCTTTCAGGGGAAAAGGGTTAGAAGGAAACTGAAATGAAAAGAGTGATACACCAGATTTAGTGAGCAACGGTGATTCTGGAAGAGAGACACAACAAAGATCTCAATCATGGAGGGAGTTCACATAGACTTATAGGGCTAATTGAGGCTTTGATATGAAGATCTAACCTATAGAGGAGCCTCTTTAGTCATAGAATAGATTATAACTTCAAGTAAAACATAGAAATCAGGACATAAGAGAGGTAAGAAGTCATGCATATATTGATCATAAAGGTCAGAAACTATTACTTTATAGAATATTCAGTAGCAGAGAAGGTCTGACTACAGAAAAATTGGTAGCATAACGGCCCAAAATAAAACCATCCTCTTCAATAATGAGGTTACAAAGCATTTTATAGATCAAGCTCTTGTGTAGGGGACGCTGAAAACCACTGCACAGGATCTGAGGTCATCAATGTAGGAATAGGGGGCGCATGGGCAGGGGCGTGGTGAAAAGATAGGAACCATGTCGCTGGCAGTCTTGCAACTACAGAAAATAGTCGCCCAAATGCAAGATAGGACAGAGCATTGAAGTCAAAAACCCCCAAAGTCATTGCCAAAATATGAAGATCTGCCAGCAAGACACAGAGCCCATATGCATTGAAGAGTGAAGCCATCTGTCATGAAACTACCTGCAAAACTCACCAATCAGAGTTACTATGAAAATATCAGCCTTTGCACACACCAGATCGATCGCTAAAACGTCCTATCGGCTAAACATGCAAATCCAGATCGTATTTTGAAAGTGAGAATACCCACTCAAAAGCCCACCAAATGAAAGAGGAGGCAAAAATAAGCACTTTTGCCTTTTGAAGCATGTCAAAATCTACCAGGATGAAAGAGATATGGGTGGTCAAAGTTATGGTCAACTGCATATTGCATCTGTGTATCACTTTGCATCTGTATATACAACTGTGGTATATATCAGGTTGTTAGGCAGACTAAGAACTGAGTCGCTGATATGCAAAGTGTCGCCAAAAATCATTTGTATGTGCTTTTTGCATATGCCTTGTATGTGCAAATGTATATACATACAATCACCAATATACAAAAACGGGCCTTGACTTTTTCATCACCCTTTGTATGTATGCCCCTGCCACGTGTCATCACTCCATTGGTCTCTGAGCTAAAACTAGGACCCATCATTGAACATTTGCCTCCTTATCGGCCATCGGAAAGACATTTACATGAGCCGGCGATAAGCATTGTTTCACCGAAAAACCATTGTATGTTGGCCTTGTACATTGCCATTTGTATATCGGTACATACAATTGCATGTACATTCAACCCGCAGACCCTAAATGATTTTCAGCCATACTCAATTCCGCAGTCGGGTCCAACTTGTATGTATCCCCTGTATCTTGCTCTTTGTATATCGCATATACAATGCGAATATACAAGCAAAAGCTACATACAATCGACTGTGCACACAAACATTGCATCTGACCCCTTGCATCTTCCATTGTATATGCCCTTTGCATGTTCCTTTGTATATCGCATATACAATGTGAATATACAAAAACTTTTGTATATCGCCTTTTGCATATCCACTTGTATGTGACCTTTGTATATTTCCTTGTATATGCCTATGTATGTTGCCTTGTATGTGCAATATGCATTCACCTTTGTATATGGCTTTTGCATCTTGCCAATGTACATCTTGCCTTTGCATCTTGGTGATGTATATTTCCTTCATATATTCCGCCTCTTGTATCTTCCCCTTGCATGCTTTCCTTTGTATGTTGCCGATGTACCTTTGCATATGCTTCATCGGTCATCGGAAAGACTATGAGTTGAGCCGCCGATAAGTATGTCACGCCAAAAAATCCTTTGTATCTCTGCCTTTTGTATATTGCCATTTGTATATCGCATATACAATGCGAATATACAAACAAACCTTTGTATCTCTGCCTTTCGATATACAATGAAAACCCAATGTACATTCTCTTTTGTATCCCGCCATTTGTATCTTCCCCTGTACATCCCTTTGTATGTACAATTGTATATGTGATTGTATATGCAAAGGAAGATGTACATACAACGATACATACAAAGGTACATACAAAGTATAAACTTAAGAATTATCTACAATGGAAGGCACTTGAAGACAAAAGATGTCTGAGTTTTCCTGGGTTTTTTGTAAGGATTCTCAAGGTGAGATTTTTTGGGATTTTTTGCAAGGTAGAGCATGGGTTTTTTGAAGAATTTAAGCTTTGTAGGGTCATCTCTAAAGGATATTCAAGGAATATATAAGGTGAACTATTTGACTCTTGACCAGAGGAAAAATAGGTCAACAGTAATGTTGTACCATTCTCATATAGTCCTCACTTAGGAATTTGACAACTTGGGAGACCTTTGTATATGAGTGTCCTAATGGCTTGGGTAGTCTTTGATTATTTTGGATTGTGATAGTCCCTTCTTAACTTGTTCATGACTATATAAGACAACAAAATACCTCTTCATATACCCTTTCCATTACCATCAAAAGATTTCCTTTTTCCCATGAAAGATTCCTATTGTTATGGCACCATTTGGATGACCTTATCATGACATTATCTTGACTAATAATAGCCCTTGTTATGGTTGTCATGTGGATAATCCTCCATGAAACCCTCATGTAACTTGTTGAAATTGTGAAGACATATTGACCTAACTTGCAACCATAGAAAGAGCCATTAGACTTGTCATGAAACCATGTTAATTGAAGAAAATGCATATGAAATATGGCTCTTAAATCCTTAGGATGACAAGGATCTTGAGGGGCATACTTAGTAATAGTCCTATGGCACTTTGTAAGGCAATCCTCATGGAAGAAGAGTTAAATTAGTGATTGTCCAGTATATTAGTGATTGTCCAATAGTACATTCATTAGTGACTGTCCATGTTATGCTAGGGTCATATTTTAGGTTGCTAGGCAAGTTTTGAAAGACTATCTTAATGTTATTAAAGTTACAAAGTGTGGTCATTAGTGCAAAAGTGGTTATAAGCCTTTCAAATTGTCATTTCTCAATGTTGATCAGTCATTTATGACTGTTATAAATAGCATAGTCATGTTTTGAAATTGAAAATCATATGCTATAGATCTAGGGGATTGTCATCATGAGGGTTTTAGTATCTTCATGGGATTGATTATTGATCCAATGCTTGAGAATTTTCCCAATAAGACATAATGTGCATGTTTCTTTCTATGACACTGGAAGAGGGTTTGCCACTCAGCAAGAACACACATCATTCATTTTACAAAAGGACTATTATACAAAAGAGTTACCCAACCACCTTGTGATAGTCACGTTACTAATTAGTTATAGCAGTCATAGCATAGAAAATGGTCCAATGTCCTATCATTGAGTTGAAGAAGCTAATGAAGAAGGAACATATTATTATTTGTGTCATTGTGTTGAAGCAAAAAAGAAATTAGATTCCCCTGTTATAGATGGAGAAAACATCGATTACCCTATAGGATCAGTGGTTATTACTAGAACATGGCTTAGAAGGCACCCACTGAAGAAGTCTGATGTGTGGGTGTTCGAGGACTTTGAGCCACATAGGAAGATTCTTCATTATTCTAACCTTGTTGTGGCTTCAAACGTTCATTTGATCAAATATGAGGGTAGACCATTGAACAGGACCTTGTGGAAGGTTCGTGAGTCTGATCACGAGGCAATACTCGACACAATAAAGAGTAGACCCTGATGGTTCATTGGATTGAATTAGTGGAATGACAGAAACGTATGTTATTTTTCTTTGCTATCTCGATTTCACCTTGTATATTTTAACTACTCATTTTAGCTAAATAGTGCAATTGCATTTGCATGTAGGATTTTAGTATGATGGAAGTAGGCATAATCCTAATGAAGTTGCCTTTAGAAGCAAAGTAAGGTAGGTTTTCATGATTATTTCATGATGATATGTCCTTTACTTTCTATTTCATAATGAGTTTTAATGATGTTACTATGAGTTCTAATTCATTTTAATGATGTTACTATTTCATAATGAGTGTTAAGGAGTTTTTATGACAAACAATTGATAGTAGTGGTAAGGGCAGCCTCAATTGATGCCATACAAGACATTGGATCAAGTGAGAACACCTTTTTAGTATTGAATTTCCAACTACCAGAAAGGTATTATGACTGAATTTTTAGGATAGGCATCTCCTGGGGCCAAATGAATGGCGCCAACGCATCTAGGTGGGTGGGTAAATGCTAGGGGGGATGTCTTTTAGGTGACAAAGCCTCATGGTCATTCTTGGCTATATTGAATGCAGACAATCTCTCAAAAGCCCCAAGAAAAAAAAACATGACAAACTTTGCATCGACTATTCCATCAAACTGTGACACCTAGGAACATCTTCTTTACATGTATAGGTGGATGTCAAGTCCACCTACAAACACCTACCTCGATTTTTGCTAAATCAACTTCATTTGCCTATGGTGGCAAGGAACGCATTCTTGTAAAATGCTTTAGTTTCATGTAGTGGAAAGGTGCTAGGAGTGACATTTTACATTCCATAGGTCGTGGGGTCGAACAGACTTTTTCAACGCATCGAGGTGGGTGGGTAAATGCCAACTGAGGTCTCATTTCATGTGCCAAGCACACCAATCGTTTAAGGCAGCAAGCTACCGACAAAGTCCCTTAAGATCCCTAAGACGAAAAAACTATCAAACTTTGACGAAGCAGTTCTCAAAATTTGTGGCAGCTGGGAGTGTTCCATTTGGACCTATAGGTGCATGTGGGGTCTGTCTACAATAACCTCTCTTGGTTTCGGTCAACTCCAATTCGTTTGATCGTGCTGAAATCAAACACATTCTTGCAAAATGCTTCAATTTCATGTAGTCAAAAGGTGCTAGGAGTGACATTTTGCATTCCATAGGGGTTTTTCTCTAACTTGCAAATATAAAAGCAAGTTCTCACATGAAATTTATAAATCCATTTCATTAATTCATCCAATATTGTGCAAATTATTCCTCTTTGTTTTTTCTCTTGTGGAAGGTAAATCTTAGGTTTTGTAGGTGATCTTTGTGGCTTGAGTTAATTATCAACTCCAACATGGGATCAGAGCGGATCTGCAAGCCCCTTCTCAAATTTAGAGAAAAATTCAAGAAAGAGCCATTTGTTGGGTGTGTTTCTTTGTAAAACAGAGTATTCCATTGGATTAAGAGTAGCTGGAAAAGGCAGATTTGTCTTTTGTTTGGCTGAATTTGGTCTCGGGAGGCCAGACCTGTGAAGGTTTCAGCGGGTGCTTTTTTTTGGGATCTAGAGGAAAGATATTTTTTGAAGCATTTTGGGTCCAAATGGACCTCACCATCGCGCTCAGAAGGCCCAAAAACTTTAAGATCGACTGTCAAATCCTTGAAATCAACCTCGGGCTCCTCTGGGGCAAAAACTTTTTGCCAGGCAAGTCGTATGGCCTACCCAGAACACAATACGAGGTATTCTTCAATATATATATATATATATATATATTTCCTTCTTTTTAAAAATAATTACCTATTTTTTAATTGTAATTTTTTTTTTTGGAAAACATATACGTTTCAACCAAAAAAAATTGAACTTGAAAAGTTTTTTTTTTAAAAGGCAAACAAAAAAAGGTGTTTTTGGTACTGGGGTACCTGTGCATGATACTACACAGGCCCCTGTACCTGCAGGTTTGCAAGCCTACAGTGCCTTTTGGGGCTGCGAACCCCTTTAAGTGATGTGTGGGGGGCTTCTCCCCCACGCATATCTTTTTTTTAAAAAAAAATTAATAAAAAAAATCAATCACCAAAAAAAAACCTTTTAATTGTTTTTTTTTAAATTAAAACAAAATCATTTCCACAAATCTATGCATCAGCCCTGGTCAAAGCTCTATTCATCCCTCTACACCCAACACCAGGTCGCCATAAGACCAGGGGCCGATTTTTAAGGGGCCAGAAGTTTGCCTGTTTGCCCTAAAGGAGCAGTTTTGGTAAATCGGCCATATCTTGAGCATACAGAGTCAGATTTTTGCAAATAAATAGGCTTCAGAAAGCTGGTTCTGAGCCCAATCCTATGGTATAGGTATTTTTTTTATATTTTACTACTAGTACAATTTATTTCTATTTGAAATCTAGATATAGTTTTTGGCCTTCGAGCTTGTATCGTTTTGCCACGATCTCCAATTTTTGCAATTCTTGCAGCGTTGGAAAGGTATTGAGGAGCTCTACACAGCCATCCATGCACTTTTTCTAGATTTAGCCCCAGATATTCTTTATTCAGTTTGTCATATTTATGGCTTCTATTTGATATTCTAGACATTTTGGCACCTAGACAAGTTCTGTTTGTTTTGTTGGGCCTCATTTATCAGCATTAATACATATTCAGATTGTTGATCTCTAATCTAATTTATTTGAGGAGATATCATGGGTTTTGCTATTCACCCTTCTGTGGTAACATTGAGTAAGGATAATTATGAGTCTTGGCAAAAGGGCATCTTGACACATCTCAGGTGGCTTAATCTTTTGCCTTATCTTTATGGACTCATACCTGAACTAGATACACCTGGACACAAATCTGTATGGGGAAATTATATTGATCATATTGTAGGATTGATTGGTTCTAGTGTTGATTATGACACTATGTGTACTATCTCACATATTGAGTGCCCACACGCTCTTTGGACTAGCATTTGGGAGATCTATGGAGACCCACATATCTCTCCACTCCCAGATGATCTTGCTATGGATTGCTACATACCCCTTGATGATGCAGATTGCATACCTTTTGATGATGATATAGTTGAGGAGCTTGCATATTTGACAGGTCTTGCTAGTTCAGATGACATAGAGACTTCTCTTACTTCTCCTTCTCTTATCGAGATCACATCTGTATTACCTGTTGCTACTTCAGATTCTTTGCAGTAGGACATTATCAGTCTTCCAGAGATAGCTTGTTGAGATACATTTCTACAAGATATATCATTGTTGTTTGTAGAGTCCCATCTTATAGATGTGGAGAACCACGTTGAGGACATATGTCTTCTCTTTGATGACAACCTCTATGGAGTTGCATCACCATCATATTCTTCAGAGATTGTTCTTCATCCTCCTATTCGGTCACAGTTTTGTAGTGGATTGGAGACATTTGAGCAGTTTTCAGGAGCATCATTGTTGTCTTTGGATCATGTGCAGAGTTTAGAGACATTTATTCTTCTTCCTGTATATTCCTATCCTGAATGGGAAGACATTATGCACACATCTACAATTCTATTTCTTCCCAAGGGGAGGAATATTGTTCGACATTCATGGGTCTTCATCTTTATTCTGTGTCAAGCATCTTCCAGCACTGCAAGAGTCATCTTGAGGAGTGACTATATGGTCTCTCTTCTCATCTCTATTTTGGGAGGGAGCATTTCCTCACGTGGGGTTTCATCCTTCTCACTTCTGGGGGGTCATTAGACCTTCTCTCTTCTTCCTCCCTTATGGGGGGCATTCATGATTGTACTTTTGTGATGGATTAAGATCTTGGGGGGTCTTAGTGTTAGTCCTTCTTCCATCACATGTTCATGTATTTGTATTTTCTCTCTTTTGGAGGAGTTTTCTCCCACTAGGTTTTTCTCCTTTATCTCCACTTTATGAGAGATTCTTGTTGTTCATGGGTACCTAAAATGGCCTTGTATTCGGGACCCATTCTTGCATTAGTTGCATGGTTTTTTATTTCTCCCTAAGTTGCACTTATGGGGGGTGTTGGTGTAATTAAATATTTAATTACACTTTATTAAGTTTGCTTAGGGCTAATTTTAGTCTTAGGTTTAAAATCTTAAGTCATATTAGGGTTTTACTCTAACTTGCAAATATAAAAGCAAGTTCTCACATGTAATTTATTAATCCATTTCATTAATTCATCCTTATTGTGCAAATTATGTCTCTTTACTTTTTTCTCTTATGGAAGGTAAATCTTAGGTTTTGCAGATGATCTTGGTGTTATGAGTTAATTATCAACTCCAACATGGTTTGTGTTAGATAAAGTAATCCTCCAATCATAGATCTATACCTTTTCTGATCAGCCTTAGGTGATTCATCAGTTTTGCTCAATTTGCAGCCAGTCACCATGGGAGTACATATCAGTTTAGAGTCCTCCATCCCAAACTTCTTTAACAACTCTTTTACATACTTAGACTGAGATATGAAGAGTCCTTTATCTGATTGATTAATTTGTAGACCCAAAAAGAAATTTATTTCACCAAACATAGACATCTCAAACTCATTTTGCATTTCATCTGCAAACTTCATGCACATACCTTCATTGCCTCCAAAGATAATGTCATCAACAAAGACTACAACAATCAGGATCTTATTATCATTGATTTTGAAATACAAATTATTGTCTGCAGTGCCTTTACTAAATCCTAATTGCAACAAATATTTATCTAACCATGCATACCAAGCTCTGTGGGCTTGTTTTAGTCCATACAAGGCCTTCTTCAATCTGCACACCATGTCATCTTGGTTTGATAACTTGAATCCTTCTGGTTGTTCAATATAGACTTCTTCTTCTAACTCACCATTTAAGAATGCAAAATTGACATCCATCTAATACACTTTGAAATCTTTGAATTCTGCAAATGCCAAAAACATTCTAATTGCTTCAGTTCTTGGCACAAGAGCATAGGTCTCCTCAAAATCTATCCCTTCAACCTGAGAATATCCTTTGCATACTAGCCTTGCTTTGTTCCTTACTACTCCATTCTCATTCATCTTGTTTCTAAAAACCCATTTGGTGCCAATCACATTCTTATCAGCATGTCTAGGAACCAGTTCCCAAGTTTGATTCTTTTATATCTGCATCAGCTCCTCTTCCATAGATTTTACCCAATTTTCATCATTGCAAGCTTCATTCATAGTTTTAGGTTCAACTTTTGAAAGAAAATAGTAATTCACATGTTTTTCTGCAGCTCTTTTCCTTGTCAATACCCCTTTGTTTTTGTCACCTATAATATGATCTTCAGAATGATTAATTCTTACATACTTGGGAGTCTTAGCAGCACTTTCTAAAGTCTTTTCTTCTTCATATTAACTATCTTCTTGTTTAACTTTTTCTTCATTTGTTATAGCAGTAGGTTCATCTAATTCATAGCCACTCAGATCTGATATTCTTCCCTTGTCTTCATCAACCTTTACATTAGCACTTTCAATTATCTTCTTCAATCTCTTATTGTAGCACCGGTAGGCCTTACTCTTGGTAGAGTATCCAAGGAAGATTCCTTCATCACACCTAGCATCAAACTTGCCTAGATCTTCTTCTCTTCTGATATAACATTTGCTACCAAAAACTTTGAAATATCTCACTGTAGGGACTCTTCCATACCATAATTCATAAGGAGTTTTGGCACTATTACCTTTAACTTGAACCATGTTTAGGATGTACATAGCAATATGTATGGCTTCTCCCCAGTACACTTCCGGTAGGTTAGCTTCCTTCAACATAGTCCTAGCAGCCTCTTGGACTATCATGTTCTTTCTTTCAACAACTCAATTCTGCTAAGGAGTCCTAGATCAGACAATTGTCTCTTTATCCCTTGTTCTTCACAGAAAATATTGAATTCATTTGATGTGAACCCACCTCCTCTATCAAACCTCAAGCATTTGATCCTCAACTCTAAATCTTTCTCAACCATTACCTTGAAGGAATTGAACTTGTCTAGGGCTTCTGATTTGTCTTTTAGAAAAGTGACCCAAATCATCCTAAAGTAATCATCAATAAGCAACATAAAATCCTTGTCTCCTTGCAAACTTCTTGTTCTTGTGGGACCACACAGATCTGTATGCACTAGCTCTAGCAATCCAGCAGAGAATTGTTCTTTGCTCTTGAAACTTGTTCTTGTTTGTTTCCCAAATTGACACTCCTTGCAAATGGTATTGGCAGGCTTCACAAGTTTGGGTAGATCTCTTACAACCTGTACAAAACTTATCTTTACCAAATTGTCAAAATTGATATGACACATCCTTCTATGTCACAGCCAACTCTCATCAGTCTGAGCCAACAAACAATAGTCATTAGTTCCTTTCAAATGATAGATATTACCTCTAGTCTTCTCACCAGTAGCAATTACTGTTCTGGAGCTTTCCATGATCTTGCACCCATTGTCCTTAAATCTCATATCATAACCTTTGTCACACATCTGACCAACACTCAAAAGATTGTGCTTTAAACCGTTCACATATAGAACATCATCAGTATTGTGCTTTCCATCAAAAGAAATAGATCCTCTTCCACAAATCTTACCAGTTGTATCATCTCCGAACCTAACCAGTCCACCATCATACTTTTCCAAACTTACAAACTTACTTTTGTCACCAGTCATGTGATGTGAGCATCTACTATCAATAACCCACTCATCCTTATCTTTCTCAACCTGAACTACCAAAGCACTTTCTTCCACTAGTTTTTCTTCCTTCACATAGCTAGCAAGATTAGTAGACACAGGTTCTTCTTTAATAGCAATAAACAAGCACTCATTTGAACTAGTACTAGCATCATCAGATTCATCATCTGTCACACCTTCATCATCAAGATCTAACATAGTAGCATTTCTTTGGAACTCTAGGCCTATTCTCAAATCTTTTTCTATTCCTTTCAATTCTTTCAGGACATCTAGAAGCATAATGACCAACTTTACCACATGAAAAACAATTGAAAGGTAATTTTCCTTTGAACTTATCAAGACCTCTTTGTAGTCTGTCAACAAAGTTAGCTTCAATTTCATCAAGGTCATCAATAGGCTCCACTTTGTAGTTTTCAACTCTGGAAGTCTTTTATGAAGTACTGGCCTTGAAAGCAATCTCAACCTTCGGCAGAGCATCACCAAACTCTCTCATCTCAAAGGCTGTAAGCTTTCCAAGTAACTGATCCTTGTCGACATCTTTTATAGTCATTATTTCTTCAATTGCAACTACCTTGTGACTATAGGACTTTGGTAGTGACTTAAGAATTTTCATCACAACTTCCTTCTTACCAATAGTTCCTCCCATACATTTTATTCCATTGACAAGTTCATCAACCTTTTGCATAGAGGCTATTATATTTTCATCTTCACTTGTCTTTAAACCCTCATATTTCGCATTCAGGCCCTGCAACTTGGCTCATTTTACAGAATCATCTCCTTCATACAGATTTTTTAGATTTTCCCAGACTTCATTTGCAGATTCTAGATCCATGACTATTATCAACTCAGTGTCAGTTAAGGCACTTAACAGGGCATCTCTGGCTTTTATATTCAACTCATATTGTTTGATTTCATCTTCAGTTGTTAAACCATTCTGAGGCATGGTATACTTTGTCTCTGTCACTTTCCACACTTTATAACCAAGACAAAGAAGATGGCTTTTCATTTGTACCTTCCATAAAGCATAATTTGTCCCATCAAACTATGGAGCTTACTTCTTAAAAGACATCCTGGATCGACCTCAAGCTGTTAGGCTTACTTCTAAGGAACTTAGCTCTGATACCAATTGTTGAAATGCATAGGACAACTGAGAGGGGTGAATCAGTTGTCACAAAACTTTAACCACTTATCTTTACTTCAAATGTTCAATTATTGTTATTATGATTTAACCATGAAAGCATGAAATATGAAGCTCAACACAATTTAACATATTCAACACATGAGACACCAGATTTTTACGTGGAAAACCCGATAAGGGAAAAACCATGGTGGGTGTTAGCCCACAAAAATATATATGTTATAACAATACTAAAAAACAGAGGCTCACTACCCAAAAATGCTCACTACAAAGACTAGCTCACTGCCAAGGGGTGGCTCACTACCAAGGATTTACGAACTAATTTGATAGCATCTACTCCATGCCTGAGTTCAGTTCCATTGAAGTGCAATACTTCTCTTCTGCTCTGCTCTTCTTACACTTCTCACTTATCTTCGCATTTTTGCTCACACTTCTTTTTTGCAACTACATTACATATTTTTATACAACTCATCAACCTTGGAATGAACATCAAGGTTAGCATTACATTCATCAACCATTGGAACAATCTCCAAGGTCGGCATTACAAACATACACAAAGATAGGTCTAGACCTAATACAAAATTAGCTAAGGGAAAGATGTAAAGATGTATGCAGATCATGTCACGCCTTAGCTGGGACTCAAATACAATCTTCCACGCATCAACATGCTTCTACAATCTTTAATACATCTCTACAATTAGTGAAAACAACCAAGTCAACCAAGACTGGTGTTCACATTAAGACTTCCAAGAACAGTCTTCATCCACGATCCAAATTTCTCTTCGCGGACCAATCCAAAGGTAGGAACATGATCAGGACACATCCACAAGCACATTGTAATCATCAGGAACATTCGTACAATCTCTAATCACTATGTCAAGAAGATTCTTCAAATCAAAGCACATAAACAACACTGCCAGCTACTATCATAAGGAAAAGATCGGTTGTGGACCATCAAATCACAAACCATTGGAGTTGAAGGCACATAACATCATCTCAGACTTAACTCTAGAACCGCATATTAAAATACTTCAATGCAGAGAAATGCGGAGCATAATATATTCTCCCTATCACCACCAAATATACAGCAAAAGTAGTTTTCACTTTGGTGAATATAACTCACTCAAATCTTCATACCGGAGGCTCAAACTTGGAACATAGCATCTTCATACATTCATCTAAATAACTTCCAATCCAAAGACAAGGATATTCATTCTACAAAAAATGCGAAGCAATCTACTGGACTGTTCTGCTATATTAGGAATACTTCAACACTTAACTCATTACAAGCAAGCATCAAAACAAGAGCACAATTGACACCAATGACAACACAGATATGTTGACATCAATGACAATACCGGTTAGGCACATACTTGCAACAATTATGTCCAATAATTTTATAAAAAGATTGTTTTTTTTCTCACATGAGATTCCTTTGGAACCAAGTAATAGATTTACATTTATTTACCTTAAATAATATTAAATATTTTCACCAAACCTATAATAGTTAGTGTTTTAGATATTCTTACATCCTTCCCTAGAACTTCTTTTCCCTTAAAAAATTAATTAAAAAATAATACTTTTGGCATTTATTTCAGTCTTTTTTTATTGATATGGAAACAAAAACATTTATTCTACAGATTATGCAACTTTACATGGGAAGTGAAGGTAGAGGCAAGCCTCTAATGAATGATTTGTAAAGAGTCAATCCTTCAGATGGATTAGTAGGTGGCACTTGATGTGCTCCACCTCTAATAGTTGCAAACGTCAAAATAGTATTATTATTGCCCTTCATTCTATACCCATATGCCTGAGTCCATCCTACTATCTGTTTCAATCACAACTCTACATTAGTACAAAAATATAAATACATGTAGATCATTTAGATTTTCTAGAAAGATATTGTCTAGATAGACTTGGTAGAAGCTATTGAAATCTTTAATTGTTTACACAAAAGATTCAATAGCTTTTGATATTTTATTATTTACATGCACTCCATGGATATATCAAGGGTGAGAACTTCCATCGTATCCATTAAAGGCCATTTAACCCAATACTCTACCTTCATATGGAGGAGACCTATAACCTTTAAGAACTCTAGGTTTTTCCATGTGCATATTTTTCAGTTTGTATAACTAAACATTGATGGAAATTAAGTTATAGAATTCACCTGTTGTTGATCATACCAAGGTCTATATGGGATCACTGTGAGTAGATGTAGATACTTAGCCAACATACTAGCAATGGTTCTTGTTGCAGAAAAAGGGTACAACAGAATCTTGATCCCCACTGAAAATGTTCATTTAAACTCAATTGTCAGTCACATATTTAAGGTACAAGTTGGGGCTAACATGAAAATAACCACTCAATGCACAAACTAGGGCTAAAAGGGAAACAATATCTTTAAAAAAACTTACCCATAAAGTATAACTTGTACCCCAGCCTTGAGAAGGTTAGAGAGAACTAGTATGATGTTGATTAATCTATCTTTAGGAGCATAGCTTTTATTTAGTGTCCTGAATGCACATAATATCTTACCATCAATTATCATAGAATTCAATTATAAATCTTTCACAACAAGGACTTGAGCTAAAAATACATACACTCATATCATGATTTATCGAACATAATAAGTCCAAAACATATGTGATCATATAATTCTATTTAATGACAAATCATCCTCAAGAGGAGATAATTTCAAAATAAAATGGGATTTCATATTATAATTTATGAGGATTTCATTAACACAAAGTCAAATATATTGACACACAAACAATTCTTTTTTCTAAATAATTCTTTTCAACCATTTTCTCTTATTCCTAATGTTTACCATGCCCCCAGCTTATAATAATGAAACATAAATTACAAGAACATACAAATTGCATAAGTTCCAAGGGCCAGGCAAGGTTCCACTTGTGTTTGCATGAAGTGCCTTTTGCACATCATCCCTATTGATGTATGCACTTATTTCATTTTCAATGCATACATCAACACCATTTTGTGAAATCTGCACCACCATCACCACAACAATGGGCAATGTCTTTAACTAAGTGAATACCACAAATTGAAATTCAAAACACAACAACAATGTACTCCCACCAAGATTAAGTTCATGACTTACTTTCTTTTGAAACTTTGTAGCTTGTCTCTGTAATGCCCTTGTCTGCATTTGACTGTTTGATACACATTTATCTAAAATAACATCATAAGCATTTACATATCCCGTTTCGATATCCACCATTAATTTCACATTTGAACAACCATTAGATACTTTGCCATTGCCAAATTGTTCAACCCACCGTCTAGAAGTGTTGCAAACTTTCTGAAGAAATTTATATGTTCTGTCTGAAATTAGACCATGTGACCACAAATACTCCCCATTGTTTATACTGATCTCGATATCCAGAAGAGGATTCCCTAACTGCCCTTATGATAATCACAAAACTAAAAGCATTAGGCTGCAATATATCAAACACAAGTAAACAATAAAATTACACGATAAACTATATATTGTATGGCTAGCCACACGATAAATATAGGTGACAAGTTTCAGCACAACACAAGTAATCCATCTGATTAATTCAATGAAATTGTGAAATGACTTCAGAGGATAAAACATACAGAGATCCCTTTCAAATTTATGGGCTTCGTATTCTTCTCTTTGTTGTAATCCAGAACAAGACCCGTTAGTTGAGGAACATAGTGCCCTGAAAAGTGCAAAAGATAAGCATCATCATGACGATGCTGACTAAGCAAAGAAAAGCTGATCATACCTACATAGCTCTCCCCAGTTATGTAAAAGTCTACATCTCTGAACTCTGGAAATTTCTCATACCAATTCATAAGGAATGCCAGATTGTCTTCAGCTGTATCAGTCCATAGCCTTTCATTAAACTCAATCCGCTTCAATATTGCCCATCCAAACTACACACCAAAATAACAGAGATAACTAGCATACCAGCTGAAACATCATTAATATTCTGATAGTCTTTACTGCTATTGGAATATGAAAATCCCACTCCAATTGGGCTCTCTACATACAACACGTTTGTTTCTGCCATGGATAGATTGCAACATCAGTGATGTTCATATATATATCAGGGTAGATATAAATGTCTATTTTAATTTAAAAAAATATGAATCAGTAATCCACTACTTCTATTCCAAGAGTACATATCCTCCACCAAAAGATCTCCCTTGGGTCTGAAAGGACCATGCTCCTCGAATGCTTCCGCCCCAAGTGATGAACATCCAGGCCCTGCAATATAATCAGGCTGAACCTTTGCTCAATTACTTCAATTACTTTACCTGATTTGAATTATTTTACTCAATTACCTCAACCTGTACTAAAAACAATAGATTATTGTTCTTGTTACCTCCTGTTAGCCATAAGGCTAATGGACTTGATGTGGGTTTAGCAGTATCAGCCTCTCCAAAATAATAAAACAACGCTTTCTCTGCATTGATGGTGATATATCCAGCATACTGCTTAAATCTAACATCCTTTGTTTGGCCTGGCAACTTCTCCACAAGATCAGATTCAGGAGCTCCCAAGGCACTTGAAACTATCAGCAGAACAATACCCAATTGCAAATATACAAAACTTCTGCCATTTTTAAGTCCAGGATCCATGACTAAAAAGCGTACCCAACTTAACTTGGAATTACCAATTACTGCCTACTTTTAAACAGAATGCCTTGTGTGTTTATTTATAAGCTAGTTTACATGCACCTACCTCGATATCATATTTTAGTATACTTGGGAGATTACATATTTTAATAAAAAGGCGTTTTTTCCTTTAAAGAAGTGAAATTAGTTAAGAAAAAAGAATGATTTTTTATATTTTTAATAAGGAAACCCAAAATAATATAGGGAAATTCAAAATAATAATTTTTTTCTTATTTCTCAAAAGAATAGAATACCAAACAAAATCCCTTTATAATTAGAATCAAAACTAAATGGTAAATTATAGAGGGATAATGAGAAAGAGATGGTAGAATATTATCTTAAACTCCACTTTCTTATTATAAAATAAGAGGACAATTATGTCTAATATTAATTTTAGTATACTTGATATGTGTGTGTGGGGGTGGTTGTAATTTGTGTATTTATAGTGTTGTGTTCAAGTCTTTTCAAAGGAAAATAGTGTATACTTCATTCTTTCACTTCTATGTTTTATACCACTTTTTGGATGTCCTTAATGCATGATTGTATCATCTAATTTGTCACTTTGAGCACACTCACTAACCCTAATCTTAAATCTAACACTAGTGATACACAAAATCTTCCACTTCAAACTAGTATTGACTCATTTCTCAACCTAACCATGTCCTTTCTAGATTAGATTGTTCGTGTGATCAAGTCTAGTCCCATGGACTAGATTATAGGTGTGATCAAGTCTCCTAGACCAGATTGAAAAAACCATCTAATCCCCTAGTTTTAAATTTTAGATTTTCTAATTCTAAGGCCAACAACTTAAGATAAGATTACTACACATTGGCATGACTACCAAAATTGAATTACATGTCTAGGGTTACATATATTTAAGGACATCACCATAAGACAATTTTAATCATCACATGATCACATAGAAAAGGAATATTAGTACTCCAAATATCACACACATCAATCTCTATTGGCATTACACTCATCTAGCATTACTCTTAGTTGGCATCAGATTCAACAATTTGATGTTCAACATTAATTTATTCTTAAAATTTTAATTTTCACCATTAGAGAATCACCAAAAATGCAATTATTAACTATAATCTGGCATCAAACTCAACTTACATCTTGAACTCAATTTCAATTCAACATCAACTATTTAGAATCCATTATCCCCTTTTATCTCTTTTTTAGTATCTAGTCAAATCAACCTAGGGGCCTAACTATCATCAAGGAAGTTTCATACCTCCCTCTATATATAGAAATCTCCCAATGGTACTCTTTATCCCCACATTGTTTCCAAAAATAGATATATTCCCACACTAACATTTTCTATAGATATTGAAGGATAGATTCTATAGGTCAGACAAAATCTTCCCAAAACAAAATCATGCCATCTAGACTAGATGGAAAGCATGATTCAATCCCAACATGCCCAAAGCTTAGGATTTAGTCCTCACAAGTCTCTAATCAATAATCTAATTCTAAGTTTCAATTCTTATCAACTCTTTATTATAGCTTCTTAATAGTCAACTTTCATACTGCCTCAATTTCTAAGTAAGCCCTCTAATTGCTTCCATTTTCATTTATCATTCCAGTTTATTATTCTTAATTCTCAACTCATAAATTATTTTAGAGTCTATTTGTTTTAATTAATTTATCACCCCATTTAAATTTCTAAATTAATGTAGGGTCATTTTTTCTACAAATATTCTACATTGTTACAATAGCTTATTTGCAAGCATAATTAAATTTAAAATTTTAGTCCAAAAAATTATATAAAAATGAAATCTGAACATAGATAAATTAATTGGATGAAATTTAATGGATGTGACATTTAGAAGCTTGTGATTTTGTTTAGATGGATTAGTTGGTCTAACTAATCACATTTTTTTGAAGAGATACATAAAAAATGAATAATATATAAAACATGAGAGTTGTAGTAGGTCAACAAGTCATAAAGGAACTTCCAAATAATAAAAGGTTTTTATAACAATAGGAAAAATATAGAGAATCCTTAGGTATCAATAAAAAAAAAATCTATCTTAATTTAGGTTAATTAAATAGATGTGTAATTAGATATAAATTAATTTAGATTAATAAATAGTAGTTGGGATTAGATAATTTAAAAATTAATGTTAATTTGGGAAATCAAAATGTGAGTGTTTAGATATTTAGTTTTTGTTATGAGGAGAGAATATGAACATTGATAATTTGAAGAATTCATTTGTCATGGCTTGGGAAATTGAAAAACTGGAAGTATAGACTATCCCAAATTATGTGCAAACCTAGAAATCTATGAGTTAATTCTATGTCATGTGGACCTAATCTATAGCTTATGGATCTAATCTAACAAATCTTGCACCTCTACTCTCTAACTCACCAAATTCTCTTCTCTGCATTGACTATTAAAGACTCATGGTATTTAAAAATACCATAGGGAAGTCACCAAATCACAAGGGTCAAGTTCTCCTAGGTCAATCCTCTTGACTAGTTGGCTTTACAGTTGTAGAAATAATAAAAGACATCACTCTTCAATAAATTTAAAGATGCCATAGACGACTTTGATGTAAATTAGATTCTTTTTAGCACTTCAAATAGAAATATTCCTACAATGAATGTGTAGGAGTCAAGGACAACACTGAGAGGGGGGGTGAATCAGTGTTGTATGAATTTTAACTTTTTACAAACTCTATCTTACAAGACAAATAGAGAGGAGGACATTAATGATTTGTTATGTTTATATGCACAAGACTTATAATAACAGATGTAAACAAAACAGGGTCAAACCATTAATATGCACACACAGAAGAAATCAATGACAAGCATGACACAAGCTTTTTACCGAGTGGAAAACCCTCAGGGGTAGAAAAACCACTCATGAAGTGCCTCACTGGCTTAACTTTAAAAACTTCTTACAAAGCCTCACTGGCTGAATATTATGTCTAACTGACAATTGAGAGATCTTACTGACCTACAAGCCTCACTAGCATACTGTGCCTCACTGGCAACAAAGTTTAGAAGCACCAGCTTCAAGGAGCACCAACCCCTAATACAGAACAAACTGAAAACAAGAATTCAGAGGGATTTCTTCTCTCTCATGTGTCTGTCAAATGGCCATTCTTTTCATAAACCCAAATCATATGCAAACTCAGAAAATCAATCCTGTATCTTGATCCACTCAACAACACTGCATCATTTTGTATGTTTCATCTCTATCATTCAAGACTCACCATCAATGCACCTGAAAAACAATTTTATACAAGTTGAATGTCTTTTCACTTTTCATCTCCTATATGTTTCATCTCTATCCAATTATGAAGTTGCATCAAAATAACCCTTCATATTCTGTGATCTGAAGAAAATGATTTATGTTTGAGACCTTTCAATTTCCTTTTCTTCATCTCCCTTGCAAATAAACTCTTTATCTCCACAAAATATTAACAAGCAACTTCAATCTAATCAATGCTCTGTAAAAAAAATTCTGATAAAATCTTTTTCATTTTCTTCAAATATTCTTCAAAGCACAAAACCTTTCAACTTCTTCCCACACAGAAAATAAATCTTCATTTTGCAAAAAAACGTTTCCAATTCTCCATAAGAAAAATCTCCTTAAAAATTTCTAATTTAATAACCACTAATCACCAAATAAAACTCACCATTTAAAAACTCATAAATTTGGTATGGGCCGACCACTTAGTATAAAGTTTCTAAAAAACTAAAGCCATAAAAGGCTTAGTGACTTTTTATCCATAATAGAAACTTTAAAATTAAATACTCCCTTAAAAAAGGCAATTCGATGCCTAAGATGAAAAACATTATTTTCGGACTTCAAAAGAACTTAATGTTGTTTATGCCTTACATATCGGGCTCTTCATATCATAAAGCATTTTCAATGCTTTTTAAAATCTAAACAAACGATGCTCTCCAAAAATATGAATAACCGAAGTTAATGGACAAAAGGGGGCCGATAAAGATTAGGTTAAATATTTAGAAAAAGCCATAAAAAGCTTAATGGAAATCTTCAAAGCCGATAACAATATGAGCATGGAATTTAAAAACAAGGAGGCCGACCAAGACTTTACACATTGGCGCTCACAAACATTAAATTCAAAACATTGATAGCCCGCGCATATAGAGGACTTGCTCCATCGATGAAAAAGGAGGAAAGGGGCCGGTTGCCCCGTGGTCTTAAACCCTCCACACGGTGACATTTAAGTTGTAAACCCTCTATCACAAGTCACCAATTGAATATAACAAAAGTGCCACAAATATAGATGGGTAAATATGAACAAAGGTTTTAAAGACTTAAACAACCTTTTGATACACATTTAGTGCATTAGAACTAGGATTTCAAGAAATTAACCTCCTAGCACTTGAAACAATTACCACAGAGATAACTGCACACCATGACTACAAAGATAACACTAAATAACTCTGCATAACCCTGCATAGATTGAATATATTCTGCCACTTTGTTTTGCAACCAAATAAAAGAACCATGACATTGATTTCTTAACTGAGATCACACCAAATGCCTTGCAACTTATGATTCTGTGCCATGAGCTATCATCAACCAACTCATACCATATGAACTATTAGAAGCATCAATCAATTAACAACATGATTTCATCTAACTGATCATCCAACAAGGAAGGCATTTACTGCAGACATAGTGTCATCAATGTATTCCTGTGATCCTGTAAGCACTTGAAACACCAATAAAGTGAGTATGATTGATACATGAATGTTATCAAACACTTGCAATATTATCATTCTTTTGTCACCAAAATAAGTGATTTCTTATCAATGAGCTAACATTTATCAAGTCAACCCTGCATATGATGATGATCTTATCAAAACATGAACTAACATTATTCTTCATAACTCCTGACTATCTTAATGATCTTGATGTCCTGATATGATCTTGATGATCTTGAAGATCAATCCCAACATCTATGACAACCTGAAAGACACCTCAACACAACTGTGATCAAATGAAGATCATGCCATAGTTGTCACTATGAAGACCATTCCATGTTATTTGTATCAAGCCATTGTCACTTGTAAACAACATAATGTCAAATGAACTCCATCACCTTTTTGACATCAATGACAACCTGACTCCATCAGAATGTTCCATGTATGCTTTATGATTTCAAATGATGAAAGAACGCATATTGTTTTCCTTTAAATACCAATACATAATAATACTAATGTTAAATATGTACCAAGTCATCTCATGGTGGGAATGAAATGGGTGAGTTACCAAAAATTAAATTTAAATTTTAGGAGTCAATTCTGTGTAGGGCATGATCAATCCCATGCCACATGATTGACCCAGGATAAGGAAATACTACTATCAATGTGGGGAATGAATGCCTAGATGTAGGAGCCAATAATGTGTAATAAATGTCAAATACATAGGAATATGTGTAGAAATAGATAGAATAAAGTTGAATAGGTGGGAATGTGTATAAACAAGGATATGTGTAGGATCTAGAAATAAGACAAACTTCACATTTAAGATTGTGTCATTTGTTGATATGTAATTATATTAAGTCATTACATCAAAATAGACCCAAAGTTAATTGGGAATTAGGGTGGCTATACAAATTTCACCATTACATTTTATCCCCACTTTGAGGTGCCTCTGAATCCTAATGTGGACATGTATCTCTTAAGAAATGAGTACTCAAAACATGTATATTTTAGTATATTGATCACTATTGTCATATTTTAATAAAATTACCTTTATTATTTTAATCCTATGGAGCATTAGTGTGTTATAATTATCATTTATTAAGAAAGATTAAGAGATAAAGCAACAAAATTGAATTATATTGATTTTCAAAAGGTTTCCAAACCCAAAAAAGGGTTTCAAGTACATATTTATAGGCTTATGGGTAGGGGAATATGAAAATTTTCCCCTCCCAAAACCATATGAGACAAAATTTACAAAAGAATGTCAAAAGTCATATGACTTGCACTTTTGACTTCTAATTTTACATTACATCCAAGTCAAATTTTGACATGCAAATGCATGTTATGCCTTTGGTACAAACTCCCTAGTCATCATTTGCATCCTTTTCGGACTTCTCTTGGAAGTATGAGGTGAAGTCTTTCAACACCAATTAAACATGGTCGAGCTTTGGACCATCTAAATAGACAAACTTGATGTTGACCTTGATAAAAACATTTAGTAGTTTCTCGTGTACTTACCTATGCTCAACCATCTTTTTTTCAAATTCTTTGCAAGAGGTCTTCATTCTCATGAGCCAACTAACCAAGGCTATGTCAAAACTTGACTCTTTGGGAGATTCCTTTTCTATGACCTCTTTGAATTGATCTTTCAAAACTTGTGTCGAGTTAAAAGCATGTTTATCATCATACATGTGACATCCAATCCCTTCTACAAACTTTTCATGTCATCAAAAACATCCCAAGCTATGGCATAGGCTATTTTAAATTTATCCTTCCAACCTTTCAAAAATTTCATTTGGTACTTGTATACTTCCATTTCTTGTGCAAGGCTCCGTTCCATCCAAAATGCCCCCATCTGCTAAAGTTTGAAATTTGACTTTGGCCATCTCCATAACTTGGGGATAAACATTCTCTATGATGTCCAACTCTCTATCTATCCCCTCCTCCAACATTTTTATAGCATCCATCTCCTTGGTGATCTTGTCACTTACAATAACAATTTCCTCCATAACTTTATGGCCCAAGGAGAGCAACTTAGAATTCTATGCTTTGGTGGCTCTATAAATATAAAAAATACACACAATTAAATCCAAAAGCACTCTCTACTAACTTCATGGCATATGGAAAGCTCATGCCTACTATTCCTACCAATATTACTGAGATCTCCTGTAGCAAGAATATCTTTCTTTGTGACCTAGAAGAACCGAGGAGTCAAACTTGTAGCTAAAAAATTAATAGGACCAACCAAATATTCAATGTAAGAAGTGAGATAGAAGATCTTGTCTTTCAATTCTTTCTTTATGGCCTTATCCTTATCCATCATTTGTATCATCAAATCCATGGAAGATTGTGATGCCTGCCTTACCTCATCCATTGATTGTTTGTTGAGTCAGAATGTGGTCACCACCTAAAATCCTTGTAGAATATTTACTTTTCCTCAATTCTAACAATTATCCTTGACCATGTAAGAATACTAATAAGAGACGCATTGCGTTAGGTTCCTGCCGTTAGATGTGTGATTTGTTAGTTGAAGTTGAAACTAATATTGGTAGCAATTTAACTCTACTAATTATCCAAATAATTTTTTAAATTTTTTTATGAGTGAATCAATATTTACAAGAATTTAGTTATGAATATGCATAATTATATTTGTGCACATTTAAAATTGCACATTACAATATTACAAAGACTAGTATTGAGACATTTAAATTAGAATTAAAATATAATACTATGCCACATAAACTAGGGTTTATGACATCAATATAAAATATATTGATCTGTATTAATTATATGCATAACTTGTATAAGATTATATGCTAATTATCCTATCCAAAGTATTTTTTAGGTTCAAGGCAATTTCGTCAACCGCTAGTTGTAAACAAAGTTATCTTAATTTGAAGGCATTATTAAAAATGTTAAAAACAACTTATAATACTTCAATTATAAGCATTTCTACTACAACTATAAACATAGAGGCCTGATATGTAATGATAGCTAGAAACAACTACCAAATAAAAAACTACGAGCGAGAGCAACTTTGATAACTTTCATAGTAGGTTGGTTAAATGATTGTGCAACACAAGTTTTGCATGATCTTAGTGGTAAATAGTAATTTCACACTTCATACTAAAAATTGGTAAATATTTACTCTTTTTTTTATTGACCAAAATTGACATTTAACTTTGAAATGGATGACATTTAAGAACAGCTATAAAATTTTCATATCACAAGTAGAGATCATCAAACTATAGGCCTAGTGGCACCTTTTTACTCCTCCTATAATATGGAACTTTATTATAGAAATGGTTGTGCTATACTTTAAAAAAAAATTGTTTTAATTTATAGGTAAGTTTCTCAGCTTTCTTAAAAATATATAGATTTGAGCTTTGAGTGATATTGTTGTGTTTAACCGCAGAAATAGTGTAACAATAGTAAAAGAGCAATCGTAATTGATTATTCATCGTTTTTATATTTTTTACTATGATTTGTATGTGTTCAAAGATTTAAATTATGCGCAGGCCATTAAAATTGAAAAACATAATTGCATTGGTTGTCACAGCATTTGTTTCACATGAAATTTAGACGATTTAGCATTACATTAATATAGAGGCACCCCTTTCGATGGTCATCTAGCAAATAAAGTATTTTGTTAAAAACTTCATAAGCATGGATTGTCCACTATTAATCACAATACCCAGGTAAGATGCTATAATTATACTTTGTAAATCCCAAAGCTTTCAATACTTTTAATTGACATAACCATTGTTTCCAAAGAGCTAAAAATTGATTGATCATTTTCATATCATGCAGAATCAGATATTGTGAGAAACCATCTACATATTAGAGCAAACACAAGAGTGATAGTTTCAATGTAGTCCACAGGTGGAGCAATTTGATTTAAACAAATTTGTGACTCACTTGGATAGAGATATATTTATTATTAATTAATTCAATCATTGGAACTGTTCAGCTAACCCTAATAGAAAGTGGTGTCAAAGACAACTTGAAACTCTAATGTATCTACATAATCACTAGATCGAACAAGTTAATCCTAAACATGGATGGTTTCAAAATTGTTATTACATCTTTCTTGAAGCTTTTTAGTGATGTTTATAAATCTCTTGCCAATGGCTTGTTCATAATCTATATTCCTCTAATCCTTAAGTTCAGAGAATAGAGATGAAGGTTTTCTTGAAATCCAGATAAAACAAGCAAAGAGAATGTGGACGAGTGTAACAAAAGCAAGGATTCCTCCATCCGGAGTTTTATGAAAAGGTCAACCAATGTTGGAATTTGAATTCTGTATCTCAAGTCTTTCATTATTTTAGAAAACCAGAATACTATTAGAACAAATATTTACCATGTTTTGTTGTCAATGAGGTGTACAATTGCTATTGACTGTTTCACCATTAAAATGGATGATATTTAAGTAGAGTGATTAGATTTGATGTTTGTCACATAAGAGGAAACTGTTTAATAAAGAAGTAATTTTCTAGTTTTGGTGTTGAAGATACAAAGACAATTCAGAAATTTAATTTACCCTAAGACTCTTTTAATGTAATTAAATAATAAATAATCTCCATAATTAAATAAACTCACCTAGTATCAAATAAATAAACTTAATTAAAAAATACACCATCATTCACAAAATCAAATAATTTACTTTTACCCAAAAAATATTTATTTCATAACTAATTTACTTAATCAATTCTATTTAATTAAATACAACCAAATAAACACCATATAAATTATAATTAAAACACTATTTTAATACACTCAATTTTAAAATGAATGTTAATTAAGTCTTTCCACTAAATAAGGGTTTGAACAGCTATATTGTAGGGAGTTAGGTGAGAACAATTAAGGAAATAAATTAATAATTCAAATAATAATATCTCACAAAGAAAAGGATATAGAACTCTTTCCTTCTCTAATTTTTTCTTTGATTTCTCATTAGATTTTTAGCCCTTTATTTTATTTTCATGCTGCTTCTTAGTAGTTCCTTTATTTTCCAATATAGCAATATGAAGAGTTATCAAAACAAGCTTATGGTGAAGAGCTATCAATACAAGCTCATGGAGAAGCCAAGGGACTCTTCAAAATTTTCCAAATCCTCACTCTCACCACACATGCATTGAGTTTTGTCGTTGTTTGATTTTTTCTGTTTTCCAACATGATCCATTGGGAGGATTTTCAAAATCCTATTTGAATACTTGTTTCATTTTGTTTAAGCTTTTATAGGGTTGTAGCATTCTGTTGATTTATTTTTTCAATGCAACAAGATTTAGAAGATTTTCCAGGGTTTCAATTCAAAAGAAAAGGAAATTTTATATGTTTTACATTTGTGAACAATTAAAACATAATAATAATTATGTGTATTCTTTGTTTTAGAAAACAAGGATTAGTTTATTTTTAATGGGAAGCAGGTAGTTATTGTTTTTAATGGAAAATAGGAAGTTTTTTTTTTTTTCAAAACAAGTAGGAAGTTTTTTTTTTTTTTCAAAACAAGAAAAATATTTTAAAGTGATTAGAATATTGTTGGTATTTTATTTTTATTATGTTTTTAATCTCATAAAATTTAATTTGCAATTTGCATGTATCTTTAAATTTAAATTCGTTACCACGAGCGAACGAAAGATAAACTCGTCCATGAAGGGTGTGTCCAGATCGTCTAAAACCAATGTTTATGTCCAAAATTTTAAAGATGCAACGAACTCATAATAATCTGCATATAAAATCAAACACAGTAAAGTAGAGATTAGATAAGGGATGTGCCGCTGTGTGTACGTCCTATTTTTTAAATTGTGTTTTGAGTGTTAATGCAAAGGTATTTTCTAATAGGTACTTCATTCTTCATGATTTTATTTTTGAAGTATAATGCATGTTGCAGAGGCAGTCTTTTTTTCATATTTGTTTTTATTTCAATTTTGAGAATTTTGTCTTAATTTATGTATAATTTTTATTTCCAGTGTTTCTTAATATCTTTATTTTGTCCTCACTGATTGAAGGCACTCACTAGAGCTATATTCAAAATTAATCTTTTCAAATAAATCTTTTCACATAAAATCCAGCATTAAGCGGCCACAATAATCTAAAACGTTTCAGGAAAAAAGCCAGGTTGGGCAGCCATGCAAAGGCACTGTAGAATAGCAATGGGTAGTGGCACTCACACTCTTTCTTTGAGTGGCTTAAGTAAACGTAGCTGGCAGAGTTAATCTATTTTTAGAAATGAAAATACTACTTTTAAGAGCACTTGATCGCTGTAATTAATATTGTGGGATTTGCCTATGACAGCAATTTTCTGTGTTAGGTAAAAGATTTGAGACCTAGCGAGCACAATTGCTTTAAAAGGCTCAGTGATGGAATAACCATCAGTTCACAACAGTGTCCAAACTGTTTATCTCAGATTTCAATTTAATAGCCTGAACATTTAGAAAAAATTACAAGTACAGGAGATGTCAATTGAAGAAGGTGCGCCATTGATGTAACAGAATCTGAAGTGGAGTGTAAGAGCCCCCACTTGCTAAGCACCATCTGAACTGTCTGATCAAATCCTAATCAACCGCCTCTTTTAAATTGTTAGTAATGTTTTTTTATAAAACCGTGCACAATTGGATGGAAATGAGCAATATAGCATTGTGGACCCCAAGCAATATCAAAATGATTTTACCTGGGCCATAGAGGCAATTCCATTGGCACTAGTGAAGGTGGTATCCGTGAAGAATTTAACAGTTTTTAAAATCATTAAGCTACCTCGGAAGTAAAATCAAAAGGTTTTATTAAAATCATTTGCCTAGAATGTAAACATGGCAAGCGGATTGCACGTGGAAGCAAGTAAATTAAACCTGTTTTTATATCTAATGTTTGAATTTTATTAAGACACGTGACATCATATGGTCATTCATTCATGCATGCATTCCATCGGGTAGTCTGCCTCAGCCATCCATGCATTCCAAAAACTTGCATACACGTTACAAATAAACCTGCTTGAGGAGCTTCCAAACGCAGAGGATTCTCAAAACATGATATAACTAATACATTGGTTTATGTTTTCATCCAGTGACTAATGTTTCTGCTACAAGATCTAATTCATTTTCGAGTTCATCAAATTCATTTTTCAAATTTCTGGAATCTTTCATATACAACGAGATGCTTTCTTTTTTAGTTTTGTTCATTGTCTTTCTCATGTGTAGATGCCCATTTGCTCTTTATGTAAATGGATATTTCTTTGCTGTTATTCACATATTTGGGTTCTGAAGTATTTTAGGTAGTTGCAGCTTCAGGGATTGAGGGAGAAGAAACAGTCTAAAGGAAGCCGTGCAAAATCACCCGATAAATCTATAATTCATATGGAGCATTCAACATCCTTGCAAAATGATGCAGAACCTGATCAGAAGCCTGATTTGGAGCTGGTGGCTAGTGTTCCTTCAACACAATATGAATATACTGAGAATACAGGGTAGAAGAGTCAAGGGACCGAGAGAGTTTGGTTTTGGCTAGATGGACTCAATTGATGACGGACAGGGAAATTCAAGCATGGAGGCAGTTGGGCTTCATAGCAACATGTCTGAGAGGGGCCCCATTGTAAATAAAGAAAGTACATCAGCTAGTTGTAGTAAACTTAAACAAAACCTTTATAAAGCTGCTAAAATGGAATTTAATGATGAAATGGGAAATTTCACTGCTGATGTTCTGCAGGAGACAAATTATAGATCCTCAGTGGAAGGCACTTTTGGAGAAGGCCAAGATGCCAGTGTCATTAAGGACGAAAGCAGTCATGTCAATGAAAATATACATCTAGGAAGGCTAGCCACTCATGTAAGATTGGCACCATTTACAGCGATAGATTCCATATAATTTTTTCTGTAAGGAAAATGTGTTTGTGCTTGACTTATTTGCTTTCTATTGTCATGTAAGTGGGTTGGAAGTTGTGGTGAATTTGAGTGTATAATTGTATTCTCATTTTCTGTTCCGTAGGGCCGGTGCAGGATATTGTCTCTCCAGAGGTGTATCAACAAGGAAAAAGAGATGATGGTTTGCTGCAAGTAACCCAGGTTGATACTGGTGAATCTCTAGTGATTTCACCTACTGGTGATAAAAAACCACCTAAAGTGAAGCTTTTGTATCTCTCAGAAGGTGAGAAACACAAGGTTTTAGAATATGAAAGAGCATTTGTCTTTCTGAAGTTGATGGCCTTTTGTGTGAAATTGCTGCTTGTAGGTGCTGCTCAATGGAAGTTTGTTTCTTTCAAATTATAGAAATTTTTTTAATATAATTGTTTATTGATTAAAGTTGGGGAAACCAAAATTTGAGGAATTCATTACAGGTGCTTGGACTTGCACAGTTTCTAGTTACTCAGCCCACCAGCTATGCATTTGTAAAGATTAGGGCTATTCTGAATCAGGTTTTTCTAAACTCCTAATTGGGATTCTGCAAATGGAAATTATACTATTGTTTATGGAGTTTAAAGACTAGAATGTAAGTTTCTAGATGGCAGGTTGTATTTAGCATTGATTGAGTAAAATTTACAAGACATAAAAACCAAAACCAACAAAACTAACAGCATAATTTTCTTAGAGAAATATGAAAGCTAGAAAAATCACAACATGCTTGAAATACATACCCTGTAGATATTCAAACTGTTGCTCAAATCTATCTTCTACTATATCTCAGCTGGTTCTCAGACCGCTGCTCAAATCTGGCTTAAAATATATAACAGAGCTTTCAAATACCAAGATTCTTTTTTACACGCCTCTCAAACACTTTTTCCAAAATATTCAATGCTTAGATCAATAGACGTTATTATATGCAATCAATATATGCCTTCAATCGTATATCCTTGTCACATCATATCTGGAATAGTATTAATCACAAAGATTTAAATCTGGAATAGCATTAATCACAAAGATTTAAATCTGGAGTAAAATAACTTTTTCGTTACTGAGAATTAAGTTTAATAACAATTAAGTTTTTAATCTCTTCATTGAATATTTATTGTCATATTTAAAATTTGAAAAAAATAAAAATATGATTTTTTGCATTTACTGTTTGCAGTATCATCCAATAGGAAAAAAGATCCAGTTATAAAATAGGAAAAATATTTACGAACTATAGACTTTTTTGCTCATTTTTAAAATTCTACATGACAATTGGCTCTCCAGGTTGAAATAATTGCATCCAACCATGTATTAGTAATCCTGCCTACGAAATCCTGCCTACGACAGGAACTAATAATTAAACAAAATTAAAATTATTAAGTCATCCTAGTTATATGTGTCCATTCTTTTCTGCTCAGAATGACCTTCGATACTTCATAGATATGTTTTTCTTGTTAGTTCACGTTTGTTTTTCTACCTAAGGAAGGTGGACTTGTTTCACACAATAATGCATATTTTAGTAATCGATGGTTATTAAAATTTATATTTTATGAATAAAAGTAGACTAATTTCTACTCCCCCGAGATCGCATGGGATTATCGGTTTTAAATGCATTGTTGAAAACAAAGATTATGTTTTTTGAGCCACATCTTCCAAACAGTAGGAATGTATAAGATTGCATATAAGCAAGCTACGACTTAATTCGACAAAATCGAGAAAGGAATGGACGATATTTATCGACTTCTGATTGTAATCCTAGTCATCGTTGTCATGTCAAATATTGGATAGAGAAAATAGTTTATTCGGACTGTTTTAAATTTTTGCGTGGCGTTAAGTACAGTTTGTATTCTTCATATTTAGTGAGGAATAAACTCGCCTAATGTCATTGATTAATAATAGTCTACAATTTCTCATAGTCATCACTATTTTGTAGTTGTTGCCGTCACCTCAGTTTTCTAGTTGGCGTAGCTTTACAAGAATTCTGGCCTATACCGAGTTCACTCTATTTAAACATCATCTACTTTAATTGTTAAACAGTCAATAGACATTTTACACCTCATTCATAACAAAAAGTAGTAAATATTTGTCCTATTTTTATTGGCCAAAATTAACCTTTGACTATTGAAGTGGATGACGGTTAAGAATAGCCTACAGAGTTGGAACTGTTCTCTACATTGTGACGTAGGCTTCGATGTTCGAAACAAGTATTTACTTTTTGATTCAGTATCTTTTATCTTTTCATTTTTAATTTATTATGAGATTAAGGATAAGACCATGACAAAGGCGCAATCTCTATAAATTATCACACAGACTTGCTAGTTTTTTGTGCACTGCGTAATAGGGGCCATATAAGGTGGTCTTGTTATATGAAAACAAATTTAGCTATGCATCAAGTTGTAGAGCGGATTCATCTTCTCTGAGCCTAATCAATTCATGCACTAAACCGTCACCCATATCATAATGTTTTGAACCCATAAGAAGGTTTTTATTTTGATTCATGCACTAAACCGTCACCCATATCATAATGTTTTGAACCCATAAGAAGGTTTTTATTTTGTAGTTCCTTGTTGTTACTTGGTTTAACAAAGTATATTTTTTCATTGGTGAAGTTCAATGCAAATATAGTAGTCTAGGCACAGTTTTTATTGTTGTGTGATTTGCTTGGCTTCAATTCTCTTAGTAACAACTAACCTTGGCCCTGTATGGTGCTAGCCAATCCATTTGACAACCATATCATAGGATACAAGGATTGTTACATAAAGATCAACTTAGATAATTCAACATAATTTTGCATTGCCTACATAATATTTTGCTTGACTAAGATGGTGAACTCTATGTGGAAGCCTTTTCAAATTTACAAGTTTTGGTGAGTTAGTGATGAAGGAGCATCCGACTCCATAGGCGATCCTGCATCGCCCAAAAATATTTTGTTTAATTTTCAGTTTTGTTGTGTGTTTTGGTTTGCTTTGGTGGTTTCAGGCATCTCTCAACATCAAGAAACTTCAAGTCGATTCAGATTTGCAAAATTTCAATTTTCGTCAAATCGTTGTTTTAAGGCTTTGCAAGGCAGTTTTACAGAAACAATTGTTTCCAGAAATCTATGAAGGCTGGGATAAAATCTATACTTGACAGTGATCTTATTGATTTCTCTAGATTCTGTACACATCCTCCATTCTCTATCTTTCTTTGGTGCTAGTACTGCAGGCACTGTACATGGGCTCAACTTTCTCTGATCAATCCTTTTCTCAACAACTCCTGAACTTGTTTGCTTAGCTCCGTATTCTTTGTTGGTCTCATCCTATGTGTCACTTTGTTAGGCAAACTGGCTTCAGGTATGAGATCCATATGATGACTAATACTTCTGATTGGTGGCAATCCTTCAGGCTCATTCTCTTATATGATATCTTGGTATTCTGTCAACAATTCAGTTATCTCCTCCTGCGACTTGGTTCTTCTTCTTTTGCGGTGGCAATTTCTACAATTAGGGTTCCACACTTCTTTGGAAACAATGCAAAACACATGTTCTTATGTCTCAATCCATCCAAAAATTGAGTTATGATCTGTGATGTCTAAGGAGTCTTTGATATGATTTTGAGCAAGTCTTGTGGTCTGCAGTGAAAGTTGTGATCTGACAGTTAGACTGAGTCAGTAACAGTCTGTGTTTGAGGCTGACATGATAGTTTGATTTGTGTGTGGTAAGTTCTATTGATTAGAACTTTATCCTGAGTGATTCTACAATTGGAGTCGACATATGAGAAGGTGTTCCAAATGTTATTTTGCTCGGTAAAGGATATTGGTGAAAGAATTAGGCTGACAAGCTACTCAAAGCACGAATACAAGTTTCATCTTTATAGGCTGACCTAATATGAAGATTCTAAGTGTTGTGGATATATATATGTGATCCAATTCGGTGTGCGAATATGAGTATATGTATGTGTGACATGCGAAGTATGATAATTTTGTGAGGGGGACAAGTGTAGAAGAAGAGAGATCTTATTCTCATGTAAAAGCAGAGCAGTCAGAGATGAAGAGTTTTGAGACAGTATTTATGTGCTTCATTGGAGTTGTAACCATGCATGTGTAGATGCAATCAAAGCAATTCAACTTGGCAATGAGCCATTCTTCTTTCCTTCTTTCTTTCTCTAGGCAGTGAGCCTATTTTGGCAGTGAGCCTTCTTGCAGTGAGCACTTCTTTGGGCAGTGAGCCTTCTTGTAATTCGATATTGATATTACATAATTATTGTGAGCTAACACTCACCGTGGTTTTTTCCAGTTTTGGGTTGTCCACATAAAAATCCTGGTGTTTGTGTGATGCTTTGTGGTTGCTTCTTCTGTGTTTTACTTGCTTTATTGTTGTATGTGGTAAATGGAATAATGGTTTAATAGAATATTGATTCACCCCCCCCCCCCGCCCTCTCAGTATTCTAGGTGTTCAGTAATTGGTATCAGAGCTTGGTTCCTTGGAAGAAGTCTAACAACTTAAGGAAGATCTTGGAGATTGAACACATGGTAGGTAAAAGGTATTCTACACTTCCTGAAGAAATTGATTCAAATGAAGAAGAATGCATGCTTGTCAGTGAAGAAGAACTCAAAGTTGCTCTTGAAGATCTTGAAAGGACTAAAATAGAAAATAGGGATCTGAAAGAAAATGTTAAGGAAGCAGATGAGTGCATCAGAAAATTGTGGGAGCAAGTCAAGAGGTTCAAAGAAAAACATAAGGAAGTTAGTGAACAATTGAAATCAGCAAATGAAAACTTGAATGATCTGAAAGTGGAAGTTGTAGAAAGAGCAAAAGCTGAAGAAAGCCTAAATGAAATAATAAAAACCAAATCTGAAGAATGTACAAGGCTTGAACAAGAAGTTCTAGATCTGAAAGCTGATCTGAAACAGGCATGGATTCAAGAAGATAAATTTAGAGTGAGTGCTGCTATTCTTGATAGAATAATTGCAAGTCAAAAAAGTCCTGATGACAAAGAAGGCTTGGGATTTGAGAAAGGTGAAAGTTTTAAAATAGGTCAAGAAAAGAATGTTGAGATCAAGAAGGATAAAGACATGCAAATCCAGAATCAAACGAATAGGCCTAGAATACCACCGATCAGGCAACCAAATGCTCAAAGGTACCCTTCTTTCAATGGTTATTGTAATGCATGCAATAAGTTTGGTCATAAGGCTACTCAATGTAGAAGCAGAGTGAATCAAAATGTTCCATCATTTTCTGGTCAATGCTTCACTTGCAATAAAGTAGGTCATAAAGCTAATGAATGTAGAAGTCGGATAAGGAATGGAAGGAATGCTCAAACTTTCAAAGGTAACTGCTTTATATGCAAGAGGTTTGGTCATAGAGCTAGTGAATGTAGAAATCAGATAAAGAACAACTATAATAATGGAAGGAATGCTCAATCTTTCAATGGGAATTGCTTTGCATGCAATAGATTTGGACACAAGGCTAACCAATGCAGATCAAGGATGAATGGAAGGAACAATGGTCAGATAAATGTTGTATGCTTCAATTGCAACAGGCCTGGACACACTACAAGATTCTATAGAAGCAAGAATATGAAGAAGGATAATCGGCCAGAAATGAAGAAACTGATACAAAAGGCAAATCTGGCAGAGATCAAGAAGGAGATTAACAAGATTTGGGTTAAGAAGGAAGTACATGAAGTCAAGGATGAGTCCACACTAGACTCTGGTGTAGATACTTCCACCAGAAAGTGAATTGGGAGTTGTGGCTCAGGGTGAGCTTAAATGAAAAATCTTGTTCCCCCAGCCAGGAAAGTGATGCTGACATTCACCACGAAGATATAAGTTAGAGAACATTCTAGCAAATCTTTTGAAGAAGATTCTGGCATAAAAGAATCTAATGCAATGGATTGCAGAGCAATTTGGATAGACTGTGGGTGGCAGAGTAAGAGTTTGACAGCTTTTTGAATCCATCATTTATGATGATTAGGTTTTGATTAAAAGGGGATTCGTTTGAAAGGAAATCACATTGCATTCAAACCCTCAAGTATCTAAGGAGATATGAGAAGTGAAGCTAAGGCAAATTCAAGTATTCAACAATTAGTGCAAAGAAAGCCTAACCGAAAACAAAATTTATTTACAGCTCTCTCCCTTACAAAAAAATTTGTGTTGAGTCAGTAAAGATGTCCATCCCACAAGTTATTGAGATCACTGAGAGGCCTCGCCCTAAGCTCAAAAAGCACCCATTCAAATCATTAGAAACTGATCTGGATAGTGCATTCTCTGAAGTTTCATTCGGTGTCATGCATACTGAAGATGTTAGGACATATATTCATGCAAATCTGGAAGAATAAGATCATTTAAAATTAGGGAAAATATACTTGAATGAGTTAACCGGAGATAAATTTGAATTGAAGGAAGAATTTAGTGCTTTGTATGAGAAGAAATTAGATACATGGATTGATTTTCCTGCCTCCTTTGAAGATGCTTGTGTTTGGTATGCCCTAAGCAGGATACACGACAAATTCATGTGGCTAGACATGATGCATATGATTACTAAGGATGCCATTGAGGCAGTCGCTGGTATGTGTTCCACTAGAACAATTCCAGATTTGAATGCCGTAAAGAATAAATAGTGATGGGGTTAATAGGTGCCAAATTTGACAAAAGGGCACTAATTGTAAATGACATTGAGGATCTAGGGGTAAGATTTGCATCAATGGTGATAGGATACAAAGTCTACTTCTCAAACAGGGAGAATTCAGTCTCTGCAACAGCCATATACATAGCATTTGAGATGGTGAAGAAGAATGCAGATTATTACTTGTGTGAGCTGCTTCGGCAACAACTAATGGAGAACTTGAAAAGAACAAAGGACACAAAGTACCCCTTCAAGTATGGAACTCTAATCATTTTTGTGCTCTTCTATTTCCTAAAGGAGTTACCAGGTATGGACAATATTATATGTCTTGATCACACCCCTGTAACAGTCCAAATTAGAAATCATCTACAAATTTTACGAGATGTTGATAAAAAAAATGTGGCATTATGGGGCTACTTTAAAAATTTTCCAAAAGAAAATGCAGACTAGGGCTAGGATTCATGAAAATGTTGTGAAGAAATATGAAAAGGAGATTGTATTTATGGTAGACAAAGATAAATGCCTCATGGATAGTGGAACCAAGAACTATATGGATCCCAACCATGGGATATGAAGTCACAAAGGATGTCTTGATTGGATTGGCAGATTTGATGTTGAGCAAACCAAAAGATCCTAAGGAGGAAAGATTTGGGACTTTTGAAAAAAAATCTCTCAAAGTATATATGGAACAAAAACAACCTAAAATCAAAATAAATGTAAGGAAATGGGTAGCTGATTATGCAATGAGCCAAGGGTTCACAAAGGAACAAATAAATGAATCAAGAGCACAAGCAGCTGAGACATCAAGTGCTCTATAAGGGTAAACATCGAAGGCTTTGGAAGAGAAAATTGAACAAGAAAAGGCTCCAAAAAAGCATAAAGTGCAAACTAATCAAGAAAAGTTCATCTCTAGCACTAAAAGAAGAACAGGAGCCTCCTCCTCTGCTACAAATATTGAGAAAGAAGTGCCTAAAAACAAGCCCGTTGAGAAGAAGAAGAGAAAGAAGTCAAAGGCTACAAAAAGGGTGTATGTGAGCCTTGGTGAAGGAGAGGAAGAAGAGGAAACAAAAATAGATGAGGAAATCAAAGAAAAAAGAATGAAAATAGATGAAGCCACCTTTGGCAAAAAGGGAAGCCTTTAGAAAAGGTTAAGGACAAGAAGAAGAAGAAAGGTGAGAAGACTGAGATCAGAGAAGAGGAAGCAACAATATCCTTGGAAGCCACAGTCAATGCATTTGCTCAGCATGGAAACCTAAAACCCATTGCTGATATGTATGATGAAAGATCAGATGCAGATAAGGTGATAATTGAAGTAGTGGTTGTAAGATATTTGGATATGTTTAATAAATCCCTAATTGAAGTCATAGATGACTTACCAAATAGTCTTGGCAGCACCATGACAGCAAGGAAAGAAGGGGCTATGGTGAAAGATGTTGAAATAAGGGAATATGTACTATTGAAACTTTGCCCAAACATAACCAGTGAAGAAAGATTCAAAGTCACTAAGATACTAGTGAAAAGTTTAGAACAAAGAAAAGAGTTAACACTCTTATGTCCGATGACATTAAGACACTGGTGAAGGAGACTGAGGAGATAACACTAAATGTGTTACATGAGCTGCAAATTCCAACTGTTGCTAACATTAATGAAAAGGAACAGAATGTTGGTGCTGATAATATAGTTCCGGAGATAAATATGGAACAGAACATGGAACAAAGTATAGTTACTCCTCCGGTGGGCACATGAAATGAAGAGGAAGTGAATATAGAATAGAGTATGGATAAAGGTGGAACACCTCCTCCGGTAAACTCTGAGCAAGTTAAAGAAATAAAAGAGATTGTGGAAGAAAAGAACTCTGAAGAAGAAAAAGTGGAACCAGAAGTAAATATCCCTGAGGATCAAGGTGAGCAAAGAGAAGAAGTTGATGAACAGATGACTAACAATCCTGCTCCAAAAATATAGGGAAATGAGCAAGAACCTAGTCAAGAAGACCCTTCGAAAAGACATGATGATGAAATGTCTCATGAAGAAGATAAGAGAGACATTGCTAACTCTCTAAGAGAGTTTTTAGAGAAGCATAAGGAAGCTCATATTTTGATTGCAACTAAGCTATTGCAAGGACCTATTAACCTTGCTACAATGTCCCCATTGCAGAAATTAAGACTTGGGACAATCTTTCAAGCTACTGCATAAGAAGAGAATTTGAAATCTCATATAGAGGACAGTGCGCTGATTGGAGATGCATCAGCAATTTTTAAAAGATTATGCCCGGATTGAAGAAAGATACATCATTAACTCCTACTAGTCAGTTGAAGAAACTTATTGAATCATTCAACTCTCATTTTGTCCCTAGAACAAGCTATAGAAAAGAAGGTAAGGGCAGAGATTGATGATAAAAGGTTAGTGGAGCTCAGTGACAAATTTACTCAAGACAAAATTTTGATAGATAAAAGTATAGAATATGCACATATAGCTATCAAAGAGGCCAATGAAATATACCAGATCTGTCTTACATGGCCTGAGAAGACTAAGGAGATAAAAGAGAAAATAAATGGATGGGAAGCTCAAATAATGAAGATTTCCATAACTTATGACCCGATAAAAGATGCTTTTGGCAATTAGAGGGCACAAGTTGAGACCATTCATTCTAATATACATAAGTTGTAGACCCAGAGAGAGGTTGTAAAGCACAGAATGATCCATCTCTGAGAAATTGTGAGCTTCAAGATAACATCCATGGCCAGGCTAGTAGCAGCAGTAGAACAGACTAGACAAATCACTGAGGCCCCTGCTACTGTGAAGAAGGAAGAATAGTTGGTGTCTCAAGTTAATGGGCATATATTGATCTCAAGCAATGCAAAAGTCAGATGGGATGAAGATGTGGTGCAACTCGGGAAACTCTACTCAGACATTCTCCCAGCAAAATAGTAAGGTAGTCTGATTTCACTTGTATATATGCGGATAAGTACAAACAATTTTGAAGTTTTAGCTCATTGTACATATCTTTGTATCATATACCTTTTCCATTGATGTCAAAAGGGGAGAATGAAGCATGTGAAAAAAAATTGAAAAATAAGAAGAGAAGCATGAAGTTAGGGGGAACAGTGTGGAAAGAGTAAGGGGGAGCAGTGTAGCAGTTTTTCACATCAAGTGTTGCCATCTGTCATGTCCCAATATTAAGGCATTGTTTAAATTAAATATTTAGACATCATGATAAGACGTAGGAGTCACTTTGAATGATCATCATGTTTAGTGTTATTGATATGTACTTAAAATACAATATGTTTATATCGATTTGAGTATTATTATGATAATATAATAATACTATTAGCTATAATATATATGAGATAATATATGTTATTATTATAATATATAAATATGTATAAATACATTATACAATTGATTATATATATATATATAATGACAATATAATAATATTTAATATATATGAATACATATAATAATAAATATAAGACTAAAGGAATATTTTTATTACATATTCCATGTGAGTGGGGCCTCTTAAGAGAGACCAATCACATAAACAAATGAGATAATCGGCAGCAAACCAATAAAAGGAATCTTTGTCATAATTAATATAAAATAATGAATATGAAGACTTCCCTATCGGATTTAAGGAGAGCAAAGGGAATTAATATAAATTCATAAAGAATCAACGAACAATGATATACCTTGCAAATGGGCACTAATAAGGGATATGAAAAGCCAGCATAGAGAATAAGAAGATAAAACAATGATTGTGTGAGACAAAGCGGTGCTGATTAGTTACTCATTAAAAGACATATCTCCCAAGGTCAGCAGTGGTGACTATTAATATAAAAGCACAGATCTATGGTATAAAGAAAGGGGGAATCTGAACAGAGAATTGTCTCAGATAATCGGATAGCTAAAGATAGAAAAGTACAAAAAGACGCTAAATCTTTTAAGAAGGTGACGAAGATAGAAGAAGTAAACAAGATTGCTATAAGAGGGTAGCGCTAAGAGTATAGGAGGCATTGATGGAACACAGACTTGTGGGCAGCAAGGATAGATACAACCATAAATGAATCGATCAGGTTTGGTATTGCTAAGACATCAGCAAATAAGAAGAAATGAACAGCCAACAGTTCTATCACAGCCAGATCCAATATACAATCCAAAAATATATCTATCCCTCTCATTTACTCCACAGCAGATCTGAGTATAGCAGCAAATCATAAGAGCCATTTGGAGTGATTACTTACACAATAAATAAAGCATATAGAAGAATTCGAACAGCAAAAAGGTATGCATTAATGATCTTATTCTATATATCATCAAATCAGATATTTATATTATGCTTTGAATAACATTTCTAGGTATAGATAATGATAGATAAGTCTTGATGATAACATTGCAAACTCGTATATGCATTAAGAAACAATGATTGCATTTCCAATAGGTAAAATAATAGATAGATATTAGATATGTGATCATAGAATTGTAAAGAATGGATAGAATTAATTACAAACTGGATAAATGAAAGAATATGAGAAAGCACATATAGTTTATAATATGATTATAGATAATAATTTGGAATAGACTAAAGGTAGAACATGATCATTATTTAAGAATACATAAACAAATAAAGATGAAAGTAAGAATAATGAAAATGTTTCAATGTAAATTAATGTCATATATATTCAACATGCAAATGGACAATAGACAATCTTAACATGTATAAATATATGGAACAATAAAGTCATATGAATGATCATAAGGATATGCATGAAAGGCATAGGCCAATGAAAATGATAGGTTCCATTACGGAATAAGAAAGATCATGGCATCTTGTGATCCAAGGGGAATCACAAGATGATAACATTGGATAACTATGGGACACAACTCATGATCTAACCGAGAGAGGTGTTCGAGCCTCCACATTAATCGTCTTACCATCCATCAAAGTAAGGGGTTGGATTAGGGATGTATATTGGACCTAGGTGGCCCTCAAGTGGATGAAGAACACCGCGTGTTGTGTGAAGTCCCTTGGGCCAAGAGACGAAGAACACCGCATGTAGTGTGAAGCTCTTGGGCCTATGATAATTTATGAGCTCATGATAATTGTGCCCGACGTGAGGTGACTCTCGATGGAATGAAGAATGTCGTGTGTTACATGAAGTTCCATTGAGCCAAATGGTGAGGAACACCGCATGTAGTGCGAAGCCTTTGGGCCTCCGTAGGGATGAAATGTGCCCTAATACATCCGTACTTAGGTGGAAGACGAGGATGATTAATGAGAGGGCAACTAAGAACCCAATCAAGGTGGAGCATGGGAAGTGTATGAACAAATGATAATTTGGAAACATTATATAAGGACATGAATATACAACTTGAATATGGATGAATAATGATTATATTGTTAATATGATAGAATGAAAAGAAAATGGAACTCTAATGTTCTCTTTTGTGAGTTGAATTGTGCAAGGTCAAAGGAAAAATTTGGACTCACTAGAAGGGGACATTACAAGTGGTATCAGAGCAGTCATCTTGCCATCCTGTGGATAATAAGCAATACTTATTATTATTAATTGATTATATATATTGTTAACATTGGTGATTGCAGGGATTAAATATGCACGCAAAGGTAACATTACATTCAGTAATAATGATTTTAATATAACGACTTCATTCTTGTTTACAGGAGAAGAAAATCAAGGATATCCTAAAAATAACATTATAATATCTATACGACTCCTACCTTGTGTATTACTTGTATTTCTGTTTTTGACTTCATTGTCTTACTCGTATGTTTTTTTCTTGTGTGTATTCATGTCATGCTTCCTGTCTATATTCATGTGTGTATTTATGTAAAGTCTTGTGTGTGTTCATGTATTTTACTTCATGCTTCCTGTCTATTCTTATGCTTCTTAGGTGTGTAATTATGTGTATTTTCGTGTATTGCTTCCTATTGGTATGCTTGCTCATGTTGACAAATGTATATATTCTCGACGTGTATACTTCAAGCTCTCTATGTGTGTTTCTACGCATGCTAATTAGACATTCATGTATATGTTCAAGTGTATGTTTTGTAGTCAAGTGTATGCTTTGTATTCAATTGTATGACTTGTGCTTGTATACTCTATGACTTATTGAATGACTTGCAATTGTATTTGAGTATGCCATGTAATTGAATACTCTATGATCGAATTTGAGTGTATAACATGTGTATTTGAGTGTGCACTCTATGATTTGCATTTGTATTCAAGTATCTACTCTATGACGTGTATTTAAGTATGGTTTGTATTTGTATGCTCTATGATTTCATGTGCACTCTATGACTCTGTATTCAAGTGTATACTCTATAACCTTGCAGTTGTATCCAAATGTGTGTACTTGTATGCGAATTTATGCTCTATGACTTGTAATTGTATTCAAGTGTATGCTCCATGACTTATGACCTATGAAATTGTATTGGTACTCAAGTGTATACTTTGTAATTCTATGAATTGTATGATTGGTATTTGAAATTGAATGAGTGCATGCTCTATAACTTGTATTTGCAATTGTATGAAGTTGAAATTGTATGACTTGTATTCATATATGCATGCTGGTATGATTGTGTGTGACTTGTATTCGTATTTGAGTGTATACTCTCTAAATTTGTATTCAAGCATGATTGCATTCATACTTGAGTGTATTTAATGACTATGTAATTGAATGTGAGACTTTGTCCTTGTATGACTTGTATACTCCATGATTGTACATGTATACAAATGAAGACTCTATGACTTGTGATTGCACGCTCTATGCATTTGCAAATTATATGACTTTGTAATTGTATGAAATTGTATGACTTGTATTTGCCGCTGTATGAAGTGTATTCAAGTGCATGCTCTATGAACATGTATGATCTATGAATATGTATTTATATGGAAGTTATACTCTTTGATTTGTATGCAAGTGTGCACTTTCTAACTTGAAATGAGTGTTCAAGTAAATACCAAGGAGTTGTATTTGTATTCAAGTGTATGTTATGCCCTGATTATGAATGTATACTCCATGGTTATTTGAATGCATACTCTATGAATTGTAATTGAGTGTATTCTCTATGACTTGTATTCAATTGTATACTTTGGGATTAGGTGTATTTGAGTGAATTCTCCATGACTTGAGTGTTCAAATGTATACTACATGTTTTATGTGTGCACTCTATGACTTACGTATGTTCAAATGCACACTTCATAACTTAGTTGCACTCCTGTATATTTCATACTCAAGTGTATATTTGCATGTTACATATATGCTTCATGCCTTAAGTCTTTCATATACATTGTATGCTTCATGCTTTGTATCAAGTGTATCAAGTGTATCACATACACATACTCCCTTATTACATACTATACTTTAAGAGTTGAGTGTGTAAGCTTTGTGTATGCTTCATATATTACATGTATTAAGCATAAAGCTAGTGTATGCTTTAGGCCTTACGCATATTGATGCCTTATGCTTTATGTGCATATATCATGCTTCAAGTACAACTACATGTATACTTCACCATATCCTGTATGTCTATGTATATGCTCCATACATGTATCATGCCTACAATTAGGGGTATGCTTCACGTCCTACATACCGCCTATGCTTTAGGTGAAGAGAATTTATCTCAAACTATCAAGTCTTAGTAGGAAATACAAACATGAGAATAAATAGAAACATATTTTACCTCACCCGTGAAGAACACTAAGTACTGGTAGTTGAGTTGAGACAAGAATACTATCAACACATTCTCATTGCTTGAGGACAAGCAATCTTGAGTGGGGAGGGTTGTCATGTCCCAATATTAAGGCATTGTTTAAATTAAATATTTAGACATCATGATAAGACGTAGGAGTCACTTTGAATGATCATCATGTTTAGTGTTATTGATATGTACTTAAAATACAATATGTTTATATCGATTTGAGTATTATTATGATAATATAATAATACTATTAGCTATAATATATATGAGATAATATATGTTATTATTATAATATATAAATATGTATAAATACATTATACAAGTGATTATATATATATATATAATGACAATATAATAATATTTAATATATATGAATACATATAATAATAAATATAAGACTAAAGGAATATTTTTATTACATATTCCATGTGAGTGGGGCCTCTTAAGAGAGACCAATCACATAAACAAATGAGATAATCGGCAGCAAACCAATAAAAGGAATCTTTGTCATAATTAATATAAAATAATGAATATGAAGACTTCCCTATCGGATTTAAGGAGAGCAAAGGGAATTAATATAAATTCATAAAGAATCAACGAACAATGATATACCTTGCAAATGGGCACTAATAAGGGATATGAAAAGCCAGCATAGAGAATAAGAAGATAAAACAATGATTGTGTGAGACAAAGCGGTGCTGATTAGTTACTCATTAAAAGACATATCTCCCAAGGTCAGCAGTGGTGACTATTAATATAAAAGCACAGATCTATGGTATAAAGAAAGGGGGAATCTGAACAGAGAATTGTCTCAGATAATCGGATAGCTAAAGATAGAAAAGTACAAAAAGACGCTAAATCTTTTAAGAAGGTGACGAAGATAGAAGAAGTAAACAAGATTGCTATAAGAGGGTAGCGCTAAGAGTATAGGAGGCATTGATGGAACACAGACTTGTGGGCAGCAAGGATAGATACAACCATAAATGAATCGATCAGGTTTGGTATTGCTAAGACATCAGCAAATAAGAAGAAATGAACAGCCAACAGTTCTATCACAGCCAGATCCAATATACAATCCAAAAATATATCTATCCCTCTCATTTACTCCACAGCAGATCTGAGTATAGCAGCAAATCATAAGAGCCATTTGGAGTGATTACTTACACAATAAATAAAGCATATAGAAGAATTCGAACAGCAAAAAGGTATGCATTAATGATCTTATTCTATATATCATCAAATCAGATATTTATATTATGCTTTGAATAACATTTCTAGGTATAGATAATGATAGATAAGTCTTGATGATAACATTGCAAACTCGTATATGCATTAAGAAACAATGATTGCATTTCCAATAGGTAAAATAATAGATAGATATTAGATATGTGATCATAGAATTGTAAAGAATGGATAGAATTAATTACAAACTGGATAAATGAAAGAATATGAGAAAGCACATATAGTTTATAATATGATTATAGATAATAATTTGGAATAGACTAAAGGTAGAACATGATCATTATTTAAGAATACATAAACAAATAAAGATGAAAGTAAGAATAATGAAAATGTTTCAATGTAAATTAATGTCATATATATTCAACATGCAAATGGACAATAGACAATCTTAACATGTATAAATATATGGAACAATAAAGTCATATGAATGATCATAAGGATATGCATGAAAGGCATAGGCCAATGAAAATGATAGGTTCCATTACGGAATAAGAAAGATCATGGCATCTTGTGATCCAAGGGGAATCACAAGATGATAACATTGGATAACTATGGGACACAACTCATGATCTAACCGAGAGAGGTGTTCGAGCCTCCACATTAATCGTCTTACCATCCATCAAAGTAAGGGGTTGGATTAGGGATGTATATTGGACCTAGGTGGCCCTCAAGTGGATGAAGAACACCGCGTGTTGTGTGAAGTCCCTTGGGCCAAGAGACGAAGAACACCGCATGTAGTGTGAAGCTCTTGGGCCTATGATAATTTATGAGCTCATGATAATTGTGCCCGACGTGAGGTGACTCTCGATGGAATGAAGAATGTCGTGTGTTACATGAAGTTCCATTGAGCCAAATGGTGAGGAACACCGCATGTAGTGCGAAGCCTTTGGGCCTCCGTAGGGATGAAATGTGCCCTAATACATCCGTACTTAGGTGGAAGACGAGGATGATTAATGAGAGGGCAACTAAGAACCCAATCAAGGTGGAGCATGGGAAGTGTATGAACAAATGATAATTTGGAAACATTATATAAGGACATGAATATACAACTTGAATATGGATGAATAATGATTATATTGTTAATATGATAGAATGAAAAGAAAATGGAACTCTAATGTTCTCTTTTGTGAGTTGAATTGTGCAAGGTCAAAGGAAAAATTTGGACTCACTAGAAGGGGACATTACACCATCAATGCCAAAGGAGGAGATTATTGGCAACTTGGCAAACATCATTGATAGAGACACTACTGGTATGATGAAGTATGATTGTGCATGATGTTTGAAGGTGTTGTCATTGATGGAAACAAGAAAAGGAACAAGGTTGAAAGAGAGATTTTGGTCCATTGAAGAAGACTTGGTCATTTTGGCTAAGTGTTGGCAGTGTACAAAGACAGCGACAGAGAGACAGTGTTTGGATTGGCATTGGTTCGCAGTTAAAGACCAGGTATTGTGGTTCTAGTATGATGTTCCTAACTCTTAGATGATCTTATATCCAAAGGTTTAGACTTTGATCAGTTCTGGAAGCATATCTTCAAGTAGCCTAAGTCCATCATTGTAGAGAACAGAGGTAATCAGAAAAGAACACTCATTTGTTTTGGTCCGCATTCCTCTGGTGTTAGATATTTAGTTATGCAGTTTTGGGGTGTTGCAAACACTTGTTTGAAGTGTCTAAATCAATAATTGTAGAGTTTGACATCCACCGGAATGATAGTTATAAGCCACTGAGTATCGCTACATGATTTAACAACAACTGACTGTGACAGAGTCTGTGGTTCAGCAGTCTGCATTTTGCTGCATGTTGATATTATGGTCTGCGGTTCTAGAGGTATGATATGTGATGTCTAAGGAGTCTTTGATATGATTTTGAGCAAGTCTTGTGGTCCGCAGTGAAAGTTGTGATCTGACAGTTAGACCGAGTCAGTAACAGTCTGTGTTTGAGGCCGATATGATAGTTTGATTTGTGTGCAGTAAGTTCTATTAATTAGAACTTTATCCTTAGTGATTCTACATTTGGAGCCGACATATGAGAAGGTGTTCCAAATGTTATTTTGGTCCGCAAAGGATATTGGTGACATAATTAGGCTGACAAGCTACTCAAGGCATGAATACAAGTTTCATCTTTAAGATTCTAAGTGTTGCGGATATATATATATATGTAATCCAATTCGATGTTTGGAGGGTGTGGATGTGTGAATATGAGTATATGTATGTGTGACATGCGAAGTATGATGATTTTGTGAGGGGGACAAGTGCAGAAGAAGAGAGATCTTATTCTCATGTAAAAGCAGAGTAGTCAGAGATGAAGAGTTTTGAGATAGTATTTCTATGCTTCATTGGAACTGTAACCATGCATGTGTAGATGCAATCAAACCAGTTCAACTTAGCAGTGAGCCATTCTTCTTTCCTTCTTTCTTTCTCTAGGCAGTGAGTTTATTTTGGCAGTGAGCCTTCTTGCAGTGAGCCCTTCTTTGGGCAGTGAGCCTTCTTGTAATTTGCTATTGATATTACATAATTATTGTGAGCTAACACTCACCGTGGTTTTTCCCAGTTTTGGGTTTTCCACGTAAAAATCCTGGTGTTTATGTGTGATGCTTTGTAGTTGCTTCTTTTGTGTTTTACTTGCTTTATTGTTATATGTGGTAAATGGAATAATGGTTTAATAAGTAAAAGGTTTAATAGAATAATGATTTACCCCACCGCTCAGTATTCTGGATGTTCAACAAAGATATTTTTTGCATTTATGTCAAAGAAAAATAGATGTATCTAGACATTCCCTTTGTAGAAATATCTTCTAACAGACCCATGGCGCAAATTTATCGCAGTAGGTGATTGCACCTCAATGTAAAATGCTATATAAGCATGAAATCAAATGGATTATTGTTGGTTGTTGGTCTAAAAAACCACATCTTGTATCAGATGTAACCTTGCCTACTTGATAATAAATAAGAGATTTTACCTTTTCATGCACTTCTTCTACTCTATGTAATACTTTTGTTTGAGTATCCATTTGTGAATGGTTCTTTCCTTCTAGATTTCAATTTGTTTCTTTTACCTCTGCAGGTAGTTGTGATTTGTGTATGCTGATCTCTTGTTTGTTATTATTATGTGCACATATGGTTGATCTAAGGGCCAAACATTCAAACCTGGTGTATCACCTTTTCCCTTTCAGTTTCTCCATCTTCCCCTTTTCCCCAACAGTGACAAATTAGGTTTAGTCTTAGTATAGTCTGAATCCCATATTCAGAAAGAGGAACCAGCCTTCTCTGGAGGTTTGATTTCCTTTGCAGGGTCCCACACCTAGAAATCACTCCAATATTTCACTGGATTGTTACAGTATAGGCACTTCAATACAAGGTGCAAATCCAAGTGACAATAATTTTGGACATGCCCAATGGGACCATTTTATTCTAAGTCAAGAGTTAAGCTGAGAAGTTGGTGTTGTTCTCAGTATTCTGTAGTTTGGCAAACACTTTCATATACCTGGCAACTCTACTACTCTCAATTTTTTATCAGTCCAACTTTATATGCCTGTGCAGACACGAGCTTCTTCAAGAGGTAATAATTATCAATTTGTTGAATTACATGTTGCTGCTTCAAGGAGAAGAACTAATTTATCTAGATCTCCTGCTAGAAGGAATAACAATGTTGTTCCATCTCACCCAAGAGCTCAATCTGCACCTCCTCCTATTAGGTTTCAATACTCAAGAAAGGGTTTGCACATACCTAGAATAAATTTAAATACCCTAAATATGGCTCTGCCAAAAAACCTGCCCTTTGTGACCTTTAATGGAGGCAGCCCTTTAGACTTGGCTGCGCATAATGATATACCTACCTCAGCCCTAAAGAGTATCTCATTCTTTCTGGGTGATGGTTCTACGACACCTGTTGAACACATCAAAGACATATCAAATGTATGTTCTGTCCACCATATTCAACATGAGGATGTGGTTGTTAGACTCATGATTTCATCCTTTAAGGGGAGAGCTCTTCAATGGTTTATGAGTTTACCCCCTGCTTCAATACATGATTGGGATGTGCTGGGAGAAGCAGTCTACAAGCAGTTTAGAGAAAGAGCAGACAATGTTTCCCTACTGGAACAGTTGACAACCGTTAAGAGGGCTCCCAATGAAATGATGGCTGAATTAAACTTCAAATTTTAGAGGACGTGGGAAAGGATTCCAACTCTCCTTTTTATATTTTTTGAGGTCTTTAAATTTTATTATTGTTGTTATGATGCAATCTATGGGTGTTTTTACCTTACCAGATGCATATGAAATACCTTTAGGAGCTAAAAATTGCTTAATATAGGCTGGGAAAATTGCTCCCAAACCACCTGTACCTATTTTCCCAAAACTGCCTCCCTAGGTTCAGCAACCTACTATTGCTCCCATCCTAGAGCCTAAAACCTCTACATCTGCTCTTTCATAAGAAGAGAATGACCTCAAAACCCTCGTGACCAATCTGACCAACAAAGTCAATACATAGCTGTTCAAACTGCCCCTAAGCCCCATTAGAATTATAACCAAGGGAAGTCTTCAAATCAAAATTGGGACCAAAGTTATAATTCCAATAGAAATCAAAACTGGAACCAAATAGGTACCCAAATAATAACCCTTCTCAACCTTTGCAAATGGTTAGACACATCCAATAGATACCGGTTGTTAATACAGTTAGGGCCTTGGTTCCTATTCAAAACAATCTAGCCCAAGAGGCAAATTGGTGTTATCCTTGTAACAAACCTCACAATCAGTCTACTTGTGCATTTGGAGCACAAGAACGAGCCTTAATGGTGCAAAATTTTCACACTCAGCAAGCATCATTGGTGGAAGCAGCCAACAGTAACCCTGAGGTACCAAATGAGGCTACTTCTGATTCTAATCTAATGCTTTGGGCTCCTGAGGATTTTTGTATCGTTAATCGGCCTATGGACAATGTGATCATGCCTGTTAGCAGAATTGCAGATAATACAAGGTCCAAAAAGAGACAATTAGAGGATAACCCTATGCTTGTTGTATTGCAAAAGGAACCTATTCAAAAGGCAAAAGGGGCTAGTGCCACGAATTCAAATTAGGGCAGCAAACCTGCTACTACAAAAGAGGTTCCATTGTCTCCAAGGGTGCTTGAACAAGCTACAGAGCAATCAAAGAGAGGAACAAGGATTCCTTCCATGCACAAGACAACATCTTTTCCCTTGAATATTGTAGAACAAATGAAAAAGATAAAATCTGAATGTGTCCATGTGGGAGGTACTATCAATCCCCTCTCAAAGGGATTTGTTGCAAGAAGCCTTAAGGCAATTCCCAGTAGCTGAATCAGTCGTCCATAAGGAAAAGGGCCCAGTCAATCTTGTACAACCAAGTGAAGAACAAGGGGGTCCAACAAAGAAGCCATCCCCATTCTACTTGTCCCTAATCATTGGGAAGTTCCTTGTACATTACTGCATGATCAATTCAGGGGCTAGCATTTCAGTTATGCCAAAAAAGATAGCAAATGCATTAGGCATCAAATATACCCCTATTTCATCAGGTGTATTGCAGTTGGGTGGCACTTTTGTCAAGATTGTTGGGATAATCAAAGGACTAGATCTAACCTTACATGCCTATCCAAACTTGACTATTAGTCAAGATATTTCAGTCGTTGATCTTCTTTCTTTGCTATTTGCTTGTCAAGGAACTTCACGGCTAAGGTAGGTGGCTACCTCTCTTCTGATTGGTCCCACATGCTGCTGAGGACAAGATATGGTACAAGATTCACCATTAAGGTTGAACCAATTTCAAATTATCATGTAGAGAATTATGATCATAGCCTGGTGAACCCTCATTGCATGATTTAAGGTGAGGAAGTGCATGATTCAGGGTCTCTTGAGATAGTATCTTCATCCCTTCCAAGCCCAGATCTTTTCCTTGATGAGTGGGCAAAGGACCACTTTGATTTTGATCCCTATGACACCACTGAAACAACTAGATTAGGTACCTACATGATTCATGAGGGGAATTGCTATGTCCCCTTCATACTTAAACTAGATGATGATTCTACTGGCCCATGGAAAATGTTCTTTGATGGTGCAATGAGTAGAAATGGAGCTGGTGCAGGAGTTTTACTGATCTCTCTGACTGGTAAGAAATTGCATTTTTCTCATAGACTACATTTTATTGCACAAATACTGTTGCGGAGTATGAAGTATTGGTACATGGCCTGTTGATTGTTGAAAAGAAGAAAATTAGAAATTTGGAGATCTTTGGAAATACTGAGTTGGTGGTCAACTAGGTCAGGGGAAGATGTGCAATAAATAATTAGCTCCTAAGAGCTTATAGACATAGAGTTTGGGGCATGTTTGAGAGTTTTGATGCTCTCAATCTACAGGTGATCCCAAGGAAATTAAACGCTAAGGCAGACTAATTGGAAACAGTTGTTGCTCAGTTTTCTCCTCCTACAAACCTCTTTCAAGGTCCTGATCAGCATGTCAAGATAGTGGTTAGGCCCTCAATCCCTGACAATGATGTGAACTAGAAGATTTTTTACAATAATGAACAAATTGTAAACTTCATCCAAAATGAAGCCGAGTTCTCATCAATGGCACAATCCAGGCTACAAGAGGGGTATGGAGACCATATTATGCAACTGAAAACAAATAAGTTGCCAAAGGGATTAGTCACCCTTGAGGCAATTTTTAGCCATGATGATGAATTCAAAGGCAAGGAGAGGAACATCACATGCAAAAGGGAAGATTATTAGAATGTTTCTATCGCCCAGGACAAAGATTTATTGTTGGAAAAAGTATGTTGTGATGCTGAACAACAAGATTTTATTCACCTTTCTCAAAAATACAGTGATGTTTTTGCATGGAGTTATGAGGATCTAAAGGGCTTCAACCCTAATATTGCCCAGCACGCCATAGATCTCAACCTAGGCGCTAAACTCGTCCGCCAAAAACAATGGCCTATAAATCCCAAAATCGAGCCTCTAATGAGGAAAGAGCTTGCAAAGCTCGTTCATGCCAAAATTATTTTCCCCATCAAGTATTCCACATGGGTAGCTAATTTAATACCAGTAAGGAAGAAAAATGGTGAGATAAGGTTGTGCGTGGATTTTTGGGAACTGAATCGTGCCTCCTTGAAAGACCATTATCCTCTGTCATCCATGGACCAAATCTTGCAAATTGTTGCAGCAGAAGAAAGGTTTTCATTACTTGATGCTTTTTCTGGTTATAAGTGAAAGAGGAGGATAGATTCAAGACAACATTCACCACTAAGTGGGGAACCATGGTGTATGCAAAAATGCCATTTGGGTTCTCCAATGCTGGTGCCACTTTTCAGAGGGCAATGGACATTGCTTTCAAGGGATTTATTAACAAGTTCATCCTAATCTACTTGGATGATATCACAGTCTTCTCCAAGAGAGGAGAAAATCATATGCTGCATCTGGAGAAGGTTTTTGAAAGATGCAGGGAGTTTGTGGTGTCTCGGAACCCCAAGAAGTGTATTTTTGTTGTTTCTCAAGGAAAGCTTCTAGGCCATTTATTGTCCAAAGATGGGATCTCTATAGATCCAGAAAGAACTTCAGCGCTTCTTTCTCTCCCTCTGCGTACTCATAAGAAGGCTCTGCAGTCATTTTTGGGACAAATTAATTTTGTTAGGAAATTCATTCCTAACTATGTTGGTTTGGTCAAACCACTAACCCTTATGCTTAAAAAGGATGTTGTTTTTAGATGGACTAAGGAGGGGAAAGATGGTTGTGAGAAGATAATGAAAGAAATTGCCCAGGCTCCTACCCTCATGAAACCTAATTATGAGGAATTTGTCCTTTATGCCCATGGAGGAGAGAACAACATTGCAGTTGTACTAATGTAGCAAAATAACCAAGGTATGGAGCAGCCCCTAGCCTTCTTCAGTCAAACATTGAAAGATTATGAGTTCAAGTACAATCCCATGGACAAACAAGTTTTTTCCATTGTAAGAGAATTGAAAAAGTTTAGATATATGCTGGCAAATAACCATATCAAAGTATTAGTTTCTCATCCTAGTGTTATATGTTGGGAATTAAGGTGTTTCAACCTTGGTAATTCCTTGCATTATTTATGATTGTATTTATTAATTCATTGCCTATGTTGTAAATTAATTGTAAATTCCATATTGTCATTTTGTGGGATGTGGCACAGTGATGTGTCATCCTACATGGAAGATGACAACTTGTAATTTTGTCCTCACATGAGGAGATAGGCGTCCCACTTTGTGGTAGGAGCATTTTGCCATGTGTTGGCATCTTGGATGTTGTGTACGGAAATGTTTGACCGAAACAGTTATGACGGATTCCTATGATGAAGTTATGACATGTAAGAGTTGGAAATAGAAGCTTGTAAGATAGGTGAAGACATGTGTCATGAAGAATCTTTGAAAAAAGCATATTTGGGTGCCCCAAGGTGGACTATGACATGTTGTAAGAGAATATGCTATTTATAGCCTGTGTATGATAGATTCTCTTACAGCTGTAAATTGTAACTGCTATGATAGATTCTATGACAGTCTTAAGAGTTGTAAGAGCATCTGTCATAGCCCATTTTGGAAGTAGGCCACCTCTTTGGGATGGGAGCTATGGACAAGTGTCAAGAACATTATACAATGTTGACCAAGTGTCTTTAGGCATGGGTTTTGGGCTATGAGGCCAAGTTGGACGCCCATTCCAAGATAGGACCAATTTTGCCTTGTATATTCTATATAAACAGGTGTTTGGAGGAGATGTATTATAGGATTGACAGGTACTGTTATGCTACCGGATTGACTCCAGACATGAGTGTCAAAGACTATTGAAGCTTGCATTGCAAGTGTATTGTAAACAATATTCAGTTTTGATAATACATTGTGTAGGTTTCTGAGTGTGGGGTTTTTCATCCGATAAAGGTTTTCCACACATTATATCTTTGTCTCTCTTCTTTTATCTTCTTTCTGGTTCATGTGTATTGTTGCAATATCTCATTTGCATGTTTCATGTTGTTATTGTAAGGATTAATTTGAATTTGTATAGCTCTCCCCTCATTAGATTAGTGTAGGAAGCGATTTTCGTACACCTAGCTTCCTTTCAGTTGGTATCAGAGCTTGATCACCTTTGGTCCTAGTTGTTGGATAGGGGTTTTTTAAGCTGATCTTAAGTTGAGTGGGAGTCTGTGTAGAGTATTCTGAATCTTTTTGCAGCAAGGAGATGGCAAGCACATCTGAAAGGATAGAAGTGGAGAAATTCAATGGCACTAATTTTGAGCTATGGAAGCTCAAGATGGAAGACATGCTTGTTGATTGAGACCTATGGGAAACTATCAGTGGAACAAAACCAGCTGCAATGTCACAAGCTGATTGGGATCTAAAGGATCAGAAGGCTAAGGGTCTCATAAGACTTATTCTTACTGATTCTGTTCTTTTAAATGTCCATGAGGAGACTACTGCAAACTTGCTTTGGAAGAAGTTGGGAGATGTGTATCAAGCCAAATCCCTGGTTAACAAACTTTTTCTGAGAAAGAAGTTGTATTCTCTTCGAATGGAGGACGAAGGATATGTTTCTGAACATATGAATGCTTTCAACATGTTGGTTGCACAATTAACATCCGTTGGTGTAAAGATGGAGAAGGAGGATCATTGTATGACCTTGCTTTATTCTTTGTTAGACTCGTGGGATCACCTTGTCATGGCTATTGGAAGCACCACATCCACATTCAAAATGGATGAAGCGGTTTTTTCGCTGTTGTCTGAAGAGATGCGGAGAAAGTCTTCTGAGGCAGCCAAAGAGGCTCTTGCAGTTCATGGAAGACACAAGGAGAAAGGGAAAAAAAAGGACAAGAAAGCTAAGAAGGGTAGATCCAAATCCCATGGGAGATCCAAATCTCTTGGAAAGTCCAAGGATCTCTGTTGGAACTGTGGTAAATCTGGGCATTTCTGAAAGGAATGCAAAGAGGAAAAGAAAAAGAAGAAGAACTAGATTCAGATTTTGACAAGTCACAAGATGATGGTGATGCCTTCATCGCAGCCCTGGCAACCCATGCATCTAATGATGTGTGGTTGATTGATTCTGGTGCATTATTCCACATGGCCTCACATCGAGACTAGTTCATTAAGTATGAGGAGTTCGATGGTGGAAAGGTGTACCTGGGTGACGACTCTCATCTAAAGATTGTTGGTCATGGAAGAGTCTCTATCTAATTCCCTGATGGATGAGTGAAGGGGATCTCTGGGGTTATGCACATCCCAGGCTTATCACAGAACCTGCTTTCTGTAAGTATGTTGAATAATGTAGGTTGGCAGGTTGTTTTTTTGAAAGAAGGATGCAAGATGACTAGAGGAGCTATGGTACTTGCTAAGGGTACTAGGAGAGGTACTCTGTTTCAACTGGAGGCATGCATTTCACAATGCAATAGTTCTTCTAACTCGAGAAAGAGGGCAGCAGTCACTTCATCCCCACCATCTGAATGAGCAATGAAGAAATCTGTTGTATCTAGTCCTGATGGTTGTAATCATGCCTTGGAAGTTAAGCTTCCTGCTGAAAAGACAATGTTATGGCATAAGAGATTTGGCCACATTGGTGAGAAGGGTCTGCGTACCCTGAAAAATAAGAACCTCGTTGAGGGGTTAGATGATTGTAATCTTGAGTTTGAATTTTACAAACATTGCATATATGGAAAACAAAACCATGTTTAGTTTTATTCAAGTTCTCATAAGTCTTCTGGTGTGTTGGACCTTGTTCATTCTAATGTATTTGGTCCTGTTAATGTTCCTTCATTATAAAACTCTGTATATTTTGTATCTTTCATAGATGACTACAGTAGAAGGACATGGATTTATTTTCTTAGAAGCAAATCTGAAGTCTATAGTAAGTTTAAGGAGTTTAAGGACCTTGCTGAAAATCAGACTAGTAAAAAGATTAAATGTTTGAGAATTGACAATGGTGATGAGTTTTGTTCTATAGAATTCGATAAATATTGCAGGGAACTTGGGATTGAAAGACATAAGACAACTCCATACACCCCGCAGCAAAATGGAGTTGCAGAGAGGATGAACAGGACATTGATGGAGAAGGCTAGGAGTATGCTTAGTGGAGCTGGCCTAGATCAAAAGTGTTGGGCTGAAGCTGTTGCCACTACTTGCTATCTTGTAAATAGATCTCCTACATCAGTTCTTGTTGGTAAGACACCCATGGAGGTGTGGTCTGGTAGAAATCCTTCAGTAAGGCATCTTCGTGTTTTTGGTTGTGAGGCATATGCACATGTGCCTAGGGAGAAGCAGTCAAAATTGGAGAACAAGGCTGTTAAGTGTATCTTCATTGGCTATGGTGTCGGTGTGAAAGGATACAAGCTTTGGGATCCTGTGGATGAAAAAGTGTTGTATAGCAGAAGTGTCATCTTCAGACAGCTTACACCTTCTTCCATTGTTTTACAGCCAGAAGAAAATGAAAAGAAAGAGGATGTTGTTTAGTTTCCTGCTACCCCTGAGAAGACTGAACAGAAAGACAATGTTGGACCTGATGATGAGGAGAGCTCTTGCAGCTCTAAAAGCTTAGATGAAGAAGTTGAACCTCAAACTCAGCTCTTGAGGAGGTCTACATGAATAAGAAAGCAACCTAAAAGGTTTGGTTTTACATTGGTTGATTCTAGTTGTGCTTATGCTTTGATTACTAACAATGATGAACCTAGAACTGTGTCAGAGGCTTTGGATATGAAAGATGCAGGTTCTTGGAAGGAGGCCATGGAGGATGAAATGGCTTCTTTGGAAAAGAATCAAACTTGGGACTTGGTGCCTTTTCCTCCTGGATGGAAACCCGTTGGATGCAAATGGGTGTTCAAGAAAAAACTTGGTGCAAATGGCAGTGTTGAGAAGTATAAGGCCAGATTGGTTGTGAAGGGGTATTCACAAGTGGAGGGTATAGATTATGGTGAGATCTTCTCTCCCATTTCAAAGCCGGCATCCATTCAATTCCTATTGTCTCTTGCAGCAGCTTATGACTTAGAGGTAGAACAGATGGATGTGAAGACATCTTTCCTTCATGGTGATTTGGAAGAAGAAATCTACATGTCACAGCTAGAGAATTACATGGTGAAAGGTAAAGAAAATTTGGTTTGCAAGTTACAGAAGTCTTTGTATGGTTTGAAGCAGTCTCCTAGAAGGTGGTACTTGAAATTTGATGCCTTTGTGTTGTCAATTGGATTTGTGAGATCGAAATCAGATCACTGTGTGTATTTTAAGTTTGATGGTGATCGTATTCTCATTATTGCACTGTATGTTGATGATATGTTGCTCATTGGGAAGGGAAAGACTATGATTTCTGATTTTAAATCTCAGTTGTCAGCACAGTTTGAAATAAAAGATTTAGGGGCAGCCAAGTACATTCTAGGAATGGAAATCAAAAGAGACAAAACTAACAGAAAACTTTGGTTAAGCCAGAGTAAGTATGTGAAGACCATGTTGGATAGGTTCAGCATGGCAGATTGTAGACCATTGTGTGTTCCTGTTTCTTTGGGGACAAAGTTGTCTATTGAGGATTGTCCAAAATCTCCTAGTGAGGTGGAGGACACGAGTAGAGTACCTTATGCTAGTGTTGTTGCCAATTTGATGTATGCTATGGTCTGCACAAGACCATACATTGCCCAAGCAGTGGGAGTCCTTAGTCAATTTATGGCTAATCCTGGATGGGTACATTGGGATGCAGTTAAGTGAGTGTTCAGATATTTGAGGGGTACTTCTGAGTATTCTATATGCTATCATGGTAATGTTACAGGACCCCCGCATTCTATTGATATTCATGGATTTGTGTGTTCAGATTGGGCAAGTGACATTAACAGCAAGAGATCTAGCAGTGCTTATGTGTTTACACTGTTTGGTGGTGCTATTAGTTGGATGAGTAAGCGACAACCTATGGTTACTTTTTCCATGACAGAAGCTGAGTATATGGCAGCAACTCATGCTTGTAAGGAAGCCATTTGGCTTAAGAGATTGTGTTCAGATATTGGTGTTGATGCAGGTCAGATTACGATTAGTTGTGACAGTCAGAGTGCAATTTGCCTTGCGAAGAATCCAACTTTACATGCCAGAACAAAGCATATTAATGTTCAGTTTCACTTTGTGCGAGACATGGTAGAGGATGGGAAGGTAAATTTGGAGAAGGTAGATACTTTGAAGAATGTTGTAGATGCATTGACAAAGCCAGTAAGCACAAAGAAGTTCAGATGGTGTTCGGAGTCTATGGGCCTCTCGGCCTATAGAAGTTAAATCATGTTATTCTATTGGCTCTTACAAGGTGTTCAACAAGTGGGAGAATGTTGGGAATCAAGGTGTCTCAACCTTGGTAATTCCTTGCATTATTAATGATTGTATTTATTAATTCATTTCCTATGTTGTAAATTAATTGTAAATTCCATATTGTCATTTTGTGGGATGTGGCACAGTGATGTGTCATCCTACATGGAAGATGACAACTTGTAATTTTATCCTCACATGAGGAGATAGGCGTCCGACTCTGTGGTAGGAGAATTTTGCCATGTGTTAGCATCTTGGATGTTGTGTAAGGAAATGTTTGACCGAAACGGTTATGACGGATTCCTATGACGAAGTTATGACATGTAAGAGTCAGAAATAGAAGCTTGTAAGACAGGTGAAGACATGTGTCATGAAGCATCTTTGAAAAAGACATATTTGGGCTCCCCAAGGTGGACTATGACATGTTGTAAGAGAATATGCTATTTATAGCCTGTGTATGATAGATTCTCTTACAGCTGTAAGTTGTAACTGCTATGACAGATTCCATGACGGTTGTAAGAGTCATACGAGCATCTGTCATAGCCCATTTTGGAAGTAGGCGACCTCTTTGGGATGGGAGTTGTGGAAAAGTGTCAGGAACATTCTACAATGTTGACCAAGTGTCCTTAGGTGTGGGTTTTGGGCTATGAGGCCAAGTTGGATGCCCATTCCAAGATAGGTCCAATTTTGCCTTGTATATTCTATATAAACAGGTGCTTGGAGGAGGAGATGTATTACAGGATTGAAAGGTATTGTTATGCTACTGGATTGACTCCAGACACGAGTGTCAAAGACTATTGAATCTTTCATTGCAAGTGTATTGTAAACAATATTCAGTTTTGATAATACATTGTGCGGGTTTCTGAGTGTGGGGTTTTTCACCCGATAAGGGTTTTCCCCATGTTATATCTTTGTCTCTCTTCTTCTGTCTTCTTTCTAGTTCATGTGTATTTCTGCAATATCTCATTTACATGTTTCATGTTGTTGTTACTGTAAGGATTAATTTTGATGTAGAGGCATTTGGATAGAAGGAAGATAGGACAAGTTGACAAAGTTTACACTACACCAAAAAGCCCAAATTTGAGGTTCTTCATACAAAAGTGGGAACATTAGTTAGGGGCTCAGAATTCTTCATGGAAAAGGTGATTTCAGATGTTGTGGGACCCATTCCAATCATTGGCAAAGGCAAACCAAACTCAGGATTAGTACTTCCTTCACAAACCCAAGAAATGGCTTGTAGCCCTAAAAAAGGAGAACAATCCTAATAAATTTTGATACAGATCTTCAAACATAGAACTTGGACAATCAGTAAATACCCATTTGGACTCCCTATCACATATCCAGAACTGGGTATAGGTTGGTTTGGACAGAATACCCCAACCTATAACTCCTCTCAATGACCTAGAGCCCCAATTAGGCCTAAAATACAAAGAGACCCCCTTTAAATTCACACACAAAACTCAACCAATGGTTTGGACATTTAGAACACATGCCAAAACTATGGATTTTGTGGGTTTTTCCCTCCTACAATCTGTTGTTCCCAAAAATACCTCTATGGTTCCTCCAATGGGCTTAATAGATGGTCATATTAAGCCTCTTCTAACAAATCTGGCAAACACCAACTCTCCCTCTCCTGCAATCATTCAAAACACTTGAAATACAAATGAGTACACCCATCCCACTAGTCTTATGGCTTTGAAAGATAGTGGGATGGTTATTCTTCCATCGTTTGGGACAAACCCTTGTTTAGGTTTTAAATGAGACTATTTTGAATCTTTGCCTTATATCTCCCTACAATGCAACTTTCAAGACACTAAAACCTATTCAAATGATAAGCAACTCAATATGCTAACTAATCAAAACATGGAGAAGTGAAGACAACTCAGTACCTCCACATAGTATGGCATGTAGCAGCATTTTCTTCAAGAAAACAGAGTTTTCACAATGAGCAATCCTAGCAATATGGCTACAAAACTCTTCTTACTTAATATCAAAGCACCAAAATGGACTTGAATGAAATCTATTCCATCATCCTATTCATCCCACACGTTTGGGGTCCATAACCATTCCGTACAGGTGAATAGTACGGACTGTTTCTTCAGAAAATATAGAAAAGACAACAAAATAGCAGAGAATTGATGTTTCTATTGCATAGAACTCCTTCCTCTTCATACTTTGCACTTGCTCAAGGGTATATAGACTTGTATACACCTTGACAACTTCATTGAGGATAGTTTGGTCCATGATGGAAGCCATAACCACTTCGAACTTCCTTGACAGTTTTGAAACTTCCATTACTTACAACTGTTTACCAGTTTGTTTGCATAGACATCAGTGTTTAGGAATCTTCAAACACCTCTACAATGTAATTAGGCCTTGGATTAGGCACTAGACTCTTTGACTCTATCCTATATCCCTGAACAAGGCTTACAATATGAAGTTTTACATGACTGCCCCTTATGGCTTCATGACTGCCTCCTATACAATGTATGATTTCTTATTACAAAGATGGCATCATAGCCCTTATTACAACATGAGAATGGTCTCCAAGACCTTATTGAAACCAAAAAACAAAATGAACAACAAAAATAAGAGAACTCAAGACCTTAGTCTTCTTGGTGCTCTTGCACCATACTCCCTGGGTGGAAAGAGAACTCAAGTCTCTTGAGGAAGTAGATCAGCAATTGTGACACCATGCTTCAAGATGTCTTCTTCACTCATCCAAGTGGCATCTTCAATGGGTAAGCCACTTCATTTGACAAGAAACTATTTGTATGTCTTCTTTCTAGTCTTCTTCAAGACCTTGGTGTCAAGAATGCATTCCAACTTCAATGGTTGATTGGGTGGAAGACCCTTGACCCATTCTTCATCTCCTGTTGCTATCATATCTGCCTCTGAATCTGCATTAGGATCACCTTTGAAAGGGAACAAGTCTGAAACATTAAAGATAGGAGATATGGCCAAGCCTTGAGGAAGTTCAATCTCATAGGTATTGGTCCCAAACTTGTGCACAATCCGACATGGTCCTATCTTCTTCATGAGGAGTTTGGTTGGCTGCCCCTTTGGAAGTCTTTCCTTCTTCAAATGTGCCATGACCAAATCCCCAACCTTGTATTGTACATCTCTCCTTCTCTCATTGGCCTTCTCCTTGTACTTGTTATTGTTCCTTTGAAGAGTTTCCCTTACATTATCATGGATGTCCTTCATGGCCAATGCAAAGTCTTCACCTTGAGCACTTTTCCTCTCCACTCCATGGAGATCTCTCAATTCAAGAATACCTTTTGGATGAACACCATAAACAATCTCAAATGGACTCCTTCCTGTGCTCCTATTGTTGGAATCATTGTAGGCAAACTCAGCTTGAGGGATGATCATATCCCATGCCTCTCCATGTTTGGTAAGACACTTGAGAATATTTCCCAAGGACCTATTCACCACCTCAGTTTGGTCATCAGTCTGAGGGTGATAGGCTGAAGTAAATGACAATTGAGTGCCCTACTTCTTCCACAAAGTGCGCCAAAAGTGGCCTACAAACTTTGGATCCCTGTCAGTCACAATGTTAAGAGGCAAACCATGGATTCTAACAATTTCTTTGAAGAACAAACCAGCAATGTGTGAAGCATCATTAGTGCATTTACATGGCAAGAAATGAGCCATCTTATTGAATCTATCCACCACAACAAATATACTATCAAAGCCTCTTTGAGTCCTAGGAAGACCCAAGATAAAATCCATGCTAATACTTTCCCATGGCCTATTAGGAATCGGAAGTGGCTGATATAGACCAACATTAGATGAAGTACCCTTTGCCCTTTAACAAATACTACAACATTCAACAAATTTTCTGATATCTAATTGCATTTTAGGCCAAAAATAAAACCTCTTCACCTGATCCAATGTTTTATCCAGCCCAAAGTGACCTCCTAGTCCACCACAATGTTTTTCCTTTATGATGTTCTCCCTCATGGAACACCTAGGAACACATAGTTGGCTGCCTTTGAACAATAACCCCTGCTGCAACAAAAACTCAGAAAAATTAGAATGATAAGAGTCTGAAAACTATGAACAAACTTCATATACCTCCTTGAAATCTTCATCATCCTGATACATATGTTTGAGGGCATCAACCCCTACACTTTGCAACTGAATTTCTTGAACCACACACCCTTCTACTCAATGCATTTGCCACTTTGTTAGCCTGCCCCTTCTTGTGTTTGATTGAAAAAGTATATGCTTGGAGTTGTTCAACCCATTTCATATGCCTATGATTGAGTTTCTCCTATGAGTTCAGAAAACTAAGTGCATGGTTGTCAGTATAAACAATAAATTCTTTAGGCAAAAGATAGTGCCTCCATTTTTTCAAAGCTTGTACCATTGTATACAATTCCAAGTCATAAGTAGAGTACTTTCTCTTAGCATCATTCAATTTTTCACTAAAGAAATCAACAGGCATGTCTTCTTGACTTAGGACAGCCCCTATAGCAAGGTTACTAGCACCACATTCCACCACAAACTTGTTAAAGTCGGGCAAAACAAGAATGGGCTGTTGTGCTACCTTTTGTTTCAGAATTTTAAAAGAATCATTGCCTGCCTTTGTCCAAAAAAACTTACATTTCTACCCCCCTTTGATGGTATACAAAATTGGTGCACAAATATGACTAAAACCCCTTATGAATTTCCTATAAAATGTTGCCAAACCATGAAAACTTTTCACATCACCTGTTGTTTTTGGAGTTGGCCATGACAAAATGGCTTCTACCTTTGTTGGATCCATCTTCAAACTACCTTGTGAAATCACAAAACCAAGATAGGTGAGTTCTTCCTTCATGAAGACACTCTTTTCCATGTTGATCATCAATTGTTCATCATGCAACTTCTTCAAAACCTAATCCAGATGTTGCAAATGCTCTTCCTTAGTCCTACTGAAAACAAGAATGTCATCCAAATATACCACAACAAATTTGCCAATGAAATCCTTCAACACTTCATTCATGAGACACATAAAAGTACTTGGAGCATTAGATAGACCAAAAGGCATCACCAACCACACATAAAAGTACTTGGAGCATTAGATAGACCAAAAGGCATCACCAACCACTTATAAAGACCCTCATTTGTTTTGAATTTTGTCTTCCATTCATCCCCTTGCTTTATCCTAATTTGATGATACCCACTTTTAAGGTCAATCTTAGAAAAGTATCTAGCCCCTCCCAAACAGTCCATTAGGTCCTCAATTCTTGGCATAGGGAACCTATATCTTATGATAATCTTGTTAATGGCTCTAGAATCCGTACACAACCTCCATTTACCATCCTTTTTAGGGGCTAAGACTATTGGGACAGCACATGGGCTAAGGCTCTTTCTCACCATTCCCTTATCCAACAATTCTTGCACTTGCTTGGCAATCTCTTCATTTTGAGAAGGTATCATCTTGTAGGCTGCTTTGTTTGGAAAAGTAGATCCCGGTATGAAGTCAATTTGATGGTTTATGTCCCTAATAGGTGGCAACTCATTAGGCATTTCTTCTACCTTAATCCCCTTATATTTCTCTAGCAATTGTTGCACCTCATTAGGAACTTCTTCCTTACTAGGATCATGCAAACTAGGATTGTTTTTAGGCTTCAAAATCATAGCATACCCTTGGGTTCCTTCCTCCTTAAGTGTATCTAGAAACTCTTTACCACTCACAATCATGACACTTGACCCAACATTCTTCTCTACATTCTCATCAGGCAATGGATCCATTCTATATTTTCTACCATTCTTGGTTATGATGAAAGAATTAGTTTTACCATCATGTTGTGATTGAACATCATATTGCCATGGGTGTCCTAACAACAAATGAAAAGCATCCATGGGAATTATATCACACAAAATCTTGTCCTTATATTCTCCTATCTCAAATTCTACCCATGATTGTTCATCTACCAAAACTTGTTGCCCCTTATTCAACCATGATACTGTATAAGGACTAACATGAGGAAGTCTTTTCAATTTCAATTTGTCTACCATTTCAATGGAAACCAAATTTTCAATTGAGCCTGAATCAACAATTACCTTGCAAATATTATCATAGGCCTTGCATGTTGTCCTAAACAATGTCTTCCTTTGAGGGGGTTCTTGTGTTTGAGGCACCTTCAACATGGTTCTTCTCATCATCAAACTTTCTCCTTCATGGACTGGGGTTGCACTTCCAATTGGAGAGTTGACACTTTGGCAATCTTCCTCTTGGATCAATTGGTTCCTTCTCTCTCCTCCATGAGAGCTTGAGGCTTGCTTTTCAGGACATTTGAAGGCTAGATGTCCCACTTGGTTGCAATTGTAGCACCTCCCTATGAAGACATTAGGACCTCTCCCTGGTCCACCAAATCTACCTCTTCCATTGGGCCTCCTTCCTCTAAAGCCTCCTCTAGGACCTTATTCTCCACTTCGCTCTTGGGAACTAGATTCCCCTTGACTTCTTTGGGACTGATTTCTGCCTCCAAAACTGCCCCTACCTCTAAAATTTCTGCCACCCCTTCCTCTATTTTGCTGCTCACCTTTCCTCTTCAACTTCTCTTCATCCCTTAATGCCACTTGAAAGTATTTTTCCACGGTTTCAGGGGTTAATAAACTAATTTCATCTTGGATATTAAACCTCAAACCATTTAGATACCTTTCCACTTTAGCTTTTTCATCCTCCATGTACCCACAATGAAGAGAGAACTTGTGAAACTCCTCAATGTAGGTGGCCACATCCAAATCTCTTTGCTTGAGATTTTGCATCTTCTTGTAGATCTGCACCTCATAGTCTGATGGAAGGAATTGGGACTTGATCCCCTCCAACATTCTACTCCATGAAGAGATCATACTCTTCCCATTCTTTACCCTCTCACCTTGGGTGTAATTCCACCATGTAAGGACAGCACCTTTGAGTTTAGTTTTTGCAAGCTTCACCCTCTTATTTTCAGGAACTTTTTTGTATTCAAAGTAGTTGTTTAGAGCCTCAATCCACTCCATGAATTCATCAACATTCTTTTTTCCACTGAACATAGTAATCTCCATCCGAGCCTCTGAAGAATCCTTGACAATTGCCTTGATGGCTTCAAGGAAATGCTTTTGATCTGTCAGTACCTCTACCTCTTCTTGTTCTTCTTCTTCCTCCTCTTTTTCTTCTTCTTCATCAGAACCTTCATCTATCCTCTTCCCTATCCTCAATGCCTTCAACTCTGCTTGGAGTTCTTCCTTGACTCCACTTTTGATCTTCTCTTCCATCTCCTTGAACTTCTTGACCACTTCAGTGGTCATCTCCTTAGGAGGCATATTGCTAGCCTCTCCTTCACTCTCTTATGCTGACATATACCAAGTCTTATCCATCCAACAACAAAACTTTTTATGGCTCTGATACCACTATGATGTAGAGGCACTTGGATAGAAGGAAGATAGGACAAGTTGACAAGGTTTACACTACACCAAAAAGCCCAAATTTGAGGTTCTTCATACAAAAGTGGGAACAGCAGCTAGGGGCTCAAAATTCTTCATGGAAAAGGTGATTTTAGATGTTGTGGGACCCATTCCAATCATTGGCAAAGGCAAACCAAACTCAGGATTAGTACTTCCTTCACAAACCCAAGAAATGGCTTATAGCCCTAAAAAAGGAGAACAGTCCTAATAACTTTTGATACAAATCTTCAAACATAGAACTTGGACAATCAAGAGATACCCATTTGGACTCCCTATCACATATCCAGAATTGGGTATAGGTTGTTTTGGACAGAATACCCCAACCTATAACTCCTCTCAATGACCTATAGCCCCAACTAGGCCTAAAATACAAAGAGACCCCCTTTAAATTCACACACAGAACTCAACCAATGGTTTGTACATTTAGAACACATGCCAAAACTATGGATTTTGTGGGTTTTACCCTCCTACAATCTGTTGTTCCCAAAAATACCTCTATGGTTCCTCCAATGGGCTTAATACATGGTCATATTAAGCCTCTTCTAACAAATCTGGCAAACACCAACTCTCCCTTTCCTACAATCATTCAAAACACTTGAAATACAAATGAGTACACCCATCCCACTAGTCTTATGGCCTTGAAAGACAGTGGGATGGTTATTCTTCCATCGTTTGGGACAAACCCTTGTTTAGGTTTTAAATGAGACTGTAATGAATCTTTGCCTTATATCTCCCTACAATGCAACTTTCAAGACACTAAAACCAATTCAAATGATAATAAACTCAATATACTAACTAATCAAAACATGGAGAAGTGAAGACAACTCAGTACCTCCACATAGTACGGCCTATAGCAGCGTTTTCTTCAAGAAAATAGAGTATCCACAATGAGTAGTCCTAGCAATATGGCTACAAAACTCTTATTACTTAATATCAAAGCACCAAAATGGACTTGAATGAAAGATATTCCATCACCCTATTCATCCCACATGTTTGGGGTCCATAACTGTTCCGTACAGGTGAGTAGTATGGATTGTTTCTTCAAAAAATACAGAGAAGACAACAAAACAGCAGAGAATTGATGTTTCTATTGCATAGAACTCCTTCCTCTTCATACATTGCACTTGCTCAAGGGTATATAGACTTGTATACACCTTGACAACTTCATTGAGGACAGTTTGGTCAATGATGGAAGCCATAACCACTTTGAACTTCCTTGACAGTTTTGAAACTTCCATTACTTACAACTGTTTACCAGTTTGTTTGCATAGACATCAGTGTTTAGGAATCTTCAAACACCTCTACAATGGAATTAGGCCTTGGATTAGGCACTAGACTCTTCGACTCTGTCCTATATGCCTGAACAAGGCTTACAACATGAAGTTTTACATGACTGCCCCTTATGGCTTCATGACTGCATCCTATACAATGTATGATTGCTTATTACAAACATGGCATCATAGCCCTTATTACAAAATGAGAATGGTCTCCAAGACCTTATTGAATCCACAAAACAAATTGAACAACAAAAAGAAGAGAACTCAAGACCTTAGTCTTCTTGGTGCTCCTGCACCAAATTTGAATTTGTATAGCTCTCCCCTCATAAGATTAGTGTAGGAAGCGATTTCTGCACACCTAGCTTCCTTTCATGAGAGACTATTGTTATCACCCAGATTTGCACCCTATGCTGCAGTTGTGAAACTTCAGCAATTTGGAGTAACATGGGAATGATCTTGAAGTGTGGGACCTTGTGAAATGAGATCAAACCTCCGGAGAAGGCCGGCTTCCTCTCTCTAAGCCTAATGCTTAGAGAAATTCATCTAAACCTAGTGCTAATGCTTGCTGGGAAAAGGGTTAGAAGGAATGCTGAAATAAACTAAGTGATACACCAGATTTAAATGTGTTTGGCTGCAACTGAATAGACACAGTAATAATCTCATAGCTGGAAAGACATTACACAGACCCATATTAATTTTAGAGAGGTCCAGAAGAGCAGACACAGGCCAAAAAATAATAAGAGAGGCAAAAATACCAGTTTATATTGATCATAGAGGCCAAATAGCCATTACAAAGAATAGCCCAGAAGAACAACCAACCCTCAATACATCTATTTTTACATGTATATATATATCATTTCGTTTTGCCTCAGTTGGTTACAAAATTCACTCTAAGAGCTGGGACAGAAAAATATCTACATGAATGACTGTCCAGCCGCATCAGTTATGGCGTCAAATATCTGGTGCTGGGCAGGTAGGAGATATTTGTTAGTCTTTATTGCAGTTGCTTACTCCTTAATCTGAAAACAGATGGTAAAGAAATATCCTTTACCATCAATGCAAGCTGCCTCATCACGGTGCAGCAATGAATGCCAAAAATATCTTCATCTGCTCAATGTAGTCGCTGAAACGTCCAGTCGCCCAAGACATGCAAAGCCAGATCTAAAAATGGAAAGGTGACAAAAACTCCTGAAAACCCTGCCAAATGAAAGAAGGGACCAAAATATGCAACTTTACTTTTTACAGCAGGTCAAAATTCGCCAGGACGGAGGAGATACAGGTGGTCAAAGTTTTGGTCAACCGCCTATATACATCACTTTGCATTTGTGTATATATCGCTTGCATTTGCCGCCTGAATCACCGTCCAAAACCTTCTCTGCAACTCCTTTGTATATGCATGGCGCCTTGTATATCGGACTTGAATATCCCCTTTGAATTTTGAAATTGTATATGCATACAATTTCTTTTTGTATATGCGGGCCCCAACATTTGTATGTTAACTTGCATGTATGTTTGCCGCCACGTGGTACCGCCTGATTCGTTAGTGAGCTGGTTCAAGGAGCATTGTTGAAAACTGTATCTACCCTTTGCATATTGCAATATACAAGCACAATTGTACATGCAAGCCGCGGACTTCAAATTTTATGAAATACCCTAACAAGACGTTGAAATCTGGCTTGTATACCTCCTTTGTATGTTTGCTTGTATATCGCATGATATACAAGCGCCAAATATACAAGCCACGGACCCCAAAAATTTATCAACTGCTTTGACTGCTGGGTCGGATCCGGCTTGTATCACTATCTTTGTATATTTCCCTGCATGTTCAAATATACAAAACACTTATACATATATAAGGCGGACCCGAGACCTGAAACGCTGAATTTGATCTTCGATTCAAGTCCGCCTTGCATGCAACCCTTGTATCTTTTCTTTGTATATTGGCTTGCATGTGCAAACATACAAGCGAAATATACATTCTACTGTTCATGCTCACTTGTATCTTCTAACATACAATCGGCCATGTATGTGTGCGGGCGCCACCTCTTGTACATTCGGCCTTGTATGTTTCTCTGTATGTTTCACTTGTATGGCAAAACATACAAGCGAAATATACAAAGAAATATACAGGGCCAAATGTACATTCCACTGTAGCAGATGCACTTGTATGTCAAACCTTGTATCTTTTCGTTGCATGTGCAAACATGCAACATAATATGCATCTGAAAGCCGATATGCATTGAGGGAATATTCCTGTAATGTACTCCTACTTTGTATAATTTTCCTTGTATGTTTCTCCTTGCAACTACATATACAAATCGGGAATATCCTGGGAATCTGTGAAAGATTCCTCCTTGTACATGCACCTTCCTAAGCTCGATATACATTCAGAAATGCATAAAACCCACTTTTTTCATCATTTTCTAAGGCCGATAGAGATTTTGCAAGCCCGCCAATGTACATTTTTCCTTGTATATATCCTTTGCATATTCCTTTGTATGTACAAAGGCGAATGTATATGCAAATGTACATTCAAAAATACATACAAATACAAGCTATAGAAATGAGAAAATCCCAGCGATAGAAAGCACTTGAAAACAAAAGATTTCTAGGTTTTTTTTTTTTTTTTTGCAAGGATTCCTTTAGGCAAGATCTTGGGATTTTTTGACAAGGCATGCATGAATATTTAAAGAATTTACACCTTGTACATGTATTTCTAAAAGATTCTCAAGGAAAATACAAGGTGAAATATTTGGTTCTGGGCAGAGGCAAAATAGGTCAACAACTATATAATGGGAATTGAAATCAATGAAAAGTGAGCAAGATGGGTCACCAAGATCCTAGAATATGATGTTACTACCAAGGCCACTAAGCTGATTAGAGGCGGTGGATTATGTGAATAGCTAGCTCAACATACAATGGATGAGGTGAACTCATCCTATCACTTGAATGAGGTAGAACCTACAGTTGTATCAGCATCTGTGAGTTCTTGGACAACAGACATGGCCAGGTTCTTATCTATTAGTGAATATCCTTATGAATTGGATAGAACTAAGAGAAAACATTTTAGGTTACAATCCATTCCTTATGCTTTGGTGGATGGGGTTCTTTTTAAAAGGAATATGGATGGAGTCTTGTTGAGATGCATTGAAGGAGATCAGATTGACAGGTTGCTCAGTGAATTCCATGCTGGTCCAGCTGGAGGTCACTTCTTTGCAAGAGCTACAACAATGAAAATAATGAGGGCATGTTACTTTTGGCTCACATTATTCAATGATGCCCATGTATGGGTAAGAAAATGCAAAGAGTGTGCTCTCTTTGTTGTAAAGAAAAGATTATCAGCCCTTCCACTTCATCCTATTCAGGCAGATCAACCTTTCTCACAGTGGGGCCTGGATTTCATTGGCATGATCAACCCTACATCCAATGTTGTCCATAAATGGGTTCTAATTGCAACAGACCACTTCACTAGGTGGGTTGAAGTTGTTCCACTTAAAAAGGCTACAGAATCAGCAATCATGGATTTCTTGGAAATCATGACAAGGTTTGGAGCTCCTCACACTATCATCTCTAATAATGCAAGAGCTTTTACTAGTTTTAGGATAGCTAATTGGGCTTTGAAATATAATGCGTTCTTGAAGACTTCGTCTAACTATCACCCCCAAGGTAATAGTTTAACTGAATCTACTAATAAGAAACTGATCAGAATCCTGAAGAGGACCATGGAGACAAACCAGAGGTAGTGGCATAATAAAATCAGACTGGCTCTTTGGGATGATAGGATCACCTATAAAAGAGCCATTGGTAACTCTCCTTTTGTTCTCGTGTATGGAAGAGAGGATAGATTACTCTTATCTTTGGAGCTTTCTTCATTTGAATTGGCTCAACAATTGGAACTAGAAGAAGAAGATGCCAAGTCTGTGAGGATGGTTGAATTAACTAAGTTAGAAGAACTAAGACAGTCAACCATGGCTACCTTGGAAGAACACCAAAAGCAAACCAAGAACTACTTTGACAAGAAAGCCAAGGATCAATTTTTCAAGGAAGGTGATCTTGTTCTGAAATGGGATGTTGGCAGAGCCAAACCTGGAGGCCACACTAAGTTTGATGCTATATGGAGTGGTTCATATATCATCACCAGCTACAAGCAAGCCAATGCTTTTAATCTTTCAAATCTGGATGGTGAAGTTCTACCAATCTCAGTCAATGGGATCCATCTCAACTCTTACTTCTAAAGTTGGTTTGAGATTTTGTATATATTGTTTATTTTGTTTCTGCTTTAGGTTTTCCTTTTCCTTAAGCACTCTTGCACAGGATACACTCTCATTAGGAGAATGCATGCCTTGTTTTCATTTTTGTGGTGTTGTTTTGAGGCAAGCTTTAGTTGTTCCAACATGCTTCAGCCCTTTTGACTCTATGCTCAATGAATGCTTAAGGCCACTAGTTTCCTTTTGTTTAGCATGCAAACACCCCTGACAAGTCACCAAAATGTTGTCCTATTTTGCTCCCCAACCAAATTGCCCAAATCCATGAAATCTCTAAGTGTTTTCCCCATTTAGGAATGTAAAGAAAAACATCCCAAAATTGACTAAGTCCCAAAAATCTTGAGTTTTCTTGTATTTTTTAACCTTTTCGGAGTTTCAGAGTTTGGAGTTATTCCCTTCGTCGTGCCATCCTAATTGGCTCCAAACTCTACTTTGTTCCTTGCAAAAATCCTCTAAGTGCTCAAGGTTCTTCGGGTGTCGGGGGTCGGACCTCCTTTCTTCTTCCCCCCTTTTCTTTTGGAAGGAGGAAGGCGGAGGGTCCAAGCTCCGAGCTCTGACGCTTTCTCTTTGAAAATTCAGCTAAGTGTTTCAGGGGTTGGACTTTAGACTTTTCTTCTTCCCTCTTCCTTTTCTTTTGGAAGACGGAAGACGAAAGGCCCGAAGCCTGACTTCTGCCGAACCATCTCAAATAAGTTCTAATTTTTTTGAGGGGTAGGACTTCACACTTTTCTTCTTCCCTCTTGATTTTCTTTTGGAAGACAGAAGACGAAAGGCTCGAAGCCTAACTTCTGCTGAAACCTTCAAAAACTGGCTAAGTCTTTAGACTTGCGACGCTCAGACTTTCTTTCTTCTTCCTTCTCTGAGAAGGCGTAAGGTGGAAGGACCAAGGCCCAAAGTCCATCGATTGTAACTTTCCCTTTGCAAAGCAGAACTTAGAGGGCGAGGTTTTCTCCTTTCTTCTTCCTTCTTTCTTGGAAGACGGAAGGCTAAAGGCCCAAGGCCCAATCTCTGACGACTTCTGCGATCTTCAAAATTGAAGGAAAAAGAGACGAAATCAAAAGTCGACCATGGTTTACTAGGATTAAATTTTGTCAATAAGGCAAAATATAGGCCATAATTAAAGGTCAGGTGTTCAACTCCAGCTGGAGGTGATTGTTGAGCATTTATTGTTATAGGTGGGAGAATCAGATGTAAAAAATTTCAACACAGATATTTGTTTTAGCTACTCCAGAGAAGATATTTTCTATATTTATGTCAAAGCAAAATAGATGTATCCAGACATTCCCTTTGTAGAAATATCTTTTGATAGGCCCATGGGGTGAATTTATGGCAGTAGGTGATTACACCTCAATGTAAACTGTTATATAAGCATGAAATCAAATCAATTGTTGTTGGTTGTTGGTCTAAAAAACCACGTCTTGTATCAGTTGTAACCCTGCCTCCTTGATAATAAACAAGAGATTTTACCTTTTCATGCACTTGTTTTGTTCTATGTAATACCTTTGTTTGAGTATCCATTTGTGAATGCTTCTTTCCTTCTAGATTTCAATTAGTTTCTTTTACCTCTACAGGTAGTTGTGATTTGTGTATGTTGATCTGTTGTTTGTTATTATTCTGTGCATATATGGTTGATTTGAGGGTTGAACATTCAAACCTGGTGTATCACCTTTTCCCTTTCAGTTTCTCCATCTTCCCCTTTTTCCCAATAGTGATATATTAGGTTTAGTCTTAGTATACTCTAAATCTCATATTTAAAAAGAGGAACCAACCTTCTCTGGAGGTTTGATTTCCTTTGCAAGGTCCCACACCTAGAAATCACTCCAATGTTTTACTGGATTGTTGCAGCATAGGTGCTTCAATACAGGGTGCAAATCCAAGTGACAACACTATCCACAACTTGATAGATAATATATTGGTGAGCCCATGGAGATTGATACTCCCACTTGAATAAAATAAGCTTAACATCATGTGCTTGAAGTATTTTCTTGTTGAAACCCACGAATTCCCCTTATCATTCAAGCACATTTTGACTTTTGTAAACTTGAAAATCTTGTGTCAAAATCCAAAGACAAACACATCCCTTATCCAAGGTCTAAGTAATTTACAATCCAAACATACCATCATCCTTAATCATCTCCATCATGGACCCCTAGTTTGAAAACTTTATTATGTAAGATAAAAACCCTATTCCTGCCACTTTATGTGAAGCTCATGCAAAACCCAAAATCACAATCAAAGGCAAGGGTGAAAGTTCAAAGCTGTGTCACACTTTTATAAAGGAATCAGCTAACACTGATCTAACTTTTTAACTTGAATCACTACAAAGTGACATATGTTTTGAATTTTAAAATGATGTAAACTAATAAAATGTAGATTTTTAAGTGTATTTTATGTTTGTATTTTAAAATTAAAATATATATATATATATATATATATATATATATATATATATATATATATATATATATATCTAAATGTAGTATTTTATAAAATTGACACTATAATTTAGTTGTTGATAAAATGCTGAAAAATAAGGTCGAATGGGACATCACACTTTATATAGTAAATTTCATTTATTTTCCTTCTACATTTTTTTGTGTATTCATAACTCAAAACTTTACTACATGGATTAATTTTTTCCCCATTTTATTAAATATATATTTTAAAAAAAATATTGGAAGTTGCATGTAATGAAAACAAAACTATTTCTATGGGACGTCAACTTTTGTATTAAATATTTATCCAAAATAGGAAAAAAAATATATCATCTGGACATGGAATCTCTACTCTAGTGCATCATTTTTTTTTTAAAAGTTTTTGATAAACTTTACTATTTTTTCTTGAGAGGACAATCAACATCATATTTTGGTGTTGATGGCCTACTTTTAGTAAAAATAAAAAATAAAATATAAACATTAATTGAAATGTTTAAAAAATTATATTTTTATAAATTAGACTTATATATCTACAAAAGGGTATTTTTAAATTATTTTAAAATGATTATTTGCACAAGTGGGAGTTGTTAGAACATCAAGTTTTTCAAATAATTTCATTTTTTTGGTAAATTAGCCCAAAAGGGATGCTACATATGTTTTTAGTGGATGGTTCCAATTGGAAAAGTTGTGGTCTAGATGTAATTTAGCTAGAATGAATCTAGATAAAACATATGTTTCACCAAAATTAACTTTTAGTTGAAAATACTTAAATTCACTAATGCTAATGAGTTGGCCAAAAGTGTGACATAGCTTTGAACTTTTACCCACAAGGCCATGCATCCATTAGATGATCTTCCCCATCTCAAACCCAAAATCACAATCAAAGGCAATGTCACGAATCCCTTAACCTTTATCCAAATGATGACAATGATAGTCTTGTAGATCAAGAGGAAAATATCAATGATGATGATAGCCTTGTAGACTGAGAGGAATATACCAATGATCCTAGCACAAGCTACTCCTTGCATCCAAATCAACTATTTATTGGTCATCCTTATGCTACCTTTTACAAGGGAAACACCGCTCTAGCTTCTACATCCTATGCAAATCCTCCATCCTCACAAACTTTGCCATTTAACCAACAATCCTATCAATCCCACCACTAATCCTATCCATCCCACCTCCAACCCCATCAATTCAACCAAATATCTAATTCATCATCTCAACCCACCTACCGATCACTTGATCCTCTTACTTACACAATCCGTGAAAGAGTTTATCCAAGGACTATTAAAATCACCTAACCCTCCCTTATCCAAACCAGACTTGGAAGACTTTATCCAAGGATTACTAGCAGTGGAAAAATATTAAACTAAAAAGCATAAAGTCAATGAGTATACATCTCCAAAGCCTATACAAAAGTCACATAGTACCCTCCACAATCAAATACCACCATGCAATCAAAAGTTTAGCAATGTGCTCATCCAAGATCAAGTGCCATTGTGCAATTCAATGCTTAAATCAAACCTATCAAAGGGTCTCCTCTAGTACCATCCTTGTCCAAAATCAAACACTATCATGCAAGTCAACACCATCAAGCCTATCAAAGAGCTTCTTATCCCAAGCTCAAGTCATAGCCCATCGTGCAACTTCTTGTTGACAATCCAAAGCATATCATAGTTATCCAAGAACCACCTATCCTATCATATAAACTATTAAATCCATGTCAAGAACAAAATCCAAAGCATCCCCAACTGTGTCCTCAACCAAATCAAGATCAAAGCATCCCAACTCATCCTATCTATAATCAATATCAAACTATCCATGTTAATCCTATCTATGATCAAGATCTTAACTATGATCAAGATCATATCTATGATCAAAAAATCCATATTAATCCTACCCATCATCCACCAACATCCATTTTGCATGATGAGACACTTGGTCCCCATGAATACATAACAATCAAGTAAATGACATTGATCATATCAAACATATCAATGAGAAAGCTACCACAAAGAATTCAAACAATCAAGTCACAACAAGCACAAACAATAATCAAGGCACGACATGTGTACACAATGAGAAAGCATGAGCATCCTATCAACTAGGATCTGTCACCTTCATCAAGTCAGGATTTCTCGTGGATGGGATAGTAGAAAGTTCTAATAGTTTTTGGAAACACACCAATGGGCTAGTATCATGCTTCAAAAATAAGTATTCTATCGTATTTATAAGATATAAATGCATGAACTATAAAGGAAAAGGATTGGGCCTTCATGAACAAGGCATCATAAAGCTTATCTCCATCTACATCACTCATGGTCAAGGCATTAGCTACAAGTCTTCTAACAAGAAATATAATAGTGTTAGTGATACTTCAGCAATCACTGAGGCAAATTTATCTAATGAAAGCATTGAGATAGGTACCATTCATAACCCCTACAACAAGCTTGCTTCCAACAATCCTTCCACCTCCACTATCCATACCATCAAACTTTGTCCTCCACCTCCTCAACCAATCAATTGGGACCAACAAAATTGTAAATCCTACACAACAAAAATCCCAAATCAAACATCAAAGGTGAATGAATCCAAAAATCATGGAAGATACATAAAAGCAATATGGGTCCCAAAGCAAAATGGACCAATCAAATCAAGTGAAGCAAAATGTCTAAATCAAGAAATCACTAACAATGAGAGCCACATCAAAAGATGCACCTTGCATATAATAGGGCATATAATAGGCGTCCACCACCTTCCAGAATGTATAAAAATGTTGGTCCTAAATATCCTAATCTAGCAATCACTCAAAACATGGAGCTACATTGAAAGACACACCTTGCATATAACAGGTGTCCACCGCCTTCCAAATTGTATTTAGGAATGTTGGTCCTAATCACCATCCTAATCCAAAATTCAAACTCCATAATCCACAATCCCAAGTATGGAGAGTCAAGAATCCTCCAACCCAATCTAAATTGCCATTCCATCCACTTAAATCCTATGAATCTCAATCATTTAATTCCCCATCCAAATCCAAAATCATGTCTCAAATCGAGCAATTCCAAATCCCAAATCCATTGCATTGTGGCAACAACACTTTATCATAAGGGCTATGATCGTACTCTATCAAAATGTAAACATCTAGATAAGGCCAACTCTATTATCAACAAGGACCACAATAATATCAATGGAACAAAGCAATTACTCCAGGAAGGTCACTACTAGCATGTTATGACAAGAGCATCTAACTCGACTATATTAGATGGGCAGGGACATGTGAAGACTCTTTCAATATATAGATATCAATGCCATCCAATCAGCAAAGCAAAAACTCAAATATAAGAAGTTAAAAATAGAAAAAATCCAAAAAAATTCAAAATAGTAAATAGAAAATCATTTGTCCAATGGTGATAACCATTTCATGGTGTCTTGGATAAGTACCATGATGAAAACCATTCATGGGCATCATGTGTAAATTTATTGTCTATGTAACTTAGATTTAGGGGCAAGTTGTCTCATCTATCTCATTCTACTCCCCTCATATCATTCTAATCCATCATATCCATATATCACTGCCATCATTCCCATCTATCATATGTGCTTGACTTTGATCATGATAAGGATTGGGGCATGATCTTAAAACATGCTTTAACAAACTCTCGACATAGCAAATCCTTCTGCAACAAATCCCCCAAACATCTTATTATGACATGCAATACACTACATCCCTTTAGTTTATCATCTTGAAAGTCATTTATATAGAGTAGGGCATGTTATTTCTTTGTGACATAGCCCTTGGAGATCCTCCATCCTACAACCCACACACTTCTATCCACAATCCCATAATCTTTCATCTCACATCCTTGCTTCTAGACTTGGTGTTCCCTTGTCATTGATTATCATATGGAGACAACAAAATCCATCTGACAACAAAGACCAAAAACCTACCCAAAATAAAATCCAAATCCAACCATAATCCTAAAAAAGCAGTCCACCCAAGCATAAGAAATCCAAATCGATCACACTATCTAGCATAGAATCCTATCAATGCAATCCAAATCAACCCCAAAAAACAAACAAACCCATCAATCTTATCCTTAGTCTTGCTCAGTGCTAAACACATCATGACAACTTTCAGGAAATATCGTTCCCTCATTCACCTCCCTTGCATACATCATTTCTTGGAGGTACAACAATGTCAATCATCGAGATATATCATTCCCAATCTACCAACATCATCATCAAAATTAGGTTCGTAGCTTGACTAGGGGTAAAATCTTGTTTTCTATTTTTTTGCATCTATGCTTGTGTATGTTGCTTACTTGATGGATTTATCTTTTTTATTGTACTTGTATAAGTTCTTGTAGTATATCATGACAACGACATCATGGTCTTTCATATCATGGTGCCAAATGTCATCTACCTATTTGCAACTTTATCTTTTTGGGTTAGTCCTTTACGCATATAACACATCATCATCGTGATCCCTTAAATCATTATGCATAATGCCTATGCTATAACAAACACTAGGTTCCTCATAATAGTTGGCATCTTGTGCAAGATTCATAGCATGTACTTTCATAATCCCAACTCTTCACACCCCATCATATATATTCCACCTAGCCTTTCATCATCATCTCTCTCCTTTCATCATTTGCATTCCTAAAAATGAACAAAAAAAGTATAATATAGTCATTTCATCCTCCATCATCTTTCAACATCCATGCATCTATCATCTTCTATTCGCACATTATTAACATTCATCGTTCATCTTTATATTCCATATCTCTCTTTTCCATTCCTCCACTAACCTTTTCATCCTTAACATCCATCCTTTAACTAATTCCATCTATGATCATCCATCATTTTATTCATCATTAACATCGAAGTCTATTCAAAGCTATCTTTCATCCATTTCGAGAGCACACCCATGTTCTTACAACCTATATATCCTCTTGAGGGGGCATCCATAACCAAATCACCCAAATCATGCAAAATTAAGGTCAACATTTTAAATCCAAAATTCCTCCAAGCATTGAAGTATCAAAATCAACGATCAATCATCATCAATCAATCAATCAAATCCAAACCATCAATCCATCCTAAAATCAAAATCCCAATGCGTGGAGCATCTTATCATCAATGTTGTTCCTACTAATTTCCTATATCTACTTTCTTTGAAATGTCGTTACTTTGCAACCCCATTTCAAAAAGGGGCAAAATGTAGACACTTAAATTACACTTCCTAACTTCATACTTAAACATTACATCTTATTATTTCTCTAATATCACATTAACACATCCTCATTATCATATTAATTCACCCATTTCATTTACCATCACTAATTGATTAAATAATTCATATTATTTAGTTAATTAGACTAATGTTCACCTATTTGTTGGGTGCTGCCACAATAGTGTGTCCCACTTACAGGACATCCTAATTTTTGTCTGAAATCACATATTTTTTAGAAAAAATAATGATTTAAGCCTTACGGGGTTCCATATAAAGGGGTTTAATTGAAGTGGGTTAGATAAAAACCCCCTTAGATCGAATCCCCTTGGAAAGAACCCCCTGGTCTCAAATCAAACCCTTAATGGAGTCTCCTCTGCACCTATCAAAATGCTGACAAAAAACCATTTTTGCTTCACCTTTTGGGGGATCAAATGAAGTCATTTAGAAATTATATTTTGTAAATATGTAGCACTTAGTATAAGTTTTCCAAAAAGTACAATCTTGAATATGTTTCATTTGATTTTATATTTATTTTCTATTTTCTAGTGCACATAGTTTTTTCAATGAACATCAAGGTCTCTATTCCACACACGCGGAAAAATTAAAAAAATAGAGAAAAAAAATTCTAAAGAATATTTGTGCACTAGGTATTGATGTCCTTGTTTCAACAAAAAGAGAAGTTAATTTGGATACATACAGAAAAACTTATGTTGTATGGTATAAACATATGTATGAATTGTAATAATCTCACTTCAAAAATTAATTAAAAAACATATGCAACAAAAATTATGAAAAAATATCTATGCACTAGATATTGGTGTTAAAAATCTATGTTTAAAAATGTATAATTTTATCATTTCTATAAAAAAAAAATTTATGTTGTATGGTATGAACTGTCTAAAAATATTGTTAATTATAAAAAATAAGTTATTAAAAGTTACATCAAAAAATTCACAAATTATTTCTTAAATTTTAAAAAAACATTTAGAATCTACACATGAAATCTCAAAAGTCACTAGTTCACATCATCTTCAAATTATTAACGATTTAGTTGTTATAGGTGTCAGAAAGTGGAAATTTGGTTTAAAATGTTGATTTTAATGTCCTACTTTGGCCAAAAAGTGGGAGATAGTATTGTGGGATCACCCTATTTCAAAATAAATAAATAAATCCATTTTATCATATCATATATCTTCCGTAATTCATATCTATTTCTAACTAGTGTGCAATTAGTTAAACAAATAAATAAATATCTTATCTTCTTCATGATTTATCCTTGTCCTTATCTTGTTTTTTTCCAAAATATTATCTTTATCCATCTTCAAATCTTATCCTTATCCACCCATCCTACAATCAAAAAAATATAAATTCATCATCATCCTTTATCAAATGGGGGAACAAAGAATGCAATAACATAGGTACTGTACGCTCAAAATCGTGACCGTAGTTGCATGGGACTGTCGAGTTGGATTCGGCATGCATACGGACCCTTCCCTCCTTGCCACAAGGTGAACCGCCATATCACTCTTGCTCTCATGGAAGTATCCAGTCGAGAGGAGGCGAGACATGGGGTGGTCTGGCTCGTTGGAGAGCTGGATTTCGCGGAGAAGGGTCGACACGTCCTGAGGCCTATATTGTTGTGTGCTAGTGTAGATGTGTCATTCAATTATCGTTGTTGTAGAGATAACCGTATGACCTGAAGGGTCACTAGTCACTCTTCTCCTGTTAGGGTTTCTGATATTCCACCTTTGTGAGGGTAGGTTGTTGTTTTCGTTGATGGCTTGTTGTCTTTCAAAGTATTGGATGAATGCTTGTTGTACTAGGAAATGTCTTTGTTCTTCTTGTTGTTGTAAGACAAGTGGATCCTGTTGTGGTCTTAGTTGGCTTTCCTCTATCTCGTCGAGGATTGCCCTCACCCACTCACCTCTTAATCCTAGGCACATTCGTGAGCCGAGACAAGAGATAAGCTTATTCAAGCTAACCTTAACTAGACCTAGGGTTTGACTTGACCTAAGGTTTGATTTGTGGGTTTGACCTTGTTTGACCTTGTGATAGAATCAAGGGTTTTGACCAAATGGTTGACTATGGTTGACCATGTGATAGAATCAAGGGTTTGCAAATTTCCAAAGTGTCTAATGTTTTTGTTCTTTTTTTGGGTTTTTATGAATGCAACTATATGAAATGCAAAACTTCTTTTTGTACTTTTTTTATATTTTGGAAAATAAAAGATGATTTTAATCTAGGAATCAAATAATGAATGCAAGCTATAATGAATTTACCTAATGCAATTATTCTATGTTTTGGGGGTTTTTGAATATTTTAAACAATTTGATCTAAGAAAGGGAAATTGCATGTAAATGAATTAAACTATGAATCCAAATTACTCTAAGAATATGAAATCTAACTATCCTATCAACGAAAAAGTAATAAGATTACTGATCCCAAAAGCAATTTTAGTTATTTAATTGTTACCTAATTGTGTTTTTCAGCCCAATCAGGTTAGGCTGGGACAAGTCTAATGATTTCTACTTTGAAGAAGAAGAAACGTACACAAAATTCTGCTAAGATTTCTCGTATGATCATACAAACAGTACCATAAAGAGAATTTTTAGCTTTCATTATGCCATTGCTTTACAGAAAGGAGAAATTGTATACAAAATTTTGCATAAAGTAGCTGTTTATACACAAGCCGTGGGAATAACTGATAAGATGCAATAAAAAAAGATTGAACATCTGTAAGTAAAAAGACAGATAAGAAAGGAGGGATCTATCATTTCCTATGATGAATCCCATTGTTAACCAGCTGCATCTTCAGTTCCTCATTGGAGCTCCATAGCTGTCTGCAAGAGATAAGAAGGGTGATGTTAGAGCTCAGGATTCCAAGTCTCTTACATGTCAAACTATCAGATATACAACCTGTCTCCTACCAAACATCAAATCAGAAAGGTAGAAGTGTCTCAAGATTAGGTATACAAGTATCATGAAGATTCAAGGAAAGTAAAGATCATCCAATCATCACGAGAAGCTCTAAGCTTCTTTGTTTTCTTAACATTTTTGTTGATTGTACAGGTACAGGTATAATCTCATCATTCAAATCAGCAAAGAAGTCGCATGCATAATCAACTAGAAGAGGATTCATGAATGTAGGCATTACTCACGAATGACTGTCATGTCAAAGATTCAAAGGCAAGTACTCACATTGAAAGGACAATCACAAATGAGCAATGTTTCCCCTTTGAAATAATAATAATATGCATCATGAAAAAGTGCAGTCACAAGTTAAGAGAAACCACAGAGGGTAGAGAGACAAAGGATATTCAAGATGCTAGTGAAGATAATCATACAACAAGGGCAGTCCATTAGCAATGCCACAAAGAAACTGTAGTTAAGGAAGCATGAGAAAAGCATGATAACTATTTCAGAATCATACAAGCTTTCAAACAGTATGAGAAAGCACAAAAGAACAACAATCCACAGTCAAGGGACTACATGAAGAGATAAGACAAATCCAACAAAGGACTATCAAATGCTTATATTTTTCCTCAATATGGCATGACAAGGAACAATGGTATATTAAACCTTCTGAGGTAAGAAAAGACTGAAGTGAACAGTCATACACAACATGCATAAGGTACATATTGAAGAGGGTTAGATGATCACATAGATACATTCAAATCATAGTCATCATATGTCTACCCAAACACTTAGAAGGACTCAACACCAGATGTAAGAAAAATCAGAGATAGCCGGCAATCATGAAGGTAGCCAAGCATGAATGGAAGAGGTAGAGGTATCACTGTGTTAGTAGTGTAGGAGCCTTGAAACCCTATCATGGGTCATGAGGATCTATCATAAATACTAATTTCAACAACATTTTCCAAGGTCAAGAGGTTTACAAGACCATCATTGCTTCATCATGAGGTCATGTTCAAGGTGTTATGACATGAGTTTAGTATTTATGCAAAGCAGGAATGAATCATTCATTGAGTTTTCAATCTTATGTTATTTATACAAATGCTCTTGCATATGGAAAGACAGTGAGTGATATTAGGTTAACTCTTATCAAAATCATGTGATGTTCACCATGTGGGGTTCTTTGTAGCATTCATAAAGAAGACCTCATCATAGGTCTAGAGACCATGCAGTCTCTTGCATAACCCAACATGACAACACAGTTTGCAGAGAGAGATAAAAAATGTAGAGATTTTAATATAAATGTTTAAAGAATGGTGTACACCAAGCCCTGCAAATAAGGGATCTATATGAAAGGATGTACTGTATACAGCTCTAAAAGATGCAGTGATCTAAAATGCTAAGAATATAGAGATTGTAATAGAGATATAGAAGGTCTAATAACAGAGTGATAGGTGATATAAAGAGGCTGCAAGGATAGAGATTGGCAGAGAGTTTCAAGAGAGTATCGACAGATAGTGATAGCTTTGTTAACCTGGACTGACTTATAAAACCTTATGATACATTATCAAGGCAGTAAAAAGAGAATGATGAAAGGTCTCATACATGAAAGGTTGTCGACAGAGATGTTTGAAGGGTGGTTTCTTCACAAACTACAGAGAGGAGCCTTTTGTGCCTTTTACACAGAACCCAAGCAGGAAAAAGATGCTACACAGATACTTAGAAGTTTGATCACAAGTTCTCACCAAAAAGCAGCAATCTCAAAGCATCTTATTACCTTTTCTTAATGAGAAGCACAGTGAAGTAAAGAGATGACTTACAGTGAGCAGGTTATGGAGCAATTTGCCTTGTGCTTGCAGCAAGAAAGCCTCCAAAATTGTAGTTCTCAAGCTCTTGGCAACTTCTCAGCCAGCCTTCAAACCCTAGCAGTCCTCAAGCTTGATGGTGGCATAGTGGAAAAGAAGAAATGAAAAGGAGGAATGAAATGAATGATTTGGGGTTTCATAATACTTTTGTCATTTTTCCTATGCCCTAGCCCACGGGTTTTTTTCCTTTTTGACTTATGTTTTGAAAGTAAAATCATTACAAATATACTATGGCCGTGGTCAAGACCTTACAAATGGTAAAGGTCTAGGAATGCATAGTGGAGCCCGTGAAGATCTCAAGGCAATGATGATATTCTTAAGTCTTGATGGCTTTTGACCTTTTTATTTTGAAGAAAATCATTTAACTCTCATTATCCCCGTGGTCAAAACTCAAGTTCATAACACTTGGGAGATATCATGAGATAAAGGAGTCATAAGGAGTATATCATGATGTTCTTTTAAATAAATTCAAATCTGGGAGCCAAAAAAGGGCATAATGATATGACTGAGGCTTGTGAAGGCAAGTAAGGGCCTTTTTTGACTTTATTTTGACTTAGGCCAATTTGAAGAGGATGGAGACCTTGTGACAGTGATAGGGCAGATTGGAGATTATTATTTTGCATGAAGGATGAGAGGGGTTTTATTTTTTACCTTCAAGGCTATTATTGTAATGTACTTCCCCTTGTATTTTTTACATAGATAAATTGATGCAGAGGTAAATGCAACGGGAGCTAACTAACAGGAAAGAGGAGCCAATAATACAAACAGCATGATAAAAATCCCTATCGGCTCAGCATCATCATCATATTTCCTGCAAACACCAACAGCATCATCATCATATTTTGGACGAGCACAATTATCCTCCTGCCGACTACTGTTCACTTCCTCCGTTTTTCGCCTATCATCATCATCATGATGTTCAACTAGCGCAAACATCCTCCTGTTGCACTGTTCATCGGGCGCCAAGCTCCATCGGCATCATCATGATATGCAACACCACCTTCGTCAGCAGGATATCAAATATCCGGTTGCTCCAAATATCCTGATGATGATCACCTTCAGCACCTTCCCTTCGATGCCCCGATAGCCGACTATACAAACAACAGCATCATGTTATGATTTATCCGGTTCTCTCGAAACCTCCTGATGATGTTAACACAACTTTCTGCCGAGGACTTACGCCGATACCACAGCACTTAGCGACAGCAAGATAAACTTGCATAGGGGGATATCTCAATATCCTGATGACGATGACGTCATATCCTGATGACGATGACGTCACCCAATATCCTGATGACCTCTTCAACACTTGGTCAAAAAAATGAACTTTCACTCCCGCATCTGCTAGCGATACGTAGATGATGGGCACTCCCGAGAGATGATCCTGACGGCAATATATACACTGAGTATATATCCGACGTAAAACATCCTGATGCACTTGCAACATGCAAACTTCATCAGCTTCACGACCCGATCCTGATGGCGGTGTATTCGCAGATGACGATGCGACTCGATCCGACTGGAAACGCACATGTAGACTCCTGTGTATCCGTCCGCTGCATGCAAACACTCAGAAGCATACAATTTCACAAAGACAATAAGATGATCGGGCCGGATCACCTTCAAACCAAAACTTAACAGCTTATCTTTCTAGACCTAGCACATGAGGATGCTAGGCTGATTCACAGCATGCTCCTAACTGATCTCTTGAACGATGCAATGCATAAACAGAAAACTAACATGCAACCTAAGCTATAATACAGGACCATTCCACCGATTTACAGGATCAACCGGTGGAAGGGTTGAAAGTATCCATCAACTTGCAAACAGAAAGGAAATCAAAACAGATACAGCTGATAAACTCAGATAATGCAAATGATAAGATCTTATTCAAATGAAATTCAAAAATTCTGAATACAGCTTCACAATGTCTGAATTGTTCTCCTGAATCTCAACTCAATCACAACACCAATACATAACGCAACTAACATAACATCTGTAATGTCTTAAACCTTAACAGATCGAAGGTATATATAGCAAAATCCTTCGAGTACTACCAACTCACTTCCCAGCGGCTGGGAGCTTCCAAGCGGCTGGGAGAAGGACAGCTCAGACTACCTGATCACGATCTGTAACTGCCTACACATACTCCTAGGCTGATCTAATACATAGCATCGGTCCAATGGACCTTATTACATGATGAAGTCAAACATACTAAAAATAGACTAATGCCCTGTCATCATGTGGACAATTAACCTGATCATGTACGGGTGCTCCTGCACCATACTCCCCAGAAGAAGAAATCTCAAGTCCACTTGAGATGAGAGTATCAAGGTCTGCACCATGTTTCTGGATCTGATCTTCAGTCATCCATACTGCTTCAGAGTTCGGCTGTCCCTTCCAAGAGACGAGGTACTCCAAGTACTTTTTGTTCCTAGTCTGTTTGACCACTCTGGTGTCCAAAACCTGCTGCAACTGTGGAGGATCATGCTTGGGAATGTCATCAGCAACTGTATCCTGTAGGAGATCCTGATCTGCATCTGGATTAGCCTTGTATGGAGTTAAATCACATACATTGAATATAGGAGACAAACCAAGATCAGGAGGGAGTTGGATCTCATAAGCATTCTGTCCATGTTTGTGCAAAATCTGACATGGTCCAACTTTCCTTTGCATGAGCTTAGTATACTTTCCCTTAGGAAGTCTGTCTTTCTTCAAGTGAACCCAAACCAAATCTCCAACATCAAACTGGACATCCTTCTTCTTTTTATCAGCATATTCTTTATATTTCAAGGTAGTTTGCTGCAGTTGGGTCTTGACTTGATCATGAACCTCTTTTATAGCTTCAGCAAAAGCTTCACCTTCTGCACTGATAGGGTCTGCTGTAGGTAGATCTCTCAACTCCAAAATTCCTCTGGGATGCATTCCATAAACAAGCTGAAAAGGTGATTTTCCTGTGCTCCTATTGACAGTATCATTATATGAAAACTCAGCTTGAGACAGAATAGTGTCCCACTTCTCTCCATGCTGTTTTGTCAAGCATCTGAGCAAATTCCCTAAGGAACGGTTCACTACTTCAATCTGTCCATCAGTTTGAGGATGATATGCAGAGGAAAAAGACAAATTGGTTCCCAGTTTCCTCCAAAGAGTTCTCCAGAAGTGACCAATAAACTTCACATCCCTGTCTGACACTATACTCAATGGCAATCCATGGATTCGGACAATCTCCCTGAAGAATAAATCTGCAATGTATGAAGCATCTGCAGTGGTTTTACATGGCAAGAAATGTGCCATTTTGCTGAATCTATCCACTACAACAAAAACACTGTCAAAGCCTTTCCTTGTCCTTGGTAAACCCAAGACAAAATCCATACTGATGCTTTCCCATGGTCTGGAAGGAATGGGTAAGGGCTGATATAAACCTGCATTGGTTGACCTGCCTTTAGCTTTCTGACATATCACACATGTCTCCACAAATTTTCTGACATCTGACTGCAGCTTAGGCCAAAAGTAATGCCTTCTGACCAGATCAAGGGTCTTGTCTAGACCAAAATGACCTGCCATAGCTCCACAATGTTTCTCCTTGATGATATTTGATCTCATAGAACACCTTGGGATACATAACTGTCCACCTTTGAACAGTAATCCATCCTGAATCAAAAATGCAGAGAACGCAGCATGATATTTCTCCCCAAAAGAAGTACATACCTAATATATTTCTCCAAAATCTTCATCAGACTCATACATGGTCTTGAGTGAATCAATGCCAACACTCTCTAACTGAATCTGATTGACTGTTAGAACTCTCCTACTCAAAGCATCTGCAACTTTATTTTTGACCCCTTTCTTATGCTTCAATGTAAAAGTGAAAGCCGGTAAGGTTTCTACCCATTTCATATGTCTGTGGTTCAGCTTTTCCTGGCTGTTTATGAAACTCAGAGCCTGGTTATCTGTGAATACTATGAATTCCTTTGGCATCAAGTAATGCCTCCATTTCTTGAGTGATTGAACTAAAGCATACATTTCCAGATCATATGATGAATACCTCTTCTTAGCATCATTGAGCTTTTCACTGAAAAATGCAACAGGTCTACCTTCTTGGCTGAGTACTGCTCCAATGGCCATGTGACTGGCATCACATTCTACCTGAAAGATTTTGTTAAAATCTGGAAGTGCAAGGACTGGCTGCTGTGCCACCTTCTTCTTCAGTGTCTCAAAGGAATCATCTGCTCCTTGAGTCCAAACAAATCTGCACTTCTGTCCTCCTTTGATGGTATCCAGCATGGGTGCACAAATATGACTAAATCCTCTGATAAACTTCCTATAGAAGGTTGCTAACCCATGGAAACTTCTGACATCATTCATAGTCTGTGGAGTTGGCCAAGACAATATGGCACTTACCTTTGCCTTATCCATCTGTAACTTTCCTTGTGAAATGACAAAACCTAAATATGTGATCTCCTTTTGCATAAACAAGCACTTGTCTAAATTTATCATCAGCTGCTCTTCATGTAACCTCTTAAGAACCAAATCTATATGCCTAAGATGTTCTTCTTTTGTGTTACTGAAAATCAGAATGTCATCTAGATATACTATGACAAACTTACCAATGAATTCTTTCAAAACCTCATTCATCAATCGCATGAAAGTACTAGGTGCATTAGATAAACCAAAAGGCATAACCTTCCATTCATATAACCCTTCATTTGTTTTGAATGCTGTTTTCCATTCATCCCCTGGTCTAATCCTGATCTGATGATATCCACTCTTCAAATCCATTGTTGTAAAATATTTAGCACTTCCCAAACAATCAAGTAAATCCGCTATCCTAGGGATTGGAAACCTATACCTGATTGTGATCTTGTTAATAGCTCTGGAATCAGTGCAAAGCCTCCAAGTACCTTCCTTCTTTGGTGCTAGTATAGCTGGTACTGCACATGGACTCAAACTCTTCCCAATCAGACCTGAATCCAACAATTCTTCAATCTGTCTGGCTACTTCTGCATTCTGTTCTGGAGTAAGCTTATAGGCTGCTTTGTTTGGAAGTGTTGACCCTGGAATTAAGTCTATGCAATGACTGATATCTCTGACAGGTGGTAGGGATCTTGGCATTCCCTCTGAAATGACACCTTTGTACTTATCCAATAGCTCTTGAACAGCTGGGTCTATGAACCTTGGCTTCTTCTCTTTCTTGACTTCTTGCTGCTGTTCTTTATTCACACTCATACATGGGATTAGGGCATATGCAACTGCACCTTCTGCTGCTACTTCTTTCATGAACTGTTTGCCTTCCATCAGCATGACCTTCACCTCTTTTCCTTTAGATTTCTCCTCTTTCTCTGCCAATGGGAATAAATGTATTTCCTTACCATCTTTAGTGATTTTATAGGTATTCCTAACACCATCATGTTGTGCCTTCAAATCATACTGCCATGGTCTACCAAATAAAAGATTGCAAGCATCCATCTTGGTAATATCAAACAACAACTTATCCTTATATCCACCAATCTGAAATTCTACCCAAGCCTGCTCTTCGACAGTTGTCTGCTGACCTTGTGTAAGCCATGAGACTTTATATGGGGATGGGTGAGGCAATCTCCTAAGCTTAAGCTTTGTCACCATGTGTTCAGACACAAAATTCTCAGTAGAACCAGAATCAATCAAAACTTTACATGCCTTACCTCCTGCTTTGCAAATAGTTCTGAAAAGAGACTTTCTCTGAGGGGATTCTTTGTCAGGTACCTTCATGGTAGTCACTGTTCTTCTCATCATCAGAGACTCTCCACTTTCTGGGTATGCATAATTATCAGGAGCATTCACACTCTGAAAATCATTAGAGCTTGTCCTACTTTGATTATCAAGTTCTTGGACCAGATTTGTTCTCCTTTCTCCTGCTGAGCTTGTGGCCTTTTCTGGACATCTGCTGGCTATATGGCCTTCTTTGTTACAGTTATAACATCTGATGGATCCTCTGCCCTGGGATCTTCCTCTGAAAGGTCTTCTACCTCTGAAGTTTCCTTGCTGACTGTAATTCTCTCTCTGGTTTTGACTACTGTTGCCCTTACTACTGTCATGACTGGATTCTCCTTGATATCCCTGTCCATGTCCTCTACCTCTGAAAGGACCTCTTCCACCTCTTTGTTGTCTTCCTCTTCCTCTATTGTTTTGTTCCTGTTTTCTCTTTAACTTCTCTTCCACTTTCAATGCCAACTGAAAACTTTTCTAGACTGTATCTGGATTATGCAGACTGAGATCTTCCTGAATGTTAAACCTCAATCCATTAAGGTATCTGGCTACCTTCTCTTCTTCACTTTCTTTTACCTTTGTCTTCATACAGAGTTTCATGAATTCTTCTGTATATGAACTGACATCTAGCTCCTTCTGCTTCAGGTTTTGCTTCCTTTTGTGTAATTGGATATTGTAATCCAATGGGACATAAGCTTCTTTTACCAATGCCATCATCTTCTTCCATGTGTCAACTCTACGTTTTCCTTCCTGTACTCTATCATCTTGAACAAAATTCCACCATGTCAAGGCAGCTTCTTTCATCTTTGACTGTGCTATCTTCACTCTCTGTTGTTCTGGTATCTCCTCTGTTACAAAGAAATTGTTCAAGGAGTCTATCCATTCCATTACTGAATCAGGGTCCATCTTGCCTGTAAACACTGGCAAATCCAGTTTCACATCCATGGTTCTCCTCTCCATGGCCTTGAGGGCATTCAACAGTGGTCTCTGGTCTGCAAGAACGACCTCCTCGCTCCAATTAGGGATCTCTTCTTCTTCCCTATCTTCTTCTTTACCAGAACCTACTCTGCTCCTCAATTTTGCTATCTCATCTTTCAATTCCTGATTCTGAGCCTTCACGGCCTTGCTTTCTGCAATCTGTTTCTTCACCAGAACTGCCAACTCAGCGTTGGTCATCCTTGCTGGAACCTCAGATGTTCCTTCTTCGTCTGACATCCTGCTTATCTTTTCCAGAAGATCCTAACCTTTGCTCTGATACCACTATGATGCAGAGGTAAACGCAACGGGAGCTAACTAACAGGAAAGAGGAGCCAATAATACAAACAGCATGATAAAAATCCCTATCGGCTCAGCATCATCATCATATTTCCTGCAAACACCAACAGCATCATCATCATATTTCGGACGAGCACAATTATCCTCCTGCCGACTACTGTTCACTTCCTCCGTTTTCCGCCTATCATCATCATCATGATGTTCAACTAGCGCAAACATCCTCCTGTTGCACTGTTCATCGGGCGCCAAGCTCCATCGGCATCATCATGATATGCAACACCACCTTCGTCAGCAGGATATCAAATATCCGGTTGCTCCAAATATCCTGATGATGATCACCTTCAGCACCTTCCCTTCGATGCCCCGATAGCCGACTATACAAACAACAGCATCATGTTATGATTTATCCGGTTCTCTCAAAACCTCCTGATGATGTTAACACAACTTTCTGCCGAGGACTTACGCCGATACCACAGCACTTAGCGACAGCAGGATAAACTTGCATAGGGGGATATCTCAATATCCTGATGACGATGACGTCATATCCTGATGACGATGACGTCACCCAATATCCTGATGACCTCTTCAACACTTGGTCAAAAAAATGAACTTTCACTCCCGCATCTGCTAGCGATACGCGGATGATGGGCACTCCCGAGAGATGATCCTGATGGTGATATATACACTGAGTATATATCCGACGTAAAACATCCTGATGCACTTGCAACATGCAAACTTCATCAGCTTCACGACCCGATCCTGATGGCAGTGTATTCGCAGATGACGATGCGACTCGATCCGACTGGAAACGCACATGCAGACTCCTGTGTATCCGTCCGCTGCATGCAAACACTCAGAAGCATACAATTTCACAAAGACAATAAGATGATCGGGCCGGATCACCTTCAAACCAAAACTTAACAGCTTATCTTTCTAGACCTAGCACATGAGGATGCTAGGCTGATTCACAGCATGCTCCTAACTGATCTCTTGAACGATGCAATGCATAAACAGAAAACTAACATGCAACCTAAGCTATAATACAGGACCATTCCACCGATTTACAGGATCAACCGGTGGAAGGGTTGAAAGTATCCATCAACTTGCAAACAGAAAGGAAATCAAAACAGATACAGCTGATAAACTCAGATAATGCAAATGATAAGATCTTATTCAAATGAAATTCAAAAATTCTGAATACAGCTTCACAATGTCTGAACTGTTCTCCTGAATCTCAACTCAATCACAACACCAATACATAACGCAACTAACATAACATCTGTAATGTCTTAAACCTTAACAGATCGAAGGTATATATAGCAAAATCCTTCGAGTACTACCAACTCACTTCCCAGCAGCTGGGAGCTTCCAAGCGGCTGGGAGAAGGACAGCTCAGACTACCTGATCACGATCTGTAACTGCCTACACATACTCCTAGGCTGATCTAATACATAGCATCGGTCCAATGGACCTTATTACATGATGAAGTCAAACATACTAAAAATAGACTAATGTCCTGTCATCATGTGGACAATTAACCTGATCATGTACGGGTGCTCCTGCACCATAAATGGCAAAAATAATGTAATTTAACAAATATTAAGTGCAATACTCACAATAATTGCCTTAATAATTGTTAAATAATAATCTAGAGTGAAAATAATCATTAGATAACACTTATTAAGGCAAAATCATGTCATTGCCTTTAATATTTGTTAAATTAGACTCTTTTTTCCCTTTATTCATGCAAAAGACAGAAGGAGAAGTTGAACTGAAGAGCAAACTCGTGCACAGGGACAGACTTGAGTTCTATTTTTGCCTTGGGGTCAAAGAGGGCTAATTTTGGCATTTTTTGGTCAAGGACCTTGAGACTTGGAGTTCTGAGCTATTTTTGCTCATTTTGGAGGAGTTTTGATGCCTAAATTTAAGGCCTTTCACTTGTGCTCGCCCAACAACTTGGAGTTGCTTTTTGGCACTTATTCATGTAGATTTTGGAGTCCAGTTGAGTTGGAGTTGGCTGCCCATTCACTTTTTTGGGACAGTTTTGTATTATATGGAAAAAGCTTATGCTTTTTTCCTTAGTTCTTACTTTTTTGCCTTTGCATATTGCAGAGAGGAGATTGTCTTGTAACTCAGCTATTTTTTTAGTTTTACAGTAGCAGTAGTTCATTATTTCCAGCAGTTTATTGTTATGTTTTGCAGAGATTCCTTCCATTTTCTAATACAATCAGGGGTTCTTCTATCTGAATTCAGGTGTCTTGCTTATTTTATGAGTGATTTGATAAGAGTTTTCTGTGTTTTGCTTCAAAACCTTTGAATTCTTTGTCTCATTTATTAGATGCAAGTATACAAATTTTAGTTTATTACAGGTCACAGCTTGAGCAAGATCATTCATGCCTTTCTGTGAAATACTTATGTGGTGAATCTGATCAATTTGGGTTGTAAGAGCAAGTTTATTGAGAGTGTTTGTGTGTCATATTGCAGATTTAAGTTAAAATATTGGTACATCACCCCCTTTAGGATAGATTTTTAGTTTTTTCAAGTATTCTTCTATCTCTTTTCCTCATCAGTTTATAGATCCAAAGGGGCATTTAAAGGGAGCCGGCTCTTCCGGAGGTTCATTCTAGAAACAGACAAACCCACAATCTGAGAATGTTCCCATGTTGCACGGGATTGTCAAGCTTGTAAAGGCTTAGCATTTAGGGTGCAATCCTTCATGAGAACACTAATTACAACCAATTGACAGAAAGCATAGAGGAACTTGAAATAAAGAAGACTTGTGAGCCTCCACTACCTTCAGATTTCCATGTGTGGCAACCTCGTATCCTCTTGTAGCAGTGGGGAATCCTCTTGGCGACAAGATGACAATGGAAAAGAAAGAAGCTTTAGAATATTTGTGAAGAGAGCTCAATGACAGCGATTGATGAGCACGATGGCTTGATTTAAGTAGTGTATGGACGCATGATGAGCTTTATGTGAAATCTTGATGAATAATGAACAAACAAAAGGCACCTTCGTCCTATATGAGCATGAGCATGCTGAATGTGGAGAGCAATAACTTGCAAGAGCTATGTGCACAATGAAATTGCCTCCTTGGAAGAGCTTTGAAGCTATACAACAATGAAATCTTTGAAGATTTAGAAAACTAAATAAAGAAATGAAGAAAGAGGCTCAAAGGCCTATGAAGAAGCTTGAAAAATCTTGTGAAGATGAGAAGAGTATTCTTCAACTTGCTCAACTTGGAAAATAATGAAGAGGTGAGGATTATTTATAGGTTAGAAGAGTCATGAAAGGTGGAATTGATTGAGAAGTTAACTCAATTTGATTGAAGAGTTAACATGCTTGATTGAGGAGTGAACTGGATTGATTAGGGAGAAATAAAGTAATGATAACTTATCACTGAAGAAGAAATGGAGTTAGAAGAATGCATGGGAATGCATGAATTGTTAACTAAAGATGAAATAGAGCTAATTATGTATGTGTGGGTGCATGAAATAGTTAGCTCCATATTAGGCTCGAAAATTCATGCAAATAGAAAGAAAAACAGGCAAAAATAGAGTTTTTTTGAGTTAGAAACTCAAATTTTTCCGTGACTAGAAACACAACATGCTCACCCATGGGTCACCCATGGGTCACCCCTTTCACTAGTAACGTCGCCCATGGGTCACCCGTGGGGAGATCTTGATTTAGTAGGGTCGCCCGACAGGAGATCCGAAAAGGAAGGGGTCTAAGTGAAAATGAATGATGGGAGATGGTAGAGGAGATAAAAAAGGAGGGGATCTGCCTCCAGAAATAGGTCAGTCATGTGCAAGAATCCAAATCTCCACTTGTAAATTAGGATCTCCCGACAGGAGATATGGAAAAAATAAGGGAAATTTTGGATTGGTTGAGTGAAACTAAAAATCGAAAGTGGGAGATGGCTAGGGGGACCTCTAGAAGGCTTCTAAGGGGTGGAGAAGATGAAGAACATTGAGAAGAGGTGCAAACTCACCTACAAGGCACATACAAGGCTTAGGAACAGGGTCACAAGCTCAAAAAATGCAAATCGACAAGTGTCAAAAAGTGTCAAAAAACGTTGACAACAAAGAGAGAAAACGACAAAGGAGAAACAATACAAGATGAAAGAAATGACACGTCACCAAGAGAATTGTTGCTGAGAGGATGTTATTTCACACTTACATGTATGTGACAAGGATTATATATCATCATAGGGGTCCTCGTGGAGGTTGTGCATGATTTTTGTGCCTACATATTTGCCCCCTCGGGGACGGTAGTCTACATGAAAGGTAGGTACCGTTCTTGAACTAGGCTTTACCTGTTGTGATTTTCCCACAGTTGTACCTACAATAACTAGTATTATCCCAACATCTAAATATATCAAAATGAATAATAAAAAATTGAAATGATGAACATACCATAGATCGTTTGAGTTCGACTAGTTGTTTGCCTTTGTTAGTGAGACCTGTAGGAATGCATGCACACAAAATGAACACACGAGAGATGCATAAAAGAAATAGAACACATGTTAAGCTAGAGAGGAGGAGAATAGATTCTCCTTTTATTGCAAATTTTGAAGAACATATTTGATTTATAAGGATTTTTTATGTTTTACAGTTTTTTTATGTTTTTTCAATTTTTCTAATTTTTATGGTTTTTTTGGGAGATTTTGCAAAGGTTTGATTTGACACTCCTTGAGGCCTTTGAGAGACCTAGGTTTATTGAAGGGATCTCTACCCTTTCCCCTTGCATGGGGAGACTCGTGAACTTGATTACACAGTATTGTTCTTTTGACTTGTTGGAGGAGTGACTTATGTTCAGAGATTGTGATGCAGGAGCATCCAGGGTGTAGGGGCAATCTTGCATCAACCAAAAAAAAATATCGTTTCTTTTCAATAAGGGCTAAATTTGGTAGGGTTACTATTTTTAGTAAATTTGCATTTGTGCACAATTGGATACAAAATCTTACACGGACCTCCAGAATGGTGAATTAAAGCTAATGGTGAAGAAATCAGTTCAATATCATTTGTCATTTGTGAGATATTAAAATTTTAAATTCCAAAAATCCTATTGAAATATTCAAAGTCAAATTTGAGGCACTTAAACGCTCCAAATGGGCCCAAAATTTGGTGGGGAGATGCAAATTGGTTAGATCGAAAGTTATGGCCCTGCGAAGTTGACCTGTTTTTGGGGGGAGATACAAATTTCAAAATTAAGCTGGTGACTGCAAAAAAGGGCTATATATGACCATTTTTGGGAACCCTTGGGGTAGTAGATTTAAGGGGGAAGGTGTAGAGTCAAGAAAATATGGGAAAATAGAAACCCTAGTTGATTTGGGGTTACAGAAGGCTGAAGATTCCAGAGTCTTGGGAGAGGGAGCTGTAATGTGTTGTAGCTTGTAAGGGATTCATCCTCTAATTGTATTTGAGCTTTTATAATGTAATGTTTTGCCCATATTAATACAATATCATTCTATTTTCTGTGTGCAATTTCTATTATTGTGTGTTTTATGATTTACCCCCTTCATCACATTGTTTTACACTTTATTGTTACAAGACCTTAGTTGATGAGATCCATACATGGCTTTAGTCAACATCTTGTAGTTCACTTTCGCTTTTGTGCATATGGTTGGATAGAGCTTTTATTTTGCTTAGGAGAATGCATACCTAGGATGATCACATATGGATGATGCAATTTATTTTTGTCTTTTTTCAGAATATATGAATGCAGGTGACAATATGCAAATGCAATAACACAAGTGATGCTGAAATGAAACTTTTACTTCTATGGAATGCCATGAGTTATGACATTGACTTTATTGCTTTGGGACTCTTTTTTCTGATTTTGATATGAATGCAATGCAGAACAAACAATATGACTGCTCTTTGGTATGATTTTCAATCCAGGGGATTGCGGGTTACTCTGTTATAAGAGACCTATTCAAGTCTATGAGATTGAGATTTTTAGAACTCAAGAGGGGAACATGAGTGAAAATGAGTGCTTCTGAATTTGGGCTTTGTTGAAGGCTAAACACTGATCCTTATCTAGATAAGACAATTTGACAAGCTTTCAACTTAGACAAGTAATAAATTTTATTGATGTTCGCTAGACTTAGATCATAGATTGCAAGCAAGATAGACCCGGGGTAAAGGATAAATGGGAAAGAACTAAGGTCCCTAGATAGAAGATGATCCTAAAAACTACTAGACTATTGGCTTTGCTCAGCTAGTGTGTGTGTGTGTGTGCTTTGTACCTTTCTCTTTTATTTCCTCTATTAGAATATCACCCTTGAGGCTTTGAGCTTAGACTGATCTCCACCCAAGAGTACTGGCATTCAAACATCTTCTCTCTTTCACTCTTTTTTTGTATTTCTCTTTTCTGTATTTTCTTCTTCTTTTTTTTTATTTTCTCACTTGATTTTCTCATTTTTTGGGATTTTTGACTTTTTATGAAAATGAATGCTTTTGGAACTTTTGATATGTAATGGTTTGATCTCTCAATACTCACTTTTCTCAATACTCTTATTTTCATCACTCGTATTTTAGATTGCTTCCTTCAGAATTTTGATCCTCCAGACGTTTTTGGCCAGGAAAGATAAGGGGTTGAGTGCCACCTAAAGTTTTTATAATCCAATTGGAATTCTCTTCTACTAGGGAAGAATTGGGAAGGTCTACTTGCAAGTTTCCTTTGAACATTGTAGGTTTGAATATTGACTTTGCTTAGACCTAACATCTTGGCTTATTAACACTGGGATCAGTGTAAAGCTAAGAGCTAGGCTTTGATTAGAACCACTGGGAATGAAAAGGGATATGGTGATTGTGAAAATATGGAATCTCAGGACCTAAAAGGATCACATACACCTAGGCAACCTAAGACTCCTTATTGAAATGAAAATAATATAAGAGTGAGTCATTCACTCTAATGCAAGATAAACAGAATGATACTGAAATGCAAGAAACAAATTCTTTTTGACATTTTTTATTTTTATGATTTTGTTGTATTTTTGAAATATTTGATTTTTTTGGTATTTTTATGTTTTATGCTTTTTATGAGATGCTAAGATCTTCTCCTTCCATAATTCACAAGAGGTGGCGTCATTTTTTACATTTCCTTAACAATGTGTGGACCTATCCAATTTGGTTTAAACTTCACTTGAAAGTCTTTGCAAGGACACTCGAAGACTTGGTTTGAAAATGTCTTGGTATTCAGTGATGAATTTTGTATACTCACATGTTTCATTGTTTGATGATCTGCCCCCTAGCTTTATCATTTTTTGTTCTTGTTGAGTTCCCATGTTTGTTTAGAACTTTTGAGGGGCAAATGATGTTGGTGCTAACTCTCCTAGTTTCTGTGTGGATTTTGTCTCTTCTTCTTTAGTCATGATTTCAATCATAGGAATATTTGGGTCACTGGTGGTTTCCATGGACTTTCCCTTCTTTTTGACTTGTTCAACTCTATAAAGGTTGAAAGGATCAGGATCTCCTTTGATGACATGGGTTTGTCCCATGTATGAGAAGTGTATTTCTTGAAATAATTTGGAGGGAATGGCCCTCATCCTATGGATACAAGGCCTTCCTAGGACCATGTTGTAAGTGGTTTCTTCATTGATGACATAAAATTTAGTTGGGAGGGTTTTGGGACCCAATGTGATTTGAGGATTGAGCTTACCCATGGCTTGAATGTTTGGGTTATCATGAATTCTAAGGATGCAAGTTTGTTTTGTGATTTGAGTTTCATCATAACCCATTCTTTGAAGAAGGGAGAAAGAGACTATGTTGATTGCAGACCCATCGTCTATCATTTCACGTTTAATGGAATAGTCTTGAACTTGGACTATCAGATGGAGGGGTAGGTCACCCTATTTAGCTATGTCATTTTCTGAGGGTAACTTTTCAAAATCAAATGTCGAAGAACAATTTTCACTTGGAGTGTTTTGAACTAGATGGCCTATATCTAAGGCTTCGAGGAGAGCACTCTTGTATGTAGGAGAACTCTTGATAAGCTCTAGCATGTGAGAAAATTTGAATTGTTGGTGTCATCTGGCTGTTTTGGTCCTTGGGTGACACAAATTTCTTGATCTTTATCCAATTCCACAAGGCCTAAGGTGTTTTGATCAAAGGTGTTGAGACTAAGTTCTTCATCTTGTGAGAATGTGTCCATGAATGCTTTTTGTTGACGTTTTGGGAGGTTTGATATGAAGCGATGGTACCCCCGACATGACTTGATATCATGCCCCCTTCTCTTGTGAAATGAGCAATATTTATCATGATTGTGATCTTGAGGTTTATGATGATTGTTGTATGACTTCTTGTTGATTCTCAAGGGATAGTTGTTGGCATTTTCATTTCTCAAATTTGTATGACTATTGTAGTCACAATTGTTGTTGTTTCTAGATGGTGAAGTGTTTGTTGACCCATCTATGTCTTGATCATTTGTTGAGGATTTGTCATTTGTATCATGGTTTATCAACCTTCCATTGGAATCATACTCCTGTATTCCACTATCAATAGCAACTTGGTCAATTCTAACGGCACTTTCAAGTGCTTCTTCGTATGATTTGTAAGGGAGTTTTTGGACTTGTTCTTGTAAGTCATTGTTGAGAGCATGTAAGAAGAGATCACAAAGTTCTCTATGATCCATGTTTGGTGGGCTAGTTGAAGAATAGAGAACTTTCCTCCATTGTGTGATAAAATGTGTAACCGACTCGTTGGCTTCTTGTTTGATTGTTAAAAATTATTGTATTCCTGTCTTGACCAATATGTTTATGTCGAAGGAAACCACAAATTGATCGATGAGTTGCCTGAAAGAGTAGATTGATGCTTCTAGAAGTCACTAGTACCAATCCAAAGCAATACCCTCCAAAGTCTTTAGAAAGATCTTTGCTACCACCCCATCCCAAGGAAGGAGTTCCCTTACTACCATGATGTAAGCCTTGATATGAGAGTTGGGATCACCCTCTCCTTTAAATTTTGGAAGCTCAGGGAGAGGCCGTGGTAGTATGACCTGACGAATGTTGTAGTCAAGAGGCTCCTTTAAATACTTGAGGTATGTTCCTAAGAGGGCGTTATGTGTAGAGGGTGTTGTTCCTCCAAACATTATCCCTTCAGGTGGATCTTGTTGCATTTGTTGAAAGGGTATGCTAGATTGTTGATATCCTGAAAAATTTGGATGACCAGATGGTGTCATGTTTATATTTTGAATATTGGGTGGGATTGTTTGTGGTTTATTTTGCATTATAGGAATCCCACCTATTTGATTAATACTTGTCATGTTGGATAGTGAGAACAAGGGAGGTCTAAATGTTTCATGGAATTTTGGATGACGGGGATTTTGTGTTGCCCCCTGGTTTGATTCAATCTTATCAATGAAATGATTTCCATGTGCCCTAGGTTTTTCTTGAATTTCGCTTTGAAAACCATTTCTAGATTCAAGGGTCTTGATTCATTGGACCAATTTTTCTATAAGGCCTATGAGTGAGGCTTCTTCCATTCTTTGAGTTTTACAACCTTGAGATGGATTGCTTTGTGTTGGGGTTTGACTGACCCTACTTGTTCCTTTTGATGACACTTCACATGTCATGGACTTTTTATCTTGATGTACTACATGGGGAGGTTTTTGTGCCCCCTAAGCTTTGTGTAAGATTTTCTTTTGATAGCTCACCTCATTATCTATTTGGGTAGCTATTTTTCTTTGGCTTGTTACGAGTTGGTCATGTTGATAGATTTTGTATTCTTGGCAAGTTTTGATTTGCTCAAGTTGAATGACCATGTCTTCGTATGTGAGGTTGTTAAAAACAAAGAAGTTGTGGGGCGTATGTTGGATGTCCCCTAAATTTGAATCCATCCCAAATTGATTTAATGATGCAACAAAAATGTGAAGAGACTCTCAAAAGTTTTTTTTGTTCACGTCGAGTACACCAAAATATGTATGCTCAAAATCATGACCTCAGTTGCCTGGGGCTGTCGAGTTGGATTCTGACGCGCACACGAACCCTTCCCTCCTTTCCACAGGGCGAACCACCATGTCACTCTCTCTCTCATGGAAGTAGCTAGTCGAGAGGAGGAGAGACACGGGGGTGGTCTGGCTCGTTGGAGAGCTGGACTTCGCGGAGAGGGGTCAGCATGTCCTAAGGCCTATGTTGTTGTGCGCTAGTGTAGATGTGTCATTCAATTATCGTTGTTGTAGAGATAACCGTATGACCCAAAGGGTCACTAGTCACTCTTCTCCTATTAGGGTTTCTGATATTCCACCTTTGTGTGGGTAGGCTATTGTTTTCGTTGATGGCTTGTTGTCTTTCAAAGTATTGGATGAATGCTTGGTGTACTAGGAAATGTCTTTGTTCTTCTTGTTGTTGTAAGACAAGTGGATCTTGTTGTGGTCCCAGATGGATTTCCTCTATCTCGTTGAGGATTGCCCTCACCCACTCACCTCTTTATCCTGGGCACATTCGTGAGCTGAGACAAGAGATAGGCAAATGTGAGCTAACCTTGACTAGACCTAGGGTTTGACGTAGGGTTTGATTTGACCTAAGGTTTGATTTGTGCATTTGACCTTGTGATAGAATCAAGGGTTTTGACCAAATGGTTGACTATGGTTGACCTTGTGATAGAATCAAGGGTTTGTGAATTTCCTAAGTGTCTAATGTTTTTGTTTTTTTGGGGGGGGTTTTATGAATGCAACTATATGAAATGCAAAACTTATTTTTGTACTTTTTCTGATATTTTGAAAAACAAAAGATGATTTTAATCTAGGAATCAAAGAATGAATGCAAGCTAGATAATGAATTTACCTAATGCAATTATTCTATGTTTTTGGGGTTTTTGAATATTTGGAACCATTTGATCTAAGAAAGGGAATTTGCATGTAAACGAATTGAACTATGAATGCAAATTACTCTAAGAATATGAAATCTAACTATCCTATCAAGGAAAAAGCAATAAGATTATTGATCCCAAGAGCAATTTTAGTTATCTAAAAACTACCAATTGACAGAAAGCATAGAGGAACCTGAAACAAAGAAGACTTGTGAGCCTCCACTACCCTCAAATTTCCTTGTGTGGCAACCTCATATCCTCTTGTAGCAACGGGGAATCCTCTTGGCGATAAGATGACAATGGAAGCGAAAGAAGCTTTAGAAGCTTTGTGAAGAGAGATCAATGAGAGCTATTGATGAGCACAATGGCTTGATTTGAGCAGCGTATGGACGCGTGATGAGCTTTATGTGAAAGCTGGATGAACAATGAACAAACAAAAGGCACCTTCGTCCTGTATGAGCATGAGCATGCTGAATGTAGAGAGAAATAACTTGCAAGAGTTGTGTGCACAATGAAATTGCCTCCTTGGAAGAGCTTTGAAGCTATGCAACAATGAAAGTTTTGAAGCTTTGGAAAACTAAAGAAAAAAATGAAGAAAGAGGCTCAAAGGCCTGTGAAGAAGCTTGAAAAAGCTTGTGAAGATGAGAAGAGTATTCTCTAACTTGCTCAACTTGGAAAATAATGAAGAGATGAGGGGTATTTATAGGTTAGAAGAGGTCATGAAAGGTGGAATTGATTGAAAAGTTAACTCAATTTGATTGAAGAGTTAATAGGCTTGATTGAGGAGTGAATTGGATTGATTAGGGAGTGATGAAGTAATGATAACTTACCACTAAAGAAGAAATGGAGTTAGAAGAATGCATGGGAAAGCATGAATTGTTAACTAAAGATGAAATAGATCTAATTATGCATGTGTGGGTGCACATGAAATAGTTAGCTCCATATTAGGCTCAAAAATCCATGCAAACAGGGAGAAAAACAGGTGAAAATAGAGCTTTTTCGAGTTAAAAACTCAAGTTTTTTCGCGGCTGGAAATGCAACAAGGTCACCCATGGATCACCCCTTTCACCAGTAGGGTCTCCCATTGGTCTCCTAGGGGCCGACCCTGGGTCGCTTGAGGGGAGATCCTAATTTAGTAGGGTCGTCCGACAAGAGATCCGAAAAGGAAGGGGTTTGGGTGAAAATGCATGATGGGAGATGGTAGAGGAGATTAAAAGGAGGGATCTGCCTCCAGAAATAGGTCATTCATGTGCAAGAATCGAAATCTCCACTTGCGAAGTAGGATCTCCCAACGGGAGATCTGGAATTAATAGGGGGAGATTTGGATTGGTTGAGTGAAACTAAAAACTGAAAGTGGGAGATTGCTAGGGGGACCTCTAGAAGGCTTCTAAGGGGTGGAGAAGATGAAAACATTGGGGAGAGGTGAAAACTCACCTACAAGGCACATACAAGGCTTAGGAACAGTTTCACAAGCTCAGAAAATGCAAATCGACAAGTGTCAAAAAGTGTCGAAAAGTGTCAACAACGAAGAGAGAGAAAATGACAAAAGGGAAACAACACAAGATGAAAGAAATGACACGTCACCAAGAGAATTTCTGCTAAGAGGATGTTATTTAACACTTACATGTATGTGACAAGGATTATATATCATCATAGGGGTCCTCGTGGAGGTTGTGCGTGATTTTTGTGCTTACAAGTACACACTGCAAAAATCTTGCACAAACTTGTGAGCAACCACATTCATTAATCAGTGAGCACAAGTATCACTTGATGGTGTAACAAGGTTGCATTGGTGAGACCTTTTTATTGTTTTTACTCATTTGTATGCAACTTTAGCTCAATCAGAGTTAGTGTTAGATATGCAATAGTTTCTATTGTTTGTATTACTTTAGTTTCTATTTGTTTTATATTTTAGCATCTACAACACCCATGGAAAAAAAAATTTGTGTGTGTTGTATTTAGAATTGTTTATTTATTCTAATCTTCCTCACAAGATTATTTACCTATTCATGTTTATGCTCTAAGGTGTTCTCTTAGATATTTAGTCCTGTCATTGCTTTAGAATTTATGACCTAACAAATTGTTTCTCATAATTGATCAAAAAGTATAAATGCGTTGGAATGAGGTGCTTTAATTACTCTAAAACTATAAGGATCTAATTATTCTTTTGTAGCCTTCACATGTAACTCTTTTAGATCAATGTGCATAGCTTGTCATCTTTAAGTTGGATAATTGGTTGTCATCTTCAAGTATTTGAAAAAGGGATTCCTCATGATCTACCATGCATCAAAATAATCTCATCATTGCCAGCCTCGCTACACTTCCCAATCAAATGCAAGATTTGTCCATGAAAGTCCTTTAGTTCCTAATCTCTTCCAATGTTGATATGGTTTGGTGTAATAGCTTCCTTCTTTACAAGCCAACTTTTCCACTTCAGATTCAAGGATCTACTTTCACACCAAATAATGTTTTGAAGTTAAATATGCTCCAACTCTCGAGTACTCTAAATTTTTCCAAGTTGATTCTTTACAATTCTACTTTCCCCAACTTGAAACAACATTGTGTTCACTTTCTCTGCCTTAATAAGCATTTTCTCCATGAGTCAACAATGTCATATTTACCATAAGCAACAAGTTTTAAAAGGCCCAAGCCATCTTTCTTAAGTCTTCTACACTCTTTCTAATGTGTACAAATATTGCACCTTCTTACAAGTAATCATCACTTAAGGCTACCCACAAGCACCAACAACAAACCTTATCTCAAAACTCTACCTTTAGAGTATCCCTAACAAGTAGTATAACTATAAATGAAATGGAGCTCCCGCTCGAGCATTTGAATGCTACAAAATCCCCTGCTCTTGACATTCAGGCCCTATCCCTGGGTGTTATTTGGCCTCTGGATGGCTCGACTGTTGGTTTTGGACTTGTTGTTGACATTGAGGTGTAGGTTCAGATGAGGATTCATTCTGTGGGCGCCTTTGCTACGCCAGAGAAGGGTTTTTCACTGACACCCAGTGGTTTTAGTGTCCCTTCAGGAGGGTGTGGCTCCTTTAGGGCCCTCTTTCCTGAAGTGGATATTTCTATTTCTTCCAGGAAGCCTCCTCCTACTCACCCCACTCCAAGAGTAGTTTTTCCCTCTGCACTACCTCCCTCGATTATGGTGTGCAGGCAAGCTATTCTTGAGAATGAGGATTATTATCAATGTATTGGGGTTGTTCGCAGATTCAACAACATGTGGCCATCCCTGCCAGACCTTTACAGCTAGGTCTTGGAGACTTGGAAGCCCTTGGTGGTGGGCAAGATTGAGTTGTTTCCGTGCGCCAGGGGTTTCTTTGTGGTGACATTTGATTCCCCTGAGGAGCGGGATTCTGTGCTGAACGGTCAGGTTTGGATGTGGGAAGTGCATTCCCTATCCATTAAACCTTGGTCTTGCTCCTTTAACCCTCTCACCAAGCCTCTCAACATCAGGCCAACTTGGGTTAGGCTATCGAATCTCCCTCTTTGATGCTGGGAAGATTCCTGCTACGAGGACATTAGAAATGCTATCGGCTGCTTCTTGATGGTGGATTCTACTACCTCTTTCATTGGATGCTCCACATTTACCTACATTTTAATCAACATTAACATCTCCAAACCCCTTCATGGGGAGGTGGTTCTGCAGGTTGGGATAGGTCGTGTTTGCAACTGCTTGATTATGAGGGCCTCCCATTCAGATGTCGACGGTGCTTTGCCACAGGCCACCTGGCCTCCGTTTGTACCACTCTCATCGCAAGGGTGCGGCCACTTGGTGGAAGAATGCTTCAGATGATCACTTGACCATTTCTTCTGACTCTCCAACAGATGCCCACTCACCGATAGATGAGCCCTCTCCGGTGGCTGCTTCGTTCACTTTGGTTACTATGGGTGATGTGGCAGTTGTTGTGTGTCCCCCACTTCCTCCAGTGACTTATGATCTACTATTGGTTGCCCCTTCCCGCGAGGGCGTAGTGGAGCTTCTTGCTCTAGTTCAGTCATCAGATACCCCAGCTTCTAGTGTTGGGGCTTCCCCCTCTTCTTGAGTTCCATCTTTGGTAGTGAAATCTAATGTGGATTCCCCTCTCTCTCCTTGTTCTTGGACTTAGACTCTTTGTGTTCATGGACCGTTGTTCACAGAAGGAAGAAAGGTCTTCCTAAGTCTATATCTACTTTGCACCCTCAAGTCAAAGGCATTCATTTTGCTAGGTCAAGTTCTAGTGTCGTCTAGTTCCTGACGTTGTGTTCTTGTTTTTCGCAACAGGGCTGCCTTTTGTTCAAGGGTTCGGGCCCTTTTAAAATCTCATTTTGTTTCCCAGTTTCACTGCTTGAGATACTTTCTTCATTCACCTTTTGGCTTCTTTGTACGGGTACAGGGCCTTCTCGATTATCTAACTCAAAACAAACCTTATCTCAAAGATCTTAATAGTTAAATTGGATACAATTATCCTCAAAGATGAAAATTATATAAATGCATAAATATAAGAAAACTCAATACTTTTAAGAAATGTAATTTGTTAGAATTAATCTTTCCTTGGTCTTTAGAGTCCTACTTAGTGTTAGAATTTTGTATAAATAAGAATTCTACCAGGGACCTAATGACTATGAGCTAATCATAATTACCAGAAAAATGAATACAAATATTATATTATTCAATATAATGAAGATCATTACAAAGAGTAACATATAAATATATAGGCATCCTGGGTGCATGAATCAAGGAGATGACATGTCCAAGAGGTATGAGTTTAACTCTCAATCACTCCCAATCAAGAGGTGAGTTAACTCCTGGTCTAACTAAGACGAATGTGGCCTTGACTAAACAGAAGTGGCACCTAACTACCATTAATCAAAGATTGATGAGGCAGTGATGGCACTTTTGTACCTCAAGTCAAGGTATACACATGTTATTATTAGCTACCTAGGAGAGAATAATTAAATTCCTAATATGCTAAGTAAACTTATTAAATAGGTGCAATATCACACTTAGGATAGTGGCATATCCAAGGTGAAGTAAATATTACATCGACAACTCCCATAAGTCCAACTTACAAGAAATGAAAAAAGAGAAATAGGTCCCAACAACAAGGCCATGTTAGGTTCCTCCAAGAAGAAGAGAATGAAGAGCCCCCCAAAGATAGAATGAAGGGAGGGGCCAGGTAGCCCCCCCAAATGTGATGCCTCCTATAATGGAGATGGAAGGATGATATAACAAGCTAATGAAGATCCACGCATGCCAAACTACATTCCTTCCCTTTAGAAGAAGTAAAATGGTGTATGTCAAAGCTCTCCCCAATCTAGAAAAGAGGGAAAAATACAAGATGAATATCTCTAGTAACTGTGTCGCCGTCTCCAAGCCAGTGATGAGAAGTGCCAAGATCAAATCAAGTGTCCCAAACCTAACTAAAGATGGTGGCAAGTCAAAGCACGATGGGATTGAAGTGGGACAAGAGCTAAAGAAGATGTGTCAATAGATGCAATGGAATTGTCATTGAAGAGGAAATTCAAGTTGTCAAAAGTGTCCTCCAAATCTTCAAGGTAGGACTCACAAAACAAATACTCAAGATTTGCTACGTACTCATCCCAATGAACTACCTCTAGAAAACACATATGGTCTTGCTAAATTAAATCACTAGAAGGCCCATTGAAAGCAACATTGAACTCAGTGAAGGTAGGAGTTGATGATGAAGTCTTAGTGCATGTCATCAAACTACATTGCTCACAACTAATGTCATGTCCAAACTAGATGGCTAAATATGAATAACTAATAAATCTGCAAGTGCGGTTGTAGAGGAGTACTCAATCTCAAAATCAACTAAAGTCTCAGGAGCATTAGGAGAAATCTTTGTCATCTTGATGAGCAAGATCTTCCCAAACTTCAAACGCTACAAGTGTATCATGATGATATGGTTGAAATTCATCAAGAGGTATAAGACTATCCATCACAAGATCATTTGGGAATGGAGATTCAATGAAGTCTCCAAACATCTCCCGGATTATGGTCCATAGGTCATGAGGATACTCAATATGAGTGGTGGCCATCATGGTGTTGATGTCGACATTACACATAACTAGAATCCTAAGATATAATCAATCTAGTCCTTCCATACAACTTCATGTCAATAGGTAATGAGTTCGGGAAGCAATCCATAAAGAATTGGTAAAAGTTTGACTTGCCTAAAATGCTTCAAGAGTCCATCTTGCTATGACTTGTAGTTTCATTTATCCAATTTGATTATTGCAAGATGTTTTTTGATACCCCATATTAACTCCATAAATTAGATTAAGAATCTAACCAATATGTCAAGCAAGAGTACCCCCTACCAACCGTCTCCTATCCCCTGCCAAATTGGAACTTTATATCGATTCATGGAGTACAAAATATTCAATGCATAAAAATCCCCCCAAATAACTATAAGGTTTGGCATTTTATCATTAGTGCATGTTTACAACACATGATTGCATAAACCCCTCCAAACAAGTAGAAGATGACACTTTTTAATCAATGTGAATACAAATCTATTTGGAGGTGCACATAGAAATCCCAAGAATCTATTTCAAAACATGCACAAATGGCATAATAAGTAGAAACAAATTACATTATACAAAAGAATGCAGAAACAACTTTCCAATGCCTATGAAAACATAAAAATTTAATAACTGAGATAAAAACTACATCCATTTCCATAAAAATACTTTAAAGAACTTTAAAAAAAAGTCCTCTAAAACCAATGTGACCAACATTTAAAAACAATCCTCGTACCCACATGACCATGAGTTGATCTATTACTCTCTTTTACATCACATAGGACAAAAGCTAAAAGAAGGCCCACTTAAAAGTTCTAATTTTTTTTTAAATAATTTTTTCTAAGAAATTTTAAAGTGCTAAATAAAAAATGATTTAAAAGGCATTTATAAGCAAATTCGTAAAGTCGAGGACACTTACATATACATGGCACTTACATTTTATGAAATTCACTAAAGTTTTATAGTAGTGAAGCCACAATTTACCACTTTGGAAATTTAAATGCCAATTAAAAGAGTCACCATTTGAGAAAAAATCTCATGCAGGTGCGTTGCCGTGCCATACAAGATGGAGGCCTTAATATACAGCTCTCAATTTAATGGAAGTATGGTACTTACTACTGGCATTTCTCAAAGAGTATTAAATGAAATATGGTAGAGATTAAAAGAACTATTATCAAATAAATTTTGACCACAATTTGGAATAAATACATGATTGGGAAATAGACCCTTGTCAAGTTGTAATAAATCTATATTTGTGATATATGAATAAAATATTTGACCTAACATTTATTACATTCTTTTAAATAATTTTATTTAAATAGTCATAAATAATGGTGGACCAATAAGATCTTGAGCTTACATTTATTTTGCTATTCAATTTAGATTTCTCTAAATGGAGATAAAAACTCTATTTAATTTTCACATAAGTAAACACGTTTCATTTAGCCAATTTGTTGCATTTTATTAGTAAATATGTGAATTAAGTGTAATTGTTACTTTTGAGTTAGTAAATGATGTTGAAAGGTACAAGTGTTTGTATCTATGGTATAGTATACTAACTTCTAAACTTATTCATGATTACCATATTAGAAGAAATGCATAATAAATGAGATAAAACCTTTTGAATGGATAGATTTTTTTGGGTAATTTTCATAATTCTTGTATTTAAGATTTTATTTCATAGATATATTGTTGGGTGAATTCATGATCATTTGATCCTGTATGCATGTCTTAAATATGTTTGGATCAAAAGATATTAAATAAGCAATGTTCTAGGCCTATTTTGCCTCAAAAAAACGTGTCATACTTATAAACATGTAATATGATATTTCCTTCTATTCTATCATATTAGGCATGTGTATGAGTATATAATAGAAGCATCCTACAACCATCATTTCTTCATACATATAAGAGAGTGATTAAATTTTGTTAATCATATAGCCTGTTCATTCAATCATTACATAATGAAAAAATTACAAGTAGATAGCATATGATTTTTCTTACTAAATCAAAGAGAGGGAGAGAGATCATATATCCATATAGCCTATTCATTCAATCATTATACAATAGAGAAATTACAAGGAGATGGCATATGGATTTTGTTGTGCTAATTATTCCATTTTTTAAGGATTGTGTGTGTGCTCAAAATCGTTTTTAAACATATTTTCATTTTCTTGAGATAAGCTTGGTAGACGCCATTAATGGAGTCTTATGGTTTTTTAATGGAGTCTTGTATCATTTTATTTTTGTAAAAAATAAATTATGTGATTTTATGTTTGAGTTCATAGCAACTAACAACTTTGATTTGATTCGATTTTGAAAAATACCATTTCTCTTTATCAAATTCTATAAATTCTAGTGAGGGCTTCACCATCTTTGATTCCAATGGAGATCTCCTTTTCAAAGTAGACACATATACCCTCACTTCCAACCACCTTATTCTCATGGACGCCTAGGGAAAACCACTTCTCACACTATGTCGCAAGGTATACACATCATTTCTATATTTTGTTTCGCATGTTTCTATTATTTAATTAATAGAATGGTTGCATATCGTCCTTTGTAGCCCCAATCTACACCAAATATGGGAAGGGTATCTTGGACATAAGTTGGATGGTCAAAAACCCCCCTCACTATGATGAAGTCTTTGATTTTACTAACAAAAGAGTACCTCATTCCTTTTCTTTCTTTTTTTACAATCTTTGCAAAAATGAGTTTTTGTAATCTTCTAGTGAAAGGATTTTGTGCAAGTGAAACACAAGTGTGGCAATGTGGGGATGATGCTCGGTAGAGATGTTTTCAATATGTGTATTGAGCTTAGCTTCGATCAAGCTTTCATGATGGATTTGATTATCATGCTCAAAAAGATCTCCCTGGTGACACTAACCTTCCTCATGTGAGAGGATTGCACAAAAGACGAGATAACCACACCAGCCTCCTCTACTGCCCAATGCTAAAAGATCAAGGCACTTTTCTTTAAATTTTTTATATTTGTGTCCAACCTAGCAATTGCTTGGTTGTGGAAATATTTGAAACTAATTTGACTGATGTTATATTTTTTGTTAGTTTGGCTTGAGCTAGGGAGGTCACACACAAGGGACGTCTTCCCATGGCATTATTGTCATTCAAACCCGCAAGTTCAATGGCCCACTAGAGGCACAAAGCCTACAAGCTCAATGGTCTAGCGAGAGTTTCAACCTTGTATGCAATAACATTATCATTTACTAACTCGTGCACCACGCCTTTATCAACATTGAATGATGTTATATTAATTACATTCCCAACTTTAATAGTATTTGATGTTGTACTAATTGTATTCTCATCTTTAGTATTCTTTTAAAATATTAAATAAAATTATTTTAATTTCTATTGTCAATTTATGACCTCAAGATTAAAATACTATTTTGGGGGGATATTTTTTATTTATTTAGCCATTTCATGTTACTATGCCAATCATGATATAAACATAGTAGACTATGTAGGGAGGTTTTGTGCACAAGGTGTTCCATCTCTTTATAGTCTACTTGAACATCACACTTTTCAATGGCTAAATAGTCAATATTAATTTTATACTTCATACCTACCAAAAAGTGGTAATTAATGAAGTCCATTTCTTTCCTAAATATTGAATGAATTGATGTTCACTAAAGGAGCTCAAATTACTAAATAGTGTAAAGGTGTAGATTCATTCCCAAGAGTTTGGAGTGTATGTTCACCATCATGTATAAGAGTTGTTTGAGCCATTTTAAGCATTTTTACATGGATTTTAATTATAAGTATTTTTCTGCTACTTTGTGATAAGAATTGTATTTATTTCTACAAAGAATTATACGTATATTAATGAGAATATTGGATAGGCTAACATTCAAACTTAGAACCTACTTCTGGCTAGTGATATTTTCCACCACTAAGCCACTTGCCCTTTCATGATGGAAACTTTCAAATTCTATCAAGAAGTGTATTTCAACTCCAAACACCCTCTAAGGTACATTCATGGTGAGATCAACTATAATACCAAATTCAAAATTCCAGACATGATATAATTTAGTTCTAATAAATTTTAGACAGGATAGAATTTTGATTATGATACATAATTTCTATTGCTTTGCAATAAAAGCATTTTCTCTAATTTCTATCTTATAGACAATGCATTTAATAAACTACACACATTTTCTATCATTTTCTATGTAATTAAGGATTTGACTATGGAAAAATTATCTAACAAAATTTTACTATAATCAAAAAATTATCAATGTACCCATTAAACCTATGGGCCCAATTGCTAATAATAAAATCATGAAACTATTAGAAGTTTGCTCAACAAATTTATACCTATGTACTATGCTTGCAAATGGATGATGTCAATACATAATGATGCCATAGAGCTTGTACAAAGATGATGGTATAGATTCATAAGACCTTGGGTTGCATACTTGGGCCTATATTTGTTTTGACAAAGATAGCCGAATTTATAATCAAAATTCATTTCTCAAACCTCCTGAAAACAATAGCATTGTCAAATTTTGCCTAAGATGCTCTAAAAAAATTCATACAAATATATAAAAGCAAACCCTTGTTCCTATTGGTAAGCTTCTATTTGCAAAATCTACACAAACCAACAATTGATCCTAGCTAGTTTGATTGTTTTGGACACAATGGTGAGCTCTGGATAGCCATAAACTTCAATCCACATACTTCCATTACCTAGAACGAGACTAGCCCTATAGCATCATGGCTCTAATAGCATGTTAGAATTTTGTAGAAACAAAAGTTCTTTCTAAAACCTAATGCTTATCAGCTAATCACAATTATCAAGAAAATAAATAAGCATTCCTGTTGGCAAGAGACACTACTAGGATTCATAAGTGTTGTCATTGATCGCAACAAAGTAGATCCCACACATTCGCAGTGCATAAATTACTCATACCAGAAGACAGATTGAAGATAGGTTGATCCGGTAGTCAAGAACAGAGCATATGATAGGGTTCGACAGATTGGGTCCGGAACTCTCTGATGGTGAAATCCATCATGTTGCAGATTTGGGTGAGTAATAAGGAGTATCTGAACTATTGTATTCCGGAGATTTAGCCTCCGGTGACAAAGCATATGAAAGATATGAGCATCTGAGTTTCAGACTTCAATTAGACAGTGCAGACAGAGGAAGAACTGGCTAACAGGGTATCAGACCTCAATCCAGATGTGCAGAAGGTGTTGATCAAGTAACTTAAGGTGTTATATGATTTTGGCCGACTTAGGTAATGATTTCTATGCCTAAGTTTCTGGTGCGCATCATCTATCAAGTATGAATTCAACCGACAGAACAGTATCTTGCAAATATCCTAAGTGTTCTTGTTGCCGACTAGAAAGTTGTTTGAAATCCTTGATGCGGATATATATACCAGATGGATTCAAGCTTGTGGGAACAGGTAAGTGAAAGTAGTATGGATTAAGTGCGGAGGCAGTAATCCAAGCTCGGAATGTGACAAGAGAGTGATACTAAGCAGAGGAAGAATGAAATGTGCTAGATCGGTATATTGAGCCTAACCGGAACTGAATTCTTGCATATGTGGATGTTGTTCATCAGTTCAAACACATTGTTATCATCTGTAAGTCTCTAGTAGGTAGTGAGCCTCTTGTGAGCAGTGTGCTCAGGCATTGAGCCCTAACTGGCAAGTGTCATTTTGTACTTCTTTATTCTTTTAACAGAGAATATAATCTTGGGTTAATCACCCCGTGGTTTTTTCCCTTAATAGGGTTTCCACGTAAAAATCCTTGTGTTATGTGTGTTAATTTCATTTCAGTTCTTATGGTTGCTTATTCTTTCATGCTTTGATATATCACTAAATGTTAAGATAAGAAAAGGAAGTATAAATAAGAAAGTTTTGAGATAACTGATTCACCCCCCCTCTCAGTTATCTGCCTTGTTTCCAACAATTGGTATCAGAGCTAAGTTCCTTAGAAAAAGCCTAACAGCTTGAGGAGGATCTGGGAATCTCAATGGATGCATATGGTATGAAAGAGCAACTACAGTCTACCTTAAATGATCTTGAACAATCCCAGTCTGAAGTCAATAATTTGAGAGAGCGACTTAAGAAGGCTGATGATTTCATCATTGAGCTGAAAGAAAAACTCAGTAATTCTGTGAAAAAGAGAAAGGAACTACTTCAAAAGTTAGCATATCAGAATGACCAATTATACTGATAAGGACCTGAATGAGAAAACAAAGCTATGTGAAAAGCTGTCAAAAGAAGTTGTTATGCTAAGACATAAAATGGAATCAAGAGTTATGAAATTTACCCAAGAAATTGAAGAGAAAAGAAAGACTGAAGATAAAACAATCCCTCAAGGAGAAAATAGAAGACTACTACAAAATGGACAGAATAATTAGGCATCTTGAGTCTGATCTTGGAGAAGCCAGATACAATGAAGAACAACTTGAAAGACAAATTGACACTCTTAAACAAGATCTTGAAACTGCAAATGAATACAAAGAAAAATTCAAGATAAGCTCAGCCAAACTTGAAATACTTCTTGAAAGTCAAAAGAGGGTAGATGATAAGCATGGCTTGGGATATGAGAAAGGTGAAAGCTATGGATCTGGTCAAAAGAACTTTGGATCAGGTAGACAAAGAAACAGGTCTAGAAAACCTCCGGTAAGACAACCTAATGCTCAAAGATATCTATCTTTCAATGGAAGCTGCTTCAACTGCAACAAATTTGGTCATAAAGCAACTCAGTGTAGGAACAGAATGAATCAGAATAATCCATCCTTCTCCGGTCAATGTTTTAATTGAAAAAGGTATGGTCACAAATCTTGTGAATGCAAATATATACAAATGAACAGTTCTTTCAATGGTAGATGCTTTACATGCAATAGAATGGGGCATATGGCTAATCAGTGCAAATCAAGAGGATATCAATGAAATAAGAAAGGAAATGTTGTGTGCTACAATTGCAATAAATCCGGTCATATAGCCATATTCTGCAGGAGCAAAAATCATGATGGAAAAGGTCCGGTGAAACATGATTAGAAACAAGACAAAGGCAAACGTAAAGTGAATGCGGATGAGATTCAGAAGGAGATGAGCAAGACTTGGGTAAAGAAGAGTGTGATGAACATTGGTGATGGGTCCGAACCAGAATCCGGTGCTGATAATCCTTCCGGAAATTAAAAAGTGAGCTCTGGCTCAGAGGGAGCTACAAAGAAGATCAAATTTTCCCCAGCCAGCTAGTAAGTGCCTGAATTCGGCACATTACGTAAAGATCAGAGGTTGCAGATTAAAGGGCTTTTGGAGGTTCATCTGAAAATCATTCAGTTAAAAGTTGAGAAATCCACTTTCAGATTTGAAGAAGTTATGAATAGATCAGGTTCTGGCAGCCATCTGGTAAAAATAGAATTACACAAACAGATCCGGTATGATTTGAAAATGCAATTTTATGGTCTGCGGATTTAGAGACATGTTTTGAAAGGATAAAGTTATGTTGTCAACTCACCGAGATGATAATTTGAAGATCCGCACAGTGATTCATGAGAAATTCACTCAAAACAGGGTAACCGGATGACTTAAAGTGTGCATTTATTGCAATGGGGAATTAGGTTTTTGTGCAAGGATAAAAGGCTTTCCATTCTTCATTACAACACTTTGCACTCACAAAGAAGAGAGAAGAGCTCTGAGAAGAGATCCTGCAGATTATTGAAGTTAAAACTGAAGATCAAAATCAAGCAGAAATTTGCTCCAGCAGTGGCAACAAACCCTAAGACAGAAAAAGGTATTTCTTCTCTGCAAAATTCTTCAAATTTCGTTGCTAGAATGGCTACTTCTATGGTTGTGAATGTCACTAAGAGGCCAAGACCAAAATTCAAGAAACACCCTCACAAATCTGTAGAAGTTGATCCCTTGGGTGCGTTTTCCAGTATCCCATACGGTGTTCTGCATGTAGAAGATATCAGGGTTTACATTCATGCAAACATTGAAGACTTTGGAGACTTAGAATTGATGGAAATATACCGTAAACAGTTAGAAGTGAGAATTTTGATCTCAAACCAGAATTCAAGGCCCTAAAAAATAAGCACTTTGCACATTGCATTCATTTCCCGTCTTTTGCAGAGGACGAATGGGTCCGGTATGTGTTAAGTAGGATGCATGATAACTTTATGTGGTTAATGAGTCCATTTAAGATAACCAAAGATGCCATCAGGGTTGTAACTGAATTGCACTCAATTGGTGGGTTGCCTACACTCAAATCTGTGAAAAATCAAACCGTAATAGAAGCCACCGGATCAAAATATGACAAGAGGGCAATGACTAGATGATATTACTGATCCAAATGTCAAGTTTGCATCAATTGTAATTGGCTACAAGATTTACCACTTAATTAGGGAAAATTCTGTATCCGGTACAACAATCTATACTGCATATCAAATGGTGAAAGAAAATGTAGATTATGATTTGTGTGAGCTTCTATTGAATCAACTGATGGAGAATCTGCAGAAGATTAAGAAAGATAAGAAAAATTCCTTCAAGTATGGCAATTTGGTGCTATGCCTGTTCTTCTATTACATGAATGAGTTACCGGGATCAAAAGGTCTAATCTGGGCAAATGATAGACCTGTTGCAATTCAAATCAGAGATTATTTGTATGGACTTGGTGATGCACAAGCCCGGAAGACAGCTCTCTGGGCTACTTCAAGAATTTCCAGAGCATGATGCATGCAAGAGAAAGAATACCAAAATCAATAGTGGAGAAATACAAAAACACAGTTTGCTTCATGGTTGATACAGATCAATGCCTAATGGAGGTAGTTGAGCCAAGAACTGTATGGGTAATGCCCATGGGTTATGAAGTTGATGAAAACATATTGGAGGTACATGTTCAACACTTGCTAAGCCAACCCAAGGACACTGAGGCAGAGAGGTTTGGCACCTTTGATGAGCTAAACATAAAAAATACATGTTGAATTAAGGAAGCCTGAGTCAAAAAGAAAAGTAAAGAGGGAGGTTGAAGAAATTGCTAAGAAGTTTGGCATAACCAAGGAGGTAGTAGATGCTAATAGAGAAAGAATATAGAAAATTGAAAGGGAAAGGGAAGAAGTAAAGAAAGAAAGCGTCTTGGTGGAAGCCTCTGCCCGGACAAGATCTACCAGGAGTTCTACCCTTGTCTCTCCTAAAAGCTCAAAGACTGCAAAACCAGTAACCAAACCATCTGTTACAAGAGAAAAGAGAAAGAAGTCTAAGGCCATAAGAACATATGTGAGCCTTAAGGATGATGAAGAGACAAAATCAGATGTAGAGGTCAGAGATTTGAAGAAAGCCAAGAACAAACCTTCCAAGAATGACAGGACTGATGAGGAGCAAAAGACAGAAGAGTTTGTTGAGAGACTCACTCTCTCAATTGAAGACATCATTAAAACAATCACTATGGATGGAGACCTGCAGCTGGTAATAGAATTCTATGATGAGTACAATGATGCAGACAAGAGAATTCTTGAGGAAGCAATGGTAAAGTACCTAAACATTTATAGCAAAGCTTTCATTGAAATAATTTCCTTGATTCCTAAGAGCTTAGAAGAAGTTTCAGAGTTAAGAAAAGAAAGTGCAAAAGCAAAAGACTTGGAGATCCAGGAACAGATAGTGATACAGTTATGTCCAACTATCACTCAAAAATAAATGGACATGGTTTTCAAGGATGCCAAAGAAGAATTCCGGAGCAAGTCCAGAATGAATAAGCTCATGCTTGGAGAAACTGACCAAATAGCTGATGAGACAAAAGAAATTCTCCGGTGTGCCTTGAAAAGGTTCAATCTTCCCATTGTAGAGGAAGCAAATGAGGAGCCTTCTGACATGGATGTTGAAGGATTAAAGAAAATTGATGAAGAACAATCTGAAGCCTTAGACTCCTCTGTTCCGGAAGAGGAAGTGCAGAAAGAAGAAACAAATACTGTTGGTGACAATAAGCAAATCAGTCTGGATGCCCCCAAAGGAAAGGAAATTGAGAATACAAGAGACACTGCAGAAACAGTGCAAAGTTTCTTGGACAAGGAAGTTGGGGAATTAGATGAACCAGAGTTGATGCAAAGACCATTGAATCTGGACTCTCTCTCTCTCTTCAGTTCAGATAATGAAGATTTCATCTTTTGCTTAGGCCAAAGCCAAATAAAAACTCCTGAAATCTCATATGGAGGACTGTGAGCTGCTAAGTATTGCATCCGGAGTGCTGGAAAAGATTATCAGAAGGATCCATCTGCCTCTCCATCCGGTAACTTGAAGAACTTGGTTAATTCTGTCAATACACATTTTGAGTCTTTAGAAAAATCAGCAGAAACTAAGGTTTGGAATGAGTTCTTGGGAAAAAGATTCAGTGAGGTACAAGGGCTAATTGTTAATGATAGAAAAACCCTAGACCTTGGCATAAAGAGCATCAAAAACGCTCTTAAGGATGGTGGAGACATAAATTTTGTTTATCCTGGCCCAAAGTTGTAGAGGACATTGAGAAGAAAATGAAAGAACAAGAAAGAAAACTGACAAATCTATCTCAGAATTTTGATCCTCTCACTGTCTCTCTGGTAAGTCAAGAATGCCAAGCAGTTGTTATAATAAATGAAATAAAGAAACTGGTTAAGGAGAAGAAGAATATAATGGATAGAATGGGTGAACTCAGAGGGATAATCATCCCTAAGTTAGAGGCAATGCATGATGCCTTAGCAGATGCTCTAAGTACAGCCCAGACCAGTGATCCAACAAATTTGAAGAGGGCAGAAGCATATACATTTTTGTTGAGTGGACACATCTCCATTTTGGATAAGATGAAGAGAAGTTGGGCCACAGAGCTTGTACAGTTGAAAACTACATTTGCAGATATACTTAAGTATATGTAAGTTTATCTTATGGATTGTATGTACATATGCGGCCTTATATAATAATTTTTGCACATTTTTGGTTGGCGGATCCCACCCTTTGCCATTGATGTCAAATGGGGAGTAAAAGAGCAGTGAAAAATGAGGAATCCATTATTAAGGAAGCATCGGTAAGCAGTGTGGAGAAATGGAGCACAAGCAAAGGGGGAGTTACAGCGACACTTAGTCATTTTTCACTGAGTGTTGTCATCAATGCCAAAAGGGGAGATTGTTGGGAAGAGACACTGCTAGGATTCATAAGTGTTGTCATTGATGGCAACAAAGTAGATCCCACACATCCGCAATGCATAAATTACTCATACCGGAAGACAGATTGAAGATAGGTTGATCCGGTAGTCAAGAATAGAGCATATGATAGGGTCCGACAGATTGGGTCCAGAACTTTGATGGTGAAATCCAGCATGTTGCAGATTTGGGTGAGTAATAAGGAGTATCTGAACTATTGTATTCCAGAGATTTAGCCTCCGGTGACAAAGCATATGAAAGATATGAGCATCTGAGTTTCGAACTTCAATAAGATAGTGCAGATAGAGGAAGAACTAGCCAATAGGTTATCAGACCTCAATCCGGATGTGCAGAAGGTGTTGATCAAGTAACTTAAGGTGTTATATGATTTTGGCTGACTTAGGTAATGATTTCTATGCCTAAGTTTTTGGTGCACATCATCTATCAAGTATGAATTCAACCGACAGAACAGTATCTTGCAAATATCCTAAGTGTTCTTGTTGCCAACTAGAAAGTTGTTTGAAATCCTTGATGCGGATATATATACCCGATGGATTCAAGCTTGTGGGAACAGGTAAGTGAAAGTAGTATGGATTAAGTGCGAAAGAAAGCAGAGAGAAGTGCGAAAGCAGTAATCCAAGCTCAGAATGTGACAAGAGAGTGATACCAAACAGAGCAAGAATGAAATGTGCTAGATCGCTATACTGAGCCTAACCGAAACTGAATTCTTGCATATGTGGATGCTGCTCATCAGTTCAAACACATTGTTATCATCTATAAGTCTCTAATAGGCAGTGAGCCTCTTGTGAGCAGTGTGCTCAGGCAATGAGCCCTAACTGGCAAGTGTAATTTTGTACTTCTTTATTCTTTTAACAGAGAATACAATCTTGGGTTAATCACCACGTGATTTTTTTCCCTTAACAAAGTTTCCACGTAAAAATCCTTATGTTATGTGTGTTAATTTCATTTCAGTTCTTATGGTTGCTTATTCTTTCATGCTTTGATATATCACTGAATGTTAAGATAAGAAAAGGAAGTAAAAGGAAGAAAGTTTTGAGATAACTGATTCACCCCCCCCCCCCCCTCAGTTATCTGCCTTGTTTCCAACAATTCCATTATTCAATATAATGAAGCATCATTACAAAGAATAACAAAGAAATGTATAGGTCTCTTAGATGCATGAATCAAGAAAATGACATGCCCAAGACGTATGAGTTTAACTCTCAATCGCTCTAAATTAGAGGGCAAGGTAACTCAATCTAATTAAGACAGGTAGCCTTGAACAAATATAGGTGGCACCTAACTACCATCATCAATCAAGGATTCATGAAGCAATGGTGGCACTTATGTACCTCAAGTCAAGGTGTACACGTCATTATTAGTTACCTACGTGAAAATAATTAAATATTATTAATATCCTAAATACACTTATTAAATAGGTTCAATATTACACTTAAGATAATGACTTACCCAAGATAAAGTAAATATTACACAACACTTGCCACCTATAGCCATAGGATAGATTTGTTTATTTTTTATGAAAACTTCTTGCTCATATTTTTTGTCCTTTTGTGTATTGATTTTTACTAAATTTAATAAAAAAATGTCCTTAGTGAGGTGGCTAGGATTATTCTTTGAAACATGAATTTTGGATTTATCCAACCCCAACCAATGAGGCCACAAACAAGGGGCCTCATCCCCATATTTTGAAACACATCATCCATTACAAAACTCACATTTAGTAGCTATTGCCAAGTAACCAAGACAAACCATTGCACCATGCATCAATGCATGTGGCTAAAATTATTATTATTTTGTATTTATTAATTTAAATTATCCTCCATCTTTTGTCTTTTAGCTAAAGAATATTTTTTATATAACTCATTTCTTGTGTGTATCATTATTTCTTGTAATGAATATTGGAGTGAGTCTTTCTTTTTTTGGCACATGTATGTGCCCAGCTCTTCTCATGAAGAATATTACATATATGCACACTTTTTCTTATCTTGTTTATCCTTTTTTTTTTACAATGGTACTTTGTTGTCTTGAAATAATTTATGTAATGGAGAGATTGTAAACATTGTACGACATTGTAAGATTTTAAGTTGTCATCTTCATTAATGCATGTGGGATTTTCTTCAAATTGTTTCCACACTTCAAAAAAATTGACTTGCTTTTGTTATATTATAAAAAAAAAAAAAAATTACTTATTATTTATTTATTTCTACTATAACCAAAGAAATAAATTAAATTTAAAACTAACAACTAACACAAGTCGTTATATTAAGTAGTTTGCTAAAGCATGAAGCAACACAGTGATAGCAGAAATTGGAACCCAACATGTCACCTTCAAATGCAACGTTCCCCCGTTCTTCCCATTTAATGTTTATAGCACATTGAAGCAATGTATTTAAAATAACGGCTAGGACTAAGTATGCAAAACTCAATACATGCTTTAATACACATGGCAAGAAAGAATTGATCATAATGCATCAAATGTGTTATGGTATGTATAGCTTGTTAGTTGTACATTGATACTCAATAACTAAGCTATTAATATAACGAGGCACAATTTTAGGCACCAAGATCGGACAACAGCGTCTGAGTAATGCATTCTAAGAACTAACACAAAACAAATGATGAAACTTTAAGACTGACTTTAACTAAGACTTCATGCAACAATATCCTCTACAGTTAACGGGGAAATTTAGAACATGTTAGAGCTCTTTAGAAAATAATTGTATTGTAACACATTATGACCTTGAAGACAAGAATGCACACAATCCCCCACATTTTGCCAGAAAATTTTGAAGGTTGCATCAAAAAATTCAAGAGAAATTGGGTGATTGCTATACATTTCAAAAAATCTCTGATAAATATTCTTGTAGACACAAAATGATCTCATAGTCCAATTCATTTTACTCACATAGGTAAGAAATCAAAATTTTACCGGCATATCACACTCATAACCTACACCTATATTCCTTCTGATGTGGCTGGCAAAGTGCTGACTTAGTGCAAAGTCATATGCTTTTCTCAAACAATGGAGGCCTTAAATTCAGAAGGAATACTTTCTCATTGATCCAATCAGATGCTAGCAGAGTTAGGATAAAGATTATGATATTTCCTTTCATTCTCAGCTGAAGATCTACAATGACCCTGCTTTTCAATTGGGTATGTTATTTTGTTACCCATTATTTTCTCACATCCTATATCACATTCTAGTAATCAGCCGCAACCATGAATGAGTGTCATTATGATTATCTGATTATGACAGATTAGACTACTTCTATTCTTACCTCCTAATTCAGACCTGTGCCTCCTATATATTTGAATCTTGGACCTTATTTCAGAAAAGCCATATTAATATATACCATATTTGCAGATTATCTATTACCAAGGAATTTCAACGTTCTTAAAAGAATGGAACTACCGTGTGAATGAATCAAATTGCATTTCAGGCTACCATGTATTTTGCATCACAAAAACAGATGCGCGATTATTTCCTGCATACTCGAGCTTTTTCTTGAAAAAAAACACTTAATATTTTTTTTAGCCAGATTAATTATAAATAGAATCTGTAACTCAATTGCATACTTGATCATGCAATGGCCAAAGAAAAGAAATCTCATCGGAAATATATGGAACCTGGGAAGACATATAACAGAAATCTTACAAGATTAACAATGGCTGACAGTGAAGAAATAACTCCAAAATTGAATATACAATCACAGAAGACATCTAGAAGAATCATAAGCATTCACCAAACATCATAATATACATCTTACATGAAACAGAAGCAGTAATACTGTAATAGACTGCAGTTAACAAGCCTTACAATTTATAAAACCTTGTCATCGTTTGCCTTCCCATCCTCACTATTTTGCTTTTGAGAAATAGCTGCTGAAGAACTACCACCCAACTCTGAACCTTCTGCAGCTGCAAAGTTTGAATAAGTTAATATTAGCAAGAAAAATGAATTTATATCTGCCAAAACACGGTACAAATCATGAATAAAATCTATAATGTAAATAGAAATAATGCCAAGTAGCATGCCATTATAACCATCTGGTTATAAATGAAGCAATACTGCCTAAAACAATCTATACTTGAAACTTTCAATTTCTCCTCTGGAGCTAATGCTTTTATTTCATCTTGAGTAACTCTTAAATAGTCTTCAGTTGAGTACGCCTTTGTCCCAGGAGGCCCGTCTGCACAAATAAAATCAGGGAAGTTATATAAGTTCCCACCTAAGGAACAAATCAGTACAGCCAGCATGCATATTAGTAACCTAAAATTATTGACATATAAACGTGGAATATTGATGGACCAGTATATATGAAAAACATAGACTTATCCAATAGGCAAGTTTTCCATATTGCCTAAAAGAGGCCTTAAGATGTGCTTAACTCAGATTACTGAAGGATGAACAGTTCCTATCATTTGCTATTGTTGCTTTTAGGTCTCAGTATGAAACTGGATGAACCTTACACCAATGTAAATGAATCTCCGGCTTTTGAATAATGTGTTATAACCATAAATGTCTGGTTAACTTTCCTAGAGACAGCCTGAAGTAACACCTCTTTTGACCGTATCCACCAACTGCCAGCTCATTCTCATTCAAGTTTATTTGAAAGGAGAAGTTAACCAGGGTGACAAGCAGAAAAAATTCTTTTGAAAATGCTTTATGATCTATCACATCTCCTCTAGACAAAGAATTATTTATGCCCCAAATATTAAGGGGGAGGGAGACGGGCAGGAGTCAAGGGTGCAAATAAAGTATTCAACAAACAATGAAACTACGATGTACAAAATTTCTTTTGCAAATGCTGTGTGATCTATCATTATCTCCTCTGGACAAAAAGTTATTTATGCCCCAGGTATTCGGCCAGGGGGGAAATAAAGTATTCAACAAAAAAGGAAACTACAGTGTTATAAACAGGAATATGCAGGAGTATAAATCAATTCTTATCAACAACTAGAAGCCTCAATGGCTTCATTCAATTGAATTGAATATCTACTATGGTAGCCTCAAAACTTAGAGAGAAATTTCTTGTCAATAAAGCACAAAATATCTTGGAATGGAACTTGACCTCAAATAATAATTTAATACATAATATTTTTAGGGACAAGCAACAAGGAATTCTAACTTCTCGCACCTGTTTTTGTAGCAGTGAAATAATTGAACAATTCTGAGCAGTGTTGAAGTATTACTAAGTACATTCTAAATTTCCAGCTTAAGAAGGAAAGATCTAAGAAAACTTATCAGAAAGATTGTTATAGTTCAACTTCCAAGTAACAGGGTCATTCAAAGTTAGGCTAAAACAGCTCAAACACTTAAATCTATCATATCAAGGCAAGCAATTTTCTGCATTATCTTTGATTTACAGTGCACCAGCACAGTGACTAATATAGAACCACTGTTTCATCCAAGAAAGTGAGAGCTGTTGAGGATATCAAGAAATGCATGCCAAATCTTCCAACCAACATCCTTCTTTACCACTTGAAAGCTCTCTTTTTGAAGCTGTAAAGTTGCAACTAAGTAGCAAATAGAGTATTCAACAAACAATGAGACTACAATGCTTAAGATTTATTTTGAAAATGCCTTACCATCTATCATTATCTCCCCTAAACGAAAAGTTATTTATGACCAGGTATTCAGCCTCAAAAGTATAAATAAATTTGTATCAACAATTTAAAGCCTCAATGGGTTCAGTTCAATTCAATTGAATACCTACTGGTAGCTTCAAAACTTAGAGAGAATTTTCATGTCAATAAAGTACAAAATATCTTTAAATGGAACTTGACCTCAAATAATAAATAGTATTTTTAGGGACAAGCAACAACTAGTTCTAACTTCTCACACCTGTTTTGTCACAGTGAAACAATTGAACAATTGTAAGCAATGTTGATGAAGTATTACTAAGCGCATGCTAAATTTCCAGCTTAAGAAAAGAAATATCTAAGAAAACTCATCAGAAAGATTGTTATAGTTCAACTTCCAAGTATTTGGACCATTCAAAGTTAGGCAAAAGTAGCTCAAACACTTAGATCTGTCATATCAAGGCAAGCAATTTTCTGAATTATCTTGATTTACAGTGCACCAGCAAGGTGACTACTTTAGAACCACTGGTTTATCCAAGAAAGTGAGAGCTGTTGAATATATAAAGAAATGCAGCTGTTGAGGATATAAAGAAATGCATACCAAATCTTTCCAACCAACATCCCTCTTTGTGACTTAAAATATCTCTTTTTGGAGCTGTAAAGGTGCAACTAAGCAGCCAACATGGGGCAACACAACTTGGATCCAAACCAATGCAACTAAGTAGCCAGCATAGGGCAAAACATCTTAGATCCAAACCATCCACAGAAAACCTCCTATTCAAATGCATAATTCCACTATATCGATGGAAAGTGCATGGAGTCTGTGGACCAGGCCATATGAAGAAGTTGGCACCAAAGCCTACATGTAGAATCAGTTTCAGAGGTACTCATCTTTAACATGTGAATCTATTTCTGAACCCTTTGTTTGTTTTGTTTATCTGATGCACAAAATTGTTGAATTTTCCCTCCACCAAATGCTATCCTATAAAAAATCAAAAGAATTTACTATTTAGTTTTCAATTCATGAAAATCTAGTTGAATGACAAAAGGACCATCACAGGATGCCACAAGCAAGCAGTTTTCAATACATAGATCAAAGCAAAATATTGTTAGGCCATTCAAATTTCAGCCCATATGATAGCTTAGTGAAAATTGAAAAGTTTGCTAGCCGCAAGAACAATAAGAAACCAAAGGTACTATTAGTGTTTTAGTATGTCACTTGCGTGACAACACAAAACAGAAAAGTGTAGAAAATTCTCTCTTCAAATTAGCAAGGGAAGCTCCTTCACCTAATCTATTCCTAAAATCTAAAACAAGTAAACTAGATTGCGGACTATGCATATTGTACAAATACTTTCTGGGGGTTTTGCATGTAAACAAAATGCTTAAAAGGAGCACAAGACTGAAATTACTTATCTCACAACAAAGTTTTTTGTTTTTGCAGCTAAGCTATAACATGAACTTAAACACTAATGTTTTCCAATGATTTAAAGCAGATATCATTTGATACACATCATAATTGGATTGATCCTAACAAGAAACACAATACTTATAACAGCAATTGATGAAGAACGGCAAACAAACTCCAAAGCACACAAAGTTACTCTGCACGAAGTTAAACAAGAACCTTCTTTATTGCTTGACTGGCCAAACTTGCACAATTACAATACAAAATTCTAACACTAAAACTAGAATGAAAATTTCAGTAGCATAAGCTTAACACAAATTCTTATTACATTCAATGTGCTCAAAGCACTTATCTATAAGCTCTTTAAGAAGAAGAAAAAAACTTCTAGGGAAACGTAAGACTAAAATATTGCTTTAAAACTGTTTTTAAAGCAAAAAATTTATACCTATCTTCCAAACTAAAGAAATAAAACACTTTTTAATATAAATAATTAAATAAGTACAATTTACCTAATTTAGGCTCTTATCTTTAAAAAACGGAAAATAGTTATAATAACTATTCTACATTTTTCATCTTCTATGTCTGTATCTGAATTTGCATTATTTGAATGATCTGGAAATTATGGCGAAGGTGTATTGTCCTTTTCTCTTGCCAATCGAACTTTTCCCAAGAATTCATTTATTTCAGTGATTGGGGGTTTCCAAGCTGAATCCTCCCTATCCAATTGCCTCTGCAAGAAGCTTCTGCTGCTTATATACAATATCTTATACTCTAGTAACTTGAGTCTATATGCTGCAATTCTCAATACAAGTTTCATCAATTGATCCAAAGTCAATATTCAAGGTTGTGTTAAGAAAGGTGTCTCAACTTTGCATTCTAATGTAAAGAACAAAAAAATGCAATTTTCAGGCTATAAAACACACAAATGCAATTTTCAAAGCTCCAGAGGTTGATTTTGGTAAATGTTGAAATGGACCTTAACAGTTGCGAGAACATGGATCTTTTCGAGATCTTCACTTTAAAAAAAGGGCGGGGGGGGGGGGGGGCTCAATCATCTTCCCAAATCAAAAGTTATGGCATCCAGAAGTTGGGCCTCGTAAGAGCATCTATGACACATAAAAGAGCTGTAAAAAGGAATTACACTTGTTAACCAACTTATGATGCATGTTATGACATATCATAAGGCATCTTCGAATGGAGATAATGGAGCCAAAATGGAGTGCCCGAGTTGGTGAGTGGATTATGACGAGCTAATGATAGGTGTAAAGAATATGCTATTTTTAGCCTATGGACTCATCTTGAGATTTGGGCGTTGGATTTTGACTAGGGATTTGGGCGCCACATTTCGGGTGGTTCTAGTTCATGCTTTCTCTAATTACCATTAAATGGTTTCATGTATTGCTTCTCCTATTTACAGAGTGCTTGAGATGGAGGTTTCATAGTGAGTTTTATAAGTACTTTTCTGTTGTCAAAATTGCTCTAGATCTCTTGTTAGTGATACTCCTGTAAAGGCTTAGACTCTGCAAGTGTATTGTAACCGTTGATTACTAAATAATATATTGAGTTGCTTTGAAGTGTGGGATTTTTCTCCCAAAAGGGTTTTCCTCACGTAAGTCACTATGTTGTGGCATATTGTTTTTGTGTTTATTTCCTTGTAACTATATGATCAATATAATTTTTGCACATAACTCCTCTCAGAGATTAGTGTAAAAAGCGTAGTCCGCAGTTGTGCTTCCTTTCATTTGGTATCAAAGCTTAATCACATCAAGTCATAGATGTTAGTGACAAGGTTTTTTGTACTAATCTTGGATCGAGTGGGAGTTAGCATAGGAGATCTTGTTGCAAAAAAATGGCAAGCACATCGAGAATAGAGATGGAGAGATTTACAAGCACCAACTCTGAGTTGTGGAAGCTCAAGATGCAGGATATGCTCATTGACAAAGAAATATGGGTTGTATCTGTATCCAAACGCACTACAATGTTTTAAGCCAACTAGGAGCTATTGAACAAAAAGGTGAAGGGCCTCATTAGGCTCTACTTGGCGCATTCCATTTTGTTGAATGTACATGAAGAAGCCACTGCACAAGCTCTTTGGAAGAAGTTGGGAGACTTGTACCAAGTTAAATCCCTAGTTAACAAACTTTTCCTAAGAAAGAAGTTGTACACCTTGAGAATGGATGATGGTGGTTCTGCGGGCGAGCATTTGAATGCGTTCAATATGATTGTGACCCAGTTGCACTCTTGGAATGAAAATGGAGGAAGATCGTTGCATTGCACTTCTGTGTTCTTTGCCAAACTCTTAGGATCACTTGGTGATGGCAATCGAGAGTATTGCCTCGAAACTCAAAATGGATGAGGTAGTGGTTGTTTTACTCTCAAAGATGTGACGGAAAGCTTCCAACTCTGCTAAGGAGGCCCTAGTTGTTTGTGGAAAACTGGAGGAGAAAGGCAAGAAGGAGAAGATGAAAGAAAAGTCTAGCTAAGTGTTGGAACTATGGTAAGCCCAAGCACTACCTCGAGACTACAAAGAGGAGAAGAAAAAAAAGAATGATTTTGATGATGAGTCCGAAAATTTTCTCGAGATGATGTAGATGTCTTTGTTGCAGCTTTGGCAACTCATGCATTAGAAGGTGCATGGTTGGAGCTTCCTTACATATGACCTCCCATCAAGGGTGGTTTTTGAAGTATGAAGAATGTAATGGTGGGAAGATGTACCTCGATGACAACTCTCACTTGAGCATTTTTGGTTGTGGTAAGAGTCCACATTCTATTCCCAGATGACCAAGTGAAGGGGATCAATGGTGTGTTGCAAATCCCTAATTTGGCACAAAACCTATTATCAGTTAGAAAACTCAATGATGCTAGTGTGCAGGTTGTTTTCTCTAGTGAAGGGTGTAAGATGGTGCGAGGAGCTATGGTGCTCACTAAGAGTTTGTGTGAGCACTTTGTTTCAACAAGATGCATGCGTCATTCAGTGCAATAGTTCTTCTATTCCTGTAATGAAAAGATCTACAAAATCTACACCTTCACCATTGGAACCAGCAACAAAGAAGGGTGTTGTTTCTGCTCCTGATGGCCACGCTTTCTAAGTACCTAAGCGAACTCTTGCTTTAGAATGTAAGAACCCCTACCAATTTTGTTCTGTTTTTATGATCGCTGTTCTGATTTTCTGAATTTGTTTTTGTTTGATTTTGATTGTGTTTTTGAATGTTTCAATGCATGTAGGATTTTGCCATAACATGATAATGAAATAGAAACATAATTGCATGGAAAACACACAACATAGAGGACAGAAATTGAAATAGATGATTTCAAATTGAAGATTTGAAAGATGTGTTTTCAATTACATATCTAGATGATGAAAGCATATCAATTACAAACATAGGATGATGTTGATTACATAACAGCCATGACTGATTACAAAATCAGACCTACAGTTGTATACAAATATGATCCAAATGATCAACAAACCCTCCTCCAAGTTTAAGTGATGTCTTCCAATGATGGCCGCCTAGTTTGTAAAGATCACCAATGAATAAATGAAGTCAATGCTGCTGATATATGACTGATTCTCAGGCCTGTAGCTGCTGATGATAAATCTGATTACAAACCCTAGCTCTAATCAAGCCCAAAACTCCTCCAAAACATGGCGGCTATGCCTAGGAATGGTGCAATTAGGGTTTAGATGGATTATTTGTCAATGTAACATCAATTACATGCCATTAAACCTTCCGATCTGCACCTGCTATTAAATATCAGAGGTCTGAAACAAAAATCAGAATGCCAATAGTTGATGCTAATCACCAAAAATGCCCTCCCATGCCAAGCACTTCATCCACAGACCCTTGCCAATCAATTATTGATGAAAATGTGCCAAATAGATCCTCAAATCTGAATCACAATGCCTTCAATCTGCAAACAAACTCCAAACCCTAGCTGATATCACCTTCTCCTTTCAAACCCTAGCTGGTTGAAGCTCCAAAATGCCAAGTAAACCTGCAAATAAGCTCAATAATGAATCCCGAATGGATCCATCTCTCAATGTGAGATGGGTTTTCGTCCAAACCACAAATGTCTAAGGGTTTTCGTCCTTAGAACAAGCTGAAACGAAGTTGCAACCAAGAGAAACTCTCCAAATATCAAAATGCCAATAACATAGTGTAAGGGTAAAATGGTGATCAATCAAATGAATTATATAAGACCCAAACATCAACAGAATAGTGGATAACAAGAAAGATTAAACGAAAATAGCAATGAATAACACAGAGCAAACCTTCCCTGAAATCGATGCTTCTGTTGTTCGCCTATCACGATCGTCCTTTCGCTGATAAGTGGGCCCTCAGAGAGTGCACTCTTTTAGCTGTTCGTAGGAAGTCGATGGTAAATGGCTACGGTGATATGCAATGAAGATGAGCTCCAATGCAAGTATGTGATCTCAAGCTTGTGGATGGTAAAAGGGTGCCAAAGGCGCGCTAGTGATATTTCTGCAGAGTAACGATGTCAAAAGCCTGGATGATTAGAATGGAAGAATGAGGTTCCATTTATAGACTCGGAAGAATGAGAATCAATGGTTGAGAAGAGATATGAAGATCAATGGCTGAGGATGGTTGAGAAATGTGCAACCAGTAGAAATGTGACAAGTGTCCCAGCTCCATCATGAAAGAAGGGATGTGACAAAATTGATTGGAGAGTTAACTCCATTGACTGAACAGTTAACAGACTTGATTGATTAGTTAGAAGAGTGGATTATGGGATTGACTGAATTGATTGACCAGTGAACTGGGTTGATTGAGGAGTCAACAGAATAGATTGACCAGTGAACTCAAATGAATAATTAGTTAACAGATTTGATTGATTAGTTAACTAACTTCTGATTTGAGAAGAAATAGGCCATGTGGGTGAGAGAAAAATAGGTAATTAAATATTAAATATATTTAATTACATGTGCAACCTGATGAGGTGGACAAGGTGAGGTGGAAAAGGTGAGGTGTAAAGGTGAGGTGGATTTTTGAATTTAGAACTTAGGATAGAGGAATTTGGATTAATTAAATAATTTATGATTATTTAATTGTGTAGGACATTTAGAAGAATTTTAATTAAATAAATAGATTTTATTTAATTATGGAACAGTGAATCGATTAAATAAATTTGGAATATTTATTTAATTAATAGAAGAATGGAATAAATATTTAGAATATTTATTTAGGATGAATCGTGTCATTTTTAGGCGTATACATTTTGCCCCTCTTTGATGCAATGCTGTTTACAACATTGTTTCAAAGAATAAATAGTCTGACAGTGATACATGCCCCAGTTTGCCCCTGGTACATGTTATGACGATAGGATGCCCCCTCGGGAGATTGGACGGGAAAAGGGCGAAAGATTCGGAGACGGACAATCTCACGAAGACGAAGGGGTTAGGATAGGTTAGAATGAAGAAATTGGTTGAAGAAAGAGTCGAATGATACGCGATGCAAGATGGAATGATGACACACACAAGCAAGCAAGCAAGTGTGCGCAAATGACACAAGAACAAACAAGGTATTGCCCCTGTCAAGCGGTAAACCAATGATATACTGATAATGATATACGACAGTGTTGTCATGGCGGGGAACGATATATCCCTAGAGCAACATGAAGGATAGTGTCTGGTTTCAAGAAATGAAACATGTCGTGTAAGACGCGTGCGTTGGTCTGATTTCGACAATGCAACATCATATATAAGACAATTGATTGATTAACTGATCGAGTTGGTTTACAACCAGACAAGGATCAAGACCACTGATTGTGATTGGATCATTTGTGCAAGATTGACTTGACTTGATTGGTATGGAGTAAGGATGGAGCTTGCATTTGGATCATTGCTCAGACTGACTGGACAAGGATGAAAGATATGATGATAGATAGAAATATGATTGATAGAAGAAAGACTCGATAGAAGAACTCACAAGCTTTTATTTGTATTGATACTCTGCATTGTTGGATCTTTATTGCATGGGGTATGGTATGGATGTATAAATGGATATAGGATGGATGCTTTGCTATTGGAGTGCTTTATTTCATCATTGGGCGTTGTTTTTTGTGGTACTTTTCTGAAATGTTGTAAGTGAATACAAGCATCGAGGTATAATTGAACCGAGATGACCTGAGTACCGCTTACATGGATTGTGATTTAGCAAGTTAATACAAGCATCTAGTCAAAATTGAATCTAGATGACCTGAGTACTGCTTGCATTTCACCAAACAAGGATTGCCCCCGTTCATGTTATACCTTTGATGTCCTCAATGATCTTTTGCCGATCATGTCCTTAGACAAGGCTTCACATTACTAAAGTTTAATCCACAAACAGCAAACAAAGAAAATAATCATGCTCCCATCATAGCATCTCTAGCTTTTGGCATCCTCGAGTAGCATAGGAAGGTATGATAGCAAAAATTCGGACTCGAATTGTTAACCATGTTTCCGATCTACAAAGCATATTTGCGTTGATATGTGTTTAGTTCTTGCCTTAATTTGCATAAAATCATTTAGAAGACCTTGGGTATTTGCTTTGCATTGGATAGGTTAAGATGCTCACAGTCAAGATTTCTGCTTGAGGCGCGGGTTCTGCTTGTATTTGTTTGCTTGGTGAGAAGATTGCACAATCCTTATTGGGGAGATGGACCCTAATGGACTGACCTGGTGCCTCGGGGGCTCATTGCTAAATGGCCTTGCCTACGTGATGACGCAGAGGCAACGTAGTTCGGGGTAAACCCTAATGGACCATGGATGGACTAGAAGAAAGACGACAAGAATGAAGAAAAGAAAAGGGGATGAATGGGACCACAGAAGAAATGGGAGCCTCGGGGGCGCATTAGAATAATGGCCTTGCCTACGTGACGGCGCAGAGGCAACGTAGTTCATGGACTTGGACCATGGACACTGACAAGAGACCCTATGCTAGGCTCGCATTGAGGAGACGGTATGGGACGAAACCTTGGTTGACAAGGCCACAAGGAGAGTATCAAGCCATGATAGGTAACTGTCAGGTGTTTATTTGTGGGATAGATATGGGTCGAATGGGGCAAATGGAGAAAGAATGGACTCAAGGTGATTGGATTTTCAAAGATGGAGAAGGTGGTTTATCACAAGTAACGCCTATTTACCAAGTTTTCATCACTTTCTTTTATTTGCACGAGAAGCTAGAAAATAAACATGACGCCTGTTTGCCAGGTTTTCATCATGATACCTATCCAAAGCGCCTGTTTGCCAGGTTTTCACCAAAGGACGATTTTTTTTGTATGCTTTCTATTTTTCTCTTTTTTTTGTTTTCTCTTTTCAACTTTTTTTATTTTTATTTTTTTGATTTTTGATTTTATTGTGCCCTCTTGCATTGGGGTTCTCCTAGGTATAGAACCGGCGAAGATGCATGCTGTTGATTGGATCATCTAACAACTCACCCTCTGAAGTGGCCAACTGATATGCCCCCGATCCGTAAGCAGCTACAATCACATATGGTCCAAGCCAGTTAGGCTCAAACTTACCTTTCTTTTCTCTGTCTTGTTGGTTGCAAGGGTTCTCTTTTAGAACTAGGTCCCCAACCTTAAAGCATCTTGGGCGAACCTTGTGATTATAGCTTCTGGACATCATCTGTTGATATGCTTTAAGATGATCGAAGGCTTTCTGGCGCCGTTCTTCTAGCAGCTCTAGTTCCTGCAACCTGGAGATTCTGTATTCTTCGTCTGATATGAGACCTTTCAACGACACCCTGAGGGATGGTAGTTCGACCTCAATGGGGAGGATGGCTTCCGAACCATAGACAAGGGCGTAGGGTGTAGCACCTGTGGGAGTGCGTATACTGGTTCTGTAAGCCCACAGAGCAGGATTGAGTTGGACGTGCCAATCGCGACCAGCTTCATTGACAGTCTTCTTTAGGATTTTCAGAATGGTTTCATTCGATGCCTCAGCTTGGCCGTTACCTTGGGGGTAGTATGGAGTGGAGAAACGATGTTGGATTTTGAAACGCTCACAGAGTTCCTGGACATCCTGATTTTTGAATGGTCGTCCATTATCCGTTATGATGGATGAAGGGATGCCATATCGGCAGATAATGTAATTCAGAATGAAAGAGGAAATTTGTTTTCCTGTGACGGTGGTTAGGGGAACGGCTTCAATCCACTTTGTGAAATATTCAGTGGCGGTTATGATGAATTTGTCGCCGTTGGAAGAGGGTGGATGAATTTTTCCCACAAGGTCAAGTCCCCACTGACAAAAGGGCCAGGGTGTCGTTAAAGGCCTCAACTCTTGAGCAGGTGCATGGATCAGGTTCCCGTGTATTTGGCACTGTTTGCACTTTTTGACGAACTGATATGAATCCATTTCCATATTTGGCCAGTAATAACCCAAACGCATGAGTTTCTTGGCTAAGGAAGGGCCGCTGGAGTGTATTCCGCAGATCCCTTCGTGTACGTCTCGTAAGGCAATTATGGATTCTTCTTGTTCTAAACAACGGAGTAGAGTACCATCCAGACCACGTCGGTAAAGGGTATCGGCTATGATGGTGTAACGGGAGGCTTGTCGGATGAAAGTTAGTTTTTGGTTGGAAGAGAGGTCCGGTGGGAGAATATTGTCCTTGAGGTAAGTGTAAGTCTTACCGTACCAAGGTGAATCAAATCCGACTAGAAGGCATATGGAATGGGTCTCAAGGAGATCATACGCTGGTTGTCGTATAGTTTCCACTAGGAACTCATACCGTGACTCATGTTCAGGTATTTCTAGAAGAGAGGCTATGGTAGCCATTGCATCTGTTGCTTTGTTCTCGATCCTGGGTATTTGCTCGAAGGAGATGGTCCCAAAGTGTTCTTTGAAGTCGTCGACCATTCTTTTGTAGGAGATGAGCTTTTCATCTTTGGTTTGATACTCATCGTTGACCTGATTGATGATAAGCTGAGAATCACCGTAGACATGTAGTTCTTGAATTTTCCACTTAGTTGCCATCTTAAGACCAATCACCAAGGCTTCATATTCCGCTATGTTGTTTGTGCATGGAAATAACACCCTGTAGGACTTCGGAATTGTGTCGCCTTGGGGAGTGATAAATAGGATACCTGCCCCCGATCCATGGTTGGTGTAAGATCCGTCAAAGTAGAGTTTCCAAGGAGATGTTGATATAGTGAATAAGGACTCATCGGGAAACTCAAACTGCATTGGTGAAGTGTCGAGTAATGGTGCTTCGGCTAGTTGGTCAGCGATGATTTGTCCTTTGATGGCTTTTCTGTCCACATACTCTATATCATATTCACTAAGAAGTATCACCCATTTTGCTAGTCGACCTGTGAGAGCTGCTTTGCTGAGAAGATATTTCAGTGGGTCGATCTTGGCAATGAGTTTGACAGGATGTGCTAACATGTAATGTCGGAGTTTTTGTGAAGCAAAAACTACCGCAAGGCATGATCGTTCTACTTGTGAGTATTGCAACTCGTAGCCCACTAAGGTTCGACTGATGTAGTATACAGCTCTCTCCTTGTTCTTGTAGTCTTGCTGTGCTAGAAGGGCCCCAAGAGCAGTGGGTGTAGCAGATATGTAGAGAATTAAAGGTTTTCCTTGGATCGGAGGCATGAGTATAGGAGGATTCATAAGGTACTCCTTTAGCTTGTTGAATGCCTCCTCGCACCGCTCATCCCATTTAAATGGAATGTTCTTATGTAGGAGGTGGCTGAAAGGTTGGCACTTGTCTGCCAGCTGTGAGATGAACCTGCGGATGGCCTGCAGCTTGCCCTGTAAGGATCTCAACTGAGTAAGAGTCTTGGGCGGTGGCATGTCCATTATAGCTTTGACCTTGGCCGGGTCTACCTCTATTCCGTTTGCCGACACGATGAAGCCTAGCAGCTTGCCTGAAGTTACCCCAAACACACATTTCTTCGGGTTCAGTTTGACTTGGAATTGGTCCAACCGTTGAAAGACTTTTTCTAGGACATCCAGGTGTGAGTCCCTTTTGAGAGATTTGGCTAAGATATCGTCAACATAGTCCTCCATAGTTACATGCATCATGTCATGGAATATAGTTGTCATGGCCCACTGATATGTAGCACCTGCGTTTTTCAGCCCCAAAGGCATGACATTCCAGCAAAAGGTACCCCACGGGCAAGTAAAAGCTGTTTTGTGTTGATCCTCTGGTGCTATTTTGATTTGATTATACCCCGAGAATCCGTCCATGAGTGATAGCATTGTATGTCCTGCAATGAGGTCGACTATGATATCGATGTTTGGCAATGGAAAGTCATCCTTGCGGCATGCTTTGTTTAAGTCTCGAAAATCATTGCATAGTCGAACCCGACCATCTGGTTTAGACACTGGCACAATATTAGATATCCATTCTGGGTAATCTATGGCTCTAATGAACCCCACATCTAGCAATTTCTTGAATTCTTTGACCAAAAGGGCTATATGAGGATGCATCTTTCTCAGCTTCTGCTTTACGGGCTTCACCCCTGGATCCAATGGCAAATGATGTAGAATCAGGTTTGGGTCTAAGCCTGACATGTCAGCGTATGACCAAGCAAAGCTGCCTCGCTTCTTCTTAAAGAATGGTACAAACTTGGTTTTCTCTGGTGGTGTGAGAGATTTGGCAAAGTGGATAATCTTGGGTTGCTCTTCGGTTCCAATATTCACAGGCTCTGTCGGCTCTACCACAATCTGTGACCTTTCCTGGTACATATCACTAGGGAGAGTGTCAAGCATTCCATCGTCAGGTGCCACAGTTGGGTTTTCACCGTCAGATGCGTCCTTTCTTTTTACTGTTTTATGATTTGACACTGCCGCAAGGCGGTTTTCACTGTCAGATCCATTTTTGATCTTTATGTTTTTGCGACTGGAAGGCTTGGCACCCTCCCCAAAGTAAGCCACAGTATTCAGTTCTATAGAAAAACCAGCTTTATGATCTCCTTTTGGCAAGTGGTCCCTAAGTTCCATATAGTCAATGTAAGCATCATCGTTCTGGAACATATCTAATTGGGGGGATCCTTGCAAATCCCAGTCAATAAGCTCAGGGTGTAAGAGGGGAAGGGAGTCGGATGAGAGACCTGATTCATTGATGGTGTGAATGGAAATGTTAGGATTATTGGCGGGGGTGGTGTTCTAGGTGGTACTTTCTTCCAAGTTGTTTATCGCAATGGAATCTAAACTTTCCTCGAAAGCCATAATCTCAGGGGTGGGCAAATCAGACTCCAGTGGTCTGTCCCGTTGCGTTTGTCTCTCATGGTAGGGGCTAAGAGTTTGGATGGTGTCAACCTCTTTGTCGTCGTAGGAGTGCTCTGTTAGCTCATCCCACTCATACTCATTGGAATCATCTGAATCCGTGTCACTGTCCACTTGGAGTGTTTGGATTGTCTCCACAAGGCAGGCATTTTCCTTGGCTTTTCCCTTGCCTTTGTAGCCTAGGCCACTCGTGTTTCTAGCCGAAGAGGATGAAGAAGGTTGTATAGGTTCAATGATTCCTTCTTTTCGGAGGCCTATGGGGCCTTGTCCTTCGTACCCCATCCTGTGCAAAATAGTCTCACCCCGCCCATAGAGTTCTGTAGGGAGTTTAGGCGGTTCTTGGGGTGTGTTTTCTTCTTCAGCATAAAGCCACTGCAGGAGATCTCGCTCCTCTGTCTCATCAGATAAGGTCCCCCATTTTACAAAGGGATTTGCGGGAGCTACAGGAGGAGCAGATGGCTTTGGAAAATGTTTGGGTGGGTGTTTGGGTTGGCCGAAAGAGCGAGGGGACAAAGGCATCTTGGCAAGGTTCAGGCTGTGCTCAATGGAGTATTCCCCCATGCCATTTTCTTTTATGGTAAGTTTCAGCGGTTTGGGCCTTGAGGAGGAAGCTTCAGCGGTATGGTCCTGTTGTGGGGTAGGGGAAATGTAGGCTCTGTTGTTGGGTATGACACATTCGGGTTTGGCACGGAAAGAATTGCAGTGCTAGTAGGGGTCGGGGTCGCCTTGAATGGTGACCTGCTTGCCATTGTGCGGGAACTTAATGCATTGATGATAGGTTGAGGGGACAGCCTTCATGGCGTGGATCCATGGTCTCCCTAATAGAATATTATAAGCAAGCTCCCGATCAAGGACTTGGCACACCACATCTTTAATTACCGGTCCCACTTGAATGGGTAGGACAACCGTTCCTTTTGTGGTTCTTTCTTCCTCGTCATATGCCTTAATGGTAATTTTCCTCCTTGGATCAACTGCTTGTTTGGAGAACCCCAGTGCAAGGACTAGCTTCAATGTGCAAATATTTAAACCGGCACCCCCATCAATGAGAACCCTCTTGATGCGGTGCTTGTGTATGAATGCGACAATGTGCAGAGGGGTGTTATGAGGTTGGGAGACAGAGAGGTCATCTTGCTCAGTAAAAGATATGGAGTTGGAAGATGTCAGATTGCCTACCATGGTCTGAAACTTTTCTTGGGCCAGATTAGTGGGGACAGTGGTTTCCACTAAGGCTTTCTCAAGAATCTCCTTATGAGAAGGAGATAGACGCAAGAGCTCCAATATGGAAATGTGAGCCGGAGTTTTCTGTAGCTGGTCGATGACATTGTACTGACGGAAGGTGGATGGAGATGGGGACGACCTTGGAGGAATGGTATTGAGCGTGACTTTACCATTGCGGGTAATTATACTACAACCAGTTCGGTTGGGTCCTGGTTGTTGGTTGGGTGAGATGACATTGACCTGCGGAATATGTTCAGAAATGCAGTTAATGGTGTAGTCAAATGGAACACTTGCATAGTTAGCATTACTTGTCCCGCTGTTCTGATTTGGCCGGTTGCGATTATTGTTGTTGTCATTGCTATTGTTGCCGTTGTTGTTGTGGCCATTGTTGTTATATGGCCTGTTATGATTCAGAAGTGGATCCCTGTAGGCCACATGAGTTTCATTGGAGGTATGTTGTTGTGTCCCTCCCTGATTCTGATCCAGTATATCTTGAATGACATTTTTGAGGCGAATGCAGTTGTTAGTTGTATGCCCCCTTCCTCGGTGATATTCACAATAGTCGGTGTCCTTCCAGTAGGGAGGTTTGACTATAGGCTCGTAATCACTTGTTGGCAGTAGAGAAATTTCGTTGTTAGCCAACAACTTCCGTAGCGCAGATTCTTGAGACTCGCCTAACGGTGTGAATTTTCTTCTTGGGTTTGAATTGTACCAAGATCTAGGCTCCTGAGAGGGTGGTTTGTTGATTGCACCATTGTTTGTGTCTCCCTTAAGAGTGAATATGGGTTGTTGTTTAGGAGCTGCCGCCTTGGCGTCAACTACCCCATCGTTGACCACATTCTTGTTCTTTGTCCAAAACTTTGATTTATCCGTTGTGTAATTGGAATTAGGCGTGTCCTTATATAGCTTGAGAGTTCCTTTAGTGATCATAGCTTTTTCAATGAATAGGCCCATTTCAATGACTTTGGAGAATGATATAGGGCATTGTATCTGAATCTGATAGCTAAGATCCGTGTTTAGGTTGTGGACAAACATTTCCAATAGTTGCTTCTCAGGTATATCATAAGAACACTTACTAGCTAGCTGTCTCCATCGTTGTAAGAAGGTGGCGAATGACTCACCACTCTTTTGTTTAGTATGCATTGATCTAGCATAGATACCTCGTATTCTATGTTGTAGGAGAAGTGCATTATGAATTTATTGACAAGTTCATCAAAAGTTTTGATTCCTGATGGGAGGCGCGAGAACCACTCCATAGCTTGACCACCTAAGGATCTTGGGAACAGTCTCATCAAGTAAGTCTCGTTGTGAGCTACTTCTAAACATGCGGCATTGAATTCCCGGATATGATCTCTAGGGTCCCCCTTCCCTTTGTATTTGTCGAACTTTGGGACTCCGAACTGAAAGGGGAAGGGTTTCATGACCAAACTTTTGTCAAAAGGATACGGAGCTATATCTTCCAAAGAGTATTGCTTGGAACTTGTACCGGTCTTAAGGTTGGATATTTCTTGTTTTAGACTTTCGATTTGTTGTCTCACGTCATCCATAGGAGCATTTTGATCTGTGGGTTTCTTGCCTCTATTATTTGCATTCGGGACTGTGTCATTCGTGCCTCTCTCATGATCATCACGTCTTCGCTCATGATCATTGTCTACATTTTCCATGATGGAGCTTATGTCAAAGTCTGCGGGGAGTTTGACTCCGAGATTAGCAAGATGGTGGAAGTATTTGTCGGGGTCTTCAAGGAGCACCCTCTCTACCAGGCGTTGGAATTTGCTATCTTGGATGTGCGCTACTAATTCTTCATGAGAAATTTCTTCGTCACCACCACGTGGTGGGGCGAGGTGATCAGATGCGTCGGCCATTTCAATCTGCTTGTTGTACTGGGATCGAGTAAGAACAATGCAAGGTAGGGTGGGATGAAGTGGACCAGGATTAGAAATTTTGGCGAGGTGCCGACTGAGACTATTGTGAATGGGATACCTAGGACAAGATTTGGACAAAGGATTCTCTCGCTCAATGACTTCAAGTAAGATGGTTGACACAAGACGTTGGCCGCTAGTAAGGGTAGTCGATACCAGTCTTACTGTGTAGGGCTTAGTCGTTCAACAAGACTACTAGCAAAGGTACGGTGACCTACTAGGCTTGCGTGAATTCACTAATGACACGAAACAGGGACCTATGTCGAATTGGTATGGGACAAACTGACTTTGGGACAAGAGGGATTTGGACAGAAAGTGAATGGGACGATCGACGAAAGAGAGACTTGGGTGAAACGGATGAAGACTGACTGCAAGGTTGAATCTGCTTGCAGAAAGTGAAACTAGGCTGAAATGGGTGCTCTAATCAAGTGAAAATATTTTCTCAGAAAAAATAGGGCAAGTGCTCACTGTCGCATATGCGCAAAAACAGATGCGCAGCAGGAATGAACAAATGCGCCGTAAGTCGCAGTAAAAGCGCAGCTCTAGTTAAGTACAAATGCGCAGCAACAGTGTGTATATGCGCAGCAACAGTATGTATGCGCGGCAAGTCGTTACAAAAGCGCAGCAAGTCGCAGTATATGCGCAGAAGAAAAGAGTATATGCGCAGCTCTGATATTTTTGCAAAATTTTTGGATTTTTCTCTGTTTTTGGTATTTTTTGGCTAGAAAAGGTCTTCCTGATCTGATATTATGAATTAACAGCAAGAAAACACAGCAAGCACAAAGAATATTTTGTAGTTTTTCATTGTTTTTGTAGTTTTTTTGACTCTATTTTGGACGAAAGCAAGCACAAAATCCTAGGCGAGAAATTGATGATAAGGGATTTGGGCCACTAAAACAAAAGGTATTTAATGCGGGCAACCGTTCAAGTGGTTACACGTGCGGCGGCACTACTCTCCGTTATGGAGTCTCCCAGCCTCAAAGGGTTGCGCCTGAGAGGGTTTTGGGGGAGGTTGGCCGTCGGTGTAACATAACAGCACTCGTTGCAGGAAGTTTTCACCTCAAGCACAATTTATTTTAAGTGGCTTGGTAGGGCTTGGCGTTAGCCTGTTACCACTCAGGGTCATTCCCGCTTGGACAAGCGTGCATCCAAGGGCAGGCCCCTCCTAAAGGTTAAACAAATAGAATGACAAGTTTGGCACTCTGATCACCCAGAAGAGGGGAGAGCATAAGCCTATTGTCATTCGCAAGCACAGAATACACTGATTAATCCACCCTAGTTAAAAAGTGAAAAAAACTAAATGGGCTAATCTACTCAAACACAGAACTTTGAAGTGATTTCAGCAATATAGCAGTGGTTCAGTTTTAACCCCAGAAAGCAGTGGTGAGTTCAGTTTTAAATCCGCGTAGCACGAGATTGTTAACTTTGAAATTCTGGTCTCACGATATAGCAATGGTTCATTTTAACTTCAAGATCATTGATGAGTTCAATTTTAAACCGCGTAGCATGAGATTGTTAACTTTGAAATTCTAGTCTCACGATATAGCAATGGTTCATTTTAACTTCAAGATCATTGATGAGTTCAATTTTAATCTTAGATAGCAATAACTTGGAAGGTGCTTTGCAATGCAAGCAAGAAATAATCTAGTTACTTTCTCCCCAATTAGAGCTAGGTGAGGATTTGAATGATACAAATGACCTCCAAATTCCTCATTTTATAATATTTCACTTGGGCGCCCACATGAAATGTATTTTAATGCATTTTGAAGTCCACCTCCATAAGAAATTATTTTTATTTTAATTTCTTTTTAATTTCCACAAGTTGGGCGGCCAAAATTGGGCAAATAAAATAATAATATTTTATTATTTTTCCTTTTCTCCTTGAGCGGCCACTTTTTGGCAATAAATATAATATTTTAATAAATAAATTATTATATTGGTCATTTGTCTTATTTTCCAATTTTCCATATTTTTCACCAATTTCCTTTTCTCCCATTGGGTCGTTTTTCTCCTTGGCTAACTATTTTAATAATTTTGACTTTTCCCCAAATACCACAAAAATACATAGTCTTTTCCCAACTTCGTTTCGCCTAAGAAAAATAGTTGAAGCCATTGAAAATAACATTCCATTCTCCACGCTTCAACTCCGTCATTTCCTTACCACATGAATTAGCCTACGGAAATGGTGAATAGGCTAACTCTCTCCTCGCTAGGTGATAATCCCAGAAATGGGGACATTACATAGAAAGCCAGCTACCTGCAAAGAAGACAATGCTATGGCACCAAAGAATGGGCCATATAGGTGACAAGGATCTAAGGACCTTGAAAAATAAAAATCTTGTCGAGGGAATGAATGATTGTACTCTTGAATTTGATTTCTTTGAACATTGTGTATATGAAAAACAGAGCCACGTTCAATTTTATTCTAGTTACCATAAATCTTCTGGGGTGTTGAACTTGAATCATTCGGATGTATTTGGTCATGTTAATGTTCCTTTGATTTCTAAGTCTTTGTACTATGTATCTTTCATAGATGATTCTTCTAGAACATGGGTATATTTCCTTATAAGTAAATATGTATTCAGTTGCTTTAAGGAGTTTAAGGATCTTGTGGAAAATCAAACTCCATTTTGTTGTGGGTTGTATGGAACAATTAACTCTCTTGATCTTGCATCCTTGCAGAAACCCTCGAACTCCTTGGAGGTATCACCCCCATTGTTCAATCTCAAGACATTGATCTTCTTCCCTATCGAATTTTCAACTAGAGCTTTGAACTCCTAAAACCTATTAAAAACCTCATCCTTGGCCTTTAAGGAATAGATCCAAGTTGTTGGAATATGTTGTCATTGATGTCAAAGGCACGGAGCTATTAACAAGTCATTGATGACAACACAAATATGAGTTGCCCGTTATATATCCCCGTTGGAGAGTCATTCGTTACAATTGGAAAGATCCATGATATATATGTCTAAATTAAAGATTTAAACATAAGGAGGCCGACCTCATATTGCCTAATGTTCCAAATACATTCGCTTATCATTTTGAAGAAGTAGATTTAAACTATAATGGCGCCCAAGTTTGAAATCAAAATCTTAAACTATGCATTCCAAAGGTGGCTGACTTCCATTGTTTGAATAAAAATTAAATATAACTAAAAGATGGTCAACCCCCTAATAGGGCCGACTCACCCAAGACAAGTGTATAAGAAAAATATCTTAGGATTGAAGATAGAGTCTAGAGTGCGATTAATATATGGTGTGAAGAAAAAGACAAAATAGAAGATAAGACAAGAGTCTTATAAAAGAGGAGATTCGATTTTAAAAAGAGCAGCGATTCTTATATTAGAGGGGCAGCGATCATTTGTAAAGACAACAATTATTTTAGAAGAGGTGCGATCAATGAAGGGGCAGGAGTTAGAAGATATGTATGTGTGGAAAGTCATCATCTTTTGAAAGGGATGTATCTCTTCATAAAGGTATGAAGATATATATTTTGTTTTTGTGATTGGCATTTCAAAGTGTGAAGTGTGGAAATAAAAGAGTATCTAGTAAACACTTTCAGATCTGCATATGAAGAATTAAAAGAGAATTATAAAAGAGTAAGAGGCAGATTTGTAAGAGAGTTGATGGTAGAGCTGATAGCAGATTTGTAAAAGAGTTGATGGCAGATTTATAGAAGAAATTTATGGCAGAATTGTAGAGAAGAATACTTGCATATTAAAGTGTATTTGTTCATCATCCATTGAAGACAAAAGTATTAAGAAGATAGTGATCCAGATCTGTAGAAGGTTGGAGCCTTAACAAGAGATTGAAGTCTCTTACTGGGTTGGTGCTCAGTTGCGGATTGGCATTCACGAAATCTACAAGCAAAGTTTGGAGTCTCTAGTGGGTTGGTGCTCACAAATTGTACAAAGGGGATTGGAGTATCCTGTAGGTTGGAGCCTACAAAGATTGTAAAAGAGATTTATATATAAACAATATTTTGCCGTGGTTTTCTCCCACAAGGGTTTCCATGTAAATCTTGTGTTCTTCTTGTGGTGCATTATTGATAGATCTTGTGTGATTGATATTGTTGTGGTTGTTAAGATTTGAAAAGTAAAAGTTTGCATTATACTGATTCACCTCCCCCCCCCTCTTAGTATAATTGTGTGTTCTTCACAAGTCTTACGAGAGAAATCATCAATAAAGGAAACATAATACATGCTTCCTAAAATTGATGCTACTGACATCAGTCCACAAACATCCAAATGCACTAAGTTTAGAATTTCCTTTGATCTAAGCTCACTGCTTGGGAAAGTGGCCTTGGCATGCTTGCCAAGTGTGCATCCTCTACATACTCCCTGCTATTCAATGCTCAACTCTGGAAGGCCTATGACAATCTCCCTCAGAATAGGCAACGCTTTGTGATGCAGATGTCCCATCCTCTTGTGCCATAACTCGCACAGATTGTCACTATTATAAACCAAGGTTAGAACCTGTTCACCCTATAACCTATAAAGATTGCCTTCTATAACTCCGATTACTTGTGCAATATCTAAGCTAGATTCTTTCGGCCCGATAAAGACTTGCTGATTATCTAATTCTACTACATAACTTTATCTTCCATAACAAAAGTCGAAAGCAAATTCTTCCTGAGACTAGGAACAAATAAAACATCATCAAAATCTAAAGAATTACCTTACTGGAGTTGAAAGGGAATTGTACCAACTCTTGCTACTGGATACTTGGCATCATCACCAAGCTCAACCTGAACTCCAAAGTTGTGTTCTTGTCATGTCCCCTCTTTAGCGCTGTCTAGCAGAGACATGAGAGTTGACCTATTATCCGGGTTCCCGTAGGTCAGCAGAGTGGTTAGAGGACCTATCCAGAGGCAGTGTAGCTTGGCACAGAGCTTTACAGGCCTTTCCAGTCAGTTTGTGACAGTTTCCTATTTTTTAGGAAGGGTTCCTATTTTTTAGGGTTTGACCAAGAGTTGACCAGGAGGCATCAGGGGACCTCCAGGAGCATTTTTGGAGTTTTGGTCAAATTCCTATTTTTTAGGAGGTATCCCTACATTTTAGGGAGGCACTGTCAGTTGGCATGACACGTGGCGACATCACCAGTGGCGTGGGCTACAGCAGTTCTCAGTTCAGGATGGCCAGGTGATGGATTTGGAATAATTATTGAATATTAAAGTGTGGCTTTAATATTTAATAAAAATAAATAAAATAAAGTGAATAACATGTCACTTTATATTAATAAGTTATTAAAAGACCCCCGCCTAGTTGACACAACGTTGTGTTTAAAATGTGGTCTTTTAATAATGAAGTTGGGCCCTCAACTTGGGCGCCCAACTTATGAAGACTTCATTAATAAAAGAATCTTTTAAAGATTCTTATTTTGGATGCCTTTTGGAACCCTAAAGTGGACGCCCACTTTGGGAAAGGAATAAAGTGACTTTGAAGTGCTGTTTGGATCTATCTTTTGCATAACTTTTGAAGCTTCATGGCAGCTCTGAACTCTGTGGAAGGGGGCAGCAGCATTCAGGCTCTTGGGAACGAAAACTCTCAAGGATTTTGGTGAATTGGACGACAACCCAGTTCTTGTTTGTGGGAGGCCTACTCTGGGTCTTCATTTGTGCATCATTGGACAGATTCCAGGGCATGTTATTGCAGATCTAAGCTTGCAGCAGTGCTAAATCAGCTTAATTCTTCAGATCCTTCATTCTCAGTTGCATGTATAGCCTCTTCTAGGCCAATATTGTCTTTGTATGCAAGTAGGGTTGCAAACCAGGCTTCCATTGAATATAAAATACAGATCTGATGGGTATGTGCCTCAATTTCTCATGTGTTATCTTTCTATCAGTTAATATTTATTTTTAGTCCATTTTTATTTGAGATTGCAGCTGTATGTATTTCTATTTGCCATCTTGGCAAATACACATCTCAAGAAAACTGAAACCCCTTCTACATCTCCTCTCTAGTCTGAAAGAAAACAAAAAAAAAAATAATAATAAAAATCATAAAACAAATTAAATCACAAAAAACAGCACTTCATTTCAGCAACAGCACTTCATTTCAGCAAAGGGATCCATCAGGGATCTTTCAGTGGTATCAGAGCCTTTGACCTGCCAGCCTGTGGGGTTTAGAGATTTGCATTCTATGCATACAGACAGGTATTACACACGCAGGACAGCCCAAAACGAGCTTGGGATTGGTACAGCAGAGGAACCAGTAATGGCTGACGAACAGAGAAATGCCAGGAGAGATCAGGATGAGGAAGAGAGAGAGATGATGAGAACTCTCATCAACACTCAGCCTAGGATTGCTCAGACCCTTGACAGGATACAGGATGCCTTGGAACGATTGGAGTTAGATAGAGGCAGACGGAGCAGATCAGTATCAGTGGCGGGAAGCCAGCATAGTCACAGGTCACACGCATCAGCTAGGAGTTCCCATCATTCCCCTGGGCGTGGACAGGCCAGGGATAGACCCTTACTTCCTTAATTTGCACCGGGTGAACGGCCAGCACAGGTAGAGCCACCAGAGGTGGAATTTCAGGACTCAGTCATGGCGGCTACAGCTGAGTGGAGAGCCTTACCCCCTGAGGTCCGGGATGTCTTTCCTTTTCCACAGTATTGTGCACAGCGTAGAGATTCTACCAGGTTTAGAGGAGACCGAGGCACTAGACCACAGCAGCAGAACTATGACCTCAGTAGAGCTACTGGGAAGATCACGTTGGCTACATATGATGGTACGGGTAGTACGAGTGCACGTGCTTGGGTGCACAAGCTGGACATATATTTATCCTTGAGACTCATGCCTGAGCGTGAGGCTATCCAGTTTGCTGTCTTACATTTAGATGGGGTTGCCTATGATTGGTGGCATCATGGACTGGTCACCCAGGATCATGCCTTGATTCATTCCTATGCAGAGTTCACTGAACGACTCATTACCCAGTTTGACCGTAAGGACACAGAACTCTACTATAGGGAGTTGGCACATCTTAGACAAACAGGAAATGCTGAAGCTTATGTTAATGAGTTCCAGCGTATTGCAGTTATGGTACCTGATATGCCCCAGAGGCATAGCGTGATGTTATTCATTGAGGGGTTACAGGATAGGCTTAAGGGATTGGTACGTGCCTTCCAGCCGGCCACTCTTAAGGATGCCATTGATGTGACCTTGAGATTGGACACCACTCCCACTTATCAGTCGGATAAGAGGCCATTCAGGGAATCACGGCCTTTTCATAAGGCCAATACTCCACAGTTCAGAGATGGACAGTCAGCTAGACCTCCTAGGATGGATCAGGAGTCACGGAATGATTTGAGGAGGAAGAAATTATGCTTCTCCTGCAAGGAGCCTTGGGAGCCCGGACACCGCTGTATGGGTAAGGGCAGAGTTCACTTGGTTGAGGTTACATCTGAGCTTGGGGATGAGGAGATACCAGACACCGACATTGAGGACAACCCTGAGGAGGTTATTCAGGAGCGACCCCAGCTAGAGATAGACATCCCTGATTCATCGGCGGCAGCCAAAGTGACTATGGCTACCCTATCCAGTTATCCCAGGTTCCATGCCTTTCGGTTGAAAGGAACCTTACAGGGACAGCGAGTCATGAGTTTGGTTGACACAGGAGCCACGCACAATTTTATTGATCAGAAATTGGTGGAGAGGCGTGGATTACAGTCTGAGGTGTTCGAGGGTTTTGGAGTTAAGGTTGCCGATGGTGCAGTGTTGGGTTGTACTCGGAGGATCTCACAGCTCAGCATTCAGATGGGTGATTTTACCTTGATGGATGACTTTTATATCCTACCCTTAGAGGATTATGATGTGATTCTGGGTATGCAGTGGTTACAGGGTATTGGGAGATATATTATTGATCACCACCGCATGCAGTTAGAGTTCCTATCTGGTGGAAAGAAGGTGATCTTGAGGGCAGCCTCCGACGATGGACCCAAGGAGGTATCTTCTCGCAGGATGGAGTCTATTATCAGACATGATGATGTGATCTGGGCCACACGTTTTGTGAAATCCAAGACACCCACTCCTCAGGATGGTAGAGCATTTCATGTTGACATACAGACAGTGATGGATCGGCATGGCCGAGTATTTGGTGACATACCTCCTGGTGTACCCCCGGATAGAGGGTTTGAGCATGGGATAGAGATGGAGGATGGAGCTAAGCCAGTGATCACCACCCCGTATCGTCATCCTAGAGCGTACAAGGATGAGATTGAGAAGACTATTCATGAGCTGTTAGATATGGGTTTCATTCGCCCCAGTTCTAGCCCCTTTGCTTCTTCTGTAGTTCTGGTTAAGAAGAAGGATGGGACTCTACGGATGTGTATAGATTACAGGGCCTTGAACAAGAAGACAATCAAGAACAGGTACCCTATTCCGCGCATTGATGAGTTGTTGGACGAGCTTCATGGAGCCATCTACTTCTCTAAGATTGATCTTTGTTCAGGCTATCATCAGATTTGTGTACGAGCAGAGGATGTACACAAGACCGCCTTCCGTTGTCACTATGGGCATTATGAGTTCCTGGTGATGCCCTTTGGCCTTACCAACGCTCCAGCCACCTTCCAGTCCTGCATGAACCATCTCTTCAACAAGCAGTTGAGGAAATCAGTTCTAGTGTTCTTTGACGATATTCTGATCTACAGTCGTACTTGGGAGGACCATCTCAGACATGTTGAGGAGGTACTTAGCATCATGGAGAGTCAGTCTCTATTTGCTAAGTTGTCCAAATGTGAGTTTGGACTTAGAGAGGTCCTATATCTGGGTCATGTGATTAGTGCTGATGGGGTGAAGGTGCACGAGGAGAAGATTCAGGCAATTAGAGATTGGCCACACCCTCGGAACATTACTGAGTTACGGGGGTTCCTTGGTCTATGTGCTTATTACAGGCGATTTGTGAGGGGTTTCTCTCAGTTGGCAGCTCCCTTGACAGACCTCACAAAGAAAGGGGCTTTTACATGGACAGAGCAGGCACAGGGAGTCTTTGACAGGCTCAAGGAGGTTATGAGTACTTGCCCAGTTTTAGCACTTCCCGACTTCTCGCAGCCCTTTGTACTTGAGTGTGATGCTTCCGGTTTGGGCATAGGAGCGGTTTTGATGCAGAACCGACACCCCATTGCTTTTGAGAGTCGGAAGCTGCGGGATAATGAGAGGTTGTATTCTACATATGATAAGGAAATGTTGGCTATTATGCATGCATTAGCCAAGTTCAGACAGTATCTTGTTGGCAGCAAATTCGTGGTAAGAACGGACCACAACAATCTGAAATATTTCCTTGATCAGACAGAGCTCAATGATCGTCAGCAAAAATGGGTGAGCAAGATTCAGGCTTATGATTTTGACATCGAATTCATAAAGGGGAAGAATAATACTGTGGCTGATGCACTTTCTAGAAAACCATCACTTGCTGCCCTATGTTCACTGAGCGAGATTTCAACAGATTGGAAGGCTCAACTTTTAGTTGAGTACTCCAAAAATCAGCATGCTTGTGAGGTCATGGATGGTTTGGTGTTGGATGATAGGTACACTGTGGTAGATGAAGTCATCTACTACAAGGGCAGGGTGTATCTGGTTCCTGGTTCTCAGTTGAAGGAACAAATTATGCATGCTTATCATGATACTCCGACAGCAGGGCACCCAGGTTATGGTAAGACCTACAGGGCGGTTCGAGAGAGATTCTCTTGGAAGGGTCTCAAAGCTGATATCTTACGTCATGTTCGTGAGTGTTTGACGTGCCAGCAGAATAAGTCTGAGCATACTTTCCCTGCTGGTTTATTACAGCCGTTACCTATACCGGAGCAGAAGTGGTCAGGGATCTCCATGGATTTCATTACAGGTCTTCCTCGGGTGCAGGGGAAAGACTGTATCTATGTTGTAGTAGACAGGTTGACTAAATACGCCCACTTCTTTCCTATTGCAGCTGATTTCACAGCATCTCAGGTGGCGGAGTTATTTTTCAGAGAGATATTCAGGCTCCACGGTCTTCCCAAGACCATAGTGAGTGACAGGGATAGTAGGTTCATGAGTTCTTTCTGGCAAGAACTTTTCAGGCTCACAGGTACGGAGTTGACACCTAGTACCAGCTACCACCCACAGACAGATGGGCAAACCGAGATTGTTAATAAGTGGGTTGAGGGGTATTTGCGCAGCTATGTGTCAGGACAGCAGAAGGCATGGGTGCGTTGGCTATATCTAGGAGAGTATTGCTATAATACTACACACCATATGTCTATTGCTATGACACCTTTTAGAGCCCTCTATGGTTACGAGGCATTATCTTTTGTTGATTTGGCTGTAAGTGACAGCAGAGTGCCCTTGGCACAGGATTGGTTACAGGAGAACCAGGACATCATGAGATCTCTCAGGGAGAATCTTCAGCAGGCACAGAATCAGCAGAAGGTCTACGCTGATCGGCATAGGACTGAGAGAGTATTTGAGGTGGATGACATGGTTTTCCTGCGGTTGCAGCCTTACCGACAGAGCACCCTTAAAGGGGGTGGAGCTGAGAAGCTCAAGCCTCGCTTCTACGGACCATATCGGATTCTCAGGCGTGTGGGAGAGGTTGCTTATGAGCTTGAGTTACCACCTGACAGTCGGATTCATAATGTGTTCCATGTATCTTGCCTGAAAAAGGCATTGGGACAACATATTGTAGCATCACCCGATTTACCTCCCTTGGATGAGGAAGGTAAGCTGACTCTGGTTCCTGAGGAGATCTTGGAGGAGAGGGAACGACGGCTGAGAAGTAGGGTGATTCGGGAGTACTTGATTCGTTGGAGGGGACTCCCTATAGAGGACGCCACCTGGGAGGGAGAGTCCATTTTACAGCATCCGTCCTTGCAGTTGCTTGTGGGCAAGCATCTTCAAGAGGGGAGGACTGTCATGTCCCCTCTTTAGCGCTGTCTAGCAGAGACATGAGAGTTGACCTATTATCCGGGTTCCCGTAGGTCAGCAAAGTGGTTAGGGGACCTATCCAGAGGCAGTGTAGCTTGGCACAGAGCTTTACAGGCCTTTCCAGTCAGTTTGTGACAGTTTCCTATTTTTTAGGAAGGGTTCCTATTTTTTAGGGTTTGACCGAGAGTTGACCAGGAGGCATCAGGGGACCTCCAGGAGCATTTTTGGAGTTTTGGTCAAATTCCTATTTTTTAGGAGGTATCCCTACATTTTAGGGAGGCACTGTCAGTTGGCATGACACGTGGCGACATCACCAGTGGCGTGGGCTACAGCAGTTCTCAGTTCAGGATGGCCAGGTGATGGATTTGGAATAATTATTGAATATTAAAGTGTGGCTTTAATATTTAATAAAAATAAATAAAATAAAGTGAATAACATGTCACTTTATATTAATAAGTTATTAAAAGACCCCCGCCTAGTTGACACAACGTTGTGTTTAAAATGTGGTCTTTTAATAATGAAGTTGGGCCCTCAACTTGGGCGCCCAACTTATGAAGACTTCATTAATAAAAGAATCTTTTAAAGATTCTTATTTTGGATGCCTTTTGGAACCCTAAAGTGGACGCCCACTTTGGGAAAGGAATAAAGTGACTTTGAAGTGCTGTTTGGATCTATCTTTTGCATAACTTTTGAAGCTTCATGGCAGCTCTGAACTCTGTGGAAGGGGGCAGCAGCATTCAGGCTCTTGGGAACGAAAACTCTCAAGGATTTTGGTGAATTGGACGACAACCCAGTTCTTGTTTGTGGGAGGCCTACTCTGGGTCTTCATTTGTGCATCATTGGACAGATTCCAGGGCATGTTATTGCAGATCTAAGCTTGCAGCAGTGCTAAATCAGCTTAATTCTTCAGATCCTTCATTCTCAGTTGCATGTATAGCCTCTTCTAGGCCAATATTGCCTTTGTATGCAAGTAGGGTTGCAAACCAGGCTTCCATTGAATATAAAATACAGATCTGATGGGTATGTGCCTCAATTTCTCATGTGTTATCTTTCTATCAGTTAATATTTATTTTTAGTCTATTTTTATTTGAGATTGCAGCTGTATGTATTTCTATTTGCCATCTTGGCAAATACACATCTCAAGAAAACTGAAACCCCTTCTGCATCTCCTCTCTAGTCTGAAAGAAAACAAAAAAAAAATAATAATAAAAATCATAAAACAAATTAAATCACAAAAAACAGCACTTCATTTCAACAACAGCACTTCATTTCAGCAAAGGGATCCATCAGGGATCTTTCAGTTCTTCTAGTTTGGTAAAATGTTGTCAGGCCGATGTCATATGTCTAGAGGCGCCACTGTCCACATACCAAGCATCCCTCAAAATTGTGCTTGTAGAAAGACAAGATACCATTGAGAAATCTTTCTCAAACTTTGCAATAAACTCGTTCATCTGAGTTTCTACAGAGACTGCCACTTCCTTCTATTGTCGCTTCCCTTTGCCCTTCTTATCTGGGCACTGCGATGCATAATCACCGAATTTATGACAAATGAAGCACTTGATTTTACCAAGTCCTTCTCTGGATGTGAGGATGAATCCCCATCCTTTCCCTTACCCTTGTTGGGCCCTTTTCCTTTACTTTTCATGGTTTGTCCAACGAGATCTAAATTATCAACACCACCCTTCTTGCTAGCTTTTGACTCCTTTCCAATTTCCTCCTGGATAGAGTCATCCCACAGTATTTCAAAAGAATGAAGATTCTCACGAACACAAATACCCTACACAAATGCTTGCCATGAAGATGTGAAACCATTCAACTACAAGTTCACTAGCTCTGCATCTTCAACCTTCTCCCCAACTGCTGCAAGTTGGACACGAAGTTGTGTGATCTTCATAATGTAGTTGGTAATTGTATCTGATGTAGACATCTCTATGAATCTAAGTTTATTTTGTAATACCATTTTTATGTTTATGCTCTCACTCTGGTAAAGACTAACCAAAGCATCGAACATCTCCTTGGTTATTTTCTTCTCAAACAAATGTGGAATTAAATGATCCTTTACCGCATCCATGATCAGCCGCTTGGCCTTTACCTCTTTCTTTTTATGAGTTGCCAAAAATCATTTTCTTCCAACAACAAAGTCACTCTAACTTTCCAAGGCAGAAAATTTAATGCACCTTCCAATCTATCCTTGAACTTGAGGCTAGTTGATGCCATTTTTTTAAATAAAATATTGCACAAAAACTCTCAAATCTAAAAGTAGGAAAAATAAAAGATTTTTAAATAATTGCAAAAAATATTTGCCCTCATCGCGAGCTACAAAACTTGCTCAAAAAAATTGAGAAAAAAACTTGAAACTAGCTGCAAAATTCGACCAAAACCCTAGTCACAAACTTCAAAAACAAAAAACGCTGCAATTTTTCTTTTCTGGCATTGCAATTTTTACCTCTTTCTGGCCACCATGATTTTCCTTTCTTTTACTAGTGCTATTCAAGAAGAAATACAGTACACAATTTTTTAAAAAAATCGTGTGCGATTTCTAGCAAAATAAAGGTTGCAATTTTTCTTACAAAAATCTGCACTGCAACCTCCTCCAAAAATCTCAATTTTCAGCCTTTGAAAACCCTCCCATGATTTCTTCTTGCTTCATAAGCTCTAATACCATGAAAAAATTTAAATGTAGGCAACCAATGTCCTAATGTTCTTTGAACAAGAAATTAATTCTTATTCGAAGACATTAGGACATCACTTGCCTTGTTGAAATTTCTTCAAACATACAAATAACCAGCAACCTTCAAAGTATAGTTGCAAAACTCGCTGAGTATTCGGCGAGTTTATAAAAACTCACGAGTCTTTTTGCCTGGCGGGTTTTTCCCGCACAAACTCGCCATCTCAACTAATCGAGTTTTGGCGAGTTTTCACCAAAAACTCGGCGAGTCCATGATAAAAACTCAGTCGTCGAAAAAAAACAGATCTGCAACGGCCGCTAAAAAGGCATTTTCGTTTCATTTTTTGCACCTGAGTTGCTCTCCTTCACCAAAAACACCCTCCCAAGCATTTTGTAGGTATTTGCAGCGATTTAGCATCAAGTAAACAAGATTTGAAGAGGATTTTAACCAAATTTCAAAGGCAAATTGGATTTCCAGGTAGGTTTTCTGATTTTTCATTTTCTTTCTTTTTTTAAATTTTTTTTTTAATTTTTGCTGCATCTAAGTTTTAAAAAGATCATGAATGTAGTATAAATAGATTTATATTGATCAAAACAAGATTTATATTCATCAAAACAAGATTCATCACCCTTTTTTTACATTTTTTTCTGATTTTTTCATTGTTTTCACATTTTTTTCAAACCCTAGTTATTTTTCTTATTTGAATCTTTTTTTTTTAAGAAAATGTTTAGAATCTTAGATTAGTTTAAATTTTTAGTAATTTAAAGTAATTTTTTTATTTCTTCATTGTTTTCACATTTTTTTCAAACCCTAGTTTTTTTTTTTTTTTTTAATCTATTTTTTTAAACAAAATGTTTAGAATTTTACATTAGTTTAAATTTTTACTAATTTAAAGTAATCTATATTGATTTAATCTAATTTAGGTTGTTTTTAATTTTCTATTAAAAAACTAACAAGTTGTGCTTTCACTTTGTATGTGCAGGTTAACTTATAATGGCAAATAGAGAAGCTTCTGCATCCGGTTCAACCTCAAGGCCTGCATCCGGTTCAACCTCAAGGCCTGCCCCATCCATGCCATCATCATTTGTAGGCACTCGTCCTGCAGGAGCTAAAGATCCTGCTTTGAAATATGCCTATCAAGGACAGTACCCTGGCTCAATTTATTGCATTAAATGCGAAAAAGTATTCCGTGGAGGCATAAACCACCTCAAATACTATCTTGCAGCCATCAGTCATCGTGATGCCAAGGCTTGTCCTAACACCACTGAAGAAACAAAAAGACAAATGAATGCCATACTTGCAGCGGCGGAAGAAAAAAAAATTACGAAGGAGAGGGCAAAGGCAGCCATGCAAGCATCCATAGCTTCTTCTCAAGGTGCTCTAATCAACCTTGAGTTGGATGATGATGCACTTCAGGGCATAGTGGGCTCTCTTCGTGGTCCACGTATCCGAAGCAAACCCACCACCACCGCGAGCCCTTCATCTACTTCTAGTAGAGCACCAAGATCAGCACCTACACGCACGGTACATGATTTTTTTGTGCCTAAAAACACACCTAGAGCACAACCTTCCTTAAAGGCAACTAGGTGGAATAGGGAGGTGCATGAGTAGGTAGACATTGCTTGTGCTGATTTTTGGTATTTCAACACCATCCCTTTCAATGTGGCAAATTCTCCTTATTGGCAGAATTTGGTTACTGCATTGACAGTTGCAAGAAAAGGCTACAAGGCGCCTTCTCGCATAGACTTGAGTGGGAGGTTAGTTAATTTAATTTTTTTGATAGATTTATGTTCTTTAATTTATAGAAATTTATGATGAATTTAAGCTATTTTATGTTTACAAATTAAAATTATTTACTTAATTTCACTTTGTACTTGTCGGTTGCTTACAAATGCAAGTGATAGGGCAAGGGCAGTGGTAGAAGAACAAAGAAATGAATGGGAAAGATATGGCTGTTCTATTCTTTCCGATGGGTGGACGGATGGTAAAAACCGCACCATCATTAATTTTTTGGTAGCTTTCAAAAATGAAGTGGTGTTTTTGAAATCAGTGGATGCCTCCAACATAGTGAAAAATGTAGAAAATTTGGCTAAAATGTTGGAGCAAGTTTACATGGAGGTTGGAATTCAAAATTTTGTGCAAATAATTACTGACAATGCAGCAGCATATGTGGCATCTGGTAGAATCCTCCAAGATAGACACAGCACATTTTTTTGGTCACCTTGTGCAGCACATGTCCTTGACCTTCTTTTGGAGGACATAGGCAAACTTGATTGGGTCACACCGATTGTAGAGGATGCAAGGAGGATCACAAAATTTATCTACAATCACCCTTGGGTTATTCACTTGATGAGGAATCACACCCAAGGGAAAGAGTTGGTGAGATCCGGTGTGACAAGGTTTGCAACGATTTTCTTAACGTTGCAAAGCATTCTTGGTTCATTGACGGATTTGAAACAAATGTTTGTAAGTCCAGCATGGGTAAACTCAACTTATTCGAAGAAGCCGGAAGGAGAGAGGGTTGCATGCATAGTCTTCGACAACCTATTTGCACAAAGAGCTACAGAGATTGTGAAGGTAACTTCAAAACTTCGAATTTAAATTCAAATTGAATATTTATTTATTTTTAATATGTCTTTCATTGTAAATTTGTAACTTTAATCTTTTTGCATTTTTATATTGTAGGTGTCGAAGCCCTTGGTTAGAGTTCTCCGCTTCGTAGATGGGGGATAAAACCCCAATAGGGTATCTTGATGAGGCCATGGATAGGGACAAGGAGGCTATAAGAAATTATTATAAGGGGGACAACCTCAAATTTGATCCCATATAGGAGATTATTGATAGGTGGAACAATCAACTCCACCAACCCATCCATGCAGCAGGTTACTTCTTGAACCCTCGTTTCTTCCATTCAAGCACCTTCTCAGATCCTAGTGGAGAGGTTATGGAGGGCCTCACTACTTGCATTCAGAAAATGACACCCTAGGCTGAGGTGGCAGACCTCATTGTTGATGAATTGCAAAATTATAGGGAAAGAAGGGGTAGGCTCTTTTCTTCAGACCTGGCTAAGCGAGCAATAAACAATCAGTCACCAGGTATAAAATTTCAAATTTACAAGTTACAACTATTGATAATTTGATAAGATATGTTTTGAACTTTTGACTTTCCTTTCTAAGTTTCTAACTCTTCAATATTTTTTTTGTAGAGGTTTGGTGTACAAATTGGGGTGGAAATACCCCAAATCTCCAAAGATTTGCCCTCCGTGTCTTATGCCAACTTTGTAGTGCATCCAACTGTGAGTGCAATTGGAGCTTATTTGAGGCCATCCACACGAAGAACAAACTAGCTCAGAAACACCTCAATGACCTTGTCTATGTGCAATATAATTTTCCACTGCGCACAAGAAAGGTAGAGGAAATATCAGGTGATCCAATTGATTTGGATGGGATAGATCCTTACAGTGATTGGACAAGGCAGGATGAGTAGCCTTCATTGTTTTCCGAGGATGATATCTATGATTTGGAGAGACAGGCAATGGACAAGGGGGGTGGATTGGGATTCTCATTAGATGACATTGAGGATGAGGAGGCTGAGGAGGAGACATTGCCACCAGCATCTACATCCAGGATGGAGGTTGAGCCACAACGTGTCATGTCGAGGATGGAGGAGCCACAACAAAGTCCTAAGACTAGACCCTCTAGTTCTAACTCTCCCCTAGTTTTCACTAGACATGGGAAGAGGAAGATGTAGTATTTACTTTCAATTTTACAAAAACAATTTGCTATTTTCATTTTGTTTCAGACTATCAGTATCAGCGCATTCCACATGAGGATGCCATTTTGTACCCAATTTGCTTTCAAATCAATCAAATACAACTAGACTCAGCTTGTTTCTTTTATGTACTCATTTATTGACTCATTGGACGCATCTTATCATTGAATTTTGCAAAAAAAAAAAGCGTTTTTAATGAAATTTAAGCAATTTTTTAAGTTGTCGAGTCGTGTTTTTTGGGCTTGGCGAGTTTTTCAATTTGGCAAGTTTTTCAACTATGCTTCAAACTTTGTTAGCTTGGCTTCCAAGGGTTCTGAAACAAAGGGCTTAACCAACTCTCCAAATACTCTAGACATAATGGTGATCTTAGATTTGCTTCAACAATCTTTCAAGAAAAAATACTTGCAAACACCGAAGGAAAAAAGACTTTTACAGAATGGAAATGAAAACTAGCTTAAGGGCAACCTTGCTCTAATACCATGTAAGATTTCAGATGATTGCATTAAATCTTTATCCAAAAACAAATGACTTGAAGTTACTCACAAGTAACCTTGTTGCTCAAAGAACTAACATAGACTTACTATGAAATGAACAAACCTTAGTTATTCCATTCATGAAGTGTGTACAACAAACGCAATGATGTTGCATTAATAGAAAATACAAGGAGATTAAAATGACAACTCACTCTCCAAAATTAGAGAGATTCTCCTAAGGATAAGTTAACACCTCACTCTCCAAAAAAGAAAGCATAACCACACCTAAGTAAATGAATTAACTAAGTAAGCTTAACATAAGGTGCAATAAACGCATAACTACATCAACAAGTGGTTTCCTTGAAAAAATGACAAAAAAAGTAAGTAAAAATTTTGGGAAGAAAAGAATGGAGAGGTCCTTTTAACTTTTTTGGTTTGTGATGACTACTGTCATGAAGTCCAATCTAAGCTTAGAATATAGGGTAACCTTTGCAACATATGAGACCACCTTGTTGTGGCCTAATCACACATCGCCCCATTGCAAATGGGGACCCCCCTTTTTTGAGCTCTGGTACTTTGCATTTAGTTTTGGATGATGTCTTAGGTTTGTTTCCTCTGCTAATCCAACAATAAGTCTCTCTCCTAGAAGGTTTTGTTTTATAAATGGAGGTCTCATCTGGAACATGAACTTGCAGTAATGAAGAGTCTTGATCAAATTCCATCCAAATAATGAACACTGAGACCAACCCTGATGTATGTTTGAGACCCTGAAAATGACTAAGTCTGGTATCCTGATATCCTGAAATCCTGAAAATTTGACTAAGTCTGAAATCTAGTGGATCCTCCAAATTCTAGATTTTGCATGTTAAATCCGGTGGATTCGAGACCTATCTCAAACATCCTGAAAGGTATATTGAAAAATATTTGAAGTCAACTTATACTTAAATATATTTTTTAATATACCTTGCCCTGAGAGACCCTGAAAAATGGCTAAGTACTGAAGAGAGCACAAAATCTTCAACCAGTGCGACGAGACATGTAAATGGCGCAAAATCTTGATAAAGTACGCTGCTTCCAACTGGAGCACAAAATGTGGAACCAATGCGCCCATCTCATGCACCAATTTTGAAGGAAAAGTAAAGATTTGAATGTCGATTGAAGAAAGATCAAAATGTCTAACCCATGTGCTTCATCTAGTGCGCCGTCCACAAAGAAGTAAAGTTAACCTTTTGAGAGTTTTCAAGGAGAGAGTAAAATGCTAAACCAATGCGCTCAAGGTGGAGGATGTTCTTTTGATTGTTTAAGTGTAGATTTTGTGTGATTTTAAGGGGAGACCAAATCTGTTATCTATTGCGCCACATAGGTTGCTGATTGAAAATTTTGATATAACTTTAAGAGGATACAAAAAACTTGATCTGCTACGCCCTTCTCAAATGTAAGAAGGAAAGGATGAATTCAAGTTTTATAAGAGTGAAGATCAAAATCAGCATCCAATGCGCCAAAGAAGGTGGCAATTTTATTGAAAGTCAGAAACTTTAAGAAGAGGATACAAAACTCTGAACTACTGCGCCAAGGGTAATGAGGACAAGGTGGTGTCTTTTAAAGTGCTTACCAAAGGGAGATCAAATCCTTGATCTGATGCGCCACTTGTGGGGAAGTTTGATCCAACATCAAGGCATCTTTCAAACAAGGATCTAAAATTCTTATCCAATGCGCCATCATTGAGGGTGGTTTAACTTAAGTTTTTTGGACCTTTTTTAACTGCAGGATAAGATGTCACACTGATATGCCAAGATGGAGAGATTCATTTTCAAATGTAAAGTTTTAAGAAGAAAACATCAAGATCTTATCCAATGCCCTTCCTTTTGATGAAGTTAAATTGAAGTATGACATTGTTGATTTTAGAAGATTCCAAAAGTCTAATCTAGTGCGCCCTTATTAAAGTGAAGAAGACAATTGAAAGAAGAGTTACAAATCAAGGAAATCCAGAATTTTTGATCTAATGCGCCAAGTATGATGAGATGAGCTTCAAGTTTATCAAACAAAGATCTAAAATCTTTTGGAGTGAAAAGGAGTTGTTTAAGGAAGATCCAAAGTTCTGATCTCAAGCACCATATCTAATGTGCCAACTTAAGGAGGATAGCTTGCAAGTTCCTTAACATTCATTTTACCAGAGCCAAAAAGTCTCAACCACAGCGCCCTTATGATGGACAATTCAGCAGGATCCAAAACCTCTAAGCAATGCGCCTAAAAGCCAAAGGGTATCTTTCAAAGTAAAGATCAATGTTTATGATCAAGATAGAGGTAAGTTGAAATGCAAAAGGCTTGGATCTAAAACCTTAACCCTTGCGCCATCTCATGGAAAAGATTAAAGTCTGATTTTGAAAGTTTTAATCAGAGATCAAATTATCAATCCAATGCGCCCCACATATTGGCTGCCTTGAAGATGATGTCAGATCAAAGTTCTTAGAAATTATCAAACAAATAGCAAATTCCTGATCTAATGCGCTATTCAAAGAAGGATAAGTTGTAAGCATTTTGAAATCTTTCAAGAGGAGAATCTTAAACATTTATCTAGTGCGCCATGGTGAAAGATCTGATTTGAGTGGAAAGAAATGTTGTCAAGGGAATATCTAAATCAGGAAGTAAAGCGCCAATGATAAGTTCATTAGATGAGGATCCAAAAACTCTAACTAAAGCGCCCTTGTTATAAGAATTTTCAACCGGAGCCAAAAAGTTTCAACCAAAGCGCCATTTTAGTTGAAGTGAAAGTAAAGTTTAAAATGTAATTTTCAATCAGAGATTGAAATCTTGATCCAATGCGCCTAGACGGAGAAGGCTGCCTTGGGTCTTAACATGAGTTTTAATGAGATCTTTCCATCAGAAATCCAAATTTGTCAACCATTGCGCTAGTTACAAGGGAGATCAAAATTTGGATCTGTTGTGCCATTGCTAAGACTAACATTAAGAAGATTTGAAATCTTCAACCATTGCGCCATCTACACTAAGGAAAATGAAGGTAAGCTTTTTGATAAGTTTTCAATCATGATCCAAATTTTTGATCTGCTGCGCCAATTTGAGACAAGGATCAAGACTTCATCAATTAATGCGCCATTATGGAAGGAGGAGTGAGTTTTGTTAAGAAGTCAAGAGTTTCAATGGAGATCAAAAATTTGCTATCTAATGTGCCCATTCAGTGTGTAGTTTAATGCAGATTTTATGGAACCTTTTAAGAAGAGATTGAAATTGCCATCTAATGCGCTCCTAATGATAGATACTTAGTTTGAAATTTGTAATTGTTTTCAAGAAATCAACTAATTTGGTATCTAATGCACTCAGATTAAAATGCATGAAATGGTTATCAAATCCAGTATCAAGAGGAATTGATCTTGCTTTTCTGTTTGTTTTGTAGGAACAAAGAGCTTTGGTGAAGCTAAGGAGTCATCAAAGAAGAAAAAGCTTGAACTACCTTTATACTAGGAATGAAGTCAACAAATTGCCATGTTGGAGAAGAGATCATGTAGCTGCTCCAAAGGAACCTTTCATCATCATTGTGTTGGAACTCTTCATCAACGGCATCATGTTAAGATCATCAAGTTGGAACACTTCATCAATCATGTCAAGGATACTTCATCCATTCGACTTCAAGACTCTCTGATCTTCAAGTCTAAAGAGAGATCTCCTACTTCTAATCATGAATTAAGTATCATCATTATCTCCTACTACACTCTTCAAGAAGATGCATCCAAAGAAGATCATCATGTATCTTACCTGCAAGAGGAGAAGAAGCATTACAAAAGTTAAACCAAATGAAGCAACATCTATCATACATCCAGTTTACAAGAAGATCAACAAAGCATTCCCAAATATTCAAGTATCAAAGCAATCACATTGAAGACATCACATAAGATGATACAATTTGGGAATATGCTAAGGTGGCACCTACGTGGCAAACACTCATCATCAAGCCAATCACAAGTCGCCACATCATTCGACAAGCAAGAAGACATAGAGGATGTCCATATGGAAGATGCTCTAAAGATTCCATCTTATCCTTATCTTCTTGGAAAGCGTGCCTTCATTGCCTCTCTCATGTACTAAAATAGCAAGTTGTTGTAACTACCTATTGAGGTGGCATGATCTGAGCCCTTGGCTATCTGGATTGATCCTAATCTTTCATTGTAATATGGATCACTATATAAAGGCCTTGTTGCCTCATTTGTAAAGTCAGTAGTCATTAGAGATCAGAAAGTAGTCAGTAGGCAAATAGTTTAGTAGGAGTAGAATAGGAGAGACTCTCGAAATTCTCTGAGAGTACTTGAAGTTGTTGTAAATATTTCTCAAGATTAATGCAAAGACATTGGAACTCATTTGGTGTTAAGTGTTGTCTTGTGAAGTGACATGGTTTCTTGTATCTTGATAAAGTGGAGAGATGTTTCAAGTAGATTAAAAGTAGATTAGAAGCTCTTTGATGTTATGTATGTACTGAATATTTGATTAACTCCTAGCTCATGCTTTTAACATTCATCACCGGTGAAGTGTTGTGTAAAGCTAGTCTGAGCCTCATCATTTGCTTAAGTTCGATTATGGATGCTTGTTTGAGCTGCGCCATTCGATGGGTGTTTGTATAAGCCTTCATGATTTGAAAAACATTCGTTTACCTTAGGAGATTGCACCAACTTCATGTAGTTGTAGGCATCCTTGGCGAAGTGGAGTTAGGTTAATTCAGGAGTTTGTCTATTCGTACATCATCATTGCTTCATTGACCTTAGATTAGTTTTCCTAAACCCTTACCGTTTTACTTTTCTTTATTATTGAAACCTTGTACATACGTCATCCACATTGAAAGGAGAAATAAGCTAAGTGAAGTATGAAGAAGTCTGATGTAAGTCCCTTTGTGATTATCAACAAGATCACATATAATCACTGAGTTAACCCATCACGAATCATAAATAAGGAACCTTGGAGTTACTTCATTGGATCACATAGTTCAGCCTTTGAAGAGCTTTATTCAAGAGAGAGTGGGATATTCTACTGTTTTACTCTATTGTTGACCTGTCTAAAAACAATCATTAACACACCTCACACACCACACTTTGCTTGGACTATGGGATGCACATTCCCTACCACCCTCCTTATTCAAAAATGTTCCTCCCCACTCAAGCACAAGCTTTAATGGTTAGTGATCCAAGTGGATTATTCAAAATTCAAATACAACTGCACTGATGCTGCTAAACCCATTCTTATGGCCTACAGTAATTCTAACTCATGTTTCATAGTTTGTGATATTTTTGGTGGTATCTCTAAGATCATCCAACCATCTCCATCAGATGCCACACACACTTTTTTAGTGGGGATAGATTGGACATGGTGCCATCTAAGCATGCACCAAACCTTACACAGTCTTCATCATCGACTTTGTTGGGATTCTAGACACCCATAGTCCAAACTACAAAAGTTCACGTGGTACTGCTCAATGCCAAAAGTCATGGCCTATGTCCTAGAAAAGGTGGAGCCCTAGGATTCAACCATTATATTTTGAGGTTGTTTGGCTCAACCATCAAAAGATGAAGAGTCACACAAAAAGGAACCATTTCAACTTCCTAATGGTTCTTTGGCCTTAATGGCTTTCTAATATTACGTATACATCTGTATCATCAACTTTAATAGAATAAGCAGTCATAGCTTAGGTGTAGCTAGTGGATAAGAATGCACATATTAATAAACTTTGTCATTCCGACTTTAATGTCTCTCCTATGCATCTTTCTTTGACTAATTCTAATGTCTGAATACTGTTGCTTTCACACATATAATACATCTAGATTCTTTGTTTAATTTTGTCTATCGGATATCTCTTGGGATCTAGATCAGTTAAGCCCACTTAGACCATTTGTAACAATAAAATTGTATTGGATCCACCAAAGACTTGGATATGCCAATAAACTCAACAATCTACACATAAGTCAAATCTAAATAATTGTATTTAATGCTTTGACTCAAAAGTACTTGGGAGAGATTACAAAAGAATTGGTTCTTTTTCCATATACAAAGAATATGAAAGTGCATCTTACTTGAATCATTGAAAAATTGATTCACATAGGACTTGATTACAATTGTAGAATATCTGTATCAAACCTCTGTCGTCATATTTTCAAATTTTCAATCATAAGGAATTTAGGTGCAATTTTAAAGAAAACAAAAAGATGAAGCACATAAGATGCATATATTTTTACTATTTATCCGAGTATGAACTAGAATACAATGGCCTTTACCATATCAGAAGAAGTAAATAAATTGACATCATAAAAAGATTACTTATTCATGAGAAAGATAAAGCAAAAAGTCATTAAATTTAATATTTGTTAAAAGTAGGAAAGAAATACCCCTAGATTGTTTATCTTTTTTGAGAAAAGGTAATCGTTCAAGGTAAGAATTCATTAAAGTGATAAAGAAGTCAACTAAATTTGTTCTTATAAACTACTACAAATAGATACAAGCTGATTGTATTTACTTTGTTCCATTTTCTCACGTTCCATCACTTGAGAAGCAGACATGGTGGGGTCAATACTGGTAGAGCGTAACTCATCAAGTCCAATTTCTTGCTCAAGTGTGTTTTTAAATTCCCTTGATACTTCCTGCAAACAAAAATCCTCTAATATAGTACTTGTAAATATGCAGCACATAAAAATAAGGGATGGAGATAATGGCCATAAAAAGCACTTCTAACATGACCAATTTCTTCTCTCTTTCCTAAAGAGTGACGATTCAAATTTCAAATTAAGTTGTTTTTTTCTAATTTTTCTGAATCAATTAACTACAGAGCTATATTAGAATTGTGCATACAAATAAAATTGCAATGCATTCAATTATGCCTGTTCAAGGTACATATCACCAATAGCAAGTACTTACATACCTGAAGCTCTCTTATTGTAGGTTGAAAAGCACGGAGAGATTTTCCCAACGTCCGAGCAACCTGCAAAACAAGGAGTCAGAATAAATAATATTTAACAAAGAGAATATAATAGTACAAGCAAAGTGATAACCAATATCTTCTTTCTTGCACAAGTTACTCTCTTCTACTAACAGTAAATGCAAAATGGTCTGGAGAATAGTAGACTTCAATTTTGGCATTACAAAGCTTATAGATGATATCTATAAGAACTTATCCATTTCTTGATAATGCACTAATAATTTTGAATATGTTGAACGGACTTAACCACTGGTTAGATTAGGTATAAAAAAATACTATTACAATTGCACATGCATTTTATGAGATCTTATATCAGACAAATACTAAAACATATTGACAAAAAGAAAGCTCTCCAAGATTCATAAGGTGCGAAATAAACTTAAACTTTGTTTGTACACAAACCATTTGGCAATAGATTGATGATTTATCCTTCCCATACCTATGTGGATTTTCTATTTGGAGCCATTTAACTTATTTCCAGGTCATGTGGAGAAAGGAGATATTAGTGTTTTCAGCCTGCTCAATCACTGTCAGTGCTCTAAAGAATATCCAGTTGTCAAGTACAAGTTAATTAGTTCTTGGATTTGTAACACTTGAAAATCAGACCTGTTGTGACCAAATCACACATCGCCCTATTCGGAATAGGGACCCCCCTTTTTTATGATCTTAGGTTAGATGGAGCTTTTCCGAGTCTTGTTGTTGATCTTGCTTGAGTAGTGAGGGGGATTGCATCATGGGATTTCTTGTCTTTTGACCTTTTTCAAGGTATGGTAAGCCTTCAAGGATTCTAGGATCATCCTTTAAAGTAGTTTAGCTTTCAACAATCCAGAGGATTTTAAACCCTTCAACCGGAACTTTGATCTAGAGGCTTTCAAAACCTTGATCCATTGCACAAAAGCTAGAGGAATTCAAAACGTTGATCCAGTGCACCAAAGGGAAAGAAGAGGTAAGAGATTTCAAAAGTCCAAATCGCCAACTTAAAAGGATTCTAAAAGTGCTATCCAGTGTGCCAACATTAAGGATGATTTCGAAACGTTGAACCAAAGCGCCCAGGATGTTTTGAGAAGAGTTTCGAGTTTCAAGTGCCATTCTGAGAGGAATTCTCCTTCTTGATCTAATGCGCCAGCAAGAGAGTTGTATCAAAGCTTCAAAGTGGATTTAAAACACGTCATCCAATGCAAAAATCCAGAAGAAATCACATTCTCTATCTGATGCGCTACACAAAGGAGATCTAGAAAGTGTCATCCAAGGCGAAAATCCAGAGGATTTAGACATGTTGATCCAATGCGTCAAACATGAGGAAGAGCATAAGGGTTTTTTAAAGAAGATTTTAAATCCTCAATCTAAAGCGCTTAAGGAAAAGAGGAAACCGAAATCTTGATCTCAAGCGCCACTTCATAAAGGATTTCAAAGCACTTAACTGTTGCGTTGAAACAAGAGGATCCTTCACACCCCAACTAATGTGCCGCCCACAGGAGGATTCGAAAGGTATGCACCAACGCACCATCTACAAGGAGATTCTAAGTATCGTAACCGTCGCGCTGCCTACAAGAGGATTTCGAGATGCCTAACTGATGCGCCAAAGAGGAATTCGTGAGGATTCTTCATGCCTTAACCGCCGCACCAAAGGGGGTCGAAATTATGAGATATTAAAGGATCGAATTGATGCGAAAAGGAAGCTAGTGAGGAAGATTTCGAGGAAAAACAAGAGGAATTCGTTTTCTCTAACCATCACGCCTTCTAGAGGATCTTTTACTCCTCATCTAACGCATCTAACACGCTGCCCATAAGAGGATCTCGAATGCTTGAACCGATCCGCCAAAGCCAATCAAGAAGATTTTAAACACTTAGACTATCGCGCCAGAAGGAAGCAAAACATGAGGATTTCAAGACTATGAACCGGCGCGCCAATGAGGAAAAGTAAGATTCAAGTGTGGAGTGTGAATTTTGCATGATCAAGAGGATTATGAAAAGGTAAACCAACGCGCCGTCTAAGAAAAGAGGATTTGAAAGGTCTCATCCATCGCCGCTACTTGAATCACCAAAGGGAGATTAAGTGGATATCGAAGACTCCAACCAGCGCGCCAAGGGAGATGAGAAGGAAATGAAAAGGCTCAACCGCCAAAGTTGGATCAAAGCAAGTTGAGAAGGAGGTCAATACCTTGAACCAATGCGCCACTTCAAAGGATCCTTTACTTTTTAAACTAGAAGATTTCAGAGCCTTGATCCAACACGCTAGCAAAGAGGAATTCGAAATACTTAACCAATGCGCTAAGGAGGAAGGATATGTTTCAAGTATGAAATGCGAATTTTGCTAAATCAAGAGGAATTCGTTTGTGTCAACCGATGCGCCACAACTAGAGGCTCAACCGCCAAGACAAGAGGAAAATAATACCCTTCATTTAATGCGATTTTAGAGGATTTTAAAGGTCTTATTTAATACGCTCAATAGGAAAAACTTTCCAAATGTTTAAATCATTTTACCTTGTAGAACGCAGAATTTGCATTGAAATTATCATCGTATTAAATGAAGGGGAAAGGAAATTAAATGATTTTACCTCATTTAATGAGGGTCGGCCTAGGTGATTGGGCAGTTTTTAGAGTAAATTCTGTATTTATACCTACTGTTGCTTTCATTTTTATCATTTTTAAGGAGCAGAATCATTTTTAAGGAGCAGATTTGTCTTCAAGGAGCAGCAATAAGGTGATTTTATAAAAGTGCAGATCTGATTTTGTCAATTCAAGCAAGAATTTGATTAAATTTCAAGGTATCAATCTAAGGCAGCCTATCAAGTAAGTATGATCTGAACATTTCTGATCTGATTTTCTTCTTTTATTTTCGTTAGATGCATTAAAAATTGTCCAAGCATTGGTAAAACTTAAGAGGATAAGTGGATTTTGATAGATTCCTTAAGTCTAGATGATAATATTTTGCAAACTTCACATTATAAAGGTAAAATCAGAATTTCAAAGCGTTGAGGAAGCTGAAGTAGAGTTTAGATCGTTTATTTTTGGGATTGCTTATTCGTGTCAAGTTTGCAGGATCATGGCGATGACTTCCAAGGAGAGACAAGCGAAGATCAGGATGGATGCTAAGGGTAAAATTCCAGAATCGAAGCTTGTTTCAAGGTGGACAAATGTAGGAGACACGAATATGGGCAGCAGCAACTTAGAGGACATCAAGTCAATTCTTGAAGAACCCAATGGAGGTAGTCTTGCTAGAGCCACCATGAGGAGTGGAGCTATTGAAGCTGCTTGTTTTCCGCCAGCCTTACCTTGTTCAGAGATGATCATTGAATGTGTTAAAAAGTATGACATAGATACAAAACAAATTACAGCCAAAGATGGAACAATATTAGCTTATTTGCAAAAGGAGGCAGTTGGAGAGACTTTCAACATTCCGACTAGGGATAGGATGATCAGCATTTCTATACAGCAAGGTCAGCAAGAATACAATGTTGATTCAAAGACAAAGTTGCAAGAAATAAGGAGAGAATGGATGGCTAATCCATCTATGAAGTTCAATATGAATAATCCTCCACAATTTCACAAGTCAGATTTTCATCCTGAAATTGGATACTTAATTATGTTCCTTAATAGAATGACAGGAATGCCACAATCCGCTACCTTTCAGCCTTGGATGTACTCTTTCATCAAGTCGGTTCTCAAAGGGAAGATGATTGATTGGGCTGGGCTCATCAGTCAGAGTATACATGAGCAGTTTATCAATTTTTCCAAGACCAAGTCATTTTATATGAGTTCCTATGTGGTGTACCTTCTCGCAAGGAATGAAGTTTATTCAGGTTTGACAAAAAGAGGAGAAGTTGGGATTGGGCCGAATAAGTACTTATCGCATCAGTGTTACCCTCAGTTACACTTCAAGAATATCAATCATTATACAAGGTTCAATGATGCATTTGCTATGTTCATACTGAAGAAACTAAGAGGAGAATTTCATAAAAGTTTGTCAAATGCAGCTAGAGAGTTCATTTCGGCATATGGACATTGGTATACTCAGCATGAAAGATATACTTACATAAGGATCCAAGGTTTTACATCTTATCCATACAAGTTACCAAGATATCCAACCAACAGGATGGTGATGTTAGAAGTTACAAGGCAACTCTTGGAACTCATCAAGCTCCAAAAGTTGAAAAGGAAAGCCGGGATTCAGTTTCCACTTCTTCTTGGGCAAAATCTGGAGTGTCCGTCATTAGCAGCAGCTGAGTATTCTAAGATAGAGCTCCAGGCGTATCATTTACAAACTCATGGCACCAAGAGGCTTAATTTTGATCCTTTTCAAGTTTGCTGGAAATATAACAGAGAATATAAGCATGTCAAGTAGTTGGAAGACCATTGGGCCAGTGCAAAAGATGAAGATGATCTTCGAACACTCCAGAGTTCAAGACTCACATGGGATTTAGTTAGAGCTTCCAAAATATTCAGGATTCCAGATCAGTTCACAGAAAATGATACTATGTTGATAGATGAATTTGATAAGATAAAGGATTTGCCTTATACAGTTGATTGGTCAAAAAGGGATGTATCTGAAGAAGAATTGATGGAGCCAGTCTTAGCCATGACCCAAGCTTGTATAACTCAACTACTACAAGAGATGAATGATGAAGGACGAGTTCTTACTTACAACAAGATGGATGATACAGAACCAGGACAGCATAGTGTACATAGTGGACCACAACACAGTGGAAATGATCAAGGTAATAATCCAGCCAGAAAAAGGAAAAGACCTAGTCAAGATCAAGGAGAATCAAGCCAAAGACCTCAAAAGAAGAATAATCCATCTACTTCATCTCGTCTGCAAGAAGGTACTTCAGATGTTTAGAATCCAATACAAGAGATTGAAGTTGTAGAAGAAGTTGCCTTGATTCCATCCGAGGAGATTCATTCAAGTCCAACTGTTATAATAGAGGAAGATGATGTTGTCAATCAAGATGAGGAAGGTCAAGTGGAATCTGATGAAGAAGTAGCCCGTGTACAACATAATCAAGTACAAAGACAACAAGATCTTTCTGCTTTTCCGACTTGGTTGAGGCAGAGAATTGAAGAAAACATAATTGTAGAAACTTATCAACCTGCTCCAGTTGAGGAATTACTTATAAATGCACAAAAGAATAATCAAAAGAAGAAAGCAACTATCTTTCCGAAAATCACTCAAGATCCTTCTGGAAACAGAGAGGTATATGTAGCTGTTCCTAGAGTTGAAAAGGATCTAGAAGACATGGCACCCGAAGATTACAATGTGACTACTATTGGCATGGGTCCAATCACAGGGGAACAGATAGAGGAGGAACTTCAAGAGTCAATGAATAGTGTGAGAATCATGTTAAAGCAAGAAAGAAAAGCTAAGTTAAAGGTTGAACAGGATTTCAATACACTAAAGCATTACATTCAGCAAGTCATGCAGCCTATCCAGCAGAAGGAAGCTACTCCAATACCTCCGTCCATTCTTCCACAAGAAACTGTGTCTCAAGTTGAAAACATGAGAACTTCATCCCAGGTGACGAAAGGGTGGATAGAAAAGACAGAAGAAAAGGCATATACCTATCTTGAAAAAATTGTGCAAGTTTATGATAGGGTCATTAACCTCAAGAATAAGGTTCAAGCTTTACTAAAGATATGTGCTGAGTTCAAACCTATCAAGGAGCAATACATGCCACAGCTCAAGAATTTAATGGAAACTCCGTTGGAAGATCTAGTTCGAGATAAGGTGGTTGATCAAGATACTCCACATGACTTCACCACTTGGTATTTTTCCTTTCACAACAAGGGGCAACTGGTTGATAAAATTGAAGTAGATATGTCTAGAATAAGAAGTGTTCTTTTAAGGACAGAAAATCATATATACACTGCATTGACAACAATATGTAATCCTTATGGGGATGTTACTATTGAAAACATGAAGCAACAAGTCAAGGCATTCTACTTTCAGGATGATGGAATTGATGAAGGACAGCTAGATAGCATCTTCACACTTGCATTTCATCTTGGAGCAAGCAAATCTTGGATAAATGACTGGGAGAGGACACTTGGCGTCTATGAATCAGATGTGGCAGTAGCAGAAGGATCCATTAATGCGGCGACAAGTGTGCCAATTGAAGATGTAGCTCAAGTTGTGTCTAGGTTCATTGCATCTCATAGTACTACCATGTAAAAATGTGGCATCCTTATCTTCTTGGGAAGCGTGCCTTTGTTCCCTCCTTAGTTAGCATCCTTCATTTAATAAAGTTAGCCTCTTTCATTTAATAAAATAGGAGTTTGTTACAGCTACTTGTGATGTGGCTTGATCTGGTCCATTGGCTTGGCTGACCGATCCTGACCCTTCATTCATTTGAGGTCTATAAAAGGGCTTTTGTTGCCCTCATTTAGAAGATTGAAAACTCTGGAATTGTTGCAAAAGGCTCTCTGAAATAATATATGACTCATTGCTTTGGTGACTCTATATATGTTTCAAAGTGTTGCATGGTTTGGATTTTCAAGCGAATATTAAGTTAGATTAAGTTTTTTTTAAGATCATGTTAGTTGGTGGAAGGTTTCTTTATTGTTTTGTGGTGAAATCTCTATAAGTTCACACCATTTGTAGTTTGTGGCATGCAAATTGCAGTGTATGGTTGGTCTGAACAACATTGAACTTCAATTTGATCTTTATGTTTGTTGAATCTTTCATGAGCATAAGTGATTTAAACATCTTGTAAAACCCTAGAAGATTGCATCGATCTTGTGTAGTTGTCTGTCTTGGCGAAGCAAGATCTGGTTTGATTTCACCTAAGCAATAGTTATTCTTACATCTAGGATTAGATTAGTGTTTCTAAACCCTTCGTCTTTTGTTCTTTTTATCCATTTAGTTAGAATTAGAATCAAGAACATCATTGCCAAATCGTACGTCATAAGTTGTAGTTCTTAGATCCTCCAGTGTTTGCCTTCCTAATCATTGAATTAAAAGCTTGTTTGAACAATTGTGTAAGTCCCTTTGTGTTTACCAGTAAAATCATACTTAGTCACTGAGCTATCTCTTACAAAATCATTAGAAAGGAACCTTGGAGTCATCTTGTTTGATCACTTTATTCAGCATTCGAGAGACTTTGCTCAAGAGGGAGTCAGATACTTTGTATTTCACTCTAATTGTTGACTTGTCCAAAAACAAACATCAACAAGACCCACTTGTTATTGGCCTAGATGTGAGTTTCCATGGCAAGTATTGACAGAATTTTGATCTGGCTATGAATTTACATGACAAGGATGGTCACTACTTTCAGCTAGAGATGATCAACCATGTAGAGGATAATCAACATGACTTCAATTTATCCCATGTAATTTGGATGAATTCTAGATGCTTTTATGGTGCCACAGACGCAAAACTTGGCAAAAGACCGTGGGTAATCACAGAGAGCCGACCAGGCCATGCCAATTCAAACTGGCATGCTGAGTTTTTTTGTTGACTGGGATTTTCAATCAAAAACCTGCATTTTTTGTAATAACCTGCCAAAAACTCATGGGTTATTCAATAACCAGCAGATAAAATGTCGGTTATTGAATAACCTGTGAGTTTTTGGTGGGTTATACAAAAACCTCTGCCCTCTTCTTATAAGTACCCGTTTTTTTCATTTTTGCATCATTTTTCAACTTCGCACTCCAAAAGCATTTTCTTTAAGACTTATAGAGCAAAGCCAAACACATGAACAGAGGGATCAGACATCAACAAATAAGGCATGCCTTGCCATCGCTGGTTTTCAACCTTTATACATTCCTTCCACTTATTTTTTTTCAAGCTGCTACGTGAAAGAGGTAAGCCCCATAAGGATTTTTTTGTTTTAGTTTAACTTTGTTGGGTTAGGGTTAGTGTTGAAGTTTATGTTACGGTTTTTAATTTTTTTGATATTTGGGTTTAGGGATGATCATAAGTTATAACCACAGTCATATGGAGGAGAACAAGGAGCCAGCTGCATCAACTTCTACTCACATTCTGTAGTCGAGGAGCCTTAGAGGCTAACTGCATTTTCAAGTTTTGTTTTGTACTCTAAGACTTATGTTGTAATGGATACACCATACTTGACAGAAAATTTGATATTTATCGAGAATTTGATAGTGACTGGCAACATTAAATCTTTATTTGTCTTATGTTTGAAGTTTGAACTTTGTTTCTCTTTCTAGCACTATATTTGGCATGAAATAACAATTGTGGTTCTTTTTCCCGTGTTTTTATGAGCATTTCAGTATTTTTAATTTGCTAGGGTTTTCCTGAGTTTTCCCATTTTAAACCTATTGGGAAAAAGTGTCTCAACCTTGCATTCCCAATATTTGTATTTAATAATTTATTTGTGATTTTGGCCTTATATTGGGAAATGGGGGGTCCCACTTTGTCTTGCAATTATTTGCCATGTGTCGGATACTTTGGGAAGTGTATAAGACATTGTAAAAGCATCTAATGTCGTTATGATGTGTAAGAGCATCTTATGACATTATAAGATGGAGTTACTTACGACAGATTCTTATAACATGTAAAACCATGTAAGATGGGGGTTACATTGAAATCTTGACCAGCATTATGACAAGTCAAAAGGCATATTTGAATAGGTTGCATAAGCCAAAATGGAGCGCCCAAATTGGGGAGTTACAATTGACATATTCTATGACAGTTGTAAAAGCATATTCTAAAAATAGCCTAGAAGAACATGACAAACTTGGGCATTGGAATTTGGGCCAAATATGGCGCCCATTTTGGGTCATTGTTTTGTCCTGGGGTTTTGGAAAAGCACTCTTGGTTTATGGTTTGATATTTGCCTATTTATTGGTGCTTGGAGATGAAGTATTGTATGAGTTGTTTAGTTGATTTGCAGGTACTATTATGCTACCAAAATTGCTCCAGTTTACATGTTGGCGATACTCCTATAGAGGCATAGCTTGGATATTGTATTATAACCATTGTCGTTGTATAATACAATTGGTCGTGCTTTTGGAGTGTGGGGTTTTTCTGCCCAAAGGGTTTTCCCAAAGTAAACATTGTGTTATGGCATAATTTTTATGGTGTATTCTTTCTACAACTGTTAAGATATTTTTTTCTTTGTACATTCTTCCCTCAAATATTACTGTAGAAAGCATTTCTACATCTTTTGCTTCCTTTCATCTGGTATCAGACCCTGATCACCTGGGATTCTAGGTGTTAGGGATGAAAAAATTTGTGCTTATCTTCAATTGAGTGGGAGCTTGCATAGAAGAAAATGTTGTTACAAGAATAATGGCAAGCACATCTAGGATAGAGATGGAGAAGTTCTTAAGCACTAACTTTGAGTTGTGAAAGCTCGAGACGGAGGATATGCTCATGGATAGGGATCTATGGGCAGCAGTATCTAGATCGAAACTTGCTACAACATCACAAGTTAACTTGGACATATTGAACAGAAAAGCAAAGGATCTCATTAGACTCTATTTGGCAAACTCAATGGTGTTGAATGTACATGAAGAAGCCATCACACAAGCCCATTGGAACAAGTTGGGAGAAATTTATCAGGGTAAATCCTTGATGAATAAACTTTTCTTAAGAAAAAAGATGGATACCCTCAAGACGGAGAATGATGATTCTATAGCCAAGCACATGAACACATTCAATATGATCATGACCCATTTGCACTCCGTTGGAGAGAAAATGGAGGATCATTGCATGACACACGTGGGATCACCTTGTGATGGCCATCAAGAGAATTGTCTCTAAGCTCAAGATGGAAGAGGTAGTGGCATCGTTACTTTTAGAAGAGATCCGGAGAAAAGCTTCTGAATCAGCTAAGGAGGCCCTATCAATTCCTAGAAGATCAAAAGAGAAAGGCAAGAAGAAGGACAAGAAGAGAGACAAGTCTAGATCCAAATCTCCTGAAACGACTAAGGCTAAGTGTTGGAATTACGACAAGCTTGAGCATTTCAGAAGAGACTACAAGGAGGAGAAAAAGAAAAAGAAGAATGGTTCAACTTCAGATGATGAGTCTTAAAAGTCTTCTCAGGATGATGGTGATGCCTTTATTGTGGCCTTGGCAACCCATGCATCGAGAGGTGTGTGTTTGATTGACTCAGGTCCTTCCTTCCATATGACCTTTCATCAAGGGTGGTTCTCTAAGTACAAAGAATTTGATGGTGAGAAGGTGTACCTTGGATATGATTCTTACCTGAAAATTATTTGCCATGGAAGAGTTCTTATCAAATTCCCAAATGGACATTTGAAGGGGATCAATGGTGTTCTGCATATCCATGGTTTGGTACGAAACATGTTATTAGTAAGCAAGTTGAATGATGTGGGTGTGCGGGTTATTTTCTCTAGTGGAGGGTGTAAGATGGTGCAAGGAGCTATGGTGCTCACTAAGGGTGTTTGTATAGGCACTCTATTTCAGTTGGATGCATGCATTGTTCAATGCAATTGTTCATCAGTTCCTGTAGTCAAAAGATTTGTAGATTCTACACTCACTATTGGAACCAGTAACGAAGAGGAGTGTTGCATCTGAAATATCCCACCCCTGATAGGATATTATGCCAATTTTTTTGTTTTCCGTTTTACTGATGGGTTTAGGGTTTATAGGATTTGCATGTAATGTTTTTTGCATAATATCATTGAAATACTAACATATATTGAAAACCCAGAAAAAATATAATGAATTTGCAAAAATGAACAATGACCCAGATCATAAAATATGCCAAAACTAATTACTGTAACATACCCATATTGAGTTTTGCAACTTCATACATGTGCCGAACTAGACCAGCAATACATAGCGATGGAAACTCCTCCGGAATACTCAAATAACAAATGTTATTATGCATTCAATATCTTAGTAATATTACATAACCCTGGGCGCCATGAATTAGAGGAATATCTGCTCCAAATGCCAAATAAACACTCCTAGCAGTCCCACGTTTTACCATGCAGTTGTACGGCCCTCTAAAAATGATTATCAACTTTAACACAATGTCAAACTCTTCTAAAAACTCTGTTTTGCACTAACAACATCTGCAGTAGCTAGGCAACCAAGCTGAGGTAAAGAAACACCATAAATTCCACCCTAAAAACTCCACAAATTGCTGATACTGAAGGTACAGCAGTACGGCCACTAGAAATGTGTGCCCAATATTAACAAATGCTGCCACAAGTCAATCTGCCCTTCAAATGAAAATCTGGTTCAAATCCCTTAAACAAATCTTCTCCAATATGCACAATTTGGACTCCTGATTGAAGCCCACACTCTGGCAATGATTCAGCTGATCTTTCACAGCCTCAAGATTGCAAATCCATTGAAGAGGTCTCGTTCTCCAATGGCTGAAGATGACTGAAACCCTTGGTCTCAAGCTCAAATCCCAAGAACACCAAAATGACAAAGTCAAGTAATCATCAAGAATGAATTTTATTTGCTTTTGATGCTCAATATATACTTCTCTCAATTAGGTCGATCTCCTTGTGCAATTAAATCATTAATAATATGCCTTTTTAATGCTTTTAATGTTGACTTAGGAAATATCTTTATTTTCCTCAATTTGGGCGCCCAAGGATAAAGTCTCATTAAATGCACTTTTAATTATCATTTAAATGATATATATATTCATGTTCTCACTTTGACTTTATAATTTACTTTAATAATTGGCCCCATAAATCATAATCATTTAATTCACTTTTAAGTCACTTAAATTGAGGGTCATGGCCCCATTGTGCATAAAGTGACTTTATAACTTTATAATTTCCCTTTAATAATTAATTACTAATAAAGTCACCTTTATTAAAAATTAAATAGCATAACTTGCACAAATATCATTATTTCACTAAGTCAACTGAATATCAGGACCAACACTGTAAATGCCCTATGTCTAGGTGCCCTGCCAAAAATAACATCTCCGCAAATATGACTTACTATAAATAGTAAGTGTCCCAAACTGAGCCAAATAACATATGCAAAGGCCCGAACCTAAACCCAATGACGAACTGATGAGAAGTAATGTCCCGTATGACTAGGCAACAGCCACTGAAGACCCTCTAACCAAGACTATTAGCCTACGAGGGTCAAAATGATAGGCTAATCCAAAAATAACTGATGCTCGCAAAAAATGGGGACATTACAGCATCTACTTCTGATGGTCGTCCTTTGTCATGTCCCCTTTTTTAGAATTAAAATTACTAAAAGTGGGTCCAATCACTTTATTATTATAGGTCCTATGTAATAAAAAAGTGTTTTTAACACTTTACGCAAATGTAATTCTAAAAGGGGACCTATGGATGTAATTCAAAAAATATTTTAATACTTGGAGGGAAAATGAAATTGAAATAAAAAAATAAAATAAATAGAGGGCCCAAAAAAAACAACTATAAAAGAAGGACAAAGGCATCAAGCAAAGCATCCGATTTATCATTTCGATTATTCCTTCCAATTTGGAGTTTCCAGCAATGAGGGATGAAAACCCTTGGTGCAAGTGATCGGAAGACGAAAACCCTTTGGTTTTTGAAGCGAGCTTGAGGACGAAAATCCTCTTGCTCATCAGAGGCGGTTTCGCTCAGAAATCACATATGTGCTGAAACGTTTTGGATTTGCAAGCAAATTGTGGAAGACATTGAGGTCTAGGGTTTGGTGTATTTCAATTTTCAAAGTGTGTGTGGAGATTTGTTATCAGATGTGGGCATTGCCCATATTTCATATTGCAATCAAATGTTGTTGGTTTGAATCAAATTTATGGTGCATTCTATAGGGCATTGTGTTTTCAGCTGTTTATGTATTTCCAGTGGTTATATTATATTTATCTGGGAGATTCTTCATTATACGTGTTTGAAAGTGTAACATTTTTTAAGCAATCGCAGCTGGATGTTTTTATTTAGGCAGACACTTCACATATTTGGAAAATTGCAGCCTTTAAGGTATGGCCATACATATATAAGGAAATCGCAGGGGTAATATCTGTAGTATTGATGCAGCCTCAGGTGGGTCCAGTTGCAGCTATTTTAGCTGATATATAAGCACATAGGAGGTGGCAGTTCATATTGGGAGACAACTTCTGACAGCATCTGCAGTTTCTGCTCTTTTGGTAGGCCGTACTATATTGAAGTTTAGCATTCAAATTTAGTTTGGATTCCATAAGGAAATCGCAGCTTCTTTGAGTTCAGCGGACAAGATCTGACAAATTGGATTTTTGGTCTGCCATTCCTTAACCCCTATTACAACATTTGGGAAAAAGAAGAATTTAATATATAGAGCTGCCTTTCTAATTAGAACTGTTATTTAGTGGAGAGCCATAAATCACAGCACCCTGTAGTATTTGCTGGCATGCTGGGAGGAGGTGGGACCCAGCGCTCTAATTTAATAGAGTTTGCAGCCCAGTTTAAGTGCAGATATTGCTGTACACTTTTGTGTACCCTACTAGGACCATACGGACCTGTTAGAAACTGATTGTAGCACCCTTATTGACATCAGCAGATTCATCATACACTTGTAGCAGCATTATTGATGCTCAGATTTGCATATATCAAATTAATATTGAGAGTTAGTAGCAGGCTTATGAGTATTCTGATCAGATCTGAGCATAGGATTGGGCCCTAATGTTTGCATCTGCATGTTTTATCAGTCATAGATCAGCTGTCATACGTACACTCAGACTTGTTGTTGTGTAAGTTCAATTCACAAGGCTTTGCAATATTGCCAATCAGCTAGGGTTCTGCATCTATATTGTTTCAAGTTTCAACTTTCATTTCCTAGAGTTGTCCGATTGGGGACATTACAGTGGCATCAAAGCCTTTGATTTTGCCAGCCTACAGGGTAAGGCTATCATTTTGAATGCATTCCAGTCAAAGAGACTTGAGGGTCTACGAAAGGAAGAGGACATGGACCTTATTCAAGAGTTATTGTACAAACTTGGGGCCCCCAAAATTGTTGACCTGTATCAAAGGTTGTCAAATCATGAAAAAGCTTGTGTTTCCCTTGACGAGTACTTGGAGGTACTCGGGCACCAGTGTCCCAACAAAAGAGGTCTATATGAATATATAAGAAAAATGGCTAAGGAGGAGATCAAGGATCAAGATCCAAAAGAATCTTTAATGACAGCAGAAGAGAAGTCAGAATCAGAATTACAAGAAGTTGAAGAGTCGATGTTGTGTATTGAAGATGTGTCAATAATTGCAGATGATGTCCAAGGAACATCCACCCAATTTTCAGGTATGGCAGTAATTGAACCATGTAATATTGATTTTAAATATATGGAAATGATTGGACCATGTGTTGATGACATGCAAGATATTAGTTGTGCTATTGTGAAGAATGATTTGTCTAAGATTGACCCCCATGAGGAGGAATTGCAAGCTTATCAAGAAAACTCCATGATGATTCACACGACTACATGGAGGTTTACCCGGAAACATTTGAACTCCTTTGTTCCAAGATCGATGAACTCGTTGATGGGTTAGTTTGTAATCATAAGAAGGAGACTTATGAGTTGCACATGATGGGTCTAGGAGAGACCAACATGTGCAGGGAAGGACAATGGGTGCATTCACCAAGTTGTCACCTTACCGCACTTGAAGACAAAATGGAGATAGTCACCCTGGGGTGCTTGATTCATGATATTGGCACAATGACACTCAAGCATTCAGGTTTGCATAGTGCTCTTTGGCAAGAGATGCGTCATCTAACAGGTATAGGATCCAGGCTCTACAGGCATTACATCATGACTCAACACATTGGCACAGTGATACTTGAACATCTAGGCTTGCAATTGCTTAAGGGCAAGCAAATTCTGGGAAGGGTGGACTGTCATGTCCCCTTTTTTAGAATTAAAAATTAATAAAATTGGGTCCAATCACTTTATATTATTATAGGTCCTATGTAATAAAAAAGTGTTTTTAACACTTTACGCGAATGTAATTCTAAAAGGGGACCTATGGATGTAATTCAAAAAGTATTTTAATACTTGGAGGGAAAATAAAATTGAAATAAAAAAATAAAATAAATAGATGGCCCAAAAAAAGGCAACTATAAAAGGACAAAGGCATTAAGCAAAGCATCTGATTTATCATTTTCAATTATTCCTTCCAATTTGGAGTTTCCAACAATGAGGGATGAAAACCCTTGGTGCAAGTGATTGGAGGACGAAAGCCCTTCAGTTTTTGAAAAGAGCTTGAGAACGAAAATCCTCACTCATTGGAGGCGGTTTCGCTCAGAAATCACATATGTGCTGAAACGTTTTGGATTTGCAAGCAAATTGTGGAAGACATTGGAGGTCTAGGGTTTGGTGTATTTCAATTTTCAAAGTGTGTTGGAAGATTTGTTATCAGATTTGGGCATTGCCCATATTTCATATTTCAATCAAATGTTGTTGTTTTGAATCAAACTTGTGGTGCATTCTATAGGGCATTGTGTTTTCAGCTGTTTATGTATTTCCAGTGGTTATATTATATTTATCTGGGAGGTTCTTCAATATACATGTTTGAAAGTGTAACATTTTTTAAGCAATTGCAGCTGGATGTTTTTATTTGGCAGCCGCTTCACATATTTAGTAAATTGCAGCCTTTAAGTATTGCCGTACATAAGGAAATCGCAGGGGTAATATCTGTAGTATTAATGCAGCCTCAGGTGGGTCCAGTTACAGCTATTTTAGCTGATAT